>JAQPPZ010004166.1:4491666-5103333 GCA_028583015.1 Wollemia nobilis
AGTTGAGCAAGGATGACAAATCTCCACATGTTGATCAAACCATGTACGAATCTATGATTGGGAGCTTACTGTACTTGACAGCTACCAGACCAGATATTTTGTAGGCAGTATGCATGGTAGCACGATTTTAGGCTAGTCCCAAGGAGACTCATGTGACAACAGTGAAGAGGATTCTTCGATACCTCAAGGGTACTATGGAGTATGGGTTATGGTATCCGAAAGGTAAGGACTTCACCCTTATTGCGTATTCAGATGCAGATTGGGCAGGATGTGTAGATGACAGAAAGAGTACCAGTGGAGGTGCATTCTATCTTGGAGACAGGTTGGTCACGTGGCACAGTAAGAAACAAGAGTCAGTCTCCTTATCCATAGTAGAGGCAGAATATATTGCAGCGACAACGTGTTGTACGCAGGTATTATGGATGAAACAAACCCTGAAAGATCTTGGTATTAACTTCAGTGAGCCAATTTTAGTTAAGTGTGATAACACCAGTGCCATTAACATCTCAAAGAATCCGGTTATGCATTCTCGCACAAAACATATTGCTATCCGGTATCACTTTTTGAAGGAGAAAGTTGTGGAAGGTGAGGTTAAGTTGGATTTTGTTCCAACAATAGAGCAAGTAGCGGATATCTTCACAAAACCATTGCCCAAGGAAGTCTTTGAGTACCTTCACAATAAATTGGGAGTGGTCATGCTTCCCAAGAATTGACTAGCTATCGGGACCACATTCTCAGGGGGAGCATTTGTGTATTTGTTTATCTTTTTGCTCATGTTTGTGATTTTTGCTAAGTGTAATAATTTTTGCCTGAGAATGTTGTGCATGGACTCAGGGGAGTTTGCAGCAGCCCTTTGATATTGTTGTCAAAGGGGGAGAAGAGTTACAGGAAATTGCACGTGTGTTGCCAACAATTCCAAAGGGGAGATTGTTGAGCAAGGTGCAACGACAGTATTGTCATTGTTGTCAACACGAGTCAGATAGATCGGTTGATGCGAGTGGACAGGAGTTCAGAGGTTACTCAGAGTATGTACAGTGATGTTAAATGCTTATGAGGATGTTTACCCACCTTTTTGCATATTTTCCAAGAAGACCGAAGTGGCCCATATGCTAAAGATCAAAGAAAAAGCAAAACACCGCAAAGAAAAAAAGTGTCATGATATCGCGACATGTTGCATTTTTACGGTCCAAAGCAAAGAGAAAATGCAAGGAGGAAAAAGTGTCGCGATATCACGACATGTTGCATTTTCACGGTCCAAAGAAAAGAGAAAAGAAAGGAGAAAAAGTGTCGCGATATCGCGACATGTTGCATTTTCACGGTCCAAAGCAAAGAGAAAAAGCAAGGAGAAAAAGTGTCGCGATATCGTGACATGTTGCATTTTTACGGTCCAAAGCAAAGAGAAAAAGCAAGGAGAAAAAGTGTCACGATATCATGACATGTTGTATTTTCACGGGCCAAAGCAAAGAGAAAGAGCAAGGAGAAAAAGTGTCGAATATCGCGACATGTTGTATTTTCGTGGGCCAAAGCAAAGAGAAAGAGCAAGGAGAAAAAGTGTCACGATATCGCGACATGTATTTTTGGAGCCAAAGCAAAGAGAAAGAGCAAGGAGAAAAAGTGTCACGATATCGCGACATGTTGTATTTTCACGGGCCAAAGCAAAGAGAAAGAGCAAGGAGAAAAAGTGTCGCGATATCGCGACATGTTGTATTTTCACGGGCCAAAGCAAAGAGAAAGAGCAAGGAGAAAAAGTGTCACGATATCGTGACATGTATTTTTGTGGGCCAAAGCAAAGAGAAAGAGCAAGGAGAAAAAGTGTCACGATATCGCGACATGTATTTTCACGATCCAAAGCAAAGAGAAAGAGCAAGAAGAAAAAGTGTCGCGATATCACGACATGTTGTATTTTCACGGTCCAAAGCAAAGAGAAAGAGCAAGAAAAAAGTGTCACGATATCGCGACATGTCGCAATTTTGTGACTCAAAAAGGGAGGAGGCAGAGAAACAAAAGTGTCGCGATATCGCGACATGTCGCATTTTCGTGACTCAAAAAGAGCAGGAAGAGAAACAAAAGTGTCATGATATCACGACATGTCGCATTTTTCGTGACTCAAAAGAGTAGAGAAAAAACAAAGTGTCACGATATCACGACATGTCGCATTTTCATGACTCAAAAGAGAGGTAGAGAGAAACAAAAGTGTCACGATATCGCGACATGTCACATTTTCTGACTCAAAAAGGGAAGCAGAGAAACAAAAGTGTCACGATATCACGACATGTTGCATTTTTGCCAAAGGAACAGAGTAGTTGACAGTGCATTTGATATTAGTGATGAACACCAGGATGGTGAAACTGAAGACTGCATAGTGACGTGGACCCATAAGGAATATTTAATGATTTGAAATCATTTAAGATGGTCGTTACACATGGAAAGAAGCGGACGCATGCACGAAGGGCCTCAAAATAGAAATGAAAAGCCTTTTTTGGAAACCAAAACACATGCATGCATAAGGGAAAAGAAAATGAATAGTCATGAAGGAGAAAACGAACAGTCATCCAAGGAGAAAATGAACAGTCATGCAAAGAGAAAATGAACAAACATGCAAAGAGAAAATGAATAGTCATGCAAGGAGAAAATGAACAGTCATGAAGGAGAAAATGAACAGTCATCGAAGGAGAAAACGAACAGTCATCGAAGGAGAAAACGAACAGTCATGAAGGAGAAAACGAACAGTCATCGAAGGAGAAAATGAATAGTCATGACCGAGAAAACGAACAGTCATGGTAGGAGAATATGGTGTCAATTATTTGCATGTGACGTGTTTGACGAAATGCCTTCTCAATATATACAAAAGGAGTTACATAAAGAAGGAGTTACAATTGACAAGTGGCATATGAGAATATGAAAGAAGGTGTTACAATTGACAAGTGGCGTATGAGAATATGAAAGGAGTTACAATTGGAGTTACAAAGAGAAAGGATAGTTATAAAAGGAGTGTTGCTTGGAGAATTTTCAATAGGGGATTTTATTTGTGTGATAGACGAGTGAGAAGGGTGTGTGTTTTGTGAATTGTGGGAGATGTTGGGTAAGCAATAGACCAGTCAGGGTCTTGTAAAAGTGAAGGCATTTTTATGTCAATCTTCTAGTTTCAAAATTGAAGTCCAAGTTGGTGCTTGGCATCAGGGGTTGGTGCTCCTTCCAGTTGGTGCTGGTAAATCAGGGGTTGGTGCTCCTTCCATTTGGTGTTGATAAATCAGGGGTTGGTGCTCCTTCCAGTGGGTGTTGGTAAATTGATTGTAAAGTTGGTGCTTTGCAAAGGCTGGATTTGGATGGGAGTCCAAACAGTCATTTTGAGGAGTAGCCAAATCGGTGAACCTCGGTACATCTTGTGTTGTGTGATGTTCTCTTGTTATACTTGCTTTATTTGGTTTTAAGTTTTCATTGTTTTGGCTTTAAGAGTTGAAGATTTAAGTTTTAAAAGAGCTACACTGATTCACCCCCCCTCTCAGTGTCATTATGAGACTAACAATTCCCATGTTCTCCTTTCTTGTGAGGTAGAAAATGCTTTGGTTTGGCATTTTTTATTTGTAAATTTGTTTTAATTGATAATATTTTTGTTATTATGTTGGTTTTCTCTGGTTATTTAGATTCCTAAGCACATGGTGGTTTGACAATGGGGTAATCTCTTGTATTTGCTTGATAAATGTCTGTGTCTTATTTTATAGGAGGTTGCTTCATTGGATTTTAGGGTTTGATTTATGGAATCTAGCTTAGTCTTTCTTGATGTATTATTGCTAGATCTAAGGTTTGGGGTGCCTTTCAAAACCCTACTTGTAATAGGTTCGAGGACCCTTTAAAACCCCTTCTACTATCAATAAAAAAATTCATTAAAACATGAGGCACCATCAACATTAAAGGAGGTGAACTTTTACATGACCATGTTGAAGATCAACCTAGATTTTAAGTTCCTTATCATGATCAATATAAATATGAAACTAATGATATAAATATTCCAAAAGTACCACATGCTCAAACTAAGACCAAATAACTAGTCATAAAAGTTTCATAACTATTACCGAGTATCAACATATATTTTATCTTGACCTTCAACTTTATCAATATAAAAATACTATTATTTCCTTTTAGAACAATATACTAATATTATGAACAAATGATGAAGTACTTTTTTTTTATCAAAACCTATTGCTAGACAAGCTTAATTATTGGTAAAACATTTTTCTTTACAAATCTTGGGCCTTTGCATTTATTGGTCATTAATATAGTCGAAAAAATAAACAAAAAATAAATCAATAAAAATATGTGTAATACCTTCAATAAGATCAAAGGGAAGACATCTAATAAAGATCATAACATAACTAAAAGAGATTTAATAATAGGAATTGTTAGTAATAATATAGGAAAAAATGAAAAAATGGATGTAGTCACTTCTACTTTACGAAGACAATTCAAAGGTATTCAAAAAGTAGAAAGATCATAGAAGAATATCTTGAATCCAATTATAGGGTTTCTCATAATAAAAAATAAATTAGGCTACATAAAATACCATTGCTACATTTTGGGAGAAGAATTACATCATACCTAAATGAAGTACGTCATATTACAATCTCTTAGCCTTTACTAGAGGAAAACACATTCAAAGCATTTTCTAGATGCAACATAAATGTATCTCTTTGTTAGCTTTTGTAATTATGTTGAAATTAAAATTGGGTAAAGTTCCTTTGAAGGATCAAGTCTTGGTTTATCATAACAAATAAATTGAGGGATACATGTTGTAAACCATGCTCAATTTATGTTCCATATTGAAATTTTTATAATATTCGTATAAAAGAGAAGATGCATGTTACCTCTTCCCTATATTCAACCAATTTTCTTCATCTAATTATTGGTTGTAAAAGGTTGGATGATATTATGCATTTTCAAAAGGACTATATAGATGCTAATTTCTCCTCATGTAGAAATTATTTCAAAGTTTCTACATGATGAGAATCACTCTTTGTAGAATTTACAAGTTAAATGAAAAAGATATCTCTCTATTTTTTATATTTATGTAAAAATACTCACATGAAATCAAAATGTTTTATAAAAATTTTAGTGATATTTATTAAAATCAATTTGTTTGTAGACATATTATTATAATAGGTTTGAATACATAACTTACAAAAGCAATCAAAGTAAAATTTCAAAGAAGATACACTTGTATAGTCTAATACAAATGCTAATCAATTCATAGATAAATTTTATAAATTAATTTATTCTTTCATTAAACATGTACATTATTTTTACTCACAATTATCAAAGATTGTCTTTCCATCTACAACCATTTTGTCCATTGTTGTAAAAAACTGTGTATTTACACCCCAAAAAAGATATCCAAAGTTAGTACTATCACTTTGACTAAGTCTTGATCCTGGTGGATGTTAGTTTTAGACATGCATAAATAAAAATTAATAGGGCAAATCTAGTACAAATAAGAATTTAGTCATCAAGAAAGAGATATATTTTTATATAAGTGATGATCGCATTTTTGTTTTTAATTTAGCAAAAAATCCCTTGTGGGACCACCTTGGTCTGAGAAACCATGACCAAGGGGTTCTACACCATCAAAATCACTAGGAATCGTGCTCGGCCCTTACCACACCAGCATTATCAACTAGATTTTGGGTACCCGATGTTCGTTTGGTAAGGTGGAGATTCGAACCAGAGACCTCCCTTAAAGGATTGCCCTACCCTCTCCAACTCACCTACAACACATGGGTGGTGACCACATTCTTGACATTGCATTTATTCGGTATTATTTTGATAAATTCTTCATATTGATCTATAATATGTGTGGTTTGCATGCATGGGAATTTTAAGTTTGCATGATCTCTCCTCTGGTTGTGTGGGCAACAACATGAACTCAACATTAGATATTTCTATAGATTTTTAGAGTGGCCATGGAAAAAGAGGATATGATGGTGTTGGTGCTATCATTATGACATTCCTTATAATATATTAAGTAAATTCTAAGTTCAATACTTTTAAATATGTTGAATCAATAATACAATGGTATTATGCACATTTTGAAATGAATAAGAAGGTTATAATAGATTATTTTGGTTGGTTAAAAGTATGGTTTTTTTTAATAATCTATGTGTGGCTTCTATTGGGGGCCACTCCCATTACAAAAATAAAACATTACATTGCTTTAATTATATTTTTAAAAAGTTAATTAAAGCATATCCAACTTTTCCTTTCTATCAAAGATATTCTTCATTTTCCTTTCTATCAATCTCCATCTTCCTCAAATTGCTAAGTTTCCACAATCAAATCCTTTTATATCATATGCCTTCTGAAATTTAAATTCTACGAAGATGAAATTTAACACTACTAATGGCTAAAATATTTTCTACACAACTTCTATATCTATAAATATCTTGTCTAGCAACCTCACAATTTCTTAATACCTTTTTTTAGGGTTCTTATTCATTCCCCTAATATTCCAAGATATTATTTTCATTGTTATTTTTTTATTATTTGTGGGTTTAGCCCCACTTCTTGTTAGCAATTGTGATATTTATTTTTATTTTCCTATATTAATATCCCTCTGGGTATCTTTTTCTCTTTGTTTTTTCTTCTTGGGTCTTCCTTCTTCTTTTTTCATTTCTAGCAATACTTTCATCTTCATCAATATCTTCAATCTTCTCACATTGCTCATAGTAAGGCTTATCATCTTTAGGATTGCCATGTTTTGAAGGATCTGAAGTGCAAGGAATAAGCTCAAAAGTACAATCTTCTTTATGTTTCCCTAGAAACCCTAAAATGCAAGGATGCTCTTCCGTAGAAATTACCTTCTTATTTTGCTCCAAAAAACCTAAATTGTTATGGGTTTTCTCCATCCTTATTTCTTTATTATGTTGCTCTTGAAACCTTGAAGTGCAAGGGATAACATCTTCATCCCTTTCACTCTTATTACTTGGAGAGTATTCTATACTACTTGAGAAAAATGAAGGTAATTTACCTGGAATAAAATTCACCTCTTTTGTTATCTTTGTTTTAGGATTTCTCTCGACATTTTCTTTTGCATATTTAATTCCTTCGAATATTGTAGATATGATTTCTTTACCTCTTCTTTCAAAGCGAAATATCTTTGATATGATCTAGCTTCTATTATTGTATGATTTTCTTGTTTGGTCTTGAAATTTATCTCATGGATATAATTTTTTCTCTATCTTCATAGTTTTCACTTTGTAAACTCATGCCATGTATCCAATATCATAACAATTGTGGCAACAAAATGCGATATTTTCATAATCTACTTGTTGATCCCATTCTCTTGATTCAGATTTTATCTTAATGGATTGTGTCAAAGGTTTTGAAATATCCATAGCAACACATATTTGAGTATATATAGCATGCTTTCGATCCTTAGTAGTTAGTCCTTCCTTGATGAATTCCCCTATGGTATTTCCAATATTCTTTAAAATATCCTTATTTATAAGTTGATATGGAAGTCTACAAATCGTAATCCATACTAGAATTTTCTTAAAAAAATTTGTCTCAATAGAAAAATTTTCATTCCATGGTCTCATATAAAATGCATCTCTCCCCCTAAGCCATGGGCCACCAACCATTATTTTATCCCTAATTTTTGAACTGGAAAAGATGATGAAAAAAAAAATTAAGAATAAAATTCATAGATTAATTTGAATTTAATTCCCACTTCTACTTGATCCAATTTTGAATCTCCAAAAACCCTAGCCATGATCTATGGAACTTACATATTAAACCTCTACTTTTAACATCAATCATCTCATACTTGATACTCACTTCTGGTGTAACATATGCTACCTCGATCAAAATTTCCATGTATTTGCTCTTCTACTTATCTCCAACTTGGGTCTCCATACTTCCGACTAGGGCATCTTGACTTCCCATTAGGGCTTTCAAATATGACTTTCCTTCCATACTTGTTAATGGGGCTTGCCCTTGGATTGCAATACCTCATGGCTCACCTTCCCTCTTGGCTTGCACACACTCCCAACTTGCACTCTATCCTACCTCACACTCACTTATGACTTGCACTCCCTCTTTGATTACAATAACCCTTGTCTCTTATTTTTCTTGATGTTCCTTTGCTTCAACAATTTTTTGGAAATAATATTCCACGCATTCATGGTAAGGTTTTGAAGAATTGATGCACTTTGAATGAACATGTTGCTCTTCTACCATGACTAAATATTGTCTTGCACTCCCTCTTAGATCACACTTCCTCCCAACTTGCATTGGATTTTCTTCAACTGGATCACACTTTGCTTTCTACTTCCTCCTCACTCCTAGCTCATGCTTGCAATTGCTTATGGGTACACTCTTGGATCATGCATTGTATTCGCTTCTACACTCACTCTCGGATCATACTCACACTCACTCTAGGATCATGCTCGCACTCACTCTGGGCTCATGCTCGCACTCACTATTGCACTCCCTCCTAGCTTGCAATTGTACTCGCTCATTTAATTGACTTATATTACCACTAGCTAGGTTGGTCAAAAATATGTTATACAAAGTCAAAATCTCAATTTAATAAAATTATTAAATTCAATATACAATAATATTGTTTATATTGATTAATTTATTAATTGTTTTAATTAACTTCTATTTTTTTTAAATAATTTATAGATGTCAATCATGACAATGTACCTAGTTATAAGATTATTCTTAAAACAAAGGACCTTCATTATGTAAGAATCACCAACCATTGAGAGTGGAAAATTTAAGTTAAAAAATCTTGTTATTACTACCATCATTGCATTAGAGATCCCCCTCCACATTGATCAAATTCATTATAGTAGCATACATGATGGATAAGTTGGTGCTTAAAGAGATGTCCCCTATAACAAAATTTGTATAGAAGGTGACACAGTGAAAGAGGAAGTCCTTTATTCACTTGATTATTATTGGATTATAGGCTTAATTAAAAGTGTAACTTTAAGTGAACATTACAAATGTTTATTTAAATTTACAATAGTTTCCAAAAATATTCTAAAGCATGCATTAACCATAATCATATACCTAAAAGATAGCAATATTAAATAAATATAGAGAAATAAAAGAAGATGACAAGGAGAAGTAGAAGTTGGGTGCCTATGGGCACCCCAATATATCACATTTTATTCACACTCATCATGAAAATGGATATTCATTAAGGGGTGCTTATAATGCTATCAAATCCCCAATTAGAGGTTAACCCCAAACTGACATAAACTTTAACTTGAGGTTAACCTTAAAATAAAATGATAATAAATTATCCTTTTAAGCAAGGCTATCCATAAATGTAGATTGACCAATACCATTCTTATCCATAAAGGTAGATTGACCAATACCATTCTTACATGCACATGCACATAGGTTTGCATAAATCATGAATTACCACAAGTTTATATAATTGCATGACCATAGGCTACATTGATAGTGCTCATAAGCACTTCTTCACACTTTTTGCCTTGGCCTAAACAAGATCATATTACATAAATTTTAGCACCCTCACATAATTTGAGCTAAGAAGACCAAGAAGAGAATACATTAGAGGTAACACCTTCCCCAATAATGGATGGTCTAGTGGGTCTCCACTATTCATTTTTTGTCCTCATCTTCATCATCAAAATTCTCATGTCCAACCCTTAAGAGTTTTATCTCAATCTTATTCAAACTTGTAATGCAATTCTTGATGAATTTTATACTCGTAAGTGCTTGAATTCTTTGAAATCTTAGACTTTTACTTAAGAACATGAGCCTTAGATTTTATTGACTTGAATTATTTTGGATGGTCTTGTGTATATGGAAGACCTCCATAATTCTTCATTGCCACTTCATAATGTATTAAATTTTTTGAAGATACCTTCAAGAGAGATGGGTTGGGGCTCTTTGATAGTCATGGAATTCACATAAAAAATCAATCCAATTGTATGAAATGGAGGAGAAAGATTCAAAGTAATAGATTTGACATTCTCTTCATCACTCTTTAACTTACCTCTTGCCATAACTAGATAATATTTTAGAGCTTTAATGTGAAATATATCATCTTCAACATAACTAAAATATGAAATTTTGAATTGGAGAGCCATATCTCTATCCTGTTAACTTCACTATCATTTACTTTTCCATAAATATCTTTCAAATTTGACCATACCTCAATAGTATCAGTTTTATCTTTGATGTGGGAAAGTACATCTAGTTCCACTAACATGAAGAAGAGTCCAAGATATTCTTCCTTTCTCTTACTAAGTTAATGATCATTAAGACATTCTAATTCATTATCAAAGATGAACTAGATATTTTTTCTCTTAAGTAATCTTGCTATTTGAACTGACCAAGTGCTATAATTTTTTTCATAGAGATGAGTAATATCCTTGGAATCTATTTTTCACAAAAAATCCTAAATAGATTTATAACAAGTCCATACACAGATGCTTTGCTATGTAGAGCTCAAAAAATCATTTAATCTAGAAAAAATGGGCTCCAAATTCTTCTATATGTAAAAGTTATGGCCTCTAAAATATTTAGTATATTAGAACTAAAATATATATATATAAAAAAACACTAAATGTCAAGCCTTGGAAAACATTTTTTTGAATCAACAACTACCACTTGGTGCCATTGGATTGGATGCTACATCATCAATTGACAAATTCTATTTTGATAAATTAAATGATGTGATAGAATGAATGTGTGTATGTGTGTATATATATATATATATGTATATATATGTATGTATACATATGTATGTATACATATGTATGTATATGTATGTATACATATGTATGTATACATACATATGTATACATACATATACATATGTATGTATACATACATATGTATACATACATATACATATATATGTATACATACATATGTATACATACATATATATATGTATGTATACATACATATGTATATATATATATATATGTATATATATATATATATATATACATATGTATATATATGTACATACGTATGTATGTATACATATATATGTATACATATATATATATACATAGACACACACATACACACATTCATTCTATCACATCATTTAATTTATCAAAATAGAATTTGTCAATTGATAATGTAGCATCCAATCCAATGGCACCAAGTGGTAGTTGTTGATTCAAAAAAACGTTTTCCAAGGTTTGACATTTAGTGTTTTTTTTTTTTATATATATTTTAGTTCATATATACTAAATATATATATATATATATATATTAGTGTTTTTTTATATATATTTTAGTTGTCACGATATCGCGACATGTTGCACTGTCGCGGCCAAGGGAGGAAAGTTGTCGCGATATCGCGACATGTTGCACCATCGCTACCGCAGAGGGAAAGTTGTCGTGATATCGCGACATGTTGCACCGTCGCAGCCAAGGGAGGAAAGTTGTCACGATTTTGTGACATGTTGCGCCGTCGCTACCGTCGAGGGAAAGTTGTCACGATATCGCAACATGTTGCTTCGACGTGGCCAACGAAGGAAAATTATCGCGATATCGCGACATGTTGTGCCGTCGCGGCCATGGGAGGAAAGTTGTCACGATTTCACGACATGTTATGCTGTCGCAGCTGCTGGAGGAAAGTTGTCGCAATTTCATGACGTGTTGCATCATTTTGGCCGCTGGTGGATTTTTGTCGCGATATCGCGACATGTTGCTCCGTCGTGGCCAAGGATGGATTTTGCGACATGTCACGATTTTGCAATAGGTTGAATTTTTTGTGGTCAGAGGAGTCTTGTGTTGTGATTTCGTGACTTGTAGCTTTTTCGTGGACAGAGGTGAAGTTGGTGTTTGCTGCGTGTTTTCGCGATAAGTTGTTGTAACATATCTATCAGCTCTCTCAGCTAGCTTGGTATTGGTTCAAGAGATTTGGATCCAGTGTAATTCTTCCTCTTCTTATTGAGCAAGGTGCAGCAAAAGTATTGTCATTGTTGTCAACACAGACAGATTGATGCAGTTGATGCAGTTTAGAGGTCAGTCAGAACATGTACAGTGAATTTCCAAGAAGAAAGAAGTGGCCCAGATTCAGAAAATTGCAGAAAAAGACAAGTAAGAAAACTGTCGCGATATCGCGACATGTTTTCTGTCGCGATTTCGTGACATAACGGAGGAGAGAGAAGGCGCAGCCAAAAATGTCATGATTTCATGACATAACAAAGGAGAGAGAAAGGCACCGTCAAAAATGTCATGATTTCGTGACATATTGGAGGAGAGAAGCAAAGTTGAAAAATTGTCGCGATTTCGCGACATGCTGGAAGGAAAGAAGCAAAGTTGAAAACTTGTCGTGATTTCGTGACATGCTGGAAGGAAAGAAGCAAATTTGAAAAATTGTCACGATTTCGTGACAAGTTCGGAAGGAAAGAAGCAAAGTTGAAAAGTGTCACGATTTCACGACAAGTTCGGAGAAGAAGCGCCAAGGATGAAAAGTGTCACGATTTCGTGACAAGTTCGGAGAAGAAGCACCAAGGATGAAAAGTGTCACGATTTCGTGACAGGTTTGGAGAAGAAGTGCTAAGGCAAAAAGTTGTAGCGATTTCGCTACATGTTGGATTTTTGGTGGTCGAAGCAAAGAGAAAGTGCTAAGTCAAAAAGTTGTAGCGATTTCGCTACATGTTGGATTTTCAGAGGCGAGCAAAGAAATTGCAAAGGGAAAAAGGTGTAGCGATTTCGCTACATGTCTTGATTTCGCTAGTGCATGAAGAGAGAGTTCTAAGGATGCGAAAGATGTCACGATTTCATGACATGTTGCATTTGGAAGAAGAAGGCAAGAAAAGTATCGCGATTTCTGACATGTTAAAGAAAGAAAGGAAGGAAAAAGTGTCACGATTTCGTGACATGTTCCGATTTTGAGGCAAGAAGAAAAGGTGAGGAAAAAAGTGTCACGATTTCGTGACATGTCCCATTTTCGTGGGCAAGAGACAGAAAAGAGCTAGAGGCAGCGAATGCGTCACGATTTCGTGACATGTCCCATTTTCATGGGCAAGAGACAGAAAAGAGCTAGAGGCAGCGAATGCGTCGCGATTTCGTGACATGTCCCATTTTCACGGGTAGGAGACAGAAAAGAGCTAGAGGCAGCAAATGCGTCGTGATTTTGTGACATGTTCTATTTTCGCGGTTGCATGCCGAAAAGAGGACAAGGAGGCGGAGAATGTCGCGATATCGTGACATGTCTTGTTTTCACGGTCAACTATCCAGAAAAGGTCAAATGGGCAGAAATGTCATGATATCATGACATGTCATAGTTGCGCGGGTAAAAGCCGAGAAGCATACACAGTGACAGTTGTCGGGGAAAGTGCAGAAGAAAATCATGCAGCCAGTTATGTAAGAGTTAACTGGAGTCAGAACTGAAGTTACAGGTGGCAGAACAGTGCATTAAAGACAAGAACGGTTGTTACAGGGCCGTGATGCTGCAAGGCTATCAAAAGTGCAGATATACCAAGAATCTCGATAAAAGAGAAATCCTCTCGAAGGTTGCATGTGTCAGAAATGGCAGTTGCGGGCAGAAGAAAAAGTTTGACTCAGAATTGAAAAGAGTGCCATCAAAAAGAGTAAAGGTGCCGAGAGGGCAGTTGCGTAAAGGATAGAAGATAAGAATGACAGAGCATCGAAATACGAAAAAGGCTATCAGAATGCACAGAAAAAGCTATCAGAGTGAGCAGAGAAGACTGTCAGAATGAGTCAGAAAGAAAGCGGCTAAAAGACAGAGCGCGTCAGAGAGGGGTGTGAAGATTGAACGTAGCCGAGAATGCATGAAAAATTGGAGGGAAAAATAGAGCCATTTTTGAAAGAGCCGTTCGAGTAAGCCAAGTATAAAGAATCGAAAAGGCGTAGTAAGTGAGGTTATTGCAACCGTGTTTTTATCTTGAAAAACTAAAAGTGAGGTTGGGTAAGAGTGTTGTAAGAGTAGAAAGTTCAGACAACAGAACTGAAACCTGGTTTTTATTCTTGAAAAAATTGAAAGAGAGGTTTTAGTAAGCAATAGAAGATATTGAGTTTCTAACAATTCTCCTTATGCTTCTATGAGATTGATTTGAATGAGCAATAGACCAGTGAGGGTCTTGTAAAAGAGAAGGCATTTTTATGTCAATCTATTATTCAAAATAGAAATCCAAGTTGGTGCTTGGTATAAGGGGTTGGTGCTCCTATCTGTTGTTGCAGATAAATCAGGGGTTGGTGCTCCTTCTAGTGGGTGCTGGTAAACTATTTGTAAAGATTGAATCCTTGCAAAGGCTGGATTTGGATTGTAGTCCAAACAGTCATTATTTGAGGAGTAGCCAAATCGGTGAACCTCGTTAAATCTTGTGTTGTGTGATGCTCTTTTGTTATACTTGCTATATCTATTTTTAAGCTTGCATTTTTAAGCATTAAGAGTTGCAGATTCAAGTTTTAAATAGTTACATTGATTCACCCCCCTCTCAGTGTCATTGTGAGAATATCAATTGGTATCAGAGCAAGGTACCTGAACAAGCTTAATCAGCTAAGGTGATCTTGGAAGATACACAATGGCCGGTGGTGAAGGATTTTCATCCAACAAAGCTCCTTTGTTCGATGGAACAAATTACTCTTTCTGGAGACTCAGGATGCAGACATATCTGTGTGCATTGGGATACGACATTTGGGAGTCTGTAGAAAATGGATACACAATACCCTCTACTCCTCCAACAGATGCTGTTGAGAAGAAAAAGTTTGAGAATAACTCTAAAGCTAAGAATGCTATTATGTGTGGGTTAGTAGACAGTGAATTGATAAGGATCATGAGCTGTAAATCGACAAAAGACATATGGGACAAACTGTAGAGCATTCATGAAGGAGATGGCAAGATCAAGGAAGCCAAGCTACAAACACATCGAGCCCAGTTCGAAGCATTAAAGATGAATGATGATGAGAACATAGAGGCCTATATGTTGAGAGTAAATGGAATCATTAATGCGATTAGAGGACTCGATGAGGAAATAGAAGATGCGGTTGTTGTGAAAAAGGTACTAAGAACTCTCCATAAAAGATTTGATGCTAAAGTTTCTGCTATAGAAGAAGCTAAAGATTTAAATACTTTTAGCATGGATGAAATGCATGGTTCTTTAACAGCATATGAAATGAGAATAGGACAAACTAAGCCCTCAGACAGAGAAGTTGCTTTCCAAGCACAGAAAAATATAAAAGCTAAACAAGAATCTGAGGAAGAAGAATCTTCAGATGAAACTGAAGCAAACTTTGTTAGGAAACTAATAAAGGGAAAAGGAAAGTACAGAGGTAAGTTACCGTTTAAGTGTTTCAACTGTGGAGGCATCGGGCACTTTGCAGCTAAATGCCCAATGAATGAGAAAAACAAAAGTGATGAAGGGACACACCAAGAAAGAAGTGACTGGAAGAAGAAACCACATTTTAGAAAAAGGAACTTCAAGAAGAAAAGTTTCATTTCCAAGAATGTCAACTCTTACGAAGACAGCTCCGATGAGGATTCTGAAGAAGAAAGCTGGTGAAGCCTTGTTCATGGCTTTTGAAGAAGAAAGAACAGAGGAAACCCAGGAGTGTGATGAAAAATTAGAGGATGAGGCTGTGGTAGATCTGGAAGGTGAGTTGGTTGCTGCACTTAAAGAGTTAAGTACAGAAAGGAAAAAGAATAAAAAGGTTTCAAGAAAACTTGAGGATGCCAATGAAATAATTATCAGCTTGAAAATACAGACTGAAGAGTTTAAGAAAAAGTCTGAAGATCTTGAAGCACAATTAACCGTGAAAATAGATGAGTGCAACAAAACTGGAAGAAGAGATTGTTGGCTTAAGAATGCAGCTAGAAGAAAAGAGTCAAAAATTGAGTTGCTACCACAAACTTGAAGGAAGTTCTGTGAAGCTTGATGAGATTATAAATAACCAAAAGCCTACAGGCATTAAATTTGGATTAGGCTTCGTAGAAGAAGAATCATCAATGGAATCAAAGGCCATAACTGTAGAACCAATAAAGAATAAAGATAAGATCAGGGTTGATCAAGAAAAACCGAATCATGCAAAAGAAAACAATAAGGCCAAGCATGAAAGGAGTACTGCCAATGATGGATTCACCAAAGTCACATATCAAAGAAGAAGAAGACCCATGGCTCCTACTACAACATGGCAAAAACCATTACCCAGGTACACTCGTTCCTTTTTGGTTATTGTTTTAAATGCAATGCTTATGGTCATAAAATTTCAAATTGTAGATATAATGTAGGACAAAGGAATTTCACTAGTAGAAATGTTTTTTCACCTTTGATAGATTATGCAGTAGAATGTTATAACTGTCATAACTTTGGACATATTGCAAGAAATTGTCGTAGCTCTTTTGCAGGAAATAAATATCAGGGAAGAAAGTATCAACCAACTGGATTGAAACAAAACAAAAAATTTCTCGAAAAACAGGCACAAGCCAATGAAAGGGAGAAGGCAAAACAAGTGACCAAATCTGCTATCAAATCAGAGTGGAAAGAAAAGGAGCAACCTAAGAAAGATAAGGAATCCTTGATCGTTCAAACAACTCTCAAAGCCCAGAACAAATCTGCACCATGGATTCTGGATAGTGGATGCTCCAGTCATATGACAGGAGATAAACAAAAGTTTGATAAGTTACAGACATACGAAGGTGGTTCTGTAAAATTTGGAAATAATGATGGAGCCAAGATAGTGGGTAAAGGATCGGTCAAATTAAGTGACGAAAAAATCAACTCTAAAGAAGTCCTATTTGTGGTTGGTCTGAAGCATAACTTACTGAGTGTAAGTCAAATTTGTGACAGAGGTCATGAAGTAATTTTCAAGAAGTAGGGCTGTGAAGTAAGAAAGACAAAAAATGGGAAGTTGATAGCTACTGGACTGAGAACTTCTGGAAATCTGTATACTCTCTCAGAGACTTCAGAAGGAGCTTGCTTGGTTGGACAGGAAGAAGAAAATTGGCTGTGGCACAAGAGACTCGGTCATATAAGCTTTGACAATCTGGTAAAAATCAGCTCAAAAAGGGCAGTAAGAGACATACCCACTATTGGCAAACCTTCAAATAGCATTTGTGCTTCATGCCAAAAGGGGAAGCAAACCAGAGCCACATTCAAAGCAAAAGAGTACTTCACGAGCAAGCCGTTAGAACTAATACACACTGATTTATGTGGACCCATGAGAACGAAAAGCATAAATGGCTACAAATATTTTATGTTGTGTATAGATGACTATTCCAGAATGACATGGGTACTATTTTTGAAGCTTAAATCAGAAGCCTTTGAGATGTTCAAAACTTTCAAAAATCTTGTTGAGAATCAATCAGGAAAAAGAATTAAATGTTTAAGATCAGATAGAGGAGGAGAGTTTATTTCAGAGGAGTTTGCAGAATACTATGAAAAACATGGGATTAGAAGACAGTTTTCGGCAGCAAGAACACCTCAGCAGAATGGAGTAGTAGAAAGAAAGAACAGAACTATGCAAGAAATGGCACGGACCATGTTGACAGAGAGCAGAATTGCTGACAGGTTTTGGAAAGAGGCAGTTCATACTGCAGTTTACATCCAAAATAGGTGCATGTTGAGGCCGCATGAAAGCAAAACACCTTATGAACTATGGTTTGGCAGAAAGGCTACAACAAAATACTTCAAAGTGTTCGGCAACAAGTGTTACATTAAACGAATTGAAGACAATCTTGGCAAGTTCGAAGATAGAGCTGATGAAGGTATTTTTCTTGGTTACTCAACAAAAAGCAAAGCCTACACATGCTACAACAAAAGACTAAAGAAAATTGTGGAGAGTGCGGATGTTAAGGTTGATGAAGGTAGGGAACAAGAAATCAGCCATAAAGAAAACTACCCGACTTATGAAGAATTTATTGAAGAGGATGAAGATCAAGAAAAAGAAGAGACAGAAATCAGATTCAGATGATTTAGAAATAGAAGAAAATAGGAAATCCAAAACAGGCAGCTGGCAGAAAAATCATCCCAGAGAGCAAATTATTGGGGACCCCACAGTTGGTATTCAAACAAGAAGAAGAGTAGTAAACAACTACTCTCTGTTATCCAGCATTGAGCCCAAAAATATTATTGAAGCAAGCACAGATGAAAGTTGGATGGAGGCAGTAAATGAAGAACTAGATCAAATTGAGAAAAACAAAACCTGGGAGTTAGTACCAAGGCCTGTAAATAAAAACATAATCGGTACTAAATGGATATTTCGAAACAAATTGAATGAAGACGGACAGGTTGTAAGGAATAAAGCAAGATTGGTCTGTAAAGGATATGCTCAAGTTGAAGGGATTGATTTTGAAGAAACTTTTGCACCAGTGGCAAGACTTGAAGCAATCAGACTGTTTCTGGCTTTAGCAGTTCATAGGAATTTCAAAGTTTATCAGATGGATGTGAAATCAGCATTTCTAAATGGAAATCTTGAAGAAGAAGTTTATATTGAACAACCTGATGGTTTTCAACTCTGTGATAATCCTAACTTTGTTTGCAAGCTGAAGAAAGCATTGTATGGCTTGAAACAAGCACCTAGAGCTTGGTATGCAAGATTGGACAGCTATCTCACTCAACAAGGATTCAAGAAAGGTATGGTGGATAGCAATTTATATATCAAAACTGAGAATGGCAATCTCATTGTCCTTGTTGTTTATGTAGATGATATAATATTTGGCAGTAGCAATGATGAGTCATGTAAAGACATAGCAAATAAAATGCAGAAAGAATTTGAAATGTCTATGATTGGTGAGCTTTCATATTTCCTCGGACTGCAAGTTAATCAAACTGAAAAGGGCATTTTTATTTCTCAAGTTAAATATGTGAAAGAAATGCTGAAAAAGTTCACTATGGAGGATAGTAAGCTTGTTAGCACTCCCATGACAATAGGCTGTAAGTTGAGCAAGGATGACAAATCTCCAGATGTTGATCAAACAATGTACAGATCTATGATTGGGAGCTCGATGTATTTGACAACCACCAGACCGGATATCTTACAGGCAGTTTGCATGGTTGCAAGATTTCAGGCTAGTCCCAAAGAGACTCATGTGACAGCTATGAAAAGGATTTTTAGGTACCTCAAGGGTACTATGGAGTATGGGCTATGGTATCCAAAAGGAAAAGACTTCACTCTTTTTGCATATTCTGATGCAGATTGGGCAGGATGTATTGATGACAGAAAGAGTACCAGTGGAGGAGCATTTTATCTTGGAGATAAACTGGTAGCATGGCACAGCAAGAAACAAGAATCAGTCTCTCTATCCACAGCAGAGGCAGAATACATTGCAGCAACAACATGTTGTACACAGATATTATGGATGAGACAAACACTGAAAGATCTTGGTATTCACTTCAATGAGCCAATTTCAGTTAAATGTGATAACACTAGTGCAATCAACATCTCAAAGAATCCGGTTATGCATTCCCGCACCAAACATATTGCAATCCGGTATCACTTTTTGAAAGATAAAGTTGCAGAAGGAGAGGTCAAATTGGAGTTTGTTCCAACCACAGAGCAAGTAGCAGATATATTCACAAAACCATTGCCCAAGGAAGTTTTTGAGTACCTTCGGAGTAAGTTGGGAGTGGTCACACTACCCAAGCACTGACTAGCTATGGGGAACACATTCTCAGGGGGAGCATTTAATTATTTATGCCTGAGAATGTTGTGCATAGACTCAGGGGGAGTCTACAGCAGCCCTTTGGTATTATTGTCAAAGGGGGAGAAGAATTACAAGAAATTGAAATTGCACATGTGTTGCCAACAATTCCAAAGGGGGAGATTGTTGAGCAAGGTGCAGCAAAAGTATTGTCATTGTTGTCAACACAGACAGATTGATGCAATTGATGTAGTTCAGAGGACAGTCAGAACATGTACAGTGAATTTCCAAGAAGAAAGAAGTGCCCAGATTCAAAAAATTGCAAAAAAAGACAAGTAAGAAAACTGTCGCGATATCGCGACATGTTTTCTATCGTGATTTCGTGACATAACGGAGGAGAGAGAAGGCACAGCCAAAAATGTCATGATTTCATGACATAACAGAGGAGAGAGAAGAGCCAAAAATGTCATGATTTCATGACATAACGAAGGAGAGAAGAATGTGAGAAAATGTCATGATTTCGTGACATTATAGAAGGAAAGAAGCAAATGTTGAAAAATGTCGCGATTTCGCGACATCTGTGGAAGGAAAGAAGCAAGTTAGAAAATGTCACGATTTCGCGACATGTTGGAAGAAAAGAAGCCAAAGTTAGAAAACTGTCACGATTTCGCGACATGTTCGGAAGAAGAAGCCAAGGATGAAAACTGTCACGATTTCGTGACATGTTCGGAAGAAGCGCTCAAGGATGAAAAGTGTCACGATTTCGTGACATGTTCGGAGAAGAACGCTAAGGAAAAAGTGTCGCGATTTCGCTACATGTTGGGAAGAAGAGAAAGTGCTAAGAAAAGTGTAGCGATTTCGCTACATTTTAAGAAGAGAAGTGCTAAGGTAAAAAGTGTAGCGATTTTCGCTACATGTTTGGAAGAAGAGAAGTGCTAAGTGAAAAGTGTAGCGATTTCGTCTACAAGTTGAAGAAAGAAATTGCAAAGGGAAAAAGGTGTCGCGATTTTCGCTACATGTCTTGATTGCTAGTGCATGAAGAGAGGACGGATGGAAAGATGTCACGATTTCGTGACATGTTATTTAGAAAAAAAAAAGCGTCACGATTTCGTGACATGTTCCATTTAGAGGCATGAGGAAAAGAGAAGAGCGAAAAGTGTCACGATTTCGAGACATGTCCCATTTTGGGCAAGAGAAAAGAGCTAAGGGTAGATTTCATGACATGTCCCATTTTTCGGGCAAGAGCAGAAAAGAGCTAGAGGCGACGAATGCATCACGATTTCGTGACATGTTCCATTTTAGGGGTAGGAGAAAAAGAGCTAGAGAGCGAAATGCGTCACGATTTCGTGACATGTTCTGTTTTCACGGTTGCATGCCGAGAAGAGAACAAGAAGGCGAAGAATGTCACGATATCGTGACATGTCTTGTTTTCACGGTCAACTGTCTAGAAAAGGTCAAATGGGCAGAAATGTCATGATATCGTGACATGTCATAGTTGCACGGGTAAAATCCGAGAAGCATGCACAGTGACAGTTGTCGGGGAAAGTGTAGAAGAAAATCATGCAGCCAGTTATGTAAGAGTTAAGCGGAGTCAGAACCGAAGTTACAGGTGGCAGAACAGTGCATTAAAGACAAGAACGGTTGTTATAGGGCCGTGATACTGCAAGGCTATCAAAAGTGCAGATATACCGAGAATCTCGATAAACGAGAAATCCTCTCGAAGGTTGCGTGTGTCAGAAATGGCAGTTGCGGGCAGAAGAAAAAGTTTGACTCAGAATTGAAAAGAGTGCCATCGAAAAGAGTAAAGGTGCCGAGAGGGCAGTTACATAAAGGATAGAAGATAAGAATGACAGAGCATCGAAATACACAGAAAAGGCTATCAGAATGCATAGAAAAAGCTATCAGAGTAAGCAGAGAAGACTGTCAGAATAAGTCAGAAAGAAAGCGGCTAAAAGACAGAGCGCGTCAGAGAGGGTGTGACAGATTGAACGTAGCCGAGAATGCATGAAAAATTGGAGGGAAAAATAGAGCCATTTTTGAAAGAGCCATTCGAGTAAGCCAAGTATAAAGAATCGAAAAGGCGCAGTAAGTGAGGTTACTGCAACCGTGTTTTTATCTTGAAAAACTAAAAGTGAGGTTGGGTAAGAGTGTTGTAAGAAAAACAGCAACAGAACTGAAACCTGGTTTTATTCTTGAAAAATTGAAAGAGAGGTTTTAGTAAGCAATAGAAGATATTGAGTTTCTAACAATTCTCCTTATGCTTCTATGAGATTGATTTGAATGAGCAATAGACCAGTGAGGGTCTTGTAAAAGAGAAGGCATTTTTATGTCAATCTATTATTCAAAATAGAAATCCAAGTTGGTGCTTGGTATAAGGGGTTGGTGCTCCTATCTGTTGTTGTAGATAAATTAGGGGTTGGTGCTCCTTCCAGTGGGTTTTGGTAAACTATTTGTAAAGATTGAATCCTTGCAAAGGCTGGATTTGGATTGTAGTCCAAAACAGTCATTATTTGAGGAGTAGCCAAATCGGTGAACCTCGTTAAATCTTGTGTTGTGTGATGCTCTTTTGTTATACTTGCTATATCTATTTTTAAGCTTGCATTTTTAAGCATTAAGAGTTGCAGATTCAAGTTTTAAATAGTTACACTGATTCACCCCCCTCTCAGTGTCATTGTGAGAATATCACTTCTCTTGTAATCATGTGCTTTCATTGTTTTCGGCTGGGATGTGTCTTATCCCAATTGTAACTGATTAATGTTTTAATACAAGTTTTTTTCAATTTTTTCAAAAAAATATACTAATATATATATATATATATATATATATATATATATATATATATATATATGTATGTATACATATATATGTATACATACATATATATGTATATGTATACATATATATGTATGTATATGTATACATATACATATATATGTATCCATATATATGTATGTATATATATATATACATATATATGGATACATATATATACATATATATGTATATATATACATATATATATATATATAAAGGGATAAAAAATAATTGATAAAAAGTCTGGATTACAGAGTACAACTGAGCTTCCAACCAGGACTCAAATAAATAGCCAAATAGGCTAAAACCACTAGACTAGAATGACACCCAAAAAAGACAACAAGAACAAACCACATTAAGTTTGTACATCCTTGTGGATCAACTCCCACAGGTGTTGAGAGTCCCAGGATGAGAGACTCTCCCAATTATCGATACTCCAAGGATCCAAGCGACTCAGAAGCCCTTTTGGCCAGGTAATCAGCAACCACATTCCATTCCCTTGGAATGTGCACAAACGATATAAATTTGAACTCTTCACTCATTCTAAGAATCCGAACGACTACAAAGGCCAACTGCCAATTAACTTCCTCCACCATTTTACTGTTTAAAATATTAACCACAATTTAAGAGTCGAACTCACAAATAATCCTATGTCAGCCAAGATAAAACCCCCTTCACAAGGCCTCAAGAATTGTAAGAGCTTCCATAAAATTGTTGGATTGAACACCTTTATAAATGGAAAAGAAAAAACTGACACCACCAGTAGAATCTCTCCCAACACTGCCAATGCCAACATGTCCAAGATTACCCCTGGATGATCCATCAGTATTAATTTTTAAAA
Organism: Wollemia nobilis; assembly: GCA_028583015.1. Taxonomy (NCBI): domain Eukaryota; kingdom Viridiplantae; phylum Streptophyta; class Pinopsida; order Araucariales; family Araucariaceae; genus Wollemia; species Wollemia nobilis. The sequence goes on from JAQPPZ010004166.1 coordinate 4,514,925, forward strand.
TTCCTCTAAGGGGTGGTCTCCATCTACCATATTTCCTAACCTTCTTGCTGAGATGAGGAACCCTACTAGGGCTAGAAGAGTTCACACCATCCCCAAAGAGACCAAGGGCTTGTTGTACCTTCTTCTCCCTAGAATCCAAAAGAGGGTCCACATCACATTTGCTATGGATGGTTTCCTAAACCATATACAAGATCCTTTGCTAGATTTGTTGAACAACCAAATAACTGCCCTGAAATATGCGCTGGTTTTGTTCGAGCCAAATTTACCAAATGATGCAAGAAGTGCCCAAATTCCAATCCACCCGAAGGAAAGGGACCTTGGTCGGAGGTCTGCCCAGACTACTCCAAAACTCCACCAGGGACAACACATGAAAACATGGATGGTTCCAGGTGCTCCACCAACGGTGCCAAATGTCTTTGGCAAAGGAGCATTGGAAAAATAAATGAGAAGAGTCATCCTCATTCTTATCGCAAAGGACACAAAAATAGGGACCCTAAAATCCCCTCTTCCTCACATTATCCCAAGTGAGGCATTTATTATGAGCTACCAACCAGAGAAATAAGTTACATTTTGGCCAGGAAAATTTGTTCCACACCTTTTTCCACCAAGTGACAGGAAGACTCCCATACTTTTGCTTATCAAGAACCTAATAACCATAGGCTACCAAGTAGGTTCCCTTAGGATCAGGGTTCCAAGCCAGAATATCTTTACCCCTCAATGAATAACAAGGCCTCCCCATAATAATAAGAGCAAGCACATCTCTATCCTTGGCCAGTCCCCCCTAGGGCCATTCTTGCAGATCTTTCCACCTGTACATCTCCATATTTCCAAAATACTAGATTTTTTAAAGTCCTCCACACGAGACCAGCCTGATTCCAAGAAAAAAATGCTTAGAGAACGTAACCTAGGATATTGATTCAAGATAGGAGTGTAGCCATCCCAAGAATCCTCCCAAAAAAGAGAATTTTATCCCTGATTGCAAATCCAGAACAAACCCTGTTTGATTAAATTAGCTCCTATTTTCAGAGTGTCCCAAATAACAGAACCTTTACCAAACAAGCTGACTCTAGGGATCTCAACCTCAGAAATACCTCTTAAGTATTTACAAGATAATATTTTAGCCCAAATATGATCTTGAGAGGTACACCATCTCTAATAAATTTTTGTAGCCAAAGCCTTCCCAAAAAGAGTTGTCTGTCGCAACCCAAGGCCTCCCTCTTGCACCGGCCTACATATAGAATCCCACCTAACCAAACTCCATTTATATTGATCAATTTTTCTAGACCATAAAAACTATCTTGATAAAGCATCCATGTCCTTGATGAAGTGAGAGGGAGCTATTTGTACAAAACATCTATAAATGGGTAAAGCTTGAATAATAGATTTTAAAAGCAACACTCTACCTGCAATGGATAGCCATCTGAAAGTCCAGTGATTCACCTTCCTTCTAAAATTTCAAGCATAGACTACTAAGAAGATCTAGATAGAGGATGAGATGAAATTGGAATACCAAGATAAATGAAGGGGGGAGTCCCAACCTGGAATCTTAGAATGCGAGAAATCCTAGCTTGAATAAGAGGAGGGGTATTGAAGAATAAAATAGAAGACTTGTCCTCATTAATCAACTATCCAAAAGCACCAAGATATATGTCAAGAGACTGTCTAATATTTCTAGCTTCCTTGATAGTGGCAACTCCCAACAAAGCAGTATCATCAACAAATTAAAGGTGGGAAAGAGGTGCCAAACTACTATCCCACTTCGACCCCTGAATGAAACCCTGCATGACTTGAGACTTGAGAAATATTCCCAACCCTTTCGCCATAATGATAAACAAATAAGGAGATAAAGGATCTCCTTACCTCAATCTCCTTGAGGCCTCAAATAGCTCTGATGGCTCATTATTTACAAGAACAGAGAATGAGGAAGAAGAAACACAACTCATCACCCATCTAATCCATTCCTCCTAAAATCCAAAAGTAGCAAGAACTTTCTGAAGAAAGGACCATCTGACCCAATCATAGGCTTTGGCCATGTCCAACTTAATGAACATAGTTTTCTCCTTAGAAGTTTCCATCAAGTGAATAGCTTCTATAGCAATAAGAACCCCATTCAAGATTTTTTGGCCAACAAAAAACCCTCCTTGCTCCTCAGAGATGATTTTGTTCAACCATATCTTCAACGTCTCAGCAATAATTTTTGTGATGATATTATACACAACATTGCAGAGAGCAATAGGCCTGAACATATCCAAAGAATTTGCTCCCTCTTTTTTGGGTATAAGCACCCCAAAGGTAGCATTTAGGTCCCTTAGAATCTATTTGTTCTTTTGGGATTCATGGACCACCTCCAAAAGATTAAATTTGATTAAATACCAAAACTCCTGATAAAACTCAATCGAGAATCCATCTAGGCATGGGGTTTTCCTTTTTTCATATTGAATACAACATTTTCCAACTCCTCAAGGGAAATTGGACCCATAAAGTGCTCATTCATCTCTCTAGAAACAATCATTGGAATACAATTTAGAATAAGCTTTTCATTCTCATCATCTGATAGGGAGTCCTCCTTGAAGAGAGAGGAAAAATACCTCTTAGTCTCTTCTGAAATATCCCTGAAAGAAGAGAGCAGGACACCCTGAGAATTCATAAGAGAGATAATCAGGTTACCATTATGGCGAGCTTTAAATGAGTTATAAAAGAAGGTTGTGTTCCTATCCCCTTCCTAAAGCCAATCTACTCGAGTTTTTTGTTTCCAAAAAATTTCTTCCCTTAGTTCCCATTCAGTAAGGTCTTTCGCAGCCTCTAATTCCTCAAAAAGAAGATCCTTCGTGAATCCCTGATCTCTAATATTCCTTGAAGCTTCTTCCATCCTCCTAAGAGCTGCCAGCTTAGCCAAGGAAAGGTTCCCAAAATTTAGTCTATTCCAACTCTTCAATTTATGTTTTACAAATTGTAGTCACTTCATAAAGGAATGCATAGTGGTGCCATGAGGAGGTTTTCCAGTGGTCCACCAACATTAGTATCATGAAGCCACATAAGTTGAAACTTAAAAGAGGGATTATTTTTTAGCCCTAACTCCAAAGAAGAGAGTTTTATAGGCCAATGATCAGATCCCCTACCCTCCAAAATCATAAAACTAGCACTTCTATTATTACCCATCCAATAACTGGATATCAAAAATCTATCTAGTCTCTCTGATATGGAAGCTTCCCCACACCTTCTATTGTGCCAAGTAAAGATCCCATTATTTGGCTTGATGTCAACCAAGTTTAGGGCCTGGATATGAGCACTGAAGACAGAATAAAAAGGCTTGAGACGGTCCACCCCACCACGTTTCTCCTCCAGAAAAGTGATAGAGTTGAATTCTCCAGCAAAAATCCATGGGTACAGGGGAACCAAACTTCTGACAAAGCAAATGTGCTTCCACAAATTCACTTTACCATTGTAATCAACAGGAGCATACACATTTGTAAGTAGGATGGTTTCACCAGATTCATTATCATGCTCGACCATCAAAATATACCATCTACTGGAAATCCAAGTAAGAGGGGATATCTTAACCAGATCCCATAAATAAGCGACTCCACCAACATATCCACATGCACCAATACACTAGCATTACCCCCTTATCCACAACTTGGGAGCAATATTGAACATACTATCAATATCCAATTTAGTCTCCTAAATAAACACCACATCCGAAGAATGCACATGAACCAAATCACGAACAACTTTTTGTCTAGGGATGTTGTTCAACCCCCTTACATTCCATGAGAGGATAATCATTTTTGGGGGTTATAAAAATGGGATTCCAATGTTCTCACCAATCCTGACTCCACCAAAATCTTCCCCCATTAACTTAATTTTATCCTGGTCCTTATTCCGACCCACCATCATATTCTTATCTGAAAAACTTTTTTTAATTATTTTATGTTGCAATCCCAACACCATAGGAGTTTTGCAGTCCAAGGATGACTGCATCAGTGCTTGAGTAGGATAGGGCATAACTAAATCTATACCACTTTCCAAAATAGTTTCCCTTATAGGGCTAGACGCATCCATGTACCCTATACTCAAATCCAAAGCCCTTTGTTCTTCATTTAAACCCCCTAGATCTGATTCCTTAAGTTCCCCCTCAAGAAGAGACATCTGATTCAGCCTTGTTATATTTACATTAGGTAGCGACATTTCAGGTATCTCCATGCACTGATCAATATCATCTAATATTTCAAAACGGTTGAGTAGAGCATCTGGCTGGCTATCCTTAAGGTCTTTGTTTGCCCTTCATCCTCTATTTTGGGATTTTATCGAAACAAAACCTTCCTTATCCCATTCCACTTCCTTTATCGAGGATTTTACTTTATCCAAAAATTTTCCAGACCTAGAGGGCCTAGGATTTGAAGCCATAGGTGGGATAAAATTAGGGTATTTTCTTTGTAGGTGGCCATATTCACGACAAATCTGACAATGAAATGGAAGAGCTTCATAGTCAAGTTTTTGAACCCATGTAGTTGATCCAAATTGTATTTCAATAGAATATAGAATAGGATTATTTAAGTCAATTTCAATACAAATACGAGCAACAGAGATTACCTTTTTATCCATTATTTGTTGTGACGGTCCAACCGACTTCCCAAGCAGAATGGCAATCTTATGCAAGATATCATTTCTCCATAATTCCAATGGGAGTCATGGAAGTCGCACCCATACTGGAACCCACGACGGTCGCTCCTCTGATGGGTTGAAACCCACATGCCAGGGTTTAATAAAGAGTCCCACTTGGTTATAGAAATAAGGAACCCCTTCAAATGCTTTGTTATGATATGCAATACAAGAGAAAACCACCATAAAATAGTTGTTCGCACTCAACATCACCTCCACATCACCTTTAGGATTCCAAGTTTTCCTGACCCAAGCCTCCACAAAGGGGAGAGAAATTTGGATGCCCAAAAATTTGCCAATAAGGGCATGTTTGGTTAGATACTCCACATCTTCCACCATCGAGTCTGGTTGAACCACTAGAACCGGCCTGGCTTCACATCGTTCCAAACATCCATTGTTATTTAACAAGTGGTTCCCGACATGCACTGGAAAATATTATTCCTTCCAATCATTTTCAGATGAAAAAACATCACGAGCATGCACTCTCTGTACCGGACCTGATGCCATCACGACATTCCTCCAATTTTTTAGACCTCCTCTAGAAGCTACTGGCATCCCCACAGAGTAGTTTTTCTTCATCAAACCCTATCAGAGTAGTTTTTCCTCATCAAACCCTAGCAGACGTAAATCAATTATATATATATATATATATATATATATATATATATATATATATATATATGTGTGTGTGTATACATATATATATACATAAATACATATATATAGAGAGAGAGAATTTAGCACCTTCTTTTCACAGGTAAACCACCCAACCATTATGCCACATAGTTGGTCAAGGATAATAGCAAGATTTACGAGGTGAAGTCGGGGTTGCAACACAAGGACCTTCCCACCCCATGGAATGACATCATGAAGCCCATTATGGAATTCATAACAGTGGATGACCCAAATAAAGTGTTATGCAGTTTCCACTTTGCATTCGTCAACCACTTCAGAGATGTCAATCCTATTAGTATCCCCCATTTTCTGTTCAACTCCATTAGTTACTCAATTGACGCTTGTAGGAGGAAGAAGGGTGATGACCTTCCATCTCACCAAGGTTTATTTAAGGTTATTTACAGTCATATTATGACTCATAGCCCTCAAGCCCTTCCCCCTAGTGCCCCCAAAGGCAAACCTAGCCCTAGCCAGGCCAAACCTAGTGCATCCTATTCCCCTTCCTTGACCATGTCCACCAAGAAAAGAGTGATGGTGGAGGTTGTTAGAGAGTTTCTAGCGAGAAAGAAAATCAAAAGTGAGAAAGTTGAGAGCCCCACCATATCCTTAGCTTACCTGAGGAACAAATTCATTCAAGACAAGAAGAAGATTATTGAAATCATGCCTGACGAGGAGGATCAGGATGTCAATGCGAATATCCTTAAGTGGTTCATCATCACGACCACTTCAAACCTGGTGAATTCCTTAACTGACCTTTGGGAGGCCCTACATCTTATGTTCTTTAATGAATAATTCTCGGGTCAAAAATATTCCAAGGTGGACGAGATCAACTTTGAGGATGTGGTTAAGGATGAGGTAAAGGAAGACAATAAGGAGGACAAAGAGAATGTTAAGGAGGATTAGCTTTCTTTTCTTATTTTTGTGTTTATAAGGCTGCCCTGTGTGGTGCCAGTTTTATCTTATGGTGGATCCCAAGAGTGGTTGTGTCCCCCTTCTCCTTTTGATTGGGTCTCACTCGGGGATGCATTCCCCTATTTTTCTCTTTGACATTTTCAGCATATGTTGTTTTTGTAAATAGGTTTTGGGGTCAGCCTTTTAAAACCCGAAAGAAATAAAATCTTTTAACTTATCAAAAAAAATATTAGCCAATATTAAATTTCAAAAATCCAAATATTCGTTAATTAACGATGATTAGCCGCTATGCATAACCCTGCCATGCACTTTAAACATATAAAATATTTATACATTTTACACCATTGCAATGTCATTTTATGCCCAAACCCTTAAATTTTCAAAACCAAGTAATATGACATGAAGAGATTAATGAATATGTTCTAGTTATCACTATGCATAGGCCCTATCAACAACTTTCTTTTTCGGTTTGTATTCAAATGTAGTGTTTTTTTTATTTTTATTGTTTTGTTTTATTTTCACAAGAAGAGATGAATCTTATCCTTAATAAACCTAGAAAACTCCCTCTTTAAAACATAAATAAAATATTCATCTCAATGTGAACAAGTATAAAACCAACCTACATATACAAAATTTTAAAATGAATTTGATAAAAAAATAATTTCAAATGTATATAGATGAGCGTGACGATACCTATTCAATGTAGACCCAAAATTAGTAAATAACTCTCACAAATTAGGTGAGAATAAATTTGAGATAATAAAGGTAAATTGACATAATATAAAATAGACCTAATAGGGTTCACTGCTACATTGTTATGACCATACTAAATTGAACTTTTGGTTAGGTATATCATAGCTTTTTTTGACATTAAAGATCCATCATTATGAAAGTATAATGGATTTTTTATAAATATAGTAAAAACATGATAGTTTGTAATGAAAGTGAACTAATCTATAGGTTTTTATAAACAAGTATGTTAATAAATATTTTTAACATATGAAATATATGATGGTCATGTATATCATAGAGCACCTCAATTATAAAAGTGCCTTTTACATATATACAATACATACTAAAGTTATGTTGTAATATGTATCACTATTTGTTGGTATCATTAATATAAAATACATATACAATATGATGGAAAAAATAACCTACATATATGTATCCCAATCCAATAATAATAAAGATCCAAAACTCATGGTTACCTATAATTTAGATAAAAATGATAGAATACACTGACATCCAAATAACAAGGTAAAACTATATCCTAACCATGGTAGAAATTTTTCAATATCCCGTAACATATGTCATGTATTTTAAATGATAATATCATGCTTCAAAGTCTCAAGAAACCCACTTTTACACATAAAATCATACAACCAATGCATCATTGATGATTACCAAATCAATCCTAGATAATAAAGCATGATCAATCCTTACTAAAATTCCAAAAAAAATATGCATCTAAGACCAAGATATCAAAATACTAATTTTTCCATGTATACCATATAAATATAGTACATATATATTATCATACGTTAGAAATTGAATTACACCAATAGCAACATATTAGTGAGCACTAGACCAAAAGTAAAAAAATTAGTGTCATCTCATTATTATAAAGGAAATTTTATAATCCTTCTATTTTTTGTGAGAAAAATATCTAAGTTATAACTTAATACTATTGCACTTATGACTAATAATTATAAATATAATCATAGACTAAACCTACCTCCAAATTAAGTTACAACCCTTTTGCCAAACCACAAGAGATCCTTCCAAATATTGAGTTGAAGCCCAAATTAAAGATTCCTAGAATATGGATAATACTTGCTTGTTCTATTGCAACTTAAGTGCTAAGTATAATAGACAAATGGTAGATCTTTCATATGCCTAAAGTCGATATCTCAACTAAAACTTATTTAAATATACATATATTACTTTCAACTAATAGTAATCACACCTTGCCTAATGGAATCGTGACATACTTCTTGCCTAATGAAACCATGACATACTTCAGTAAGTCTAATATGTACATATTCTCCACCTTTGTAAAAACATGTGGTTAAGATACTAGTTATTACCAAATTTATAAACATAAAGATTTAATAAAGTAATACTAATTGATTCTTTATACATCAAATATTGTACTTTATAGAATAATTAGATTCCAATGATTATAACTATATACTAGTTAATATGTCATAAATAATATAACATCCAAATAGAGAAGCATCCACATTCGTAAGTTCATACCATTATAAAAGACCTAAATTCATATATTATAATACCCATTATATATACCCATGTCTTTGAATGCAAATAGAAGCTTATATTGATATTTTCCACAATACTAAACCACCCATATTTATATTTAGATATGAGAAATATGATTCTACATGTTGAACATGCAACAAGCATACTATAAAGTAATTCCAAAATATATCTTATGTAGTACAAAGACAAATATCAATTGTGCCAATGAATCTCCAATAAACCCAATTCTTATGAAAGGTGGTTAGGACAAAGTTATATGGATGGGAAAATGCTATGGTAGATGTGTACCTATGTGTAATTAAGATGAAGTCTTCTCAAATAGAAAAAACATCTATTATAATATTCTTCAAATTTAAAACGCTCATGTGAGAGTACAAGACTAATATTTCAATCCTTTAAGTCTGGATGTGTCGTGCTAGCATGTTTAAAAAATTTACTTGATGCAACTCAAGGTTATAGTGGTAGCAACGAGCAAAATTCGAACCCACAAAGAAGGATAGAATTACCAACTTCTCCAATACAATACAATACAATACAATACTATATATATATATATATATATATATATATATATATATATATATATATATATATTCAAATGTTATAAAGGGTTCAACTCAAGAAAATAATAATTCTCTCATAAAATCTATGTTCTAAAATAATTTTAATCCTTACTTTCAAAGTGAATTAAACCAAAATAACATCAATAATATGATAACAGTTTTATCAAGTGACATTAACTCAACTAGTTAAATTTCTCAACATTTCGAATGGAGCCGCTTCACTCCATTTAACCTATTATCTATCTATAAATAAAATAATATTTTTTAATTATTTAAATGGATAATTTATAAAAAAATATTATTAAAAAAAAATCTAGCCATTTTAAACATCTACTATAGAAATATAATTAGTGAAATATTTAAATCAATAAAAATACATTACACTATAATGATTAACTATCTATTAAGATGGAGATGGTTGAATCGCATGGTGCTAGATTTTTAGGTTAGATATTTAGATTTTAATTTTGGGTAGTTTATTTGTAAAATAGTAGTGTGATCGCGTCAAACAATACAAATTTTGAGCAACCCGTGGTTAATAACCTGTGCTCGTTAATAACCAACTCTCTTATGTAACCAAAAAAAGTGTAAACTTCATGTGATTACAAACCGACGATGATAATACGAATCCTGAACAACCTGCACTTATTAATAACCAACTTTGTTCTATTAATGTAACCCAAAAAAAGTGTAAACTTCCTGTGATCACAGGATAACTAAAAATGTTCATATCTAAAGCATACAGAAGCCTCGTAACGCCAAGCAAAAGTTAAGCCTAGGCTTCATCTTACAATTTTTTTTTATTTCCTATTAAACATTCCATAACATGTTTTATTTGCTAAAAAGTTCTCGAAACTATAGAACATTGCATCTTAAAGTTCGGATGTATGCTTTATATCTAGTCATGGCAAGCCATTAATACAGCAACTATTAAGATTTCCATTTAATAGACCACTAGGTCCTAGCATAATAGTCAGTGGAATCTTTATTTTAAAGAGTTTAAAGATTAAAATTCAGTAACTCTTAAATTTTATATACAATATGCATCAGATATTAAAATGTTTATCAGATAATTTTATAATTTTTAATTTATCAGATAACGTTAACTGGGTGAATTGGAACAGCTTTCACAGCTTTTCATTTCTATGTTCATCAATGTCATTACAATGACATTGGATAAGGATTTCACATCAATCTTACAAAAATGTAATAATTTTTAATCTATTATTGAATAAAAATAAGTTAACTGGATGAATTCGAACAGCTGTTCATTTCTGTGTTCATCGATGTTATTGCAATGACATTGGATACGGAATTCACATCAATCTGAGTAGACATTTTGACTTCATTGATTGTTGGATTTGATCCTACTATTGTAACACGTTGTACTGACAGTGCATTACAGCTTTCGCCACAATGGTGTCCTCTGCGTCACATAAATTCCATGAACCACAATGGAACCTTTTACCGATCTCTTGGATGGAGATAGCTTGGTCCACGTCATTTAAAAACCCGTGAGAGGAATTTTTGTGGCAGATGCATAATAATACGGTTTTTTAAGATATATAGAAATTCAGCCAAAAATGGGAAGGCTGGTTGTGGTTCAGAATATTTCTGAAATAAATGGTTGCAGTCCTGAGCTGCAGACTCCTTAGCACGGTGATGCTAAGGACGGATATGAATCTAATATTATTATTAAGTTTCAAACAAATTTTAAATCTTTCTAAAAGTTTATTTATTAGTGATTGATTTGAATTGGATGAGTGTGCATGAGCTTGAGGATAGGTACCAATTTTTAGTCACCGCGGTCTTTGTTGCTTAGGAACGTGCAAGGAAAGAGAGGTTATAAAGGTAACTTCACTGTGTTAGAAGACAAAAATATCCCAAAAATATTTGTCTTCCATAATCAACTATTAAAAATGTTACCCATTTCCTTGATATAAAAAAAAAAAAAATGAAATTTTATTTATTAGAATTTGGTTAAACATGTAAAAAACTTCAGCTATAAGCTGGTTTTAGGACAGTGGATAAAATCAATCCCTACTGACCACTCCGGGGATTGTTCCTGGTTTTAGTTTGAAAGTGAGAGCCTGTTCCTGGTTTTAGTTTGAAAGTGAGATAATTCGTGTGGTACAACTATGCAGTGCGCCATAGGTCTGGCAATGCACGGTTGAACCCTAAAATGCTAGCTGTATGGGCCCTGGCGGATTCAGAGAATCGGATTGCTTCGTACGTTCAGGGGTTAGGTTGACGGTCCATTTCAATAAGTTGGTAGGATGTTGGCATTCCTCAAAGGAGCCAATGGAGATAATTTTGGTACCGTTTCTATTGTCACGTTTGCAGTAAGACAATGAAGGCAGGTATCTATCTTAAACGTCGATTTGAACAGGCGATCAAATCGACGTTTAACCGCCCTGAACAAGATGCATATTAAAAAAATGTTGCAAGATCGTGTGAACATTCCAAAATCCACAAACTAAAGTGCAGATATATTATCAAAACAATTTTCCATTTACAACACGTATAATATATTTTACACCCAAATTTAATAGGTTTGGCTTTTGCAACGTGGCATTCACAGTCAAGTCTATGTAGCACTCCAGTACAGAATTACAAGCTTGCTACGTTTCCAGAACTTTGAAATCTGAAAGTTTTGCAAATGTTTTGTGAATCCTTTCACATAAAAATTATCCCCGCCCTGTGATTGCGGTCTACCATTTGCATTATGGGTGATGGGTTCATTTTCTATGGTAGATATGTATAAGAAGTATTTTTTAATAATAAATAAATAATAAATCATCGGAAGGGTCTTTAAGAGTTAGTGGTTGGTAAAACTTTGGGTACTTAATAAGAGGAGATCTAGGTTCAAACCTTCAACTAAAGTATAAGAAGAGTCTCTAAGGGTTAGTGGATTGGTAAGACTTCGGGCATTTAACAAACGAAGACCTAGGTTCAAATATATGGGGCATACCCAATAAGGAGGTAGTAATCTGACTTGAGTCTCCTAGGTTAAAACATTTGGAGCATGCCCATATGGAGGTAGTAGTCTGACTTGAGTCGTTGAGTGCGTTGCTTGACGATGACAGTACCAACCCTGAGCCACCAGGGGCCTCTTACTCCGGGCTGCGTTTACTAAGGAGGAGGCGGGAGATAGATTCAATGATTTGACCTGTGTTCGAAGGCAGAAATGTCGGGAAAAATGTCTGACCCGTATCCAATTGTTAAAGATAAAAGGATGTTACCTATTCCTTAGAAGAACTTTAAAATAGGCTCTCAAATTTTGGTGATGGGATTGCATGTCAATGTTGGGCTACCAACATAATAATGAAAATATGAAATTTTACAAACAACAGTTCAACAAACACAGTTTGTATATGTGGTGCGTATCTCAACATCTACAGTTTTTGGCAACAGGATGGTCCTTCGTATCATATCTGGCAGGCTTTACATGAAGGCACTTTTGGGCTATTACATCCTAATCTCGGATGTTACAGGCTTATCCATGTGTGATGGATATTTTCCACAGTCGAAAGATTCCAATTCCAGTTGCAGGACAAACTGAGGGAATTAAATAAATAAAAATTCCAAATCGCGTCACGGCAAAGAGACGCTTCGCAAAGGAGTTGGGCGAGGGAGGAGCTTCGGAGAAAATACTCTCGAAGTAACTACTTCGGGGGATAAAAAGCCAAAGTGAAACTAATTCGGAAAATTTCCAGTGAAGCACATTGCTTCGCACAGTTTTCTTTCGAAGTAAAATCACTTCGGGAATTTTCCAAGCCGAAGTGACTGCTTCGGGCAGGAAAGCTGCGAAGCACGGCAGCTCGCGACAACTTCGGCGAAGTGGCTGCTGGATTCCACTTCGGGGAGACTAAGTGCCGAGATGCTTCTTCGGCACACCAAACAGATTAACACCCTTCCCTTCTGGATCGAACGGGTGTTTTGCCACTTCGGGGCAAACCCTAGTTGAGGAATGTCTGCGGATAAAGTAATACTCCGAGACAGAGAACAATACACAGAGACCCAAATTTGCAAGACTAATATTTTATATATTGAAAATAATGTCGGATTACAAAGCTTCTTTCTGAAGCGATTACAACCTTCTGCAAGATAGAAATCTGCAGGATAAACACAAATGGAGATTTTCCTTGGAGACTGCTGCTCCACTCTTCCGGTTGTTGGCTGCTGTTGGTTTCACTCTTCTACTACTCGGTTGGTCGAAACCCTAGCTCTGCAGCGGCTGCTCTGCGCACTCTGTTCCCTTCGTTGCTCTCCTCCGACCTCTATCCTCCAACTCTTACTCAAAATGACAAAATGGCCTCGGTATTTATAGACAAGGGATGAGGACAAAAGGCGGGATAAATTCACCAACCGGTTGACAGAAAATAAATGCCGAAATGGGTTTTCAACCAATCGCCGAGCAACCCCAACTACTCGCACGCTTGGAAAATTAATGCGTCGATTCCCGTGCCTGATTTTCGCTTCGGCAATTTGAAGTGCGAAGTGTCGGAGTGATGTTGCTTCGTGGTGAAGCATTTTCGGGGGCAAATTGATTTTACTTCGCGACGAGGTGATTTTAGGAGGCGAGTTAAATGTGCTTCGCAGCGAAGCACCTTCCGAAGGCATTTCATAAGTGCTTCACGACGAAGTGATTTTAGGGGGCGTCTTAATTTTGCTTCGCAGCGAAGCATCCTTCGAGGATAAATTATTAGTGCTTCACTGCGAAGCGCTTACGGGTGTGAGTTGGTTTAACATTTTTTCAACACCCTCCTTTAAACCAACTTTCACGAGTTCTCTGACGCCCAACATATCTCGCAGTCTGGCGAAGTCCTCCTCCTTCAAGGGTTTTGTGAAGATGTCAGCCAGCTGCTCCTTGGACCTGCAAAACTGCAACTGTACTTCATCGAATTTCACCAGCTCTCTGATGAAATGATACCGGATATCTATGTGCTTCGTCCGGCCATGGAAGACTGGGTCCTTCGAGAGCGCGATGGCAGAGTTATTGTCACAAAATATTGTTGTTGCTGCTTCGAGCGGATGATGTAGTTCACTTAGAACTCTTCTCAACCAGACTGCCTGGCAGGCGGCTGAGGTGGCAGCAACATACTCTGCCTCTACTGTAGATAAAGCAACAATTGGCTGCTTCTTCGAGGACCAAGAGACAACTCCGGATCCAAAATGGAAGGCATATCCCGAAGTGCTCTTTCGGTCATCTATGCTACCGGCCCAATCGCTATCGGTGTAGCCAATCAACTCAAGCTGGTCTTGTCTGGCATAGTGGAGTCCGTGGTTCCTCGTGCCATTGACATATCGCAGAATTCTCTTGCCTGCTTGCCAGTGAGTGTCTTTGGGTGACTCCATAAACCGACTGATTAAACTCATGGCAAACATCAAATCTGGCCTGGTTGCGGTCAAGTACATCAAGCTTCCAACTAACCTTTTATAGAGAGTTGGATCAACGCTTCTGTTGTTGTCAGTCTTGCTCAACTTCAAGCCAGTGGCTACCGGGGTGATGGCAGGTTTGTTGTCCTCCATCTTAAAACGCTTCAGGACATCCTTTGCATACTTGCCCTGAGAAATGAAGATGCCATCTGCTGATTGGTCAACTTCAATGCCAAGAAAAAATTTCATCAGCCCCATGTCTGTCATTTCAAACTCGATCTTCATGGTTGTTCTGAACTCCTCAAATAGGTTGCTGCTATTGCCAGTATATATCAGATCGTCCACGTACAAGCAGACGATTATCATCTCACCCTCTGCGTTTGTCTTCAGATATAGGGTGTGCTCATATGGGCATTTTTGAAACCCATTCTCCTAAAAATAGCCATCAATTCGGTTGTACCATGCCCGGGGTGCTTGCTTCAGCCCATACAGGGCCTTCTTCAGCTTTAGGACCTTGTCTTCTTGCCCTTGTATTTCATATCCGGGTGGCTGGTCTATGTAGACCTCTTCTTCCAACACTCCGTTCAGGAAGGCAGACTTGACATCCATCTGGTACACACTCCAGCCTTTTTGAGCTGCTAGTGCCAGAATCATTCTGACTATGTCAAGTCGGGCTACAGGTGCATACACCTCATGATAGTCAACTCCTGACTTCTGCTTGTAGCCTTTCGCCACTAATCTGGCCTTATGCCTATCAACTTCTCCTTGGGCGTTGAACTTCGTTTTATACACCCACTTGACCCCAATGGTCTTCTTTCCTACTGGAAGATCTGTCAGCTGCCATGTCTCATTCTTTTCAATGGCTGCTATCTCCTCATCCATCGCATTCACCCATTTGCGATTCTGACTTGCCTCTTCAAACTCCACTGGATCACACTCAGTAAATAAAGCAAAGTCAGAATATTCTTCATCTATCTGATTACGGGTTACCTCATAAATGTCTTGCAAGCTCCGAGTCTTCGCAGGTGTCCTCAAATTTTGAATTCTGCTTGCAAGTGGAGGTGACCGGGATGATGAGGTTGTGCTACTGCTGGCACCACTGTTGTTGCTTGAAGGTACAGGTGGCTGCACACTATCTTCCTCCAAGTTTACAGGTTCAACAATTGTTGGTTCAGGCTGACCAGTCTTTGACTTCCAGTTCCAGGCTTCATCCTCCAAGAACTTCACATCTCGGCTGATGACAAGTTTCTTCGTCACCGGATTGTACAGCCTGTATGCCTTTGCTTGTTCGTTGTACCCTGTGAAGATGCATTTTTCAGCTTTGTCATCCAGCTTCTGCCTTTTCTCATCTGGAACATGTGCATATGCAATGCACCCAAAAACTCGCAAATGAGCCACACTTGGCTTCAGATTGCTCCAGGCTTCCTCCGGAATTTTGTCCTTCACACTCTTGGTGGGACATCGGTTCAGCAGATAAACTGCACAACTTACAGCTTCTGCCCAGAACTCATGTGGCAGACTTTTCGCCTTCAACATGCTCCGTGCCATCTCCATGATAGTTCTGTTCTTCCTCTCAGCTACACCATTCTGTTGCGGTGTGTATCTGGCAGTGAACTGCCTTCGAATTCCATGCTACTTGCAGAAGTTGTGGAATTCATTGGAGATGTATTCTCCTCCTCCATCTATCCTGAGAGTCTTCACATAATACCCGCTCTATTTCTCAACCAGAGCCTTGAACTCCTTAAACTTTGCAAATGCCTCTGACTTCAACTTAATGGGATAAACCCATGTCTTTCGGCTAAAGTCATCAATGAAAGTCAAGAAGTATTTGTTGTCGACATATGAGTTGGTCTGCATGGGACCGCAAATGTCTGAGTGCACCAGCTCCAATGGCTGTGATGCTCTCCAAGACTGTCCTACAAGGAATGCATCCCTGTGCTGCTTATCGACCAGGCAACCTTCACAAACTTGGTTCGGTTGCTCAATAAGGGGTAAACCCTTCACCATCTGCTTCTTGTGCAGCAAATTCAGGCCACTGAAACTCAAGTGACCGAATCTGAGATGCCACAACCAGGTAGCATCCTTCACAACTGCACTTAGAGACATTAATGATTCATTCTGAATCTGCAGTGAAAACATTTTGTTTTTCATCATGGACACGGTTGCGATTTGTCCATGCACTTTGTCTCTGATGGAATAGACACCATCTTTGAACTGAACAGTGTGTCCCTTCTGCACAAGTTGTCCAACACTTAGCAGGTTGTGTTTCAACCCAGGCACATAATAAACATCACAAATTTGCTTTCTTTCACCGTGTCGGGTGCGGATGAGGATCTTTCCTTTCCCCATCACGGGAACCTTGTTGTTGTTCCCCATCTTGACTTCAGATTGGACTATTTCATCCAGTTGTGAGAACATCTCTCTGTTCCCAGTCATGTGGTTGTTGCACCCACTATCAAGATACCAAATGTTTTTCTTGCTCTCCTCCTCAACACTGCAAGTCAGCAGCATATTTCCTCCTACCGCATTTCTAGCTTCATCCGTATAATGGGCTTGTTGTTGATTCTCGTTCGCCATCCTCTTTCTGCACTATGAGATATAATGGCCAAACTTTTTGCAATAATAGCATTGGACCTTTGACATGTCCTTCTTCTGACTAAATCCCCTTTGCTGATTTTTGCCAGTGCCTCTTCCTCCTTGTTGATGAAAGTTGCAGCTGGTCTCACTATCATGAGGGTTTGATCTCCCTCCTTGCTTGTTACTTCTCCCATGCCTGCCTTTGCCTCTTCCACCTTGAGAACTAGAGGCGCCATGGTGGGAGTCTTGTCTATCGTTGTCTCGGAATGAGACTTGCGCCTTGAAAGCTTGCTCCAGAGAGGACTGAGTTGAGCGGCTCAGCCTCTGCTCATGTGTCTGCAGAGAACCCATGAGTTCATCCATTGAGAGGGTTGTCAAATCCCTTGACTCCTCTATTGCAATTACCACAGAGTCAAACTTTGCTGGCAGACTTCACAGAATTTTCTCCACGATCCTTTGATTCTGCATAATTTCACCATTCAACCACATCTGGTTGATGACATCAGTCGTCCGGGTGAAGAAGTCACTCATCGACTCGGACTCACTCATCTACAGGTTCTCGAACTCCCTCCTGAGCATCTATAGTTTTACCAACTTCACTTTGTTGGTGCCCTGGTACGAACTGGCCAAAATTTCCCAGGCCTGCTTGGCCTTGGTGGCTGATGCGATCCATGGGAAGATGGTCTCCTCAACCGCTTGCATGATATAGAACAGGGCCTTTTGGTCTTTCTTTCGGTTCTCCTTCAGAAGATCTTTGTCAGCTTGGGAGAGGGCGGCCAGTGCTGCTGCATCTGCCGATTTTGGGTAACCATTCTCGACGAAGTCCCACAAATCCTGAGACCCAAAGAGAATCTTCATCTGGATGCTCCAGTAATCATAGTTCTTGCCGTTAAATCATGGGATCTGCAACTACAGGGAATTGTTTTCGAAAGCCATGCTTCAATCTCCACGTCACGACACCACAAGCTCTGATACCAATTTGAAGGAATTAAAATAAAATTCCAAATCGTGTCATGACAAAAGACGCTTCGCAAAGGAGTTGAGCGAGGGAGGAGCTTCGGAGAAAATACTCCCGAAGTAACCACTTCGGGGGATAAAAAGCCGAAGTAAAACTACTTCGGGAAATTTCCCAGCAAGCTGTTGCTTCACAAGATTTTCTTTCGAAGTAAAATCACTTCGAGAATTTTCTAGGCCGAAGTGACTACTTCGGGTAGGAAAGCTGCGAAGCATGACAACTCACGGTGACTTCGGTGAAGTGGCTGCTGGATTCCACTTCGGGGAGACAAAGTGCTCGAGATGCTTCTTCGGCACAACAAACAAATTAACACTCTTCCCTTCTAGATCGAACGGGTGTTTTGCCACTTCGGGGCAAACCCTAGCTGAAGAATGTCTGCAGATTAAACAATACTTCGAGACAGAGAACAAATACACAGAGACCCAAATTTGCAGAATAAATATTTTATATATTAAAATAATGTCGGATTACAAAGCTTCTTTCTGAAGCGATTACAAACTTCTGCAAGATAAAAATCTGTAGGATAAACACAAATGGAGATTTTCCTTGGAGACTGTTGCTCCACTCTCCGGCGGTTGGGGGCTGCTGCTTTCACTCTTCTGCGACTCTACTGGTCGAAACCCTAGCTGCAGTGGCTGCTCTGCACACTCTATTCCCTTTGCTGCTCTCCTCCGACCTCTATCCTCCAACTCTTACTAAATGACAAAATGGCCCCGGTATTTATAGACAAGGGATGAGGACAAAAGGCGGGATAAATCCACCAACCGACTGACAAAAATTAAATGCCAAAATGGGTTTTCAACCAATCGCCAAGCAACCCCAACTACTCGCACGCTTGGAAAATTAATGCGTCGATTCCCGCACCTGATTTTTGCTTCGGCAATTTGAAGTGCAAAGTGCCGGAGTGATGTTGCTTCACGGCGAAGCATTTTCGAGGGGCAAATTGATTTTACTTCACGACGAGGTGATTTAAATGTGCTTCGCAGCGAAGCACCTTTCAAAGGCATTTCATAAGTGCTTCGCGAAGAAGTGATTTTAGGGGGCGTCTTAATTTTGCTTCGCAGTGAAGCATCCTCCAAGGATAAATTATTAGTGCTTCGCTGCGAAGCGTTTGTGGGCGTGAGTTGGTTTAACATTTTTTCAACACTAACACGCTAACATGGTTATTCCAAGATACTGCGAAATCATATATGTTGGGCTAATAAACCCAACTGGCAACGCCTATGCAAGGAAAACTTAATAAAAATTAAGGTACTCAAAGGTCTTGCTAAAGTGATTTTCTTAGAGCAAGTTGGTTATTTTAATTGGGGCATGAGTATGGCAGGTTCGCCGCCTAATGGACGACGAAATAAGTACATAAGAGAATAGACGCATATCTACAACTATCCCCACCTTGGGATGTCCTTTAGGAACTGCTTTCTTCATTTTAATGGTTTTTGGCGTTGCTGCTGTGTTTTCCTGTTGATACCAATGGGAAAATATCAACACCTTGTACTACAGCCATCACACAAGCTCCAGTTTACCGGATACACCTCCTCAGGTTAATTTTCCACTTCAGGTAAATGGGGATTCCAAATCATCCCACAGTAATCAAGACACTCAATAGGTAATGCGATGTTGTTCTCGGTATCTATGTTAGTTTGTGGTTTTAAGACAAAAAGTCTCATAAAAATAAAAATTACATGTTGTTGATCAATATATGGTAAGCTTGGCCATCGTCATGCCCGGAGACGATGTACCTAAGTTCGTTGCATGGCCATCCTCTAGCATTTTCATCTTGATATTACCACATATTAGCATTGATTATTTACAATTTATCAAAAGTGTACCTTTACAACACCCTTTATGGGTACCTTTACCATTAAGGATCAAAATGGTACCTTTCCTCTTGATTATTTAGGGATTATTTTTCATTTTAAGAGCTTAAGGACAGTTGATTGAATAGTTTTAATTGATAGAATCATTGTTAAAGTTAACTCATAGTTGGTTTACTTTTGGAGGAAGAATGACTCTCATAAATCGGTGATCCAAATCATGTATGTTTCTAAATTCTCCATCCTAGCTGCCCCTATAAGAGTCCTCATAGAGTTGGCTTCACTTATAAAAATTGTTTTGTGGGATGGCCCAAGGATGGGTAAAAAGTGGGCTCTTGTTAGTTGGGATAAAATATGTCACCCTAAAGCTCGAGGGGGTCTTGGTTTTCGTAAAATAGCTTTAAACAATCAAACTCTTGTTGGGAAGCTTTATTGAAGATGGATCTCCAACAAGGAGGCTTTCTTCAATAAATGCATTACTAGTAAGTATTTGGGTCCTATCCCTCATCAAGAAGTTGGTCGTATTCCTCTAAGGGACATTGGCTCCGTTATTTGGAAGGTCTTGAAATTTGGTGAACAATTGGTTAAATCTAGACTTTTATAGAAAGTAGGTACAAGAGACAAAGCTAACTTTTGGAGTGATTCTTGGGACCAACATCCCCCCTTAATATATGAGTTTCTAGAGTTGTAGCCCTTGCAACAAAGCCTCGAAGGTAGAGGATGGATAAATATGGCTTCATACATTACTTCTAGGTAAATTAGAGATTTCTATTTCTTTCAATGAAAGTAGTTAGAAGAATGACCTATTCCTATCCATCTTTGTCAAAAGATTCTTATTGATAAGATCCTCAAGCAAAGGTGTCTTAAAAGGAAGGAGGAAGAGGATAGGATTGTCTAGGGCCTTGGCACTCTAGGTGTCTTCACTGTTCGTGATGGTTATAATGTTTTGCTCCCTCCTTCGTTGATCCTACAGGATGCCCATGGGATAGGGTTTGGATGGCTAAGGGCTTGCCTAAAATAAAGTTTTTTCTTGGGAAGTTATGCATGGGAGCTGTCTCACCTATGATAACCTTATGAAAAGAGGTTTTAATGGCCCTTCCAACTGCATCATGTGTAATTCCTAGGAGGAGACACTTGATGATATGCTTTTCCAGTGTGCATTTGCAAGAGAGTTGTGGAAAAAGTGGTTAGACCTCTTTAAGGATCACCTAAACTTTCAAGTGAATCTTTCTAATATTTGGAATATTTAAAAATGAAGAAAATTCAAGAATACCTCCATTCAGTTTGGTTGGTACCTAGGCCCAAGTTTCGTCTGGTGGCACATTTGGCTAGAAAGAAATTCTAGAATTTTTAAAGAGAAGTTTAGTCCAATGGAGTTGGTTTGACATAAATTTTTTATCAAGGTTTCTAAAATTGTAAGATATCACCTTAGGGACAAGAAAACTCAAGAGAATGATGGGACTCCTAAGCCACAAAATTTGGGACCATGGCAGCCCCCTTCCTCAGGTTGGAAAAAGATTAATTTTGATGGTGTAGCTAAGGATAACCTAGGGACTATAGGCATTGGTTTTCTTAGAAGGTATTTCAAGGGGAAAATCCTCTATTGGGAGCTAGAGGGTCTTGAAAGGGCTACTAAAAATGAAGCTAAAGGACTAGCTATCAAACAAGGTTCTCTCAATGCTTGGGAGAATGGGGTTAGAAATATCATAGTTGAGTTTGACTCACAAATTATGGTGGGCCTTCTCGATTTTATTAGAAAATTTAGACCAAAGGCTTGGTGGATAAGAAACATTATGAGTCAAATTAAGTCCATTTAGCAACAGTTCGAGGATACCATCTTGTTCTAAGTTGAGAGATAAAATAATGCAGCAACTGACTTTTTGTCTAAACATGGTAGTGAAAGTTTGGTTGGATACATGTTGAATTCTAGGGACACTTTTGAATGGTTGGAGGTAAACCAAATGGTTCTTAGTTTGGCCAGCAAAGACTTAAGTAAGGATGAGGATAGGTATAGAGTTCACTAAGCCTTATGGACCAATGAAGGATGAACTGTTATTTGTTGGGGTTTTTGCTGCCTCTTGGAGCACTCTTTGGCCCTTTTTGGGATAGCATTAATAGTGTTTGAAGGATTGTCAAACCTACTAGGTTACTTAAGATCATAAATTTTTTTCTCTTTATATGATACTCAAATCTCTAATCCCATGTCTATATATATATACCAGCAAGATTCTACATATATTGTGCTAGAAGTGGGGATTAGAGATTACCCATAAGTCACTCAGGAACCACAACTATTTTTATAGGGAGAAATGAAAGGAAAGCCTACAAATATATACAATTGCAAACTCGTTGATCCTTTTATGAGGCTAATACTACTACTATTTATAGATTACAACCAAGAAGAGCTTCTCTCCAAAATTATGTAGATATTTCAAAATGATTGTTCCTCTGTGCATCAAGTCACGTCTTGACTAGATTCATTGTCCTTTTAAGATCTTCAAATTCAAAATAATTAATGGTGCACTTTTTGAGTCCTTGGATACTTTCTCACCTCTGTCATTTCAATCTATTATTTTTGGGGATTCCTTGAGTCTGAGAATGGGAAATTAATATTACTTGGATTAAGGTCTTCTCCTATTATGGCTCCTATCACTTCTACTTTTAATGTGTCAACTACTTCCTTGGGTTGTCATGTCTTCTTTGTTGGAAGAGAACTTTTTATCTTAGAAGATTATACACCTCAACACCATGTTTGGATTTCTAAATTTTTGGGCCATAGGTAGCTTCGACCTTTGGAATATATCTTCTGACTTTAGTGTATTCCTCATCTTTCATCTCAAATATTTTTCTCCATTTTACCTTGAAACTATATTGAAACCTTTTGCCTTGTACGCTGGTTGGGAGTTTCATAACTTTTGACTTTCATACATTTTACATACTTACACCTTTTGAGACTTTTATGTTTTTCTTTTCAGATCTTTATTGATTGGAGCTTTTGCTAGCATTTTGTTCGATGCTCGATTTTCTACTTCTTGCTTATTTCCAAGGCTATTTTCAAGTGTAGTAAGAATTCACTACATTAATATTTTACAAAAATTGGATTAATGTATCATATGTATCATAGGTATACATATTCTATGATGATGCTTTAACTTAAGAAACTATTCTAGATATGCATGGTATTCTTACTCAATAAGTTGAGGAATTGTTTTTTTTAGTTTAATGTATAACACAATGTTTTTGATGCTAATGTCAATCATGTGAATCAAAAATCATACATTGATGGTGCTTGGACAATAGATCCTCCCTAAGAGCATCAATATTGGTAAAATTACCTCCAACCTATCCACATGGATGAATTATCCTAACTATTGATCTAAGTCAATTCAGGGTTTCTTAGAGTTCCAATGAGGTCTTGGTGCTTTACTAGACTCTTTATCATACATGCTAATATCAATTATGACATTAGAGTTTCACATGGTGCCAACTTCACTTGTGGCACCATGACTCATATGGTGCTACTCTTAGTGGTGTCAATCCTCTTAGATATAAAGACCTATGGTGCCAACACACATGTCACCACTAGGTATTAGAATATCCAAAGGAAATCCTACTAGTACTAGGTGTAAGGAACATAGTTGGACACGATAAATATTACAATGTGACACCTTAAATATTGGAACCAATTGTAGAAGAACCAAAATGGATGGTTTTATACATATTCATGAAAATACTTATTGATCAATTAGAAGTTGAAACATTTTACCTTTCAACTATTTATACTTGTTATACATTTGTATCAAGATTAGACCAAAGACTTCTTTATGCCTTATTTATATTCTTTGGTTATATTCCCTAGCTTCTTTCTTTCACTTTCTCACCCTTGAAAATCACATTATTTTTTGAATTGAAATATATAACTATCATATTAAATAACCAACAACAAATATACATCAAAGAAGGTCCAAGCCTTAAAAATCAAACTAAGCTAAACATCTCCATGCAAGGAGGAAACAAAAATACTATACATAATATGAGTGTAATTGTATCATTATATCTTTTTACAAATATATAATAATATTTTTTTGCAAGAATATAATAGTAGCTATACATATACATGATGCCTGTGTCATCATCCATCAACTCCTGATCCTGAATAGCTTTGAAAAGGCAAGCTAGCTTGTTCCTAGAAACCTGCAGATTTCTTCCAACCTAAAACAAAATAACAAGTTGTGTGAGTCTCCTAAGAGACCCAGTAAGGTGCCTTGGCATGTTATGAAAACAATCATCATTCCTAGCCTTAAAAATCATCCATAAAAATTTTGTAGAAATTATTAGCCAAAATATATTGAAATAGTAATTCATATTCAGAATATAACCAAACAAAATTTGTTGTTTTATATGATCCAACTGAATATTCTAGCCATGTAGAATATGAAAAAAGGATAACCACAACTCTTTAGCATAAAGACAGTAAAAAAGTATATGCTTCACAGTATCAGGAGTCTTGCAAATATAACAATAGATATCAGCCTAGGGATTAGAAGATAAGGGTAATCTTTAGAGCAACAAAAGCCATCTAAAACATGCATTTTTTAGCTCAAGAATATTAGACCAGATATTTTACATCCTTTTTTGCACCTGCTCTAATGAAAGAGAGAGCTGCCATTTATTATTAACATGGTCAAAAATGTTAGTCGTGTCCGTGAGAAGCCGATATAATATCTTGGATTTAGTAGCAAAAAATTTAGTACCATCAGTCCAATATAGATTATCCAAATAAGACTATTCAAAGGCCACAAATTTAGGATTATTCAAACCATTGAAGATAGTAGATAGCATAGTATATGTTCTCTTATGAGAACAAGCTAAACCAAATTCAACACTGAGTTGCTCCCAAGGTTTAAGCACCCCATTACTGAGAATGTCATTAAAAGTATTGACACCCTTCATAGACTAGGCCCTAGCTGGGCAGCCCCACATTATAGCAAGCATAGTGTTGTTAAGAGACAAGTTCCACTAGTAGGAACCATTTAATAACTGTAGCCTTCTAGACTGATTGTTATCAGATTTTATCCCTGACATTAATCCATGCCTTCCAAATGCTATGAAAAATCACTGAACCAGAAGGTGTTGATTCAAATGAGCCAAACAAGATATCAAAAAGGATAGCTTTTTCTAGAACTGAGCTTTTAGGTACTGAATTACAAATGTTATGCCTGATAAAAAATTTCCATGGTTCATTTCCAACAATACATTTAGTTATCCATTTGGATGCAAGAGCAACACATTGTAATCTTAAATTGATAAGACCCATACCTCCCATTGCCTTATTCACAACACACTAATTCCATTTAACTAAGTGCAATCTTCTATCAACAAAATTGCCATCCCAAAGTAACTATTTTATATATTTCTGAATCAAATTAATCTGATACAAACTGAAAAGCCAAACCGATGAGAAATAAATAATGAAAGTAGACCAAATATTTTGACAGACCTGGAAGCGACCAACCAAGAAAAGATTCCTTTTCTGCCACTTATCAAGCTTGACAATAATCTTATCTTTTATCCACAACCACATGTTTTTTAAATCAGGTTTAACAACAAACAGAATGCCCAGATACTTGGCTTACACAAAAGGGCCATGCCATTGCAAATTAAATCTACCAAGACACCTAGGAGGATAGTGATCCCAACCCAAAATCCTTGATTTAGCAGCAGATACCTTAGCACCCGAAGCATTACAAAATAGTGAAAGTTTAGAGAACAAAGAAACAAAATGATCCTCATCCAACTTCACAAACAAGGAAGTGTCATAAAAAAAATGCATATTTATAATCTCCATACCATTAGTTAGCATAACACCTCTAACATTAGGACTCAAGGTATTATCTCTTAGGAGATAAAATAGAAGATCATTAGCAATCACAAATAACGAAGGAGCCAAGGGACAACCCTATCTTATAGATCTTTGTAGGTAAATAGGATCAGAGATGGCACCGTTAATCTCTATGCAAGCATTAGCATTAGCCAAAAGAGTTTTAACCATGTTACAAAATTCAATAGGAAAACCAAAGGCTAGCAAAACACTAATGATATAATTCCATTCCACACGATCATAAGCCTTCTCGAAATCAAGAAGGATCATACCAATGTTCTGACCTGAGACTCTGGCCCAATGCATAGATTCCCAGCCAGTGATAAGATTCTCTAAAATATATCTACCTTTAACAAACCCAGTTTGAGTAGGATTGATAAACTTAGGCAACAAATGAACCAATCTTAACGCAAGCACCTTAGCCATGATTTTGTAAGAGACATTCAATAAAGTTATAGGCCTCTAATTTTTAATTAAAGTTTTATCACCTCCTTTGGGCATCAGTCGAATGATGCCTGAGTTGATGTCACAACCCAATGATCCTCTATTAATGGCTTCATCATACACCTGTCTAAAGTCCTCACAAACCCAATCCAAGTTCTTTTTATAAAATTCAATGGGTATACCATCAAGACCTGAACCTCTATCACTATTGATGGCCAATATAGCTTTAGCAATTTCATCTTTCAAAATTGGCTAACCCAACATTTCAGCCTCAGATTGAGAAATATTTTTAGGCACTAACTTACAACAAACCTCTCTTTCTTTCCTTCTATCACTGTTATCCTCTGAAGTAAATAATTTTTTATAAATCTGGTGAAACAATTCCATAATATTATTGTCATTAGAAACCAAAGTAGTTCCATCTGAAATGCTAATAATCTTTTCTTTAAAAGCCTTCTCTCTCAAAATATTAAAGAAAAACCCCTTATCACCAAAATTTAACCAATTTAGCCTAACACGAACCCTTTGTCCTTGAATATTTTTATTCTCTAGCTGTCTAAGCTCATTTTTAACCTCCACCAACTCAGATAATAGTTCTAAATTATCAGACTACCACTGAATATTATGTTCAAGCAACCACATCCTCTATCTCAAGGAATTATCATAACATATGAATTCAGAATCCCTCTTCTTACCAATGGATTTAAATAAAAATTTCCATCCTTTGATATTACAAATCCACCTATCAATAGCACTCTCATGTCGAAGTTTAAACCTATTGATTTCCTTGAGAGTAAAGATAGCTTGCAAACAATCAAGAAGATCCAGAAGAGAGATATTCAAATTAAAAATCCAATTTAGATGTTTATTCTCAAGTCTATCCTCAAGGAATCTCAAATGAGCCACAATAGAACAATGGTCAGAGCAAAAAAAAGGATAAACTGCAAATTTGTTGCCATTATTCAAATGATCAAAATTGAACAAGGAGTGAGAAGCATAGAACCTATCTAACCTGCTATATATCCTATTGTGACCTTGCTGCATTTTACAATTATGGTAACTTCTATGATCTTGTAAAGGATCAAAATATTAAAATGAGATTTGAATCTAGTCCACCATATTTTCTCATCCTCCTTCCAGTAAAAATTAGCACCGCCAACCTTATCATGATGTTCTTCTATCATATTAAAATCCCCACCAAATAACCATGGAGTATCAGGTAAGTTTAACAAACAATGCCATAAAAATCATGTTATTCCTACAATGCATATGCAATTATTATTTTATTTCTTCCAGTGAAATGTAACATAGTGCCCTACCTCTTAAATTGTTACACTCTTCATGTACTACGCATTTATAATATTGCCAAGATGAATACATGAGCCTTGTACTTTAAATTGCATTTATATTTGTACCATTTATAAATAAAATTACATTATTATGCGAGAAAGATTATTGTCATGCCCTATTTCCTACTATGCATGCATATTAAACCTAATTAGTCCAAGCTACCCAACCTTTTGTTTAAATTATGGTGAAAATAATTTTTTTAGAGAGAACATTTGCACAGATACCAAATAATGGTAATAAAAATTAATTGAAACTTACTAGGCCTTCTCCCTTGGAGAAGATACTATATTTGGAGAGGAAAATCAGTCAACTTATTTGAAGCCAACACCTGCATGGTGAGGTATGAAAATACAACCATTCTCAAAACCTGAACAATCACCTTCCAACCTTTAGATTTTTTTTGTTCTCGATTTCTAGGATACTACAAATGCTTTCCAAACCTTTAGGTTGTTCTTATTTTAGATTGCTAAGCTACTATAACTCCTTCCATCCAAACTTATACATGCATATTATATTAACATAAAATAAATTTTCATTATTTTACATGAAAATTAATTATATATATATATATATATATATATATATATATATATGAGATACACTATTTAATATATTTAAATTTTTATACAAAATCAACAAGTTCATGACATTTTCTTTTATATTATATCGATAACATACAAATGTTAAAAATAAACCACTAACAAATTATATAATAATACTAATAATAATAAATTAATCACATGTTGCATTCTCTTGAAAAAAAAAAAAAAACAAATAAAAGACCTTCAAGATACTACAAAATAATAAAAACATTCATAACGACCCTTATGTCTCTTCTTTCTTTACTAATATACGAGGAACCATTCATAAAACTATCTACTAATACGAAAACAATAATAATTCAAAAAACACATTTACCTTAAAATTTAACAAATTACCATAATAATGATAATAAACGAATAAGTTTTTTATTTTTATTTAGATAAAGGAAGACAATCAGACGTGAATGTGTGTCAAATTTTTCCATAACCAGAGTCCTTTGAGACATAAGCCATACATTCTACAAATGCATTGTCTTGCTTATGGGTTTTAGACCTCCAAAGAGGGTGATGAGAAGCAAAAATGCTTAGGGGGATTGTGAATCTTAGATGTTAATAGAACGCTAAAGAATATCAATGTTGTATGAGAAGCACCTAGAAGCGAAAGGAAAAAAAATCTCTTTAGGGGATATTTTAACGCCATATTTTTAATGTTATACCACCTCTCATACTTCCTATTACTAAAAATAGATTTTTTTGGTACAGCATTATAGACCAATTTATGACAGGAAAAATCTGCACAACAAAACCTTTCAGCTTTTCGCCAATTTAATTTATGTCCTTCAAAAATCCTTTCCATGTATCATAGAGATAAGCCCAGCAAAGGACCCCACGAGTCCAAGGACATGAAATGTTTAAACCTCCCCATTATGTAGATACGTCATTATTCTGTACGTCTCGTACATCACAAGCACGCCATTAAAGTGACCCGCCCTCTCTGATTGCATGCATTTCACATCTATGTGACTAGATATTTGACTCCTCCAACTGTAATGCCGTGCCTGTACGTAGTGACCACTAAATTCCCATGCGCCACAACTAGCTCCCTTCGCGACATATTAAATGAATTAGACAGCCTGCATGAAAACGAGTTCCATTCACGGGAAGGTGGCTTCCGTAGTCACTCTAATGTTTTTAAAAAACGGTCTGTTACTATATCTTTGTGCTGCCGATTATTAACACGTGATAACCTAACGCTGCTATGTAGCATGATTCCCAATACAAACTGAATCAAAGTGCGAGAAGTTTAGTTTCTTTCTTGAGAATCAGGACTACTCCTTTGAGCTGTTAAATTGGAGGAATTGTTTTACAGATTTGTGAAAAGATAGAAATTTGAAACAAGAAACGTTAAAAAAATATGTTTCCTTGAATTTGAGACGTGGTTGGGGGAACTCAAACCCGATGAATATTTAAATCATGAGGCGTGATATGTTTTCTAGATTGATTTAGATGTAAAACATATGATTTTAATACGTAAATAAAATTATAATAGATGTGGCGAAAAGCTGAAGGAGAAGAATATTGTCTAAAATAAATTGGTGCAGAAAGGTGTGCACGGGTAATTTAATTTAATTTAGTGTCAGGTTAATTGGTCCACAGTAAAAAGTATTAAATTGCATCATCAACCGTAGTACCTCTTTGTCCTGATACGAGTACATGTCGAAGTGTGAATTTTATAAACGCAGATTGAAGAATGTCGGCATTTCGCTCAGAGTTTTGTTTAGTTGTGATTGGGAACAAAGATGTCTGGTACGGGAAAGAGCCGCGTGGTATAGTCATCGCATAAATATTGTTTTTATTCCGGGTAGGTGAAGAGAACAACAACAAACAACGGCAATGGCCGCCACACAGATAGAGGTACCGGCCTACCTGAAGACTTTTAATGTCAGATAATCTGACCGTCGCACATCATGTTCTAAGGAGTAACTACTCATTTTGTCTGCTTCACTTGATATTATATTGTTTGAGTCAATGAATTAATATAATTTATCTAATATATTCTATTCGCATTTTATTTACATAACATTCACACATAACATTAGGCCCAAAACTGTAGAATAGATGCAAACCCTTGATCTTTTAGGGAACAACGCTTCAAAATTTAAAATATTGTATTGAATTGATAAAAATCAATTTGAAATAATGGTTATTAATTTAATAGAAAAGTTAAGTATTACAATTATATTTAAAATAAGTATATTGGTGGATTATTATTTAACCTGTTAATTATCTGGTTAGATGAGATTGATTAGATTGTATGAAGAGAATGAAATGTCCATAAAACTATAAAACCAACCCTATAAAATATAATAAATATATTATTAAGCATTCATATTTAAATTAAAAAATAAAAAATTATTGAGATGACCACAAAACTACAAAGCCAAGTCTATTGCAGTAAATGGCATAAGTATAGTTTCAATATATTATATGCCATGTCTCATATAAGAAAAGAGCATTTTGATCTGACAATATCAAAGTTTTTTTGGGAGCGCGTTTTAATATTTAGGCCGGCCACCAAATAGTAAATTGTAAAAATTTTGGTTAAATTGAAGCACACATGTAGATAGCCTACGCACATACATATGATGCCCCATGCTTGTCAATACAACGTGTACTAATCTTTCAATTCGAGGGAGGTGGAGGTCACAATTTTTTCCAACACTGTGGCCCCGCCTATCATATCAGCGCAGGCTTTCCACCAAAGCATTTTCGGACCGTCACTCTTCGTTCCACCACATTTCCTGCGATCCCAGGATTCGTATTCCAATTCGGATTGCAGGATTTACACGCTAGCATTCGCTCTCAACAGAAGACGCCGCAGAAACGATTCCGCCGGCCTTTACCAAATAAATCCATTCTGATCATAATTATACGCAGCGGTTGTTTATCACATTCATTGACGCTTTGGATTCATATCTTGGCCAGCAGGCTCAAATATCTGTTTAGAGAAGCCTAACGACCGGAAGGACCTAAGATCTGTCTTGGACAAAGTTACTTAGTTTAATGGAACCGAGAAAACCAGGAATATGGGAGGTTCACCGCAGTGTAATGGACGACATAAGCGCCGGAGGGCACAGGCGCGTGGATTCAGCTAAGCCCACCTTGGGATTTCCTGTAGGAACTGCTTTCATTATTTTAGTAGTTTTTTGGGTCAGTGCTGTGTTTTCATGTTGTTACCACTGGGAAAAAATCAAAACCCTATATAACTGGCATGCAGACCTTGGTTTTACGGACGCATCAATCCCCTCTGTTCAACCTAATTTGCCATTACAGATGGACGGGGATGCGGGGTCATCCCACAGTAATGTAGGCACTCCACAGGTAATGGTGTTGAGTTTTTCATCGTTCTTCTTAATGTCTATGTTAACCTAAATTGCTTTGAGCAAGAGTCTCTCGCATGATTAAATTGAATTTTGAGTTACAGAGCGGAAGCTTGGCGGTCGTGATGCCAGGAGACAATGTACCCAAGTTTATTGCACGGCGTTCTTCTCTTGCGACGTCGCAGCAGGTAAACGAGCCAAGGAATGGGGACGATTCTGAGTCTCGTTGAATATCTCTTGCACAACTGCTTGAATTTTGGATATATTTCTCTAGGGGTTTTGTTGACAACTTTGATGTTTGGGAATTTCAAAGTGATAGCCATACTAAAGATGTTGGCATAGAGGTGGGCACCTGCCATGATTTTAAGAAATGAAAACTCTGATTTGTACAACTCCGTTTGGGTTCTTTGTTCGATACGAAACGGTGATACTGCTGCCCTCTTTTTTTAGATACCGTTCAATATCTGAAGTATCCACGAAGGTTAGAATCCATTTTATATTTATGCATTGGCTACGATATTCTGGAATCGTGTGTCCAAACTCTGGGCAAAGATAATATTTTTTGTGCGACCTTGTCTAAAATAATGGTCTGATAAAAGTTTTGGAAATGAATGAATTGGTGAAGAAGAACCTATTTTTCTCTTATTAGGCCTTAAAGTCTTTTTTGACAAAACAGGACATGGGTGTATATTGTAAGCCAGTAAAATCCTTTCTACTCGAAATATCATGAACCAAAACCAGAAATTCTTCTAAACTTGGACAAGAATTTATCCGAAGCTCTTTTGAAATTTGATGTTTCAGACTTACGTTTCCGGAAAACTTCTGAATCTCACGTCAAACCACCGTAAAGAAGGGGGCAAATATAATTTTCTTGGCTTCCGTCATTAATTGCGTCGTGTGTATGTGTATGTGTAGTGGAAATTAGTGGTTTAGTTCTGGCTTCAATTTTGTTTTTTATTAAAATAATATTAAATAGAATAGGTGATATAATTAAAATACATTGAAGTAATAAAGATGAACTCCCACCAACATCCTGAAGTAAGAAATTTTGAACAGGACAAAATATATATGTTTGGATGGAATATCTTATCACCACGGTGACATCCATTGACTGGAGGTAATGCGCTTCATATTTAAATTCTCCTCGCTCAAAAGCTACTCTTTATTTTCTCCAGAAGATTATCCAAAAAAAGAAAAAAATCCTTTTTCGAAGGCTACGCCTTATTTTCTCCACAAGATTATCCAAAAAAAAGGAAAAATTTCCTTTTTCGAAGGCTACGCCTTATTTTCTCCGGAAGATTATCCAAAACAAGGAAAAATTCCTTGTTCGAAGGCTACGCTTTATTTTCTCCTGAAGATCGTCTGTAAAAAAAAAGTTGTCACCATCTGATAGCGTGTATTGTTTGAATAAGTTCATCCGAGATGCTCTGATAATAAGAAAAACAAGCAACCTAGAAAATTGTCTAAACCTTATGATAAGGTCTCCAAATTATCAGCTGTGTAGTATAAATCAAGGCAACTCTGATTAAACAGCGATACTTGAAAAAAACAAAAAGAGTTAAACAAGGACTTGAATACTGTCGAGTATCGAGTAAAACATTTTACTCTCTTAATATTCAAATCTTTAACTTTTTAAATTATTTGTAAAATCTTATAATTAGTGTTTAATTGAATTATTATTTTATACATTTTAAATTTTTTATTAATTTAAAAATTGAGATGAATAAAAAGTCTCTTCGTAATGAAAATTCAAACCAATTAAACTCGTAATGATTTTCTTTTGTCTTATTATTCAAAATCACAATCTTGAAAACTGATTGAGCGGGTGAAGAGTCAAACAAATGATGCGATATGGATACCGTCACAAGTGCAACAGAACAGAATGGTCTTTGTCAAATTAAGAAATGGCCCACATTATCTAATGCTTATCATTATTTTTGCAGGCCCATCTAATTTGACAGTGCTGTAACGAATCATAAAATTGATTTTACGACATTCCTATTTGAAATGAGCTATGCAAATGTTAATGCAGGAGCAGATAAATGTATTCGTATGGAGGTTATCGTGTTGTTCAATCTTCAAAATCATTTATGTATTACTATATATACGGTGGAGGAATTTCGTTCCACATTTTTTATACATAAGGAGTTAGTTACAATGTAACTCCCCATTCTTTATGTCTTAAAATATATACTCTGCAGGAGAGTCCTCTGGTAACTTTGGTAGGATGAACAATTTATTATGGTCGACAGTTTTTGAATTTTTTTAGTTTTTAACAAATATGTATGATTTTTTCAAGAGTGAAACTAAAATACAGAGACCTAAAAAAAAAAAAGTTTAAATTAAAATAAGCGAGAACCATAAGACTGCTTAAATGTAAGGAGAGCTTGTTGACTAACAAAGGCAATTGCTATATCATTACTATTTTGGGGACCAATCCATGAATGTATAGAAAACTTTAACCGCATGGGTTTCTAAGACAAACGAAATTGAGATAAGGATGAAAGAATGCTTCTTTCATCAGAGTAGACAGAATGCTTTTACAAGGTGGTAAAAGATAAATGGGTATATTTTTATTTGGGGTTTTTATATTTGTATATTAATAAAAAATATTAGTGATATAAAAATGGATTTGATAAGAAGATGCAATCTTTAGATTTTTAAAATTTTATAGAATATTTACTAGCCTACTTATAGGTTAGTTGAATAAATTTTACTAAAATTGTTATTAAAATATGTAGTGAAAATGAACATAAAGAAATATGAAAATTTTATGAAAATGAGTTTATATCTTTAAAATAGATTATAATTTATAGAAAATTTTAAATAGAAGTATTTTTGGCTTTTAAACATAAATAAAATAGATCATTGGTATTTTTTAAAGGAATGTTTAAATTTTTTATTAATCATTAAATTTAAGTATTTTTTTTGTCGAGGTCTTAGAAAAACATTGATATGTGATGTAGGAGTCTATCTTCCGAATGGTATAATTTTTTATCTGTTCGTTGGATCAGCTTAAGATTTTACGAGGATTTAGATAAAGAGGTGGACATTGCCATGTTTTCAGGCTTTTATCGGGCCTTAATTCCTTCATCTAGTACCTTCAAAATGGGATTTAGTATTTTTAGAAAAACAGGAAGAAAGAATATTTAGAATTTAATGACTTTTAGACATAGATAGGTGTTGAGATTTTCTAGGAGGCCTAATATGAGTGATATGATGATGTATATTAATTTAGAAGGCTATGCGAGCTTTTTGGATTTTCTTAAAAAAATATCTTTTGTAATTTCTTATCTTTAGGGTTTTAAGATTTAGGGTTTATTTTGGGGTATATATTCCCTTGGTATTACATTGTAAAAGGGGGAAATATAGGAATGAGAAAATAAAGCATTTATCGATTTAGTTCCATTTATTGTACTTTTTATGTGATTGAAGGTTCTTGTTTTGACCTCTTGCAACTGGATTTAGATCATTTGGTATCAGAGCAAGTTGGACCTTACTAGGGGAGAAAATGTAATCTTGTCAATTACAGTTATTTTGTTATTCTTATTTTTATGTTTGGAATAACATAGATCAGATCAACATGAGGAGAGGAAGAGGAGGTTATGCCCAACACAATAGGATTATGTAAGAGCTATAGGCATAAGTTTCTCAACTAACTAGAATTATGGCCCATATGAGGGAAAGATATTCCATAGAATTTGTAGATCTAGATTTTAAAAATGAGACTGTGGAACGAGACAACAAGATAGAGGTTCATTTCGAGGAAGAACTAGAGGGGAAGTCAAATTTTGAGGATAGGATAATTAGGGCCTTAGAAGGAAGTAAATATGGGATCAATATTGGTGTCCTTGAGTATGTATAAGGGTTGAAAGCAGAGGAGTTGATAAATTGATTGAATAGCATGGAGAAGTTCTTTAAGTGGAAAATCCTTTTAGAGGAAAAGAAGTGAAGCTTGCATGCACGAAGTTGAAAGGACATGCATTGATTTGGTAGGATCATCTACAAAAGGAGAGGCAAATAAAAAGAAAGGAAAATATTAGGGTTTGGCATAAAATGAAAAAAAAAATTGAAGGAAAAATTCTTGCCTAAATATTTCCCCAAACATTATTTCGTAGATTATAGAACCACGGGTAAAAGGATCAAAGCATCAAGGATTACACCAAAAAATTCTACAAGTTATCAATTCGAGTTAGAAGAATAGAAGGATGCAAGGTATGTGAATGGATTAAGTTATGTCATACAAGATAAGTTGAGTATGCTTTGGATCCACCATGTAGAAGATGCATATCAGTTTGTATTAAAAGTAGAAGAGAACATAAGAGGAGTAATTTTAAAAGAGGAGTGAGGAAAGGACCATCATCACCTCCAATTAGTGGGAGTGGTAGATTTAATCTCTCAAAGGAAGAATCTTCTAATACATGAAAATAAGAAGATTCTAGGCAATGTCATAGTAACCATGAGAGATGGAGGATCTCAAAGAGGGAGAGGCTATGGTAGAGGATGAAATTGTAAAGGCCCACAAAGGCAATATACCTATTATAACTATGGTGAGGAAGGGTATAAAGCTTTTGAGTGTCTGCACTACCCTGCACGGGAAAGAAAACAAGAACAACCTAGAGTCAATTTGGTTGAGGCAGAAGAGCAATATGAGATAGAATTTGATACAGACATGGGGGAAAATCTTATGATGAAGAGGATGATGATCACCTAAGGAAGTAGAAAACACAAGATGATTATGGTGGTGATTTTTGGTTATGTACGAATATATTTCAAACTAGGTGCACATATGGAGGAAAGGTATGTAAGATGATTATTGATAGTGGTAGTTGTGAAAATATAGTTTCAAATGAAATGTTTAGAAACTTAACTTAAAGTGTGAGAAGAACCTGTATCCTTATCACATATCATGGTTCAAAAAAGGAAATGAGGTAACTATAGATTTGAGGTGCTTAGTTAAGTTTTCAATTGGATATACCTACAAGGATGAAGTATGGCATGATGTAACTCTAATGGATGCATACCACTTATTATTGGGGGAGACCTTGGTAATATAATAGGAAGGCTACGCATGATATGGGAAGGAATACTTACACATTCTGTAAGGATGGAGTAAAAGTGGTCTTGTTACCACATAAGGAAGAAGGGTAGAGTGAAAGCCTATTGACAACTAAGGGATTTGTTAGAGTTCTTTTACCACAAGCTAAGATTGCATATAATAGTTTAGTCAACAGATCAATAGTAAAATCACCTTTTTAGATTGTTTACGGTAAGAATCCCAATGGTGTGTTATATTTATTGATCTACTAATTCATGGTAAAGTCAATGATGATGTAGAGGTATTTATAGAACACATACAATAATTGCAGGAATATGTTAGAAATAAGTTGTAAGATAGTAATGAAAGGTATAAGGTAGCAGCATATGCAAGCAAGATAATGAAAGTCTTTGAGGTGGGAGACATGGTGATGGTTCACTTTAGGAAGGAGAGGTTTCCCAAGGGTACATATAACAAATTGAAGTTTAAGAAGATTGAACCATGTAGGATTTTGAAGAAGATGAATGATAATGCCTATAAAGTGGAGTTACCTGATTTTGATATTTCACCAGTTTTTAATGTTATAGATTTGTATGATTTTCATGGGGATGAAGATGAAGTTAAAGTAAAAGGGACCATAAACTAGGAGCAGCAGATACCTAAGAAGAAGAAAGAAAAAAAATATGTAAGTACGTGATAAGAAGACACTTAGTACCAGGCATGGAAACTACAACAAATACTTGGTACAATGGGAAGGTTTACAACAAAAATATAGTACTTGGATTTCAGAGGAGGAACTAAAAAATATTTATAGCATAAAGTTTAAAGAGTTTTATCAAAGGAACTCGTAGGAGCAAAGTTCTTTTCAACTAGAGGAGAACTATGTAGGAGCCTATATTCCAAAGGGAATAAATTTTGATCCGATCATTGGATTGGATTAAAATTTTATGGGGAGTTATATAAAGAGGTGGACATTGCCATACTAGACGAATTTAGTCATCTCGATGAATTTTTAGGCTTTTATCGGGCCCTAATTCCTTCATCTAGTGCCCCAAAAATGGGATTTAGTGTTTTTTTTAGAAAAACAAGAAATAAATTTTAGAATATAATGAATTTTATATATGGATAGGTGTTGATATTTTCTAGGAGGATTAATATGGGTGATACGATGATGTGTACTAATTTAGAGGGCTATCTGAGCTTTTTAGCTTTTTCTTAAAAAAATATTGTTTTTAATTTCTTATCTTTAAGGTTTTAAGATTTCAGATTTTATTTTAGGGTTTCTTTTGAGGTATATATTCCCTTGGTATCACATTGTAAAATGGAGAAATCCAGGAATGAGAAAATAGATCATTTATCGGTTTATTTCCATTTATTACAATTTTTATGTGATTGGAGGTTCTTGTTCTGACCTCTTACAGTTGGATTTACAACAATATGTTTGACAAATACACTTACATACTTCATCTATGTTTATGTATATTATATGTTTCAAATATTTTCAATTTTTAACAATGGGATATTACACACAACTACTATAATTTTTTGATTTAGATTTAATCTTTAGAGTTTAATAAATCTCAATCTCAAAGTATATTGCTCATACTTTTATTTTTTGTACATACCCAACAAGATATTTTTTATTTATGAAGTTTATAAAATAAGATATTTTAGCTATTTTTCCACTATTGCTAGTTTTAATGATGATTATAATGACACATCCACACTATAAATAATCATGATAGCTAAAATTTTGTATTGGCTATCCTTTAAAAGTAGGGAAATAACCTTAACATATGAAAATATGTGATGAGATAAATTTTACTTGCCATGTAAAAGAAAAAAGATTGTCTATATTCATAATCAAGACTGGTTCATAAATGGATACTTGGAATGTAAAAGGAAAGAGATTATTTATATTCATAATCAAAGTGCATAATCAAGAGTGATCCATAAGTGGCTACACAAACTAGTTGTGACATTAACATTCATTAAAAGAGCAAATCCATTTCTTCTCCTTTATGTGCTACCTTTGGTCTTGGTTGCAATGAGCATTCCTCTATAGTACAATGTACACATTACATATATTGTAAACTTTTTTTCCATTGCACACTCACTAAGTAGATGTATTTTTTGGTACTGAGAGTAGTATACTCCAAGTCCCTTATCATTCTAATTTTTCTTTAGTTGCAGCTACAACATAACAATTTGGATTATAGTGAATTATGTATTTTTGCTTTGAAATATTCTAGTTCAATCTTCATTATTCCTATTACCTTGGACATGTGAAAAAGGGTCCTACATGTCTTGTCCCTTCTTGTAACCTAGGTTGAGTGCTATATCCACTAAATGATAGGTGTTTATAACATATTAAACAAATCTTTTCTCATTATTGATTCATTTTTCAAGTTAATATGTCATTTTTTTTGCATGAATAGTATAACCCCTAACATTAAATGATGGTGTGTTCAATGACATTTATATCATAAACTTATAAATCTTCATAACCCCAACTAATGATATCATCATATTCAATAAATATTTCCTTAAATTTGATGACTTATTCCTCTATGTATACTTTTTATAACAAAAAGTATTTTTTTATTGATGACTTCAATAGATCTATAGGTATAAGATTTTACTTGAATGCTCTTTTTCTTGACATTGTCATATAGAATGAAGAGGATTTTAGTAGCATTGGTATTTCATATAACATATCAAGAATTAATTAAGTGCCTAGGCTAGTTCCTTTAAACAAATCTACGAGACCATCCTATCCTTTCAAGAGTTTACTTATGATGATATCCACCTCACTTAGTTGATCATATCCTAACAACTATTTGTTATCTTATGATGGGTTATATTTCTATTTCACAACTTCATATTCATCAAATTAGTTGAGATTATACAAACATAATTGCTTAGATTTGATTCATATAACTTTTTCGTACTAAAAAAAATTATGTGAATAAAATCCATTGATATGTAACCCTTTTTAGATAACTTATTAGCCCGTTCACATGATAATAACATCACAAAGTAAGGAGGTAAGTAAAAATAATATCTTCCTATACAACAACCATTTCAATATGTGATAATATCTTCATGATTAAATATTTTAATGCTTCTACAATGTTTACCCATATTCTATCCATCTGAATATATCTATTTGAGACACAAGTCTAGGTAAGTATCATTCTATCATATATAACTTTTGATAAGATTTCACAACTTCCTCCTAATCTACTATGGCATTTTGCAACAATAACCTTCAATTATAAGTGTTATAGAATGGAAGTGGTTTCATTGTCTTAGACTTATATAATCTCATAATATTTTTATGTTCACTTGTATCTATAATGCATCTTTGACCATTAAGTTTTTTCATTCAACTAATTATATTGTGTTACAAATTTTGTTTTCTAGATGGTTTTTGATTTAGCATAGGCTCATTCTTATTCCTTTAGGGCTTCTTATAACAAACCATGTTATCTTGGTGTTGAAAAGGATTCTATTATATTCAACTTCACAAGTTTTTTCTTTATTTATTCAATTGATCATATTCACATTATTAGGAATTTTCTTCAAATTTTTGCATATACTGAACCTAATTTTGGTCATATTTACATAATTGTATGGTGTAAACCTTCTAATATATTATGGTAGTGATGGCTATTTTAAATTTTATCCAATAAATTGTTTCTCTTTGTTCAAGTCATTCTATTGCCTAGATTAATCAATTCTTAAGTAGAACATCATTAGTTTTTTTACTTTTACTAGTTATAGTTGTTGATCCTTTGTATGAAATAATGAAGGTATGAAAATTTATCCTTGGATTTTTAGTTGAGGATATTTATCTTGAATATATAATATTGGTCATCCTCTTCTCAACATGATAGTATTTTTCCTTGCTCTATATTGATTCTATGAGGTTGGTTGAGTAGGTTGTTAAGATTGGTTTTGTCAAAAATTATTAGATCATAGTAGGTATTTGTATATATTGAGTATGGTCTACTAAAGGATAAAGTTATAACCACCATCATAGTCCATGTGATAGGGCATGTGATCTAACCATCCTTCAAAAGGTCCATGCATGTGGTATAGGATAGAAGCAGTTGCAAGTTTATTATGCCTAAAGAAAGCATACTATGTACTTTAAGTACCTATAATTGTCTAATGCAATTTTTCAAAGCTTAAGTTATAACATGTGGTATTAGAGTAGGTAGAAGGAAGAAAAAAAATTCCTTATGATCCTCCTCTAGCTTTGACACAAAGAAATCCAAGGAGCACTCTATTTGAGAAAAAGTTCAATATTGGGATAACAAGATTCAAGGATAAAATTACCCTTGTTAAATCATCATATTGAAGAGAAATTCCATGGCTGAAATAAAAATATTTAGGGTGAAAATACCTTTTCAAAGATAGATTCAAGCAAGAAAAAAGAAGCTATTGAAAGCTCCATAAAATATTTAAAGAAGTGATTTGAATATTTTTATTGAGATTTACAAATAATATTGAAGATAAGTGGAAATAACCTATTGAAAAAACATTTGAATAAATTTGAAAAAGATAAAAAATTAAAGGCTCATAAATCCAATCAAAATTTTGAAAGATAATTGAAAACAAGGTTGATATTATATCCCATTAAAGCTATTATTGAAAAGGTATTAAATAAATTGGAAAAAGAGAAGTCTTTTAAATTTGAAGCTATTTTGTAATATTATAACATTCAGAGAAGAATGTGATAAGGAAGAGCCTCTTGAAGGGACTACAAACCAAAATCAAGAAGGAAAGCAAATAAGATTTTTTAAAGGCATAAAGAAGCAAAGGAAAGAGCACACAAGGGAAACATACTATGAAGAAATATAATGTTATAATAGTGGGAAGAAAACAAGGAAGAAAACAAAGCCTATGAAGATGTTAAATTGACCTCTCAAGGAAAAATCCAAAAGTTTATCAACTTCCTCAACCAATAACAAGTGCAAGCTATAAGTGATTGCTTTATACAAATCCCATGTTCCAATAAAATTTTTATATATACCTGGATAGGTAATTGGTCAATAAATCACATTCTCAAAGATAAATTACGATTATTGGCATTCAATTCATACTATAGAAATATGCTCGACAAGAATTGAGAGCATCTGAGAAGAAGATGAGGTGCTTGATCAAAATAAGAACATCAAAGAAGATACTTGAAGTAGTATGACATTGGCACAAGGGATCTTAGATAAAATCCCACATATTAGATATCTCTCACATTTATCAAACACACTCAAAGAACATTAAAAAATTAAAACATCTAGAGATGCTTAGGAAGGTACCTAAGGAAATTGAGAAAGAGAGGAAATGAGAGAGACGTGTAGTCTAATAAGCATACCACATGGACATGCAATTCAATAAGAAATCTAGAGAGGAATAAATAAATATCCCGTAAATCCATTATGTGAAAAATAAATGAAGAACACTGTAAAATTAACACAAACATCAATAGAGTTGTCAGAGGTTTTAAAAAGGGCACCTAGGATTAAATCGATGTATATTCCAAGAGTATGTGAGCATTTTTTGAAGTTGTTTACATAATTGAAGAAGCATATTTTATCTCACATATCTTGTGAGAAATAAACAAAGGTATACAATTTAATATTTTAGTTTAAAAAAAATCTTATTATTCCTTTTCAAAAGGTTTTGGAAAATATTTGAAGGGTGACTCTCACATTGATAGTGAAACAAAACAAGCAAAGGAACAAAGTTCCTTTTTTATTGAAGAAAAGAAAGGAGTTATTCTTTTGAAAAAATTAAATATATTCTTTGAAAGGTGAAATATATCATTAAAAGGAAATATTCTAAAGAAATATTCCAAAGAGGAAGAAACCTTCCCTCTATTTGGAAAGACACAATTTTCTCACATTTTGAAACAAGAATTAAAATATAAGTATATATATTCATCAAAAAGATATTTTTGAGGTGAAATTAAAAGAAGAAACTTAGATTTTGTAAAATTTTACTATGGCTAACGGACCACCAAATTTCTTGCTACTTGATTTCCAATTGATGAGAGATAACAACTATGCTGC
This sequence comes from Wollemia nobilis, assembly GCA_028583015.1. NCBI lineage: Eukaryota > Viridiplantae > Streptophyta > Pinopsida > Araucariales > Araucariaceae > Wollemia > Wollemia nobilis. Next base: position 4,557,517 of record JAQPPZ010004166.1, read on the forward strand.
CTGGAAGACCAAAATCATGACACAACTTGAGTTTGAGGAATTTTGGTAAGTAGTATATTCAATAATTACCTATCCTAATAAAGAATAATATAGAAAAAAGTTTGGAAATGAAGACAAAAATGCAAGAATCATCATCATGTTTGAAGTAGAAAATGAGGTCTAAGCATACATTAGAGATATGACCCCAACCAAGGATGCATGGGGGAAATTGAAGATATTATTTTAATCCAAAAATCAAAATAAAATTCTATTCCTCCAAAGTCAGCTCCATTGTCTAAAAATGAACAGTGGATAAAAGTTGAAAAGATTCATGAGAAGAGTAGCATAATTGTGAGCATCATTGCAACCACTAGGAACTCAATTATCTAATGAAATGTTAGTATCTATTATCTTGAGATCACTCTCATCCAAGTACAATGTATTTATGACTACACTAAATGTTTGAGCAAACACCAAGTTTTGAGAAGCTGATGAACCTACTTCAAAAAGTAGAGGCTTCACATACTATAAAAGAACTAGAACAATTACTAGTTACAAGTAAAAGAGGTAAGCAACCATTCATGAGAAACATGATACCTCTACAATACTTTGAAAAAGAAATATTTTTTAGATATTTTAGAATCAAAGGATTGATTCTCAAAGGAGTACTTTCAACATGCAAAGGACATGTGATCATTGTGGAAGAAATGGAAACACCATAAATGATTATTGGCATATTCTATTCAAGAATGGATATCCTTTATGAAAGATGAACTAGTAGCAAAATAGGTCATCTTCAGAATAGAAAAATCAAAGTTGAAGAAAGGCATATCAATGTAATATAATCAAAGATAATCAAGTAAAATATGAAGTAGATAAGAATAAAAAATTGAATAAGAGGAATATGCGTTTGTTGCATAAGCAAAAATGAGACAATACAATAGTGTTTGACATAACCCTAAATAAATGATAGGTAGAGAAACTTGGAAACATCCAAATTATCATAGAAGAAGAGTTCCATAGTTGATCACTTCAAGCCAAGGACATTTCTAGACATGAAGAGAATTATTACAAGCATAAGCCATGGGACACCTCTAATAACAAGAAGTGTAATACATCTTGGAATGAAGATAGTAAGTACAAAGTAAATCATTCTCTACAAATTTTCTAAAGTATAGAGAAAAGCATCCATAAAACAAATGGCCTATTATGAAGAAATATTTAAAAATACATGGAATAACTTGCAAACTAGATCTTATTGAAAGAATACTATCTATCCTTATGACTTAAACAAGATATCCCTACATCATTCTCAAAGTCCATGATCTCATAAGACTATTGTCAAAAAGTGCACCAAAACTACAATCTATCAAGATACTAGATGATAAGATGCATTGTGTGATAATTTCTATGCTATTCTATATATTCAAGAATTATAATTACTAAAGAAGAAATGATAGAATAGAAGAGCTACATGAACAACATATCATATCATATTATCTGAATAGAATTGTACAATGGTAAATGGAACTAAGATTCCATTATATAGAGGAATAGGTTTCTTGTTCCTCACTCTACCTATGACACTTGGTCCATATTATATGACACTTGGCATGAATACCAAATGATGGAATATATTCCAACACCCCCCTGTATTACATTATTTGGTATAAAGTTCCTTTGAGTTGCATAGATGATCCCCGAATGTTTGAAAATTATTTTTTCCAAGTTCTTTTATAAAAATATCTTCCAACTGGTCTTCTGTAGGGACATGCTTCAGGATGATATGATGGTTCTAAAAGTGATCTCTGATGAAGTGGCATTGTACTTCAATATGTTTAGTTATTTCATGCATGATAGGATTTTTGATCAATTTGAGTACTCCTTGATTATCACAATATATCAAAGTTGGAGTTTGTTTGATGCTCATGTATGATAATATATATTGTAGCCATAATGCTTCATAGGTCGTGTCTCTTACCACCTGATATTCTACTTCAATAGATGATCGTGCCATTGTATGTTGTTTCTTATTATGCCAAGATATGGATCTTGACCCAATATAGAATACATACCTTGATGTAGACTTTCTATCATCAATAGAGCGTAAATAATCTGAATTCGAGTAATCCTATAGACAAAAATATTTAACATTTTTCATATAAGTTAGTCCATAGTCAATAGTCTTCTTGATATATTGCAGTATTCTTTTTGTAGATTTCCAATGACTTTCTCTTGGTTCTTGTATAAAGTGTGAAAGGTAATTTATAGCAAAGGCTAAATCGGGTTGGCTATTTTTTAAGTATAGAAGACTTCCAATTAATCGTCGATACATAATTGCTGAAACCAAAGGTGTTTTATATTTTTTGGATAACTGGATTCCTTATTCCATTCGTGTATCTTTCAGCTTACAATCCTTCATTCTATATTTTTAAGCAAGGCTTTTGCATATTTTGATTGAGTAATAGTGATATTATCTTCACTTTGTTGAATCTCTAGACCAAGACAATAATTCATTAGACCTAGATCTATCATCTCAAATACCTTTTCTAGATATATTTTAATATCACTTATTAGTTTTTTAGAACTTCCAATAATTACTATATCATCAACATATACTATGAGAATCAGTATATTATTTTTGATTTTCTTTATATACAAATTGGCATCATATATACTTCTTTTTAAACTATGTTGTAATAAGTGATTATTGATATTTATATGCCATGCTCTAGGAGCTTGCTTTAGACCATATAGATATTTTTTCAATTTGCACACCTTATTTTCTTATCCTTTAATAACAAATCCTTCTTGTTGTGACATATAGACTTCTTGTTCTAAGTCACCATTAAGGAAAAAACTTTTTACATCCATTTGATAAAGATTCCAACCTTGATGAGTTGCTAGTGCACAAACTATTTTGATAGTTTTAATTCTAGTTGTTGGTGCGAACATTTTTTCATAGTCAATTCCCTTAGTATGAGTATATCCTTTGGCTACTAATCGAAGTTTGTATTTTTTAAGAGTTCCATATACTTTATTTTTGATCTTGTAAATCCATTTGCACCCCACTATTTTGTTTTCTAGAGGTAATTTTACTATATCCCATGTTTTATTCTTTTGAAGCAATGCATATTCAGATTCCATTACTACTCTCCAATGTGAGTGATTTAGTACTTGGAGAGTTGATGTTGGCTATACTATATTGCTTAGTAATGCTATGTTAATTCTACTTTGATTGTGAGTTTAAGGTCTAGTAGTGGTAAGGTTTGGCATTCTGATGCGAGAGCATCCGGCAGCACCAGCAGCAGAAGCAGCAAAGTCCAGGAAAAATCGTGCTGAAGAGTCGAGAAAAGAAGAAGCAGGAAGCAAGGAGGAAGTGCAGCAGAAGGGGCCGCGATTTCGTGACGTGTCGCGAAATCGCGACTCGGGATTTCGTGACATGTCACGAAATCACGACAGTTTGTTGGAGAGGGACGAAGGCGCAGAAGGGGGCGCGATTATTTCGCGACATGTCACGAAATCGCGACCCGTGATTTTGCGACATGTCGCGAAATCGTGACAGATTTCGGAAGCGGACGAAGAGGCGAAAAGGTGTAGCGAAATCGTGACGTCGCGATTTCACGACGTCGCGAAATCACGACATCAAGGCAAGGAGGAAGAAGATGCAGCAGAAGGGGGCACGATTTCGTGACATGTCACGAAATCGTGACTCGTGATTTTGCAACATGTCACGAAATCGCGACAGGTTGCAGACAGAGGAGAGAACGAGAAAACGGTCGCGATATCGCGACGTCGCGATATCGCGACGTCCGAAATCGTGACGCAAATTGGACAAGTGGGTGCGGAGGAAAAATGGTCGCGATATCACGACATGTCGCGATATCGCGACCAAAATGAGAAGCAAGTGGAGGAAGCAAAATGGTCGTGATATCGCGACATGTCGCGATATCGCGACCAAAATGGGAAGCAAGCACAAGGAGCCAGAAACGTCGCGATATCGTGACATGTCACGATATCGCGACGAAGAGAGAAAATGGCACGGGAGGAAGAGAAAAAGATGGCGGGAACGGTGTTTTCGAAGACTGTTCGAAATGGACACGTGGACTGCCACGTGTATCCTCGAAGTTGTAAAGGGCACGTGCCTTGAAGATTGCGCATTAAGGAGAGGGCAAGCCAAATTTAAACACGTGGTTAGCTACGTGTTTAAATTAAAAAGTGGAGAACACGTATTCGGGTTGTTGAGAACAGTCGCGTGCATTAAAGGAAGAGAACCACCATTTGAAAGTCTTTTCGAAAACAGCTGTTTCAGAGCATGGCCGGTATGGAGGAGACGGCAGTACAGAGTACGGCGGTGGTTGCAGGTCGAGGGAGACCACAAATGCAAACAGCAGTGTAGATCGGGCAGAGATTGCCATTAATGACAATTTTGAAAACCCGGGAAGGAGGGAAATTCGAGCGGGAATGTTGGTTGGTAGAGGCATTAATTGCGTGAGAGGGTCGGGGCCTCTATAAAAACCCATTTTATTGTTTTAATCCGGATGGCGGACCGGAGAATACCCTGAGAGTCTAGGAGTGAGTAAGCGGAGAACCGAGCCGAGGGTCGGTGATTGTAAGCCTGCGGGCTATGATTTTTCTGCATGTATATTTCTAAGTGTTTTTAATGAAAAGGTAGGGTTTGTGCAGAAGGGTGTTTTTCGTGCCCCGTCAGTGGTATCAGAGCGGGAGTTCCTGAGTGTGCAGTAGATCCGCCGAAGGTGAGGCAGTTGCACCAGGACCTACGGGAGGGTTTTGAGAAGGAGAGAAAGAGAGAGTTGAGATTCCCGGGCGTATTAGCAGACCGTCGGACGTGAGGCAGCTACACCGGGATCAGTTTACGTTTGTGAGAAAAGCAAGCAAGAAGAATGCATTCCCGAAGGATACGGGACAAGGAGGAAGATGTGGTTATGGAAGAAGAATACATGGCTTTGCAATGGCAATTAAAGGCCTTGCAAAAGGAATGGTCCGTAATGAAATTACGGGAGAAAGAGGAACGGCAAAAAAGGTGGGAAGAGAGACGGAGAAAGAAAGAAGAAAAGATAAAGGAGGTTGTAGAGGAGTATAGCAGTACCGGGACCTGCCCGAAAGAAAGCACAGATTTTTCTATGCAAGAAAAGGAAATACTGCAGGCTGCAGTCGAAGTTTGCAGCAGTGGAGAAATCTATCCAGTTGAAGATAGAAGTACGGGCCCGGAGCCGAGGTCGAAGCAGTTTGCAGAGACAGAGATGAGTCCGAAAGTGTTGCGGGAGGCGGCAACCGGACCCAGCAGAAGTGAAGATCACTTCTTCACTTACCCCGGGTGTCTGATGCAGGAGCATCCGACAGCACCAGTAGTAGAAGCAGCAAAGTCCAGGAAAAATAGTGCTGAAGAGTCGAGAAAAGAAGAAGCAGGAAGCAAGGAGGAAGTGCAGCAGAAGGGGCCATGATTTCGCGACGTGTCGTGAAATCGCGACCCGTGATTTTGTGACATGTCACGAAATCGTGACAGTTTGTCGGAGAGGGACGAAGGCGCAGAAGGGGCGTGATTTCGTGACATGTCGCGAAATCGCGACTCGCGATTTTGCGACATGTCGCGAAATCGCGACAGATTTCGGAAGCGGACGAAGAGGCGGAAAGGTGTAGCGAAATCGTGACGTCGCAATTTTGCGACGTCACGAAATCACGACGTCAAGGCAAGGAGGAAGAAGATGCAGTAGAAGGGGGCACGATTTCGTGACATGTCGCGAAATCGCGACTTGCAATTTTGCAACATGTCGCGAAATCGCGACAGGTTGCAGAACAAAGGAGAGAACGAGAAAACGGTCGCGATATCGCGACGTCGCGAAATCGCGACGCAAATTGGACAAGCGGGTGCGGAGGAAAAATGGTCGCGATATCGCGACATGTCGCGATATCGCGACCAAAATGAGAAGCAAGTGCAGGAAGCAAAATGGTCGCGATATCGCGACATGTCGCGATATCGTGACCAAAATGGGAAGCAAGCACAAGGAGCCAGAAACGTCGCGATATCGCGACATGTCACGATATCGCGACGGAGAGAGAAAATGGCGCGGGAGGAAGAGAAAAATATGGCGGGAACGGTGTTTTCGAAGACCGTTCGAAATGGACACGTGGACTGCCACGTGTATCCTCGAAGTTGTAAAGGGCACGTGCCTTGAAGATTGCGCATTAAGGAGAGGGCAAGCCGAATTTAAACACGTGATTAGCTACGTGTTTAAATTAAAAAGTGGAGAGCACGTATTCGGGTTGTTGAGAACGACCGCGTGCATTAAAGGAAGAGAACCACCATTTGAAAGTCTTTTCGAAAACAGCTGTTTCAGAGCATGGCCGGTATGGAGGAGACGGCAGTACAGAGTACGGCGGTGGTTGCAGGTCGAGGGAGACCACGAATGCAAACAGCAGTGTAGATCGGGCAGAGATTGCCATTAATGACAATTTTGAAAACCCGGGAAGGAGGGAAATTCGAGCGGGAATGTTGGTTGGTAGAGGCATTAATTGCGTGAGAGGGTCGGGGCCTCTATAAAAACCCATTTTATTGTTTTAATCGAGGATGGCAGACCGGAGAATACCCTGAGAGTCTAGGAGTGAGTAAGCGGAGAACCGAGCCGAGGGCCGGTGATTGTAAGCCTGCGGGCTGTGATTTTTTTGCATGTATATTTCTAAGTGTTTTTAATGAAAAGGCAGGGTTTGTGCAGAAGGGTGTTTTTCGTGCCCTGTCACATTCTTTCTAGGTTTGAGTGCCTAAGAGTGTTTTTGAGCCATATTGGTTCTTTTCTATAAGGAATTGTAGATGATTTTGTGTATTCTCTATCTTCTTCTTGAGATTTTGATTCTAACTCTTCACTTGTTATATCTTCCTCTAAGTAGTTTAGAAGAATTTTTGTATCATTATTGTTTTTTCCTGTGTCAATTTTGACTTTTTCATCAAATATTACATCTCTACTTATGTAAAATTTATTTGTATGTGGATCTAATATTATGTATCCTGTAGATTCATTATCATAGCCAAAAAATATTCCTACCATAGTTTTGTCATCTAATTTTGTCCTTTTTTGTTTTGGAATATGCATGTAAGATTTGCATCCAAAAATTCTTAGTTTTTCTATATTTGGTTTTTGTCTTGACCATGCTTCTTCAGGTGTAATATGTTTGAGTATTCTTGTTGGTAATATATTTTGTATGTATACTACTGTTTGAACTACTTCTACCCTATATTGATGATCAATATGTGCTTGTTTTAACATACATCTCACCATTTCTATTATTGACCTATTTCTTCTTTCTGCAATTTCATTTTGTTGTGATGAATATGTTGTAGTGAGTTGTCTTTTAATTTCATTTTCTCTTAAAAATGAATCAAATTATTTAGATACAAAATCACCTCCTCTATCTAAATGAAGTGTTTTTATAGTCTTCCTGAATCTTTTTCTACATGAAATTTGAATTGTTTAAAATAACTAAATACCCCTGATTTGTACTTCATGAAGTATACACACATTTTCTTGGTGTGGTCATCAAAAAATAATTGAAAATACTTATGTCCTCTAATACTAGTGACATTCATTGTTCGACATAAATATGTGTATATTAACTCTAATTGTTGTTGAGTCCTATGTTGCTGAAAATTAAAAGGAATTCTATGTTGTTTTCCTGGTAAACATTCTAGACAAACTCTAGATTCTAAAGGTATATTTGGTATTCCTTCAACCATTTGATATTTGAGCAATTCATTCATAGTAGATTCACTAGTATGTCCTATATGCTTGTGCCATAGATCTAAAACTTTAACTAAAAGAGTTGAGTGTGTAGTAGTATTTAGAAAAAATAGACCACTTTTATAAGAGTCTGATGCTATCTTTCCTTCTATTTAAAAATATGACACTATTTTATTCCATTGGAAACTTTAAACTCTCTAGTCATGTTTTGATCCATAAGTTGAGACACTGAAAGGGGATTGGTAGCCAATATTGGTACATATAATACATTTTTTATCATTCCTTTTCCATTTCTTAGATTTATTAGAATGTTTTCAATCCCCTTTACTTCATAAGTAATACTATATGTAATAGTAATTGGTTTCTTATCTAAGTTTTATAGAGAATTAAACCAGCACATGTTTCCAGTCATATGTTTGCTTACCCCTGAATCTATATACCAATGATCCGTGTTTTAAGACACCCTATTAATTTGAGTAAGAAAACTTGGAAAAGACTTTCCAACTATTATTTTTTGTAGAATTCCTTATGTCTCCCTAGTGATAGGAATGTGCTATAAGTTTGATAAAATGCTTAGTAAGTAATAGTTCACTTTTTGGTTGATTTTGTAATATTTTGTAAATCAATAATCAACTCCAATTTTACCTTATCTCTCCTAATGAACAATGCACTTATCAATTGGAAGTTCTCTATGGTTGGATTTCTTTTGTCCCTTTAGTATGAGTGTGAAACAAGTGTAAGTAAATAATTCCAACTCCTTTAAGTAAATAATAAACTTCCTTTTATAGCCTTTAATATCCAATATATTAATATTTTTAAATTCCAATAATCTATATTTGATGTAATATACCTTATATCTCCCTAATTTTAGAATTTTTAGAAAATAATGATATTTGCAATAATGATAATTTGTGTCCAAGTAGAAAAAATTATACCTCCTATGATGTTAATTGCAAATATTGTATTTCAACTAGAGTGATAATATTATTTAAGGGTAAGAATATTCACTCCTTGATTTTCTGTCAAATCTATTAAGGTTGATTTTACAAATAACTTTAAATGCAAATATAATGATAATTTCAACCTTATACTATCCCTTATTACTCCTTATGAAAGCAAATTAATCAACCTATATAAAATAATACCTTAATAAGATTGATGAGCACTATAAATCCTTGAAATTGGTTGTATCCTCTTACTGGATTATGATAGGTTAGTAGACATCCTCTTATGATAGTATTAAATGCACCTTTGACTCCTTGAATTCAAGCTTTGAATACACTTAATGCATGCTTAGAATGTGCTTCGAATATCTGCAAGAGAACTCCTTTTTATGGTAGCTACATACATGCTACCATATTCTTGATGGGTGTGCCATGTGGCATGAGATGTTACCAGAATTCTTGTATCTCCTCCTTGAGTAATGCTTGTCTTTGAGGAGCATTAAACCATGTGGTGCAGGATGAATTCCTTCTTGTTGAGCATCGAAAGATCTTAGATATTTTGGAAATTATGGAAGGCATCACTTATATGGGTTCCTTTATTTTGAACATTGGAGATAATATGAGAGTGTTACTTGATTGAGCATTCTTCCTACTTGAGCGTAGGTGTTAGGGTTTGAAGATTTTCTTACAACTTTTTTCCAAGTGGTACAATATTCCCTCCTTGTTGAGACAAGTGTTTGATCCTTCTTTGCATGCACTCTCTCCTTCAATGTACCACTTCCATAAGGCTTCTCAATGTATTCTTGCCAACTATTGCAAGCTTCCTTTGTGACAACAGTTTGTGAGATGGCTCCTTCCTTTTTCCAGTGAATATGGATGATGAATTCTCTAGCTATGAATATTCTAGAGCATTGTAATGGAGCTCCTATGGTGTTGCCTCTTAGCTGGTGGTTCATCCATATTGGAGCTTGGTAAGACACTCCTTGTATTATGTAGGATATGTTGTGTTGTCCTTTGTATTATCCACCTTGCAATGAGTGTTGGTTTTCTTACATATGTTGTTGCTTGCTAAGTAAACACTGAGTTGGTGTATTGTTACACCTTGGTGATGTGAATATTGAGCTCTCTAGGACTATATATATTATTAAGCACCTTGAGTGTTCTTTCACCCTATTGGTGGCTAAAATTGAGCTCCTTTGGAATAACTTTCTACCCTGCTCAAATTTTGCTCTTCAAAATTTAGTGATGTGGTCGCTTGGAGATCATGTCTTGCTATTTGTAATAGTATCTTTAAGACACTCTTTCCAGTGCCAATGTAATGCAAAACCCTTTTTAGATGTTATATTTCTACACCAAAGTTCTACATCTTCTATTGAAGCTTCTCTTGATTCTTAAATAAGGTGGTACTCTACTCTATTACCTAAGAGAAATATGTAATGTATTATTGCCCTCTTTGCTAGACAACACTAACCTCTAAATTGTTTCTTGGATAAATTTAGCACCAATAAATCCAATATCTTAACCATGCATCTAATTTTAGAGGTTTAACTTTGCACTAATGTTCACTGTAACTTAAAATACTTAGTGCACCTTAAAACACTTTAAGAAAAATTAGTATAGTGCAATATTAATATCACCTAATTACTCCTTTAACTGAACCTTAAATCATGCACTAGTAATTGCTCCTAAATGCACTATAATCTCTGTAACTTAATGTAGTCTTTTTTTCCTAGAAGATGATATTTTTATTTCTATCAAAATATATCTAACTCCTATTTAATATGCAGGTATATAAACCTTAAAAGAAACTCTTTTTTGCACTCCCTTGAAGGCTTTAAAATGAATCAACTTTATCTGAGAAATGGAGAAGGCAGGAGAAGGAGGGAGGACTGGTTCAACAGGAAACACAAGTTCCAAGGAGGACACTAGTAGTAAGGATGGTAGGAATTTAGGGACCAAGGACACCAATAAGGACAAGGATGAGATTTCTGAGGATAAAGGAGATGCATATGATTTCGTCATATTCTAGGGATATGGACCTCCCAACACTAGGGCCCCTCCCTTAACCATTAAGGGTCCCACTAGTGATATTACCAAGGCAATATCTTACGCTAATATCCTATCCAACGATGGACGAGGTACCTTTAAGCCTCCTAGCACTACAATAGTTCTTGACGGTCAAAATATTAACATCCTTGACAGTATTGCCAACAACTACCTAGCTATGGAATGTTATTCTTTGGTTGGGAAGTTCATTGGAGGAAGGCCTGATATCGAGACCATTCATAGATGGGCTGTCACCAAATGGAAAACCCTAGGATACATGGAATTGGTTGTCTTGTCTAGAGGTTTCTTTGCTATCATATTGAGTAATGATGAAGACACAAAATGCATCCTCACTAGCAGCCCCTAGTTCTTAGGTCGTAAAAGTTTATTCCTACGGAAATGGGACCCATATTTTGATCCTGATACTCAAAATATAAACTATACCCCTATATGGGTTCACATCCCCAACCATTGTTGGCATGATGATATCCTCCTATCCATTGTAAATGTCATAGGAGATCTCCTTGCCATCGATCTGGTCACCAGAGCTCGCAAGTGAATTAATGTGGCTAGGATATGTGTTAATGCCAACCTAGCATAAGAATTACCAACTTATGTCAATCTTATCCATAAGTATTTCTACAAAAAGCAGCCCTTGGAGTATGAAAATAAATCAGCCTTCTACGTGGAATGCTATACCGAGGGAAACCTGAGGTCCTAGTGTCCTGTCCTCAAAGCTCAGTCTAACTTGGAGAAATATCATAAGCAAGATGCAGGAGTGCCCCAAATCAGTGGGTCCAACATAGACCAATAAAGAGGCAACAAAATCCCACCCAAAAGTGGTTTTCCCAAAACCCAAAATAAATGGCAGCAACAAAGTCAGACAAAGAAAAGTTACCAGCAACAATAAAAGCTTCCTAAATCTCAATAAGGGTATCAATATCTCAAAGGCAAGGAAAAGGTAAACCCAGAGCAGCATCAAGTAAGTTCTCCTTTCATAACTTCCAACAGATTTAACATCTTAAATGAATCTGATAAGTTTCTACAATAAAATGCCTTGATTTCCTCTACCCTAAAAAATTCTCTCAAGGATTCTCAAAAAGAAGTTGTTGCTAATACTCAAATCCCTATGTCCATCAAGTCCAATTAGCAAGAGGAAAACCTTTCTCCCCCGAAACCTCATGATCATCATGAATACCAACTATATCTTCAAATCCCTCCTAATTTGAACATCGACCTCAATTTTATTAATACCTCATCCAAGTTTGGACCGTCACACAGCCCTCGAGATGAAAATGCAGCTATCTCCAATAAGAATCCTATGGAGGAAATATTATCTTCTAACTTAAATCAGGCTATTAGACCTCAGAGCCCTGTTTTGAAACAAATCATTCCCTATAATTTCAGTCCTAAGCAAACCAGAAGTACTACCAAATATCTCATTGATTTTGGTAGCGAAAAGAAAAGAGGGAGGCCTTCCAAAGAGGAAATATGGAATTCCCAAATAGTAGATGACATTGCAAATGGAATTCAGAAAACTCTTTTTCCTAATATTACATCTCAACTTAAGGAAGAGAGTAAAATCTCCAAACCCCCTCACCATAATGGGAGAGGATGCAGGAAAGCCCCCAAATATTCTAAATGAGGATTATTTCATGGAATGTGAGAGGCCTCAATGGGGCATGCAAAAAAATACTTGTAAAGTCTATGAGGAAATATATTAAACCTTCCATAATCATTATGTAGGAAACAAAAATCAATGCCAATAGCTCAGTTTCAGTAGCTAAAGCAATATGGAAAAATGAAGGAGTATTTTCAGTGATGCTAGAGGAACTTCTAGAGGTCTCATGTGCCTATGGGATAAGAAAAAATTTGAAGGGCATCTTCTTCATTCTAGTGATAGGCTTTTAAGTTTTATATTTTATGATGTCAACAACAACTCTTCATGGATCCTTACTAATTTCTATGCTCCAAACACCATTACCGGGAGAGCTCAGTTGTGGGAAACCCTGACTAGTATGAAATATTCCTTTCAAAACATTCCCTGGATTATGGTAGGAGATTTCAACACCCCCATTTATCCCTCAGAAAAAAAGGAGGATCTGAGACCCCAATTAAAATCATGGAGGAATTTAATGATTTTTTCAACGCAAATAGTCTAATGGACTTAAATCTCAAAAAGGCTAAATATACTTAGAGCAATAGAAGAGTTGGGGCACAACATATCCAAGTCAAATTAGACAATGTTTTCCTTTCCCAGGAAGCTATTCAGGTCTTTGGTGATGGTGTTCTATATCCTTTCCCCAAAATTGGATCAGATCACAATCCTCTCATCCTAGACATTGAAAAATCTAACCCCTACAAAAGGTCGTTCAGATTTGAGGCTATGTGGCTACATCACCCAAATCTAAAATAGAGAGTTTCTAATTGATGGCAACAAGACTTCGAAGGACATGCTACCTTCAAATTGGCTTAGAAGATTAAAACCCTCAAAGTGTTGGCAATTTGAGTTATTTTATGTTGTCATTGATGTCACATGAATCATTGATGTCATAGGGATCACATTGAGTTTTGGTGGGTAGATGATATTTTGGAAAGCATGGATAAATTTAGGGTTTTTGTGAAAACCAAGGCAAGAAAAATAAAAGGTTTTATTTAAAACCATGGATGGCAGATTTGAAATGGATTTTTCTTAAAACCCAGGTTAGCCTTTTGTTTAATCGAAAAAGGTGCATCGGTGATGGAGATATTTAATTTTAAATATTTAGTTTAAATTTTAATTATTTAAAATTTAAATTTAAAGTTTAAATTAAAATTAAAGTTAGCACCGATGTCTAAAGAAAGAGGGAAAATCAATAATGCGCCGACATCATCAAAAATGAGGAGAAGACTATATAAAGGGGGATCCTAAGGTTCATTTGAAATTAATCCTTGCTCGTGTTAATCGTTGGATAGCATCTGAAGAGTGCTCGTGTGAAAATCATTTTGAAAAGGGAGACAATGAATAAATACAAGGTTGGTCGAAAGTCCAAGATATTTTAGGCAAAGTGGCGCATTGGAAATTGGCTTTTTGTTAAGAAAGTCAAGGTTCGAATCTCCTTGACTGCATTTGAAGGCATTGGAAGGAAAGCACTCAAAGCACTTTTGGTTTGTGTGGAATGGAGGAAGGACTTAAGGCATGTCATGCATCTTCCTTTTTGAATGAGCGACTAGCTCGTGTGGCAACCTTAGCCGCAGCTAAGGCGCTCATGGTGTGTGCAAGTTGAGGGTTCAAATCCCCTTGAGGAGGTAATTACGTTTTGCTCTAATTAATTTTGTTGATGCCCTAGGATAGGAATTATAAGGTGGTTAAGGAATAATTAAAGTTTTTAATTAAACTTTATTTTTATAAGGGCTATGATTGTTATTTCAGAGGTGGATGAGTTGTTGATTTAATTTGATATTCATGAAATTGAAAAATTAAGATTTAGGAGAAATAAGAAGTTAAAAAATATTTTTGAGAGCCTTATTGACTATTATTTTTTATAAGGGTTTTTATTAAAAAGGACTTTGGTGGATGTTTTTATTAAGTTGGAGTAAAAAGGTGTAAATTGAGTTATGCCTATCTTGTGATTATTATTTGAAGTCCACTAACCCTTTTGAGATTGGAAAGGAAACTTGAGTTTAGTGTGGCAGATTTTATGGATAACTTATTGGCATCAAATTGGTATGGGCACATTCTCCTATTGATTGTTTATGGTGGTTGATTTCTGAAATATCATTGGAGGGAAAAGTATTGATTGTGGTTTCCTTTTTGAAAGTGGTTGGTTGAATGCTTCAAGGTTTTTTGTTTTGAGAGTTGTGTTTAAACCTTGTTTTATAAGCATAGTCATTGAAGCCCATTGGTTGTAAAAGAACTTGAAAATAACATGAGTATCATTGTTATGTGAGATTTGTGATCGAGCATTGTTGGAAACATATGAGTTGGTTGATACATGCTTGGACTAGGGTTTTTGTGAGAAATAGTAGTCCCTTGTGGTGACTTGAGTTGAGTTGAGTTGAGAGTGAGATTAGAACATATTGAGTCTCTAACAATTCTCTTTATGCTTCTATGAGTTGACTTGAGTTGAGTTGATATTGATTTGAGTTGAGTTGAGTTGAAGATTGAGCTTAGAACATATTGAGTATCTAAAAATTCTATTTATGCTTCTATGAGTTGATTTGAGTTGAGATCATTGTGGATCATTGTTGTCATCCATTGAAGAGTACATTGACATTCATTTTTGAGTTCATCATTGAGATTTGCCTTGATATATTTGTGGATGATATTTGAGTGCTACTTGAGCATGATTTATTAAGCCTTTGAGAAGGCCTTTGTGGATAGTTTTGGGATAACTTTATGGATAGTTTTGGGATAGCTTTATGGACAGTTTTGGGATAATTTTGGGACAACTTTGTGGGCAATTTTAGGACAAGTTTGAGGATATTTTTGGGGTAACTTTGTGGACATTTTTGGGACAGCTTTATGGAAAACTTTGTGGACATCTTTGTGGACAGTTTTGGGACAACTTGTTGGAGCAGATTTGAACAAGTTATTGGTGAGCTTGCTAGAGCAGATTTGGGCAAGTTCTTGGTGAGCTTGCTAGAGCATATTTGAGCAAGTTCTTGGTGAGCTTGCTAGAGTAGTTTTGGGCAAGTTCTTGGTGAGCTTGCTAGAGCAGATTTGGGCAAGTTCTTAGTGAGCTTGCTAGAGTAGATTTGAGCAAGTTCTTGGTGATCTTGCTAGAGCAAATTTGGACAAGTTCTTGGTGAGATTGTTAGAGCAAATTTTGGGAAAGTTCTTGGTGAGCTTGCTAGAGCAGATTTGGACAAGTTCTTGGTGAACTTACTATTCAGTTTTGGACAAGTTATGTGTGAGCTTGTTATTCAAATTTGGACAAGTTCTGTGTGAACTTGTTATTCAGTTTTGGACAAGTTCTATGTGAGCTTGTTATTTAGATTTGGACATGTTCTGTGTGAATTTGTTATTGCCTAGCTTTGAGCAGATCAAAGAAATCAATGTATTGTATAAGGATCCTTATTTTTGTGTAAAATATTGTAAGGAGATTATCTGGTGGAGTACCCCACATTAGGGGAACCACGTTAAATCTTGTATATCAATTGTGTGTGGTGACTTGTACTCATGCTTACTACTACTATCTGAGTTATTAATGCACACTGCTATATTTGGTTATTGCAATTAAGGACATTAATTGATATTTATTTGGAAAGAAAGTAAAAAGTGGTCTTATACTGTTCACCCCCCCTCTCAGTATAAGCTTGTGTTCTTCAATTGGTATCAGAGCGGGTTCCTTTAGAAATGCTAACAACTTGAGGATAAATTCTATAAGAACACAGATGGCTTCACAGAATGGATCATATAAAAATAAGGCTCCATTGTTTGATGGTAAAAATTATGCTTTTTGGAGCATGAGGATGAAGAACTACTTGATATCACAAGGATATGAGGTATGGCAAATGGTTGAAAAATATTATAGGGTTGAAGGTGATCCCGAGGCAGATAAGACTAATAGGAAATTGGTTGAGATCAATACAAGAGCAATGAATTATATTTTGAGTGGGCTTCATGAGATAGATTTTGCAAAGGTCATGGTATGTAATTTAGCTAATGAGATGTGGACCAAGTTGTGGAATAGTTATGAAGGAGATTTCAAGGTAAAGTTGGTAAAACTACAAACTCATAGAAAAATATTTGAGGAATTGAAAATGGAACATTTTGAAGATATTGCAAAGTTTTTACTTCGAGTTGGTGATATTACTAACACCATGAGAGGCCTAAGTTTTGAGATGAAAGAATCAAAAGTTACTCAAAAGGTTTTGAGATCACTTCCCATGAAATGTGATTCTAAGGTTTCAGTAATAGAATAGACAATGGATATCAACAAGATAACAATGGAAGAATTGCAAGGAACTCTTACAGCTTATGAGATGAGGGTAAGTAAGCATAAGGTTCCAATAAAAGAGATTGCATTCAAGGCTTCAAAAAAAGAGAAATGAAAAGTTTCAAAGATAGATAGAGTTCCAGATAATTATGAGGAAGCTAACTTCATCAAAAGAAATAAGGACTCAAGGAATTTTAGGGATATAAGGAAAGTCATATGCTACAAGTGTGGTGATCTTGGTCACTATGCATACAAGTGTCCACATGAAGAAAACAATGATGATGAAAAATAGGATCACATAAGAAAAGAATATGGAAAGCATAAGCATGACAAAAATGATAGATACAAGCAAAATAGGTATGAGAAAAAGAAATTTTTTTGTAAGACAAAGAAATATTACTACATTGTAGAAGCAAGTGATAGCTCATATCATAGTGATAGAGATAAATTAGATGATGAAAAGGAAGAACATCTATTCCTAGGAATAGAAAGTGAAAGAGAACAGTGCTTTGTGTGTGGTCAAAGATATCATAGATCAGGATATTGCAATGGTTTCAGTGATAGTGAAGATGAGATGACACATCAAGGAAACAAGCATGGTCAAAGAAATCTTGATAGTTTATTTGCTATAGAAGATTATAATGATCTTAGTGACAGTGAATATGAAGAAGGTTTTTTCTATGGAATAATAGAAGTAGAAGAAGAACATTCACTTCAAATAGAAGAATTTAATAAAGAGGATAATGTCTCATTTGATCTAAAGGAAGACTTCAATGTTATCCATGAGCATCTACAAGAGGTTAAAGAGAATCTAAAATAATTGAAATGTTCCTTACTTGAGAAATTTGATCCATCACATGACTCAATAGGTCAAGATATTTTCACTAAGAAGGAAACATGTGTTTCAAAGGCTATAGATATGGATGCCAAGTTGCTACTTGACACAAATAAAGAAAAAGAAGAGGAAGATTCCAAAGTACCAAAGGTCTCATATTTTAGGTTTGGGGAATCACACTCAAAAGGAAAGGAAGTTCTAAAATATGAAAGCAAGGAAGCACCTAAGGTTTGTGAGTAAAGTTCCAAAGTTCCTGTGGCTCCAAATATTCAGTTTGGATATTTTTTTGAAATAGGTGAATCAAGTTCAAAAGAAAAAGAAATTCTTGAAGAGGATAGCAAGGAAGAAACTAAGGAAGATGATTTAGATGCTACAAAGAAGGTTCAATGATGTAATGCACAAGTTGAAATGATAATAAGGATAATGGTCAAGAAAGGTATGAGGAACCAAGGCATGAAAAAAGGGCTTTTCAAGGACATTGTTTTTTGTAATGGATTTGGACACAGGGCTATACACTACGGGATCCATGGATCAAAGAAGTTTGATTTTGCTAGAAGAAACTTCAAATAAAGAAGGTATGGTTTTTAGGGGCATTGCTTCTCATGTAATAGGATTGGTCATAGAGCTTTTCAATGCAAATGAAATGAGCAACATGGTTTTGGTTTTAGAGCTTCATAATTTAGAAGTCATGGGATTAATGGTCATGAAACATAGCTTAACAATACAGGGTTTAGGAAATGAATGTATATGGAAATTATTTCAAGAAAGAATTTAGGACACGGGCACCATCCAAAGGCTACAATATCAAGTGTTTTAATTGCAATAACTTTGGGTATATTGCAAAATGGTGGAATCAATTCCAAATAGGTTCAAGGCAAGAAGGTCAAACAGGTTCAAGGCAAGAAGTTCAAACAGGTTCTAGACAAGAATATCAAGTAATTCATCAAGAGAATGATATCAAAAAAATATGGAAGGAAGTTGATAGAGTAAAGAAACAATGTGATATGGGAGTAAAAGTACTCCCACCCCAAAATTAATCACCTCAAAAGAGAAGGTGGTGAGGGGGCTAAGTTTAAGAGTCATATCTTTTAGCCCCATAGGTGTCCCTTTTGCCATTGATGTCAAATGGGGAGAGATTTGTGTAAGGGGGAGAGCATTGAGTTAGGGGGAGCAGCCTCATAGGTGTCCCTTTTGCCATTGATGTCAAATGGGGAGATATTTGTGTAAGGGGGAGAGCATTGAGTTAGGGGGAGCAGCCTCCAAAGAGAGTATTGATTTAGGGGGAGCAACCTCCATAGAGATTATTGATTCAAGGGAGCAGCTTTGATTTTCAAAGATGGTTTTTACAGTGATTATGGTTTTTGCTGTAGAGGTGTTGCCATCAATGAAAAATGGGGATATTTTTGGCAATTTGAGTTATTTTATGTTGTCATTGATGTCACATGAATCATTGATGTTATATGGATCACATTGAGTTTTGGTGGGCAGATGATATTTTGAAAAGCATGGATAAATTCAGGGTTTTTGTGAAAACCAAGAAAGGCAAAATAAAAGGTTTTATTTAAAACCATGGATGGATGATTTGAAATGGATTTTTCTTAAAACCCAGGTTGGCCTTTCGTTTCATCAAAAAAGGTGCCCTGGTGATGGAGATATTTAATTTTAAATATTTAAAATTTAAATTTAAAGTTTAAAATTAAAATTAAAGTTAGCGCCGACGTCTAAAGAATGAGGGAAAATCAATAATGCATTGATGTCATTGAAAATGAGGAGAAGACTATATAAAGGGGGATTCTAAGGTTCATTTGAAATTAATCCTTACTCGTGTTAATCGTTGGCTAGCATCCAAAGAGAGCTCATGTGAAAATAATTTTGAAAAGGGAGACAACGAATAAATCCAAGGTTGGTCAAAATCCCAAGATATTATGGGCAGAGTGACACATTGGAAATTGGATTTTTGTTAAGGTGTGTGGCAACGCTTTACGTCAAGGTTTGAATCTCCTTTATTGCATTCGAAGGCATTGGAAGGAAAGCGCTCGAAGTGCTTTTGGTTCACGTGTAAGGGAGGAAGGACTTAAGGCACGTCATGCCTTTTCCTTTTCAAACAAGCGGCTAGCTTGTGTGGTAACCTTAGCCATGGCTAAGGCGCTCATGGTGTGTGTAAGTTGGGGGTTCGAATTCCCTTGAGGAGGTAATTACATTTTTCTCTAATTAATTTCGTTGATGCCCAAGGATAGGAGTTATAAGGTGGTTAAGAAATAATTAAAGTTTTTAATTAAACTTTATTTTTATAAGGGCTGTGATTATTATTTCAGAGGTGGATGAGTTGTTGATTTAATTTGATATTCATGAAATTGAAAAATTAATATTTAGGAGAAATAAGTTGTTAAAAATATTTTTGAGAGCCTTATTGACTCTTATTTTTTATAAGGGTTTTTATTAAAAAGGAATTTGGTGGATGTGTTTATTAAGTTGGAGTAAAAAGGTGTAAATTGAGTTATGCCTATATTGTGATTATTATTTGAAGTCCACTAACCCTTATTGATATTGAAAAGGAAATTTGAGTTTAGTGTGGCAGATTTTGTGGATAACTTTTTGGCATCAAAAAGGTATGGGAACATTCTCCTATTGATTGTTTATGGTGGTTGATTTCTGAAATATCATTGGAGGAAAAAGGATTGATTGTGGTTTCATTTTTGAAAGTGGTTGGTTGAATGATTCAAGGTTTTTTGTTTTGAGAGTTGTGTTTAAACCTTGTTTTATAAGCATAGTCATTGAAGCCCATTGGTTGTGAAAGAACTTGAAAAGAACATGAGTATCATTGTTATGTGAGATTTGTGATTGAGCATTGTTGGAAACATTTGAGTTGGTTGATACATGCTTGGACTAGGGTTTTTGTGAGAAAGAGTAGTCCCTTGTGGTGACTTGAGTTGAGTTGAGATTGATTTGAGTTGAGTTGAGTTGAGAGTGAGATTAGAACATATTGAGTCTCTAAAAATTCTCTTTATGCTTCTATGAGTTGAATTGAGTTGAGTTGAGATTGATTTGAATTGAGTTGAGTTAAATATTGAACTTAGAACATATCGAGTCTCTAAAAATTCTCTTTATGCTTTTATGAGTTGATTTGAGTTGAGTTGAGTTGAGATCATTGTGGATCATTGTTGTCATCCATTGAAGAGTACATTGACATTCATTGTTGAGTTCATCATTGAGCTTTACCTTGATAGATTTGTGGATGAGATTTGAGTGCTACTTGAGCATGATTGATTGAGCCTTTGAGAAGGCCTTTGTGGACAGTTTTGGGATAGCTTTGTGGATAGTTTTGGGACAACTTTGTGGATAGTTTTGGGACAGCTTTGTGGAAAATTTTGGGACAGCTTTGTGGATAGTTTTGGGATAGCTTTGTGGACAGTTTTGGGACAGCTTTATGGACAGCTTTGTGGATAGCTTTGTGGACAATTTTGGGACAACTTGTTGGAGAAAATTTGAGCAAGTTCTTGGTGAGCTTGCTAGAGCAGATTTGGGAAAGTTCTTGGTGATATTTCTAGAGAATATTTGAGCAAGTTCTTGGTGAGCTTTCTAGATCAGTTTTGGGCAAGTTCTTGGTGAGCTTTCTAGAGCATATTTGGGCAAGTTCTTGGTGAGCTTGCTAGAGCATATTTGAGCAAGTTATTGGTGAGCTTGCTAGAGCAAATTTGGACAAGTTCTTGGTGATATTGTTAGAGCAAATTTTGGGCAAGTTCTTGGTGAGCTTGCTAGATAAGATTTGGACAAGTTCTTGGTGAACTTGTTATTCAGTTTTGGACAAGTTCTATGTGAGCTTGTTATTTAGATTTGGACAAGTTCTATGTAAACTTGTTATTCAGTTTTGGACAAGTTCTATGTGAGCTTGTTATTCAGATTTGGACAAGTTATGTGTGAAATTGTTATTACCTAGCTTTGACCAGATCAAATAAATCATTGTATTAGATAAGGATCCTTATTTCTATGTGAAATATTATAAGGAAATTATCTGGTGGAGTACCCCACATTGGGGTAACCACGTTAAATATTGTGTCTCAATTGTGTGTGGTGACTTGTGCTCTTGCTTACTACTGTTATCTAAGTTATTAATGCACACTTCTATATTTGGTTATTGCAATTAAGGACATTAATTGATATTTATTTTGTAAGAAAGTAAAAAGTGGTCTTATAATGTTCACCCCCCCTCTCAGCATAAGCTTGTGTTCTTCACAAAGAAGACCTATAAATCTGGAATAAATAAGTTTTTGGTAATATTTTTTCCAACAAACAATCTCTCAAAGAAAGACTTGAACAGATTGAGTCCAAAATTCAAAATGGGGTGGCATATGTCCATATCAGGGATTAAGAAACAAATCCTTGATGAGTACCACAATGTCCTTGCTTCCAAAGAGAATTATTGGCATAAAAAATCTAGAGCTCTTTGGCTCAAATAAGGAGACTCTAATACCAATTTTTTTCATGTGTCCACCCTAAGAAACAGAAGCAACAAACACATCAAGGAAATTACTAAAGGTGATGGCAATATCATAGCTGATCTCGAGGAAATCAGGAATGAAGCTAGCTCTTAATTCAAAAACATGCTAGAGGATGATAATTCTTGCTCAGCCTCAGCCCAAGATACTTTACTTCATCACATCCCTCCAAAATCCATTTCAGATACTGTCAATTCCTCTCTCATTGCCCCTTTTTAGGATGAAGAAATCAAATATGCTCTTTTTTCCATGAATCCTGACAAAACCCCGGGACCATATGGTTTTCCCCCTCGCTTATTTCAAAAATTTTGGGATATCATTGGTCCTAATGTCTACATGGCCATAAAATATATTCAGTCCTCCAAAATTATTCTGTGAAGATATAACTCCATCTTCATTGCCCTCATTCCTAAAAATCTGGTTGCCAAGTCCTTAGTTGACTACAAGCCCATTAGCCTTTGCAATGTCATCTATAATTTCCTCACCAAAATCATGGCCACGAGAATGAAAACCATTTTTCCCACCATTTTTGATCATTTCCAGGGAATATCTGTTCACTGTAGATCTATCCTTGATGGAGTCATTTCTATCCATGAAGCCCTCCATTCTGCTTCCAAGACTAAAAAGCCTACCTGTGTCCTTAAGCTTGATATGAATAAATCTTATGACAAGGTTAACTGGAAATTCCTCTTAGCTATCCTACACAAGTTTGGATTCCATCCTGAATGGGTCGACCTCATCATAAATTGCATATCCTCCCCTTGGTTTTCCATTCTCATTAATGGCTCCCTAGAAGGTTATTTTAAGAGCAACAGAGGTCTCAGGCAAGGAGATCCCATTTCTCCTCTATTATTCATTATCATAGCTGAAGCTCTAGGCAAGACCATTCAGGTTGCATGTAGAATTGGATTGCTTTCAGGGATTAAGGCCTCCTCCCAGACTACTCCGGTCTCTCACCAATAATTTTTGGATGACACCATCTTGTAGACAAGCGCATCTATTTTTGAATATAAAGTAATAAAATACATCTTTCAGATTTATGAAGTAGTTGATGGTCAAAAAGTTAACTTCAATAAAAGCAAATTGTATTTCCTCAATACTTCCATGCAAAGATAAATCAAGATTTCAAGAATTCTAGAATGCTCTATAGTTGACCTCTCGACCACTTACCTTGGTCTGCCTCTTTTCTATGGGTAACCTGTTGTTTCTATGTGGAACAATGTTATAGAGCATATTCAAAAAAGGCTTGTAGGATGGAAAGGAAACCTTTTGTCCCAAGTAGCTAAATGTACTCTAACTACTGTTGTTCTTCAAAGTATCCATGTCTACTTATTTGTTTTCAAGGCTCCAGCTACAGTATCATTGAGGATAGAGCAAATTTAGTAAAAATTTCTATAGACTGGAGCTAAAAACAAACAAAGAATTCATCTTGTAGCCTAGGATAAGATTTGCAAACCTAAATACAAAGGAGGAATAGGACTAAGAAGGATTCATTCCCTCAACACCGCTTTGATTGCCAAGCAAGCTTGGAGATTGGTATCAAGAGATAGCAAAGAGTGGATTTCCATTACCAAAAGGAAGTATCTTCAAGATGGCAATTTTCTTAGTGAGGATATTCCCAACAAGGGGTCAAATTTTTGGAATTCCATCATTAGCACTAAGCCCCTCATAAAAAAAGTAATAAGGTGGAAAATGGAAGATGGAGGAAACATTGATTTTTGGAATGACAAATGGATCACTCAAGAACCCCTCCTAAACAACCCTGTTCTGTCAAAACTCAAACCTTTTACTGATGTCAGGATAGGACATAAGGTTTATGATTTCCTTAACACTCAGAGTAGGGTTCCTAATTGGATTTCCATTTCTAGTCCTACCTTTCCTTTTGTATCTAACCTGTTGAACTCCCCCCTTTATTCTACTATCATTTCCTCAACTAATACTTTTGATCAACTCATTTGGAAACATATTGAAAGTGGAGAATTCTCTATCAAATCGGCCTATCTCCTACTCCTTGATAATGAAGATTTTTTGTTTCCCTTTGATCGGGTTTGGATCAAGCATCTCATCCCTAAGATTTCTTTCTTTTCGTGGCTTGCTATCCAAGAGAAAATCCTTACCATTTATAATATCATCAAAAAAGGCATACCCATCCCCAATAGATGCTATCTCTACCATAATGCCTAGGAATCCACATCTCACCTCTTCCTCCATTGTCCTTTTTCCTCATCCATTCTTGACTCCATTTTCCATTCCTTCCATATCCAGTGGGTTAAACCCTGCTCCATAGGAGACCTTTTCACCCATTGGCCTTCCCATTTTCATGATCCCCACCTCAAGTTCTTCTAGAATATTTCTCTCCACCATTTCCTTTGGCAGGTCTAGCTTGAAAGAAATAGTAAAGTGTTCTCCCTTAAGCCTAAGGTCCCCAAGGTAATTTCTTCTAAAATATTGGCCTTTGCTTTGGAAAATTCTTTCCTCATTCTACCCTCTTCCAATCCCCCCTCCAAGTTTTAATTTGATTTTGGCAAAGATTTGGGTATGTATTGAGTCATTTTGGACTCCCCCTCCATTGGGATGGTACAAAATTAATTTTTAATGAGCAAAAAAAGCTAATCCAAGAAAGGCTAGGGCAGGAGGTGTTCTGAGAAATCATCAAGGAGAAATCACGCTTGTATTTTCTGAAGGGCTAGGTGAATAGACTAACCATGTTGTTGAAGCCAAAAGCATGTGGATAGGTTTATGCCTTTCTAAGAACCTTACCACCAAACTGATAGTTGAAGGTGACTCCCTCAACATTATCAATTATCTCAAAAATAGAAATCACAAACCTTCTTGGAGAATCAGAGACTATATTGAGGAAGCAAGGACCTTCATCCTCAAAATACAAGAAGTCATCTTTCAGCATACCTATAGAGAATCCAACAGGGTTGCTGATAAGTTAGCTAACATTGGGATCAACATGGTGAATTCCCAGACTTGGTATAATGACATCCCAAAGGAAGTTCAGGCCATTGCATATCAAGAGAGACATCAAATTAACCTTCCTCAACAGGAGGTCCTTCCCCAGGATGACCAACCTTATCCTCATGTTTAATGCCACTAGTTTTTTAGGAATTTTCACGCTCCACATGATCTTTCCCACTCATCATGGTAAGTGGAAGGCTCCACCTTTCTGTTGATTTATCATCATCCATACGTCCTTCTGCTTCCTCTTTCACGATCACTAGCTAAGTGTCCACCTACCTTTTTTCCTTACCCCCATTCATCGCTGCCTGAACCCCCACTTGTCTACCCACATCATCCTCCACTACCTTCAATCCTTCCACCACCTCAGTCTCATCACCTTCCACTAATTGGTCATCCCCCATTGGGTATTTTTTTTGGAATGTACACTAACATCTTTGTCATTTATTGACACTGTTTATCCAACCTTTGCAGGTCCTGAAATGCGGTTTTCAATGTTGAAAGTGTGAATATGTTCAAAGTATATCAAATTTTTAAACCTTAACACTAGATATAGTGCTAGAAGTCCACTTCCCATGGGACTTAATTTATTATTACCAACCCACTGCAAAACATTGAGCTGAAATTATCACCCACTCTTACAACGTGCAGACATGGCATAGTATGGTGGAGTCCACCTTGGCTAACGATCATGTTGAGCTAGATTCGTAATCCTCAAAATTTATTACATCAAGAAAGATGGGAAATGTGCCCTTTCCCTTTAGTTTTTCTAGACATATCCCCATTGATTTTCCTGACATAGGCAATTTTCCAATGCTTGTCTATTGTCATGATGCGTGTCCTCACATGAGTTGGCTGGTCATTCTCACATGTGAGCCTCCTTTTTCCCATATTCATCTTATCATTGCTCCTACGCTTAGGTTTTCCTATCCTTGCCATGCTCAATTCAATTTTTTAGAACCCCCTACCTTTCTTGGTCCTTTCCCCTATCCTTGTCATTTTTATAGCCATCATCCTATCCCAATATGCCCTCCTCCTCATGATTACTTACCATTGTATGTGCCTTTCCACATTTCCCTGTCTTCCAGGCCACCCCGTCATAGTTCCCATCCTACACCCACCATGTCGAGTGATTTTATTGAGCCAAACTTTGTCGTATATGACTCCACGATAGAAAAAATCCTCCAAGACAGACATTTCTTCCCTTTCCTCCATATGTTATTCAGTGATGAGCTTAAAATTATGATGAAATTCCTTGAGGCATGGGATAATGGGTCTATCTCTATATGTGGGAGGAATTTCATAGTTGATGTCCATATCTTAGCCTCCATCACTGGCCAAAACCCTAAGGGTCGTTCCATTCATCGTCACAAGCACAATTGGGAGGTCAAATTGGCTGAGTTTAAAGGGAATGAAAAAATCTAGAAAAAATCTAAGCATCTCGACATCTTTAGGAGCGACCTCAATTCTCCTTGGGACTCTGTGAGGAAGCCCATCATGGAGTTCATCACCGTTGATAACCCTAAGAAAGCCCTCAAAACTTATCACTTGGCCTTTGTAAACCATTTCAAATATATTAATACTCTCAGTATCCCCCTGTTTTTCCTCAATTCCATTAACAAATCCATTTTGTCCTATAGATATAAGAAAAATTATGACCTTCCCCACCATCAAGGCATTTTTAAGGTTAGCTACACCTATTTTTTGGCCAACATTCCTAATCCTACAAATATTAACCCTGTCGCTGCTAGTTCTGCCAAACTTGGCTCCTCCTCGGTTCACCTATCCCTTACTAAGAAGAAGAAAAATGCCATGGCGAATATCACAAAACTAAAGGCAAGAAATAGCATAAGTTTCGATAGCACAAAAGAGCCTGTGAGGAAGTCAGCTAGGCTTCAAAACCTGTCCACCAAGCGCAATGTTATCGAAATCAAGAATTATGAAGAGAAAATACAGGATGAAAATAAAAAACTTAAGGACTTCATCATTTCTTCCACCATGGCTATGATGAATGTGATGGTTAACTCCATCATAGACATCAGGGAAGGACTTCAAAAACTATTCTATGCTAGCTAGACTAGCCAAGAAGTTTATGGAGATTCTGAAGTGGATAAGGTTACTGTGAAGATTGAACCTAAGGAAGATGAGCCCCAAGACATCGAGAATAATGACACTAAGGAAGAGGAGAAAACCTTGATTAAGGACTGATTTCCTCTTTTTTGTTTTACTTTTCCTAAGGCTACCCTACGTGGAGCCTGTTTTATTTTGGATTATATGATCTTTTTTTGTTTCTTGCCTTCACTACGTGGAAGCCCTTATGTATCCAGCTATAGTTTTTTGTTTCAAGTTCTTAACCTTTTTGTTATAGTCCTCAATCCTGAGGCTATGCCCTCACTCTTTGGCTTCAGTTATAATATTTGGGTTTTCAAGGCTGAGGTTGCGTTCTCATATATGGTTTCTGTTAGTCAAAGCCCTGTTAAGGGTCAATGGTTAATCCTTTATCATGGTATATCTATAATGGCTATTTTTATAATTAGGTTAAGGGATCCTTAAAAACCCTACTTGTAATATAAATCTTTCTATTTAACAAAAAAAATGAACCCACTTCTTGCAACTTTTAAACTCTAATATGGTGCTTTAACAAATCTTAATAAACCAAAAATTTCAAGTTCAATCAATGAACCTTTTCTGCACCTTGTAAAAGGACTCACCTTGTAGGCTGGACCAAAGGAGAAAAAAAGGATTCATGATGGGGAGCCAATTTACCACAAATAAAATGACGTAATTTTATTTGAAAGTCACAGTATTCTTAATTTCAAAACAGGGAGCTTTTACAATAAAATGCCGTGAAAAAACATACACAGTGTTTTAAACATAAAATACAGCCGCAGTCTTCCTTTCTCTCCCCCCAGCCTCATCAATCCATCAAAGAAATCCTTTTTATTCTCCATGGTTCGTGCTGCACCGCCGTTCATAACCGCTGTAACGGTTTCTGAAACGGTCATATGGAACGGCCTTAACGGAATCAGGCACAACCACTTGGAACTGCCATGTGGAACACCACCTGGAACTACCCATTGGAACGCCACCTGGAACTGCTACTTTGGCTTTGTCTTTCTTTGCATTTTTGGCTTTGACAGCAAAGTGTCGCGATATCGTGACCTTTCTTTGCGTTTTGGCTTTGGCGGCCAAGGTGTCGCGATATCGCGACACTTCTTTGTGTTTTGGCTTTGCCGGCCAAGGTGTCGCGATATCGCGACACTACTTTGAGTTTTGGCTTTGTCGGCCAAGGTGTCACGATATCGCGACACTTCTTTGTGCTTTGGCTTTTTCGGCCAAGGTGTCGCGATATCCCGACACTTCTTTGAGTTTTGGCTTTGCCGGCCAAGGTGTCACGATATCGCGACACTTCTTTGTGCTTTGGCTTTTTCGGCCAAGGTGTCGCGATATCGCGACACTTCTTTGTGCTTTGGCCTTTGCGGCCAAAGTGTCGCGATATCGCGACAACTTTGGTGTCGCGATATCGCGACCAAAGTTACACTTAGTCGTTTTTGCAATTTTTTTTTAACTTTCGACCATGAGTTGCATTTGCCATGGTGCTTCGGAATACGTCGCAATATCGCGACGATATTTGCGTCGCGATATCGCGACCAGAGTTGTATTTGCCATGGTGCTCCGAAATACGTCGCGATATTGCGACCACATTTGCGTCGCGATATTGTGACCATTTGTCGCTTCGACCACAGTGCTCGAAATACGTCGCGATATCGTGACAACTTTGGTGTCGCGATATCGCGACCAATTTTACACTTGGTCATTTTTTTAAATTTTGAACTTTTTCAACTTTGAACTTCTTTTTTTTTTTTTTTTTGGTGATGCAAGATTGCTGCACTGCCCGAGATGCTCCTGCATCAGACACCCGGGGTAGATGTTTAGAAGTGATCCTCACTTCTGGATGGTCAGAGGAAAACCCAAACGATCAACCTCTGATTTGGACAACCATGTGGCATCTTCGACAGGTCTGTTCTTTCACTTGACCAAATACTCCAAATATTGCTTGTTTCGGGTACTTCTGCCTGCACGAGTGTCGAGTATGTCTTCAATTTCTTCTTTGTCTGAAGTGGATGCAGGAATGTTCCATAGATTCGGACTGGGTGGTTCACTACAACTTCCTGCATGATATTCAACCAAGTCTGAAATATTGAATATAGGTGAAATATTCAACTCACTTGGGAGATCAACTTCATAGGCATTGCCTGAATCTCGTTTGCCTATGATCCGGCATGGTCCAAACTTCTTCATCTTCAACTTATTGTAAGTTTTCTTAGGAAAACGTTCCTTACGTAAGTGAACCATGACTTCATATCCTACTTGGAATTCTTTGAAACATTGCTTCTGATCTGCTCTGGACTTGTAAGTAGCATTCATTTGACTGATATGCTGCTGTACCTCTTCATGTAAAGTCTTCATGTGTGCTGCAAAGTCTTCAGCTTCAAGCATCGGACTTGTCCTGTTTTATCCATCGGTCTCAACTCGGACGTGTTTCTAGGGTCGTATCCATGCACAATCTGGAATGGTGATTTACCAAGATCGCGATTGACAAAATTGTTGTAAGAAAACTCGCTCTGGGCAAAATCGGATCCCATCCCTTCGGTTTATCTCCTACCAAACATCGTAGAAGATTATCCAAACTTTTGTTGACTACTTCGATCTGTCCATCGATCATGGATGGTACGCAGAACTGAATTTCAAGTCTGTTTTCAGCTTCTTCCATAGAGTCCTCCGTAAATAACCCACAAATTTGGTATCTCTCGTCCGATACAATGCTTTGGGGTAGACCATGAAGTTGGACTACCTCCTTGAAGAACAAGCCGGCAATGTGAACCGCATCACTTGTCTTCTGACATGGAATAAAATGGGCCATTTTCAAAAACCTGTCAACAACAACAAAAATGGCATCATTTCCACGTTGTGTTCTTGGCAAACCAAGAATAAAATCCATGCTAATATCTTCCCAAGGTCTTCCTGGTACAGGCAATGGCCGGTACATTCCTCGTATTCCGATCGAATCCTTTGGCCATCCGGCACACTCGCAACCCCCGCACAAATCTGGTCACATTTTGCTGCAACTGTGGCCAATGGTAATTCTCACTAACAAGAGCAATGGCCTTATCACGGCCAAAATGCCCTGCTAGTCCGCCACTATGCTTCTCTTTGATCAAATTCTCCCTCATGGAACTTCGGGAATGCACAACTGATTCTGTCGAAATAGCATCCCATCTTGGATCATGAAATCTAACCACTTAGTGCGATCCACGGTAGTAGGAGACACACATGCGGTCCATGCCTCTCGCAAAATCTGGATCTATTGGGTATAAACTCTTGAGTTCCTCAAACCCAACAACCTCGCACTCTCATTTCCATCAACAAATTATGCCTTCTACTCAAGGCATCTCGCAACTCTATTAGATTTGCCACTTCTATGCTTTAGTACAAAGGTATAACTCTACAGAAATTCAACCCACTTCAAATGTCGTTGGTTAAGTTTACCTTGACTATTGATATACCGCAAAGCTTGATGGTCGATGATATAAAACAAACTCTTTGGTTAGCAAATAATTTCTCCATTTCTTAAGATCCTGAATTATAGCATAGAATTCTTGATCATAAATAGAGTATTTCTTTCTAGCATCATTCAATTTTTCACTAAAATATGCAACAGGTTTACCTTCTTGACTCAACACAGCTCCAATGGCACTGCCACTGGCATCACAATCAACCTGAAACACTTTATTAAAATTTGGAAGTGCCATAATGGGTTGTTCTGTCACTTTCTTCTTCAATATATTCATGTTGGTATCTGCTTTGGCAGTCCACTTAAACTCTCTCTTATCCCCTCTCATAGTTTCTGTTAGGGGTGCACAAATACTGCTAAAGTCTCTAATAAACTTTCTATAGAAAATTGCAAGACCATGAAATGATCTTACCTCTGTCACATTCCTTGGAGCAGGCCATTCAAGGATAGCCTTCACTTTCTCAGGATCCATTTTCAGACCCTCCTCTCGAGATAACAAATCCCAGTGTATATCAACTCTTTCTGTACAAAACTGCACTTTTGTATATTGATCAATAACTGCTCCTCAGGCAGTTTTTCAAAAACAGTCCGAACATGCAACAAATGTTCATCCAATGTGGTACTAAAAATTAGAATATCATCTAGATACACTATCACAAACTTTTCCAGGAAGTCACG
This sequence comes from Wollemia nobilis, assembly GCA_028583015.1. Classification (NCBI taxonomy): domain Eukaryota; kingdom Viridiplantae; phylum Streptophyta; class Pinopsida; order Araucariales; family Araucariaceae; genus Wollemia; species Wollemia nobilis. The sequence goes on from JAQPPZ010004166.1 coordinate 4,588,709, forward strand.
CAATACTTCATTCATCAACGTCATAAATGTACTGGGTGCATTAGTCAATACAAACGACATAACTAACCACTCATACAAACCCTCTCTGGTTTTAAAGGTTGTCTTCCATTCATCACCCTCTCGAACATGTATCTGATGATATCCGCTCTTCAAATCAATCTTAGTGAAGTATTTAGCTCCACTCAAGCAATCCATGATATCATCCATTCTGGGTAATGGAAAGCGATATTTAATAGTAATTTTATTAATGGCTCGGGAATCAATACACATTCGCCATTCGCCATTCTTCTTTGGTGCAAGTACTGCTGGCACTGCACAAGGACTCAAACTTGCCCGAATCAAACCCTTCCTCAACAATTCTTGAACTTGTCGGTTTAATTCTTCATTCTCACCAGGAGAAATTCTATGAGCTGCTTTGTTGGGTAAGCTAGATCTTGGTATTAAGTCAATCTGATGACTAATCTTCCTCATAGGCGGCAAACCCTCAGGCACATTGTCTGATATTATATCAAGAAATTCTGCTAACAGATGTTCAACTTTTGCAGGAATGTTAGTAGTATCTTCTCTTTTTACATTAGGAATTAATGCATAACACATTGAATCCCTCTTCATACCATCCAAAATTTTTTTGCCATCTACTAAACAAATTCTAGCATTATTGCATACCTTTTCCTCAACCTCCTTTAATGGCTTCAGTTTGTGGCATACTCCATCTTTTGTCAAGGAATAGGTATTTGCATGTCCATCATGCGCTGCACGTCTATCAAATTGCCATGGTCTTCCAAGCAACAAATGGCAAGCATCCATCGGCAAAATATCACACAGGACCTCATCCTGGTACCTTCCAATTTTGAACTTGACCAAGCATTGTTCACTGACCAATGCTCTATGATCCTTCTGCAACCATGCAATCCAGTATGGATGCGGGTGTTGTTTTCTTTCTAGCTTTAATTTAGCTACCATTTCCTTAGAAACCAAATTATCTGTACTACCATTATCAATAATAATATTACAGATTTTACCTGAACATTTACACCTTGTGCGGAACAGGCTTTTTCATTGATCTGGTTCCTTCTATTCATTCAACAAAGTTCTTCTAGTAATCATCACTTCTCTGTGCTCGGCTTCTTTAGAGTGCTCAGATTCAACACCATCCTCAGCAACTACAACTCTGGCATTTCCTTCAGGCCTTCTGTTTGGTGCTTCTTGGTGTTTGGGACACTCATACGATCAATGCCCTTCTTCTCCGCAATTAAAATAGGTTCCACGAAATTGGCCTCTGCCATATCCGCGTCCACCTCTACCTCTGCCCCTTTGATAATCATTGTTCTAATTATGGGGTCTGTAAGCATTCTCCTCCTTCTGTTCTTGGCGGTTGCTGGTTTCACCATTCTGTTTCTGATCATCATATTTAATTCCACTGGTTCTTCCACCGCTTCTTCCACCACGACCTCTTCCTCTTTGCTTGTTGTCAAATCTACGATTTAGTTTCTCTTCTATTTTCAGAGCAAACTGATAAGCATCTTCAATGCTGTTCATTCTAACCAAACTCAATTCCTCTTGCACGCTGGTTCGCAACCCATTTATGTAACGGGATACTCCTTAGTTGCTTCCGTATGACCGGTTCTAATAGAAATTTTAAAAAATTCCTCGGTATACTCTTTGACAGTTTTGCTGGACTGTCGTAAACTCTGCATTTTTCGCAGCAGATCTAATTCTTAATCTACTGGAATAAATTGCCGTTTTAATTTTTCCACCATGCGATCCCATCTGGAAATCTTCTCTTTGCCTCTACGGTTTCTTTCTAATTGCACTCCTTTCCACCAAATGCCAGCATGTCCTTTTAATTTTGTTCTGGCAAATTTTATTCGATGAGGGTCTTCAACGTCCTCATAATCGAAATATTCTTCCATGTCATTAATCCAATCGATTAATTCTTCTGGATTTAAATTTCCAGCATACGTAGACACATCAATTTTTGGTCTTTTTCCAATCTACGAAATGGCTTTTATCATTTGCGATTCTGCGGCACTCATTTCCTCTTCTTCCGCTTCGGACAGATCTTCAACACCGTCATCATCGCTGTGATCTTCTCCTCTCGGCTCTATTCCCCTGCGCAACTCTTCCTGCAATGCTAACACTTGTCACTGCAATGCACGAAAATCACCTTCAGGGACCACGTTCCTTCCAGCACCATGATTTCTACGCGGCGGCATTCTGTCTCACGTTTCTTAGAAAAACCCGTAACCCCGATCCTGGTGTGAGCTGCCTCCCGTTCGGTGCTTCTGCTCGACACGCTCAGAATCTTACGGCTCTGATACCACTTGATGGGGAGCCAATTTACCATAAATAAAATGATGTAATTTTATTTGAAAGTCGCAGTATTCTTAATTTCAAAACAGGGAGCTTTTACAATAAAATGCTGTGAAAAAACATACACAGTGTTTTAAACATAAAATATAGCTGTAGTCTTCCTTTCTCTCCCCCCAGCCTCGTCAATCTATTAAAGAAATCCTTTTTATTCTCCATGGTTCGTGCTGCACCGCCGTTCATAACCGCCGTAACGGTTTCTGAAACGGTCATATGGAACGGCCTTAACGGACTCAGGCAAAACCACTTGGAACTGCCACGTGGAACACCACCTGGAACTGCCACTTGGAACGCCACCTGGAACTGCTACTTTGGCTTTGTCTTTCTTTGCATTTTTGGCTTTGACAACAAAGTGTCGCGATATCGCGACCTTTATTTGCGTTTTGGCTTTGGCGGCCAAGGTGTCGCGATATCGCGACACTTCTTTGTGTTTTGGCTTTGTCGGCCAAGGTGTCGCGATATCGCGACACTACTTTGAGTTTTGGCTTTGCCGGCCAAGGTGTCACGATATCGCGACACTTCTTTGTGCTTTGGCTTTTCCGGCCAAGGTGTCGCGATATCGCGACACTTCTTTGTGCTTTGGCCTTGGCGGCCAAAGTGTCGCGATATCGCGACAACTTTGGTGTTGCGATATCGCGACCAAAGTTACACTTTGTCGTTTTTGTAATTTTTTTTTAAACTTTCGACCGTGAGTTGCATTTGCCATGGTGCTTCGGAATACGTTGCGATATCGCGACGATATTTGCATCGCGATATCGCGACCAGAGTTGTATTTGCCATGGTGCTCCGAAATACATCGCGATATCGCGACGACATTTGCGTCGCGATATCGCGACCATTTGTCGCTTCGGCCACGGTGCTCGAAATACGTCGCGATATCGCGACAACTTTGGTGTCGCGATATCGCGACCAATTTTACACTTGGTCATTTTTTAAATTTTGAACTTTTTCAACTTTGAACTTTTTTTTTTTTTTTTTGGTGATGCAAGATTGCTACACTGCCCGAGATGCTCCTGCATCAATTCACCTTGTAGGCTAGACCAAAGTATGCAGACCCAAAGAAAATGGGGGCCTGGGACTAAGGAGGATTGCTCACCTAAATTCAGCTTTACTTGCCAAGCAGGCTTGGCGCCTCATTTCTAGGGAGGAAAATAATTGGACAACTATTATCAAATGAAAGTACCTTCAGAATTTTGATTTCCTATGTGACACAGTTCCAACCACATGGTCTGCTTTCTGGAAAGCACTCCTAAATAGCAAGGAAATAGTTAAAAAAGGTTTAAGATGGGTTTTAGGCAACGGTCGAAGGATAAAATTCTGGAATGACAGGTGGGCCAAAGAAGAAGCACTGATAGAATACCCTAACCTAGTTAGGATTAGAAACTTCATGGAAGAGCACATTGGCAAAAAAATTTATGAATACATGCTTGAGGATAGAGGTCGAATGAGATGGAAAAAAATCAGAATTCAAGTCTTTCATGAGGAATCAAATGAACTCGATAATATTCTTCGCCTTCAGTTCATCCCCATGGTACCCACTGAAGACCGAGTGACTTAGGCTCCTACAAAAAATGTCCAGTTTTTCATGAAAACAACTTATAAGCTTCAGCTTGAAGATGAGAATTTCGTCCTTCAAAAGGACATAGTATGGATCAAGAATTTAATACCAAAAGTTGCAGTGTTTTCTTGGTTGGTGATCCAAGGAAGAATTCTTACAATAGATAACATGATGCGTAAAGGTATTTGTATTACTAACCGGTGTTATTTGTGCAGGGCTAATTGGGAGACCATTCAACATATTTTCCTTGACTGCTCTTTTTCCTTAAAAGTTCTAAGTGGAGTTTTTCAGGCCTTTAATGTTTCTTGGGTCCAACCAGCCACTGTTCTTGACCTGTTCCTTCAATGGCCTAGTCCATTATTTAGCCAAAGACTTAGATATTTGTGGAAGATATGTCTTAATAATTATCTCTGGTAGGTCTGATTAGAAATAAACCATAGAGTCTTTAATGAGTCCAGTCATGACCATCTCTTTGTCATCGCTAGGATCTTATCCTTTGCAACCAAAAATTTGAGCCTTAGTCCCCTTGATAAGCGTAAGCCCTCTCCTCAAGAGAATGTTATTGCTCAGTATTTAAGTTTAACCCTCTTCGATGAGTCTTTGCCTAGGGCTGTCAACCCTAGAGTTAATATCAAGTGGTCCCAACCTCCTACAGGTTGGATTAAGTTGAATTTTGATAGGGGTTCCAAGGACAATCCTGGAAGAGCAGGTGCAAGTGGTATTGTGAGGTATCATAACAAGAATGTGCTTCTTGCATTTTCCAAAAATCTGGGAACAAGGATGAACAATGAAGCTGAAGCTAGAGCCATGTGGAGAGGTCTCCAAATGACTCAAATCTTAGAAGGAAATCTAATCATGGAATGCGACTCCATGCATGTTATTAACCTCCTCCAAAACTAGAAAAATCCTTTGTGGAGGATTAAACCAATCATTGAAGAGGCAAGGATCCTATTCCAAGAAATACAGGACAGAAGAGCACAACATGTCTTTCGTGAAGCCAACAAAATTGTTGACAAACTAGCTAATTATGGTGTCAATGGTAGCGGTCTCAACAAATGGGAACACGGAGTCCTGAGAGAGGTAGATGAGCTTATTTAGCAAGAATTCCAAGAATCAAACCTAAATTCTCCATAAGATAAGACATTGTAATTTTTAAAACTAGGAGCATTCCTGCTTTCTTTTTGAATTGGAGTCATGTCGTCAGATGTCCACGCTGTCAGCTTAGGTTGCTGCTACTCGAAAAAACTACAAAGAATGATGGGGATGATCACATATCAAACACAATAGCCCCTAGACGTCTTCACATTTCAATATTGGATGATAATCAAAGAAAAAGAAAAAAACAAAATTTTAATACCGTGAACCAAAGTCACGTGGACCAACAGGAAATTGCTACTGATAGTCACGCCAGCAGGGCAAGCAGGTTCACCTCTCCAAGACCGATTTGCCATGGTGGGACATGGTCCCAATGCATGACATGTGTGAAAGATATCAATTACCAAAATCTCATTAAGCGTAATAATACTCTTTCATGTTTCAAATGGGTGAACTTTCCAATCACAAGTATGATTATCATGCATGTAAATCTTGACATCGAAGGTGTTTTCCAGTTCTCTATCATGTGTGTCTACAGTATTTTGCTTATTCTTTGTTTCAAGGATAGGATCCTTGTTTGTTTAATCTGGTGTGATTATGATGTAAGTGTGTTTTCCTAGGAGGTTCCTAGTAGTTGTATGTATGGGAAGTCTCTTTTTGTCTACAATAACAAGAGCAGGCGATGTACCTTATCGACTGTAGTGGCTTTCACAGCATGTAAGTTTTTTATGTTCAGGTTCCTTAGAAAGGACATGTTCCTTGACAGCCTTGGGCTGATTTTTGTAAAAGGTTTTGGGTCAACCTACAAAACCCGTTAGTAATGCTATAGTCTCTTACTTACCAAAAAAAATGAACCTTTTTGCACCCAAGTTGCTTACCTTTATGATCTCTAAAGTGTTAGCTTTTGATATAATATGTAATGGGATATAGTAATCATAAGGTGTTGAATAATATAAAATAAAGTAAATTTGCGAGATGACTAATAATATACTATATATAGAAATGATGGAAATGTATACAAAGTAGCTACAGATGAAATGAACACTCCATGAATAATGATCTTTGAGCATATCACACTCCATCAAATTACATCACACTTTGCTACATCACACCACACTATTCTACACTACTTCCTATTGCTATATCTATGCTCTATGTCTATGGCCCTTTATATAGGAAAATAGGTTCCTTGGCCAACACTCTACCTAGTTGTGCAAGGGATAACTTACACATATACAAATTACACATTAACACTTGTGCATTTATTACATTGCATGAAGTAACTAGATAACTTCCCCTAAAGTAATATAATGTCCTAAATATGTACCAACAAAGGTACATTTACATGATCCAAATGATGTACTATAATCTATTTCTAACATAAATATGGTGGAAGACTTGATGATTTGATTCATAAAATTGCTTCCCTTAAATGGATGAACTTGTAGCTTTGAAATTAAATTAGATGACTCCAACACTCCTTTTGAGTTCTGCTATAGAAACCAACAACCTTATTTTTCAAATTCTTCTTCTTTTGGGCTTGTTTTCGGATGGAAATAATTATCCCAAAGTTATTCTTTTAGAAGATCCTCCTCATGCAATTATTTTTAGGCCCCTCATACCTCTGATACCAATGATAGTTTTTGTGCTATTCTATATATTCAAGAATTATAATTACTAAAGAAGAAATTATAGAATAAAAGAGCTACATGAAAAAACATATCATCTCATATTATCTAAATATAATTTTACAATGGCGAATGGAACTAAGAGTCCATGATATAGAGGAATAGGTTTCTTGTTCCTTAATCTACCTATGACACTTGGTCCATCTTATATGACACTTGGCATGAATATCGAATGATGGAATATATTCCAACATTGTGATACCATCAAGATTGACAATATAGTTCGTGATATAGCCAAATTTGTTAGACAATGACAACAACTATTGGGTACAAATGGCTCAAATATAAGGATCATAGAGCAATTTTTAGGTTGCTAAATTCTAGTTCAAGGAAAACATATGGTAGCTATGGGTTGATTCAAAGGACTTAAGAAAGTATGGAGAATTTATAGATATTGCATTCAAAATATACATCCCATTAATCATATCATAGAATTCATGATAAAAGGATAACTTGGAAAAAGTTTAGGATTTGGTCACAATGAAAATTTGAGAAAGGTAGAATAATGAATAAACACATACACAAATTTAATTCCACCCTATGCAAGAAAACAATCAGTAAGTGGCATTGGATCCATGGTAGTACAAGATTCACTTGAAGAATTTAAAAAATCATAATTTCAAGCATCGGAGTCTACAAATATTGAATACGTATTTTTGTAATAAATGTATTTGGAGTGCATTATCAATAGAAATCAACACTCCTAAGTATTAAAAGTAGTATGTCTACATTAAGGAGGGAACTTCTCTCTAAATACCTGCATCACCTTTAAAAATTTCACCAAGTCAAAAGATCTAAAATAGAGCTCTAACTATGATGTAATAAGGGGGGAATGTTACAAGTTATTACATCATAGTAGGTATTTATGTAGGTTTAGTAACCACTCAACTCATAGTTTGTATGGTTTACTATAGGATAAAATTATAATCACCATCATAGTCCATGTGATAGGGCATGTGAGCTAACCACCCTTCACAAGGTCCATGTATGTGGTATAGGACAAAAGTAGTTGTAATTTTGTTATGTATAAATAAGGAATATTATGTACTTTAAATACCTATCATTGTATATTTCAAAGCATTCAAATCTTAATTTCTAACAAGTATTTTTTTGCTCTTTTATTACCTTGGGTAGTTTTCCCTTGTTATTAGTAAATCGTCATAGATCCTCCTCTTCTATTGGTATGAAGTTAGCCATAATTACATTGTTACTACTCACCATTGTATCATGTTAAGGTGTTTTTGGTTGATTAACCATAAAATGGTTTACTATGATAGGTTGATTCATTACTAGTTGAGGTGTTAGTAGGATAATGGACTACTAATATTGTTGAGCATATATAATTCACTAATATCTTTGTATTAGCATGACAAATTCCATCGAGTTGTTAGGATGATTGCATGATAAGCACCAAGGTATGCTTATTTTAGCATTTGTATTCATTATTCCATTCAACATACTATTATGAGCTTAATTTGTCATATTTTTGTCGTAAGATCACCTATTTGCTTATTGAGGAGAATAATCCTTAGAGAAATAATAAACCTTTCTTTATTACCATTCTCCATTATACCTTTTGTCATATTTGTATCTCTCATTAGTTGTTAGATATAGAACTATATCTCATGAGTGTGAACATCTCATCTATTTGTTTCTTAACTTTATCCAGTCCTTGCAAATCCAATGATGTTTGATTAAATATATAGGAGGACTAGGTAAGTGTTGGATTTTATAGTAGCTTCATGAAATAAATGTTATCAATACATTACCTAGAAAAAATAAAAATAACTCATAGAAAGCAATACACATAATATAATATGGTTCCCATGGCCACTAAATTATCTCACTAAAGGAAAATAAAATACACTCCAATCAATGACTAAATGTGTAGGATAAGGGAGTATTTATAACCAATTACAAGAGGCATTTAGGTCAAAGTTAAAGAATTGACCTTTAGGTTCAATAATAAAATATTATAAAATAGTCACCTATATAAGGTGTACAAGGGTTCAAACAACATATAAAAAGAATACAAAGTCGTCCATGGCCTTTAATGAAGCTTAACCACCATATATTTCAACATCCTTCCTAAATTAAATGAGAGACACAAAGAGTAACCTTTCTCATTTAACCCCCATAAGGGATGCTTTCCCACCACCACATATATTAACATTCTTCTATAAGCTAAATGGGGGACAAAAAGAGAGATCCTTCTCATTCATCCCCCTTATGGGATACTCTCCTATGTCGAGACACCCATGAGTATGTACAAAAGGTACCTCAAGCATGACATTGGTCAAAATATATGTTCCTTACTCTATCGGTAATGAGAAAATAGGATCAAGCATACTGCATGCATAAATGCATTACACAAAGTGCATCTAAGTATTAATGTGCTTGTCCTGATAATGAGACACTATATTATATACAAGCTACACAATAATCTGAAAATAAAGAGTGACTAGGTGGGACTAAGGAATACCCATAACCATTCATTGAAGGTTTCTCTCCATATCATTAGCAACATGATTTTTAACTTTCATGGAATACTAATAAATAATAGACCGTCATTTAAAATATGAATAAATGTGGCCAAAACCAAGGTAGAAGACAAAACCTATAGTAGAGCATTGCTAATCCAAATAACCTACTCAATCTACATTTAAGAATCCTATCAAGATTGAAGGTGTGCCAACTAAATAATTAATGCCAATCTAATATGTACATTTAATGTATCAAAGGATCCTCTTGGCCATAATCCAATGACTCCCTTGAGTTACCCGCATATACTTAAAATAATAGCTAGTTACAAATGTAATATTTGGTCAAGTGTGAATGAGGTATAGTTTTTGGACTATATTACATTATTTGGTACATGCTAATGTACCAAATTTGGTACATATTTAGATTAGTAAAGAGCGGTCTAGATTAGAATTTGAGTATTTACTTTATGGAATGTAATAAATGCACAAGTATTATTAAAGTGTGCAAAGTATTTTGGTATTGTAAATGTGCATAGTTGTCCATGTGCACATGATTCCATAGAATAGGAATTTGAAGAGTCTCTAGAAGAGTGAAGGCCAAGAGTGCTCCATATGAAGAGTCACATTACATTATATATGTAGTGTAATGTGTGTATGAGGATATGACATGACATGATTTGTAGTATGCAAGTATGGGTACTTGAGATCTTGATTCAATGGAGATACAATTTTCATGAGCATTTGTTAATGGCAATTTTATGAGTTATAGTTGAAGTTATTTTTGAGTTTTATACTTTTAGAATATTACCATTATCATATATTTCATATTGTAAATTTATTTTGATCTTTTGGTTAAATTTTATCTCAAGTATAGGCTAATAGTGGTATTAGAGATGCAACAAGGTTTCAACTTGCATAGGTTTTAAAGTTGCAAAGAATATTTCCACTAGTTAAGGAGAAACTAGTGAAGTTGAAGAAATTACCTTTGGAAAAGAAAACCAGAGATATTTTTGGAGATTTACCTATTCCAAGAGCAAATTTAGAATAGAAGGAAATTATAGGTCTTGAAGATAGACCTTGACATTGAAGATATTAAGAGACCCTAGAAGGAGATCCTATTGAAAATTTTGATAGATTGAAGGAGATTCTATATTACAAGTTGGCTAGAGTCTTTCCATAGGGTTGAAGGAGAACTCGTGAAGACTAGGACTCAACATAGAATTCTTTCCACTAGTTTTGAGAATAACTAGTCAAGTTTATTCTTTTTAAAATTCTAGAAATTTTAATGTATTTGGTTGCTATCGACTAAGATTTTTTTGCATAAAATAAGTTCTTAGAAGTTTAGGAACTTCCTACAGCATATAGAGAAGAATTTCACCTTTGTTCGACTAAAATTCAATGTGATTTCCCCGTGTAGGGATTAGTTTTGAGTTATAACAAAAGAGTAGACATTAAAGATTAAGGAGTCCCAGAAGGAGGTCTGATAGAAGATTAAACATTTAATACTAGAGATTTAAGGCTTCATATTGAATAACTTGAAGAGAACCAAAGAGATCATATTTAAGAACTTCCAAATTTGGAACATAGAATATTGAATATTGAATATAGAGAAGGAATAAGAAAAATTCCTATTGTAAAATTTAGAAGCAGCATATTTTGGAGATCCAGAAAAGATACCTCATTGCAAAATTTGGAATATTGAAGAGACCAGGGATAAGTCTCATTGAAGCTTTGAGGAGAATAATTGAGGACCTTCAGAATTAGAAGACCCAAGAGAAGAGGTCTCGAGAGAATTTGGAGAAGGAGAAGAAGGCTAGAGAAAGCCTTATTGCAGAATTGGAGAAGCGGCCATTGGAGGAGTTGAGAAGAAATCTAGAGGAAGAAGAAATCTAAGCAAGGAGAAGTTTTTGATAAGAAGTATTTGGGATAATTATCACCATCCAACAACAAGCCCAAGAGGAAGAAGTTTTTGGCAAGAAGTTTGCCAAATTTTGGAGAAGGATTTTGAAGATCTCAAGACATTCAAATTCTTGAGGAAGAAGATAGTGAAGGAGATCATATTTGAAGTTATAAATTGACAAGAATATTGAAGGAGAAGGGAATATTGAAGAGGCCACAATTTTGAGAATTTTAAGGACAGCCACAATATTTTTGAAGGCTGATTTGAAAAGGAGAAGATTGCTGATTTTTGAGGTAGGAATTGAAGGGTTGCAGGAGAATAGATTGAAGGAGGTATAGAGTTGTGATTTAGAAAATATTTGGGTATATTTTGAAGTGCCCTTGAATAAGATATTTAAGGAGGTCATGACAGTGAAAGAAGGCAACATTTTAGAGATTTTTATTGTAGTTTTGGACAACGAAACCAAGGAGGAATTGATTGCAAAATTATAGAATTTTTGGACAACATTTGCCATTTAATTCAAAAACTTATTAAACAAAAAAAAAAAAAAAAAAAAAAATTTGGGCAGCGAGCAAGTTGGTATTTGAGCAGAAATTAGAGCTGCAAAATTGATAAGTTTTTAAGTAGTAAAGTGAAGGGAAGTAAAGGTGCAAAATTTACAATATCGAGATGGCAAAAGGATGAATCAATCACCAAAGAAATCAGCTACAAAAGGAGATAAAAAAGGTATGCGATATTGGTGCAACATAAGTTTATTATTGGAGTATTAAAACTAGTCTACATTAAGTATTTGAGAGCACCATATTAGCTTTATTAAAATATGAATAAGGAATTTGAAAAAAGAGTCTTCAAGCAAAAGGAGTTGGTAGTATTTGCATCCTAAAATCTGCAAAATAGAACAGCAAAATTCTAAGTTAAATATTTACTTGAAAAGGAGAAATAAGAAGGGAATAACGTTAATATTGAATGCTATTTTTTAGCTCATAAAAAGTGCAGATTTATTAGAGTAAAATAAATAGAGCAAGAGTATTTTTCTAAGAAAATTGAATACCAAGTAAGGGTTCAAAGGTAGAGCATATTTTTAAGTGTCTAAAGACACTAAGAAGCCATCGTGCAAAGGAGAAGTGAAGGCATCAGTTTGGAGTAGTGAAGCACCACCATAGCTCAAGGAAGAGCCACCACCATTCAAGGGAGAGCCACCACCATTTAGGAAAATCCACCACAGTCCAAGGAAGCAACTATTGCTCAAGGAAGAGCCACCATCGTCTAAGGAAGAGCCACCACCAGAAATGTAAAGCAAAGCTATCAAATTTGAAGGTCCAATACCATAATTTTATCTAAGGAGTCCAAATGAATGTAACTGAGATATTTTTATAAAATAAAGTGAAAGAGCATACGTACAGGTGATAGAACGTTTGAAAATTAGGGCAAATTCCAAGTGTTAAGGATTGGAGGAAACATTACATGCAATGGACATGTGTTAAGAAGACAAAGCATTTTGGGTGTCAAAATTATGCCAGGGTTGAAAGGAGACATTAAATATTCATTGGAAGTGAGACACTTGCAAATAGTAATGCTCATAGTGTCATAATATCATCAAACAAAGCAAAGTTACGTTATAAAAGCTTGAGGAGAGTAAGGGAAGTAAATTTGGAGCATTGGAAGTATTTGAGTGCCATGTGGCACATGTACAATGGAAGGTCAATAGGTTAGAAGTATTTCAAGCACCCATAGCAAGGAAGATAATGTATTTCAAGGAACCAAAGATAGAAAAGTGGAAGAGCATTTTGTAGAGAAGCACTAGAAATAGGAGAACATGCAGGAAGGTTCATTAATTGAATATTGAGTGCAAGTAAGAAGGAGATACACCACTTGGAATTGCAAGAGAGATATTTAAGTTACATGCAACAAGGGAGTCAAAGGGTCAAATACTGTAAATACATTGTAGCAACAAGGATAAGGTGTGAATTAGAGTGCCTTTGTAAAGGTTGAAGTTGATTAACCAATCAAAGAGGAGAGAGAGTAATCTTTCCAAGGCAGGCCAAAGTATAGCAAAGATTCCATACGTACAACATAGAAGGAAGAGCACCAATTAGAAGATGATCAAGCACTATTGACCAAGAGAATTACCACATTCAAGGCTGAAGGTAATTCATTTTATTTAAATTTATTTATATGCTCAAGATAGGAGGTATAAGGTTGCTTATAATTATTATTTTATAAGGTTAAAAGTGAAACTATTTATTTTGGAGGGATAAGAATTAATATTTGAAACCTTAGAAATCTGATTATTGCTATTAGAGAAGTTTATGAAGGTTTGAAATTTGGTTTGAAGGAATTGAAGGAATAATTTAAAGTTTTGTAATTTTATTATTTGCATTTACAAAACAATTTGAAATATTTGCAATTTGATTAGATTGGAGTAATAAGGTTTTCTACATCAAATTAAATTTATAAAATTTGCAAATATATTTTTATGGAATTTCTAAATTTCTAAGTTTGGAGTTATAAGGAATTCAACATCAACATAGGATTGAGAAATTTAGAAGTTAAAAGAAATTATATTTTTTGATATTAGGGAGATAAAAGGTTGTCAACTTTAAGACCAAAAGTTTGAAAGTTGTTCTTAGTCTATCAATAAAAACCAAGGTGAAACAAAAGTAGATATTTTGAAATTGCATTCAAAATTATCTTTAACTTACTAGGGAGTCATAAGGTATTTTAAATTCTACAAGAAAGATTACTTTAAAATGGGACTATAGATAAGCTTATTAAGTATATTGGATTCAAGGAATCAAAATGGTTTAGAGACATACTTGAATCTAAAAATGATAAAAATAAATATGCAATTATAAGATAATAATCAATATTGCTTAGAAATATTTTTGAGAACCACTACACCAAAAAAGGGCTTTAAAGATGCTTATAAATCACCCTTAAAGACCTTTAAAGGTGGTTTTTCAGCCGCCATCTATGAGGGCATCATAAAAATTCTACGACATACAATGGTGGCTAAAAACCACCTCAAAGAACCACCCTCTTAGGGTCTAAGAGGGTGATTAAAAATGCCCTCGTAGGACTATGAGGGCATTTTGAACTGTCATATTAGGACTAAGAGGGCGGTTATTAACCACCCTCTTAGGGTTAAGCCTCTTAGGCCTAAGAGGGTGGTTTGTACTAGCTCTCTTAGGGACTAAGAAGGCATTTTTAAAATGCCCTATTAGGCCTAAGAGGGTGGTTTATAACCACCCTCTTATGGTCCCACCCTAAAAAAAATATAAAGGAGATGATCCATGTTGGAGGGACTATGCCATCAGATAAGTTATGCCATCGATTATAAAGAGCCTATGACTCTTTATTCAACACTCTCTCAGTAGAAACAATTCTGTCAGTGCATGTTTTAACTCCATGATCAAGGCCCAAGAGTTTGCAAACTTTACAAAGCTACTTGATAATAAACAAGATCTCACACATACTACTAGTTCTTTGAGAATCAATCAAATTATACTCAACAATAGAAAACAATTCTCTTTGTGGTCTCGGCTTGCAAAACACCACCCATGGTGCCTATGACATCAATGTATTGATATGAACTCATCCTCCTGATCAAAGCTTAGAAGCTGCCAAGTAGACATTGTAACATGATTATCAATGAGATCTTGCATGTACTGTCAACACCTTGTCTTCCTTATCCAATGGTATTTTATTATCACAATCAATCAACTAATATGGATTGAGAGTAAATCATAATGATAGTGATGAACGTAGATTTTTAAATTAAATGTCACTCCTTGTATCTTTTAAAAAAATGTATATTGAGAAAATTCAAACTTTACAAAGCTACTTGATAATAAACAAGATCTCACACATACTACTAGTTCTTTGAGAATCAATCAATTTATACTCAACAACATAAAACAATTCTCTTTGTGGTCTCAGCTTGCAAAACACCACCCACGATGCCTATGACATCAATGTATTGATATGAACTCATCCTCCTGATCAAAGCTCAAAAGCTACCAAGCAGACACTATAACATGATTATCAATGAGATCTTGCATGTACTATCAACACCTTGTCTTCCTTATCCAATGGTATTTTATTATCACAATCAATCAACTAATATGGACTGAGAGTAAATCATAATGACAGTGATGAACGTAGATTTTTAAATTAAATGTCACTCCTTTTATCTTTAAAAAAAATGTATATTGAGAAAATTCAAACTTTATAGATCCTATGCCCTAAAGAACACCCCTATGAGTTAGTAGCCTGTTACCCACATATCATCAGAACCACTTACCATTCATTTCCATGTTAATCACCTCAATCACTTATCCTAAGCTTTTAAGTATATATATCTTTTCCTAGCAGTACGAAACAACTTAGTGTTCATGTTGCCCCAACTTCAAGAAATTTTCATAGAACAACTCTGCAATAGGATTATTGAATTGAGGTCCATCATGATGTGGTGTTGTAGGAAGGTGAGACACTTACCATAACAATCACCTAGGTTCAAAACGTGACAAGCATCCCCCCATGTTCAACTGGTTGTCCAACTAATACAATCAAGTATATGTGGTAAAAAAGTTGACATTTCCATGATTCGAAGATCCTATGGATGTATAAAGAGATGGTTGATTTCTTAACTAATAGTAATAGTACAAATATAGAGTAGCCCACCTCCATGGGCATTAAATTTTACAATTAAGGAACTAAACAAAAAAATATCATTCAATAAAAATATTCATAAAGTTCGTATATATGTATATAAAGAAAATGTTGGGGAAGGCCATTGTGGGAATGAAAAGTATGAATAGCTTGCCTGTAAGGAGCATTCTCATCCTTAGATGGCATTGTATCTCATGTTGGGCCCTTACTTCCTCCCTATTTCTGAATGCTCCTTCTTCAACCACTTATCCTTTTTAGGTTTGTAAACTCATACATGAAGTACAAACTAGAGTGTGAGGTGAAAGTCCATTACACATCTAATGAGTGCTACCTCAACAATTTCAAGATTGTAACCATAAGTTTGTAGGACTTGCTTATGGACATATACTTGTAAAACCTAAAAACATAAAGACTATTATGAAGGGAATGTGAACTAGTCATGTGGAACAAGAACCTACATTGAACAAACATAATTTTACATGATGCAAGGACTTTGCAGTCCAGTTTGACTACATCAAAATGGGACTTAGCAAAAGAGTGGAGAAGATTACTGTGTCCAAAAGTTGCTAAGAATTGAAATTGATGCCAGTGTTGTGATGATTTTGTATTTATGGCTTGTGTTGGAAAACAAAATGATTGTCTATTGCAAATTTGAACAAAGAGTCATAGGTTCTATTCCTGCCACCTCCACCTGGTTGTATTCAAACTTCAAACTTCAATATTTTACGTGCAGAAAATTTATAATGTAGAAGAATTTAATAGTTTATTCTCTTTTTCAATTAAAAGAATAGCTGACATAATTCCCACATAATTGGCTAATAGCCAAAGACAAGAAATTAACAAAATCATGACAATTCCAGGCAATGTTCTACATTATTATTACCAAAAACAATCTCTTAAAAATGTAAACATAACTATAATAAACAATGATTGTTCACCAAAAGTGGGACCTTTCACTTACATTAAGTTTCCCACTCCTTGTACAAGGAAAAACATGTCCATCACCTCATATGAAGGACAATCAGTTAAACATTTATGGGGACATATGAAATGAAGGAAAGTGCTTGACACCAATTGCCATATCTTCTCTTCCGTATTCTTTTGCTTATTCAAACCCTTTATTGCCTTCACATCCTGCCAAACAATAATGACAAGAACGTAGTCAGTTAGTTGTTATATTCAATTTGTACCTAATGAGGCTACCATGAATTTGTGTAATACCCTTTCACTTGACTGGTGTATAGGGCATGGTGTGGAGCATCCTCCAGGTGTTGACCTAAGATCTTCCTTAGTTGAAGAGGAATTTTGAGGTTTTTTAAAACCAGATTGTTGAATGCTCCTTCTTCAACCACTTATCCTTTTCATGTTTGTAAACTCATACATGAAGTACAAACTAGAGTGTGAGGTGAAATTCCATTACACATCTAATGAGTGCTACCTCAACAATTTCAAGATTGTAACCATAAGTTTGTAGGACCTACTTATGGACATATACTTGTAAAACCTAAAAATATAAAGACTATTATGAAGGGAATGTGAACTAGTCATGTGGAACAAGAACCTACATTGAACAAACACAATTTTACATGATGCAAGGACTTTGCAGTCTAGTTTGACTACATCAAAATGGGACTTAGCAAAAGAGTGGAGAAGATTATTGTGTCCAAAAGTTGCTAAGAATTGAAATTGATGCCAGTGTTGTGATGATTTTATATTTATGGCTTGTGCTGGCAAACAAAATGATTGTAT
Organism: Wollemia nobilis; assembly: GCA_028583015.1. Taxonomy (NCBI): domain Eukaryota; kingdom Viridiplantae; phylum Streptophyta; class Pinopsida; order Araucariales; family Araucariaceae; genus Wollemia; species Wollemia nobilis. Next base: position 4,606,223 of record JAQPPZ010004166.1, read on the forward strand.
GTTGCAAAGTTGAATAAATATTTTAATAGAATAATTTAATAGTTTATTCTCTTTTTCAATTAATAGAATAGCTAACATAATTCCCACATAATTGGCTAATAGCCAAAGATAAGAAATTAACAAAATCATGACAATTCCAGGCAATGCTCAATAACTCAAGATATTTTTATGATGTACCTTGGACCATTGTTTGATTCCTCTGCATCAATTAGCATTATCATAAACTTATTTGATGAAAAAGTTAGAGCCCCAGCAATGTACAAAATCTTTCGACCATCATAAGCAGGTAGTCTCTTACCCAAAAGGGTCTCTCTGTAAATGGAACATAGACATTAGTTCTTCAAAATTTTAGAAAACAACACATGCAACATACTATCCTGTTCTAGGATAGAAGCAGCCTGAAGAACATCAGTTTCTCAAGCCTTTGATTCCCACGAGCCACAATAGTAGTACTAGATCCTGACATATGGTCTACAAGTAGTCCTAAATAAGCAATAAACAATTGTTGTTCATGTTACCTCAAAGTATATTGACCAATAGATAGCAAAACAACACATGCCTACAATTGGAAAAAATATAAAGGAGACGATCCATGTTGGAGGGACTAGAAGTTAGGCCAAATAGTAATGTAATTTACAATTATACCACAAACAAGAACATAATAACAAGTCCACAAGCAAGTTTATCAAAAATATAAAAGATAAAAAGATACACACTTACAGGGTTTGTTCAATCCATCTACAATAGAACATGATAATTTCTTCTTATGCAAATGCAAAAACATGTCAAAGTTCTTCAAGCCTAAAAACAAATATCTTAAAATTCTGAAATTCTTTGCAAAATTAAATTCTTCTTGCTTCTCATCATTCCATCACCTTGTATGTAGAAGTAAATAAATTTCCATGCCACAAGGCATCCCTATAAAATACTCTCCAGGACTAATACCTTGTAGTGAGGACATAATGTATTAAGAATGAAATAAATATGAAGTTCCAAACAAAATGCAATAATATGCAACCGAATGATCGTGACAATTAGTATCATATATCAAGACTAGGTAACCATATTTTCCTTACAATGATCAAGAGAACACAAGGGCTATGAACAAGTCACTCATAAAGATAGATGTCAACAACTAAAAGAGGTAACATCAAATATAGAGTAGAAGTGATTTTATCCATAAATAGAATATAAACCCTTTTGAAAAGGGAAGAACAAAACACTAATAAACAACTACATAAACCAAAATAAACTACAAAAACACTCAATTCAATGCAACCTTAAATGGACAACCTGAGCCCTCCATATAATGGGAAGATGTCTAAACACCCCTACCCACCCCAACCATCAAAGATGAGGTGAGAGGGTATCCTGAGACTTCCATCAGATACATAAATATCCATCTATACAAATCAAGTACTATTGCTAAGGACTAGGACTAAGAGTCAAACATGAAACATCAATTTCATAACTAACACACACTCAACACAACTTTATCAAATTACCAAATTACCTTCTTGTATCTGACTGGGCAACCTCATGCTCAGGATACCTACTCACCTCACTCCTAGCTTTTCTATCCATTAATTATCTACTAGCATTTTCTAAAAATAGAACAAAAAATGTAACATCAAATATAGAGTAGAAGTGATTTTATCCATAAATAGAATATAAACCCCTTTGAAAAGGGAAGAATAAAACACTAATAAACAACTACATAAACCAAAATCAACTACAAAAACACTCAGTTCAATGCAACCTTAAATGAAAATAAAATAACAGTTAATGCTACAACATGGCATAATTTATTTGTAAACAATATCTTCTATAGGCCAGACAATGAAGGAGCCCACAACATCCTTCATTGTGGCCATTTCATCATTCCTTCTATACAAGATTATTTTCTCTTTATGGGCGATGTGCACATTGACTTTGCAAAAACCTTCACCCAAACATTGACCATGTATAAGGTCTTTAGGGTTAGTACTGATCATCGTGCCTTCGACCACTACGTTATCATTATGGATCTGAGTCAAGTAGCATTCCCTTCTCTCAGTTTGAGTGATCGATGTCGTTTTTAGTCCCTACATGGAAAATCAATAGCCTAGATAAATTCACTACATAGCGTACAATACAAACTAAGTCAACCATTTTATATTTGAAATAATAGTCATACCATTGATGACTCTGGCCTAGAAGGTATTGAGTAGCTGCCTATACCTTGATCACCACCACCAATGTTGTGTCCACTTGTAGGGGTAGCATGTAGTGATGTTGTCTATGGAATTATATGCAAGGGATCATTACAACTTTAGGGGTGCAACATGTAAATATTTCAAATATGAAATCATGAAAAAACTAACACACCTCTATCTATGCAAGTCGTGTCAAAATATCATCAATATTTTCTCTCTCTTCGCAAGCTTCTCTTCCATATTTTTCTCTTATCTCTCCAAAAGCTTCTCTTTCCTCACTATCGTATGCTCTTGCATCTGGTGCAACTTCTATAAGTAACCCTCACCAAAAAATAGAGCAATTGGTGATACTCCTTTGTCGACACCGCAAACTCGACCCGGTATTTTGGGTCCTAAAACCTTGGTGAGGGCATCATCCTTAATAGATTGATTTATGGAGCTCATAGATGATATTTCATCATCCAATTTTTTTGGTAACATCACATGCATAGTTAACTAGTAACATGTTAAAAAAACAATTGATATAACAATGGTTTGAAGTTCAACATATTGCTATTTCCAAGGGAATGTCACTTATGATTGTCTCTACAACTTCTGGTGAAATAGGAGCCCCATCCTTCTTTGTATGAGCTACCATCCACATAGTTACCCTTGGTAGTGGAGTTTCCACATTTGGTTGGCTCTTCCTCTACAAGATATATAGTTGGAGAGACATGGGGATAAGTCATACATGACAAAACAATATAGCTATATATGTTTATCACATAATGGATGAGTATGATAGAATACCATTTCATGCTCTAGTTGAGCATATCATGTTCGACTGCAAGTGTGCATGATGGATTGGTGAGATCTAATTTTTTTATTTCTTTGCCTCACCACCTACAATGCAATGAAGAAACCAATATATAATTAATTCATTAGGGAGAGCAAGGTCGGTAAAATTCACATGAACATAACAATGATATGAACTACCATAGTAGATTGGTTGGTACTTGCCTTAAACTCAATGCTGCTCCTACCATTCATAAAGGCTTCCCAATATTTTTGTGATACATGATATGGGGGATTATAAATTCTATATTTGTCATTTGTATACTTATCATAGTGGTTTTTCACAAGTTGATGCTTATGTTCACACCATTGCTTGTCCATGGTCATGAAGACCTATTTCTTCATTGTGTCCAAAATGATATAGTTTTGTTACATTAGACTAGTATCTTATTAGATGCAACATTTATATAAGTATTCAAAAAATGTACACTAGTTATGCATTGACTATAAATTTACCATAATGAGTATCCATAACTAGTTTTTAACTTCCACTAGGACTGCTTTGTAGTTTGTATGGGTGATAGGGACATTATCCCTCACAATCACCCCCAAGTAATATGAAAACTTAATAGAATTTGGACCTACAAGCTATCCATTTATATTACAAATGATCTCCACCCTAATTGTGCTACTTGACTCTACTGCACATCTTGTTGGACCTCTCTTTCTATGATATTTAGTGTTCAAAGTGTGTAATGACCTGACATCAACACCTGTAATACCAACACCATCCAAACATAATTATGACATATAGTATGACAAAAATGAGTAACCCAACATCACAAGAATTTTTTTGTGTAGTCTATGTACCTTCTTCACTAGACAAAGCATTGTCAGTCTCATTTTGAGTATTATTAGCATCATATTTATTTATGTTATGGGTCATCTCCTCATATTCCTCATTATAAAAACAATGTAGTTGGTATTGTCTAACTGTTCCTACAATACAACATAGTCAATGACAAAACCATTATTAATTCAAATATGCCTAGGTAAAACACTATTGAAAAACACTATCAAATTTCAAGTATTTACTATGCGAGGCATGTGTTATTGACTCCTAATTTATTATGACAAAATCAACTTCTTGTGACCTCTTTCTTGGTCTGTAAAAGAAAAATAAGTAGAAAGCACAATTGTAATAATACTAAATGAATGGAATATTTTTATTTTAAGTGCAATTCTTATTTACATATATAGGTGAATGGACAACCTAAGCCCTTCATATAATGTATAGATATCTAAACATCCCTACCCGCCCTAACCTTCAAAGATGAGGTGAGAGGATGTCTAGAGACTTATATCATATACATAAATATCCATCTACAAAAATAAAGTACTTCTACTAATGACTAGGACTAAGTCAAACATGAAATATCAATTTCATAACTAACACACACTCAACACAATAAACCTTCATTTCAACACATTACTATATGCATGCATGATTAGACTCTTAATCCTATGCCCTAGTAGCACTTGTATTCTCTCTCTCTTTTTATACCAAATTACCTTCTAAAATATGATTAACCAACCTCATGCTCAGGATACCTACTCGCATCACTCCTAGCTTGGTTGCCCATTAATTATCTACTAGAAAAAACTGAAAGTGTCACGATTTCGTGACGCTTTCGGCTTCCGTACAATCCTTGCTTCATGCAGTAGCGAAATTGCTATAACTTTGTGCCTTGTGCTTTCGACTTGCTACATCTTTGAGTTTTGCGATTTTGACTGGTAGCGAAATTGCTACAACTTCGCATAGTGCACTTTTGGATTTGTAGAGAAATCGCTACACCTTCATGTTGAGCTTTTTCAACTTGTAGCGAAATCGCTACACCTTCATGTTGAGCTTTTTCAACTTGTAGCGAAATCGCTACACCTTCATGTTGAGCTTTTTCAACTTGTAGCGAAATCGCTACACCTTTGCTTTGTGTATTTTTGACTTGTAGCGAAATCGCTACAACTTTTTCACTTAGCACTTTCTCCCTGCTTCGGCCAGCAAAAATTCAACATGTAGCAAAATCGCTACAGTTACTCGACTTAGCTTCTTGGCCTTCGACATGTCGTGAAATCACGACAATTTTGCTTGCGCCTTCTCTCTCCTCGGCCATGTCGCGAAATCATGACAATTTTGCCTGCACCTTCTCTCTCCTCGGCCATGTCATGAAATCGTGACCATTTTGCTTGCACCTTCTCTCTCCTCGACCATGTCACGAAATCGCGACAATTTGGCATGCATTTTCTCTCTCCTCGGCCATGTCGCAAAATCGCGACCATTTTGCTTGCACCTTCTCTCTCCTCGACCATGTCACGAAATCACGACAATTTGGCATGCATTTTATCTCTCCTCGGCCATGTCGCAAAATTGTGACCATTTTACTTGCACCTTCTCTCTCCTCGACCATGTCGTGAAATCACGATAATTTGGCATGCATTTTCTCTCTCCTCGGTCATGTCACGAAATCGTGACAATTTGGCATGCATTTTCTCTTTCCTCGGCCATGTCGCGAAATCATGATATTTTTATTTCTGCCTTCGAACCTCTCAACCTGTTGCGATATCGTGACAGAAAACATGTCACGATATCGCGACAGTTTTCTTTCTGCCTTCGGACCTCTCAACCTGTCGCGATATCGCGATAGAAAACATGTCGCGATATCGCGACAGTTTTCTTTCTTGTCTTTTTCTACAAATTTTTGAATCTGGGTCACTTCGTTTTCCTGCAAATTCACTGTACTTGATCTGACTGACTTCAGAATTCTTGTCCATTGCTTCAACTGCATCAATTTCTATTTGTGTTGACAACAATGACAATACTTTTGCTGCACCTTGTTCAACACTTCACAATCTGGACAACTTCATCATCCTTGACATTATCCTTGATATAAGAAACTTTGGCGACAGTAGAAAAAGCAGGGCCCTCTTCGTACATGTCACATAAAAAGAGAAGGTTGAGAGCATTATGTTGTTCCTTGAGCTGAGCAATTCCTTTCCCAAGCACAACGTAGGCGGTTTCCAAATGGTCAATGGTGGTAGAGGTGGACTGGATGGCAAGCTTGTGGAGATACTTTTCCACCACATCAGGAGAGTCAAAGTCAAATTTGTGTTCTTTCTTGATATTTTTAGGGGTATGAGTGTCGTTAAACTTGAGCCTCTGAGAGCATCGGATATACGTTTTCTCAAGCTTGACCTTCTTCTTAATATTTGAAAAAGATTTGGGTTTCTTAGTTTTTCTTTTTCTTTTAGATCTGGTGGCTTTAGGGCTGGGAGTAGAAGAGGAATTCTCTTCAGTAGAATCAAGGGGCAAGAATATTTCCTTTAGAGAATTTTTGGAGTAAATAGCCATAGAGAATTTTGAAAAGCCCCTGATGGGAAGGCCAACCTTCCTCTTTCTTACCACGGGTAGAAGTGATGGCATAATAAATGGACCAGTATAGAGCAGTAGGGATATTTAACATCTTGGCATCTCTAAATGATTAATAAAATACAAATGGAAACTACATAATTGGGATTCAGGGTCATCAACTATAAGATACTACATAACAGGATTTAGGATTTCCTTCCAAGGAGAGGATAAATGGTGTCGATACAGACCTTTTTTTTGGAGTTTTCACACATTAGAAAAAGTGTAAAAATGGGACAGCTTGGTTTCCCAATTGTGCTTATTCCTTATTACCACCCTAAAATCAAGGGCCTACCCAGTTAGCTCAGCAAGAATCTCTAGCATGATTTGAAATTTGACTCCATAGATAGTGATAATTCCATTCTTCAATGTATTAGCAAATGCTATGGTAGCATCCCATTTGGTGCCATTGAATATTTTAAAGAACGGAATGAGACCTCCATTATCCTTCAAAATATATTTAGCAACGACCTCAATATCAAAGACCTTTGGCTCCACATATTCAATTTTCTCTTCCTTCATGGTTGTAGAACAATAAAAAGCATAGAGGATGAGGCAGGGTAGAGAAATTACAACCAATAACAAGCACAGGAAAAAAGGGATACTTGTGAAAGGAGCATGCAAGTGGTGATATAAATGAATATTGAAGACACTGCCCCTTAACTAGAAGATAAACCTCAAAAAGGGAAAAAACCTAGATTGGAATCGTAAATTGAACATGATTGGGATTGAGGAGGATTTTTGGACAGCGAAGACTACAAAGAGTTATTGGAAAGTGCACAGTGATAGGATAGCTTTGACTTATTGGATCACTTAATAACCGAACCTAGATAAAGACAAAGTTGGCACTAGAACCAGGAAGAATTAGAAAACCGAACAGGACACACCTCAGGATGAAGCAGAAGGATATCCACCGAGGGAGATTTTTTGATGGGGTAAACAAACGATTTATGAGGAGGACGAGCTAGTAATAATTATAGGTAGTGCTTGAAAATGTATTGGAATTCCAAGACGAAGCGGTTAACAAAAAAATGGTGGGGAAAATTTGAAAAGGTAGTGGATCGTATAGGAATAAATCATAAAAGGTGATAAAGGTGTGATTCGAGGTAGGACGCAAATATCAGGGCAACATTGGGAAGGAAGACATAATAGACAAGAGGAAATAATCAGAAACTTCATTATTGGAATGAAAATACACTCAAAGCCTCACGTGAAGATGAGGGTAACACTTGAAAACACATGTGAGATAATTAAGCTTCATCATGATGACAAGGATTTTGGTCTAACCTGGCAAGCACAACAACTTTAGGAGGAAGAGAATCTATCCACGTCAGCATTCCATGGGTAGATACCCCAATTTTTGCCAACTTTTTAGCCACTGAATTGGCTTCTCTAAAAGAATTTTGGACAATGATCTCATGTTGCTTGCTGAGGATTTGTTTGATTTCCTCAATTATGCTTCTTATCTTCCATAATGCAGGTTTGGAGTTCTTTAAATATTTGATGATGTTCAGAGTCACCTTCAAAAATGTTTTTTTTGGGAATTTGCTTTATGAATTGGAGACCTCTCCACAAAGCTTTAGCTTCAATAGAATGATTATATAGTTCTCTCAATGGTTCAACAAAGGTAAATATAGAATTACCAAGGTGATCTCTTAGGATACCTCCTACACCAACCATTCCAAGGTTCCCTTTAGCCACTCCTTCAAAATTCATTTTAACCCATATAAGAGGAGGAGAATGCCATTTGACATTAATTCTTGAGGATAAAGAACTTGAAAATATTGCATCATCTAAGAAAATGTGACAGGATTTGAGTAGGGCATCCTCAAAGAAAGAACGAGGAAAAGGATCTAAGGGAGCTTTAAAAATATTCTCTTTGGCAAATAGTATAATCGTATTGGAAATAAAATCCACATCATTGGCATTTTTGTCAAATATTCTTCTATTACGTTCAAGCCATATTTGCCATAAGAAATTCTGAAGATAGAACTTCCATAATCCTTTGATAACAAGATTTTTAAACAGATTGGGCCACTGAAGGAAGAGGTCAAAAAATATGGAAGTTGATATATTACTTGTATATCCAAAGAGGAATACCAAACATGCATAAGCCTCAAAAAAATAATTTGGTACCTTATTATTAAAAATTCATTTCCCAAAGATGTTGTATACCTAAACTTGATCATACTCAAATATTAGGTATCTATATAGAAGCTAGCAAACTACCTTCTACTAAGATTCTAGCCCTTCCAATATTTAAGAATTATACTTTTGGAATTCCAGCTCTTATTTTATATATTAAGAACTTGGCAAAATATGTAATTGTGGATGACTTACACTTCATATTTGGGTCCCTTTTTGAAAGCATGGAGGAAGCCAAATATGGACTTGGCATAAAGTTAATGTAGGAGGGCTAGATGAGGGGCCAAGCATTTGTAACTTTCATATCTAAAAAACTTGCAGACCATTCATTGAAAATACCACATCGATATGTGTTAAAAGGAAAGCCAATGATAATTCAGTTTGGGGGAAATCCTTCAACTAGAAAAGTAAATTTAGTGGAAAATCTAAGGACAACATAGGCACTCCAAGATCTTGTTGATCTAAAATAACAACTTCAACCAATATATGGTGAATGAAGACATTTGCTCATAGCACTAGAGTCATATTGGTTGAGGATTAGGTATACAATGTAGCTATATTATTACAATTGTATCTTTCAATATACTAGAAGTGCAATTTATTTAAGCAACCAATAATTTTAGAGGCTTTCTAAAGGTCAAATATGCTACACAGACCCTATACAAAAATATTGATGTTTTGAGTTTCACACATCACTATCACAAATGTGTATTGCAAATCTGTAGAGCATCTGGAGACAATAGTATGACTGATAAATGTTGACTATTATTTCTATGAATTTTCCCTCTATGGATACCTATGAATATTTTCTCTTTTTTACTTGCCATAAAATCCTTGATTCTAAGGCAAACTTAGAAACCTAAATAATTCTAGCACTTATCTTGATCTTATTCATTTGTGTTGAGTTTAACCTTTTAGCATGAGATTATAATATAAAATAACTATGGCTTCTTTCTAAAAATCTGAAGTTTGTGATGTTTTAAATGTCCTAGATAAAGAATAATTTTTGATAACATAACCAACTATAAAATGGTCATCCATGGCCTTTGTAAATTATAACAATCAAGGAAAATTGATTTCCAAATGTTTTGGTCTTTGCATTATAATGTTACAAGAAGAGATGTCATATACAATGGAAAACTTAAATAATATACCACTACCAATATCAAAGCATATTGTATTGCTCTTGTGTAGGGATTGGAAGCAGTAAAATATTTTATTGTGTTGGTGAAAATATAAGATTGTGTCTAGCACATATTACTGCTTTTTTTGAAAGTTCTCTAGTGAAAACCATGAGTGATAATAATTTTGATGTTGTCATTTTACTGATGAAGGAACCTGAGAGTCTATTAGGATGGTGAGTTTAGTGAGGATTTTAACATGGAAAGAGAAATGTGATCCTGAACACCAAAAAAATATCCATCAAAAGATGAGAAGAAGTGTTAATGTAGGAAGAGGAATTTTTTTGTCTGGAATTTGATAGATTCATTTGCACCAAAATGTAATCTGATTGTATAACTATTTATGGGTGTTGGATGAACTTTAAAGTGGATTTGGTTGAGAAAATACTAAATAAAATTATTAGGATGTTGTGTAAATTCCATTTCTCAGGTGAAGCATGGAAGATGGATAAATTGAAAGCATAAAATATTAATGCCAAATCCTATAAATACTTTGGTGTATCACACACCAAAAATGATGTTCAGAATGCCATTGTGGGCATTCAACACAAAATACTTTGATCTCAACATTTTTTGTGCTGCATAACGAGATGAACTAAGTAAGAGATAAAGGTATCTTTTAGGTCATGGCCAAGTCAACATACCTCTTGGACATGTGAAACCCCCTTGTGTGAGCAAGGTATAGCTTTTATTTTACCTCGTATTAATAGTTCAATTGTGAACTTTTATGGGTTTCAACCCTTTCACCAAGATCATGGCAGATTGAGAATTTCCAATGTGTCTAAGCCCAAGGTAGAGTTACTTGGATTATGGTAAGAAATTTAGATAATGAAGAAATAAGAGGCCAACAGTCATCATCAATAGATTAAAATTGCTTAGACTATCTTGGAAATAGCTCAGAAGTATTGGATACCAATTCTTGTTGGGTTTTTCATCACAAAGAATGAGGATTGCATGATAGAGGCCTCTCTAGATGATCGATTAGATATGGTTTCTCTTGCATTATATAGTTATTTCCTCTGCAAATGATAAAATGGAGTATGTTAGAAGTTTTATTCACTTACATCTCACTCTTTATTTTCTCTATAAGTATGTTAGAATTTTCTTTAAGTCTTTCTCATATCACAAGTCCTGGGAGGGTTGGATGTAGTGACAAGAGTAGTGGTTTTAAAATTGTATATGGATGTTGCATGTAAAATGTCAGTGTGTTTACTATATATTACAATATGTATAACTTGATGGAATGTTATTTCCATATGCTAAGGATGTATAGTTGTATGCTTTTGATCAAGGGTATTGTAAATATGCAAAGAGTGGGGATGGATGTATTCATGTATGGGAGTGTTTTGTTTTGGTTGGGAAGTAGTGTTCCCATGGTAGCCTCTTGAGATATAAAGATTTAGTTCAGATCATTCTCTGCATCGTAAAAAAACTTGCTACCTATTAAAAGGTCGAGTATCGGTCCTTCCTCTTACTGGCTAACCAAGATCAAATATAGCTAGTTTTCTATGATAGTGTTTCCTCACCAACCCCACAAGATTTGTTTCAAAAGTTCTAGGCGTGGAATAGTATAATGAGCAAGATATATACCTTTATAGTAGTATGCCATAATGGCAAATTTTTGAAAAAATTGAATGTAATAACCTTTGAATTTATTAGGGGTATGCCCAATGGATAGCTCCATGTTTTATTAATCCTAATAAAACATCAAGTGATAAAATTTTGAAGAGACCTCATGCATAAACACAACAATAGGGTTTAAATTTTAATCTAGGGTTTAAATTTTACAAATCTCATGCGTAAACACAATATTACAAACTAAAAAATTACAAACCCTAATCACAAAAATACCTAAAATAATGCAATATTTATTGAACCTAACTAACCTCATCTTCATCTTCATTGCCCATTATGTACCTTCAACTTTGACCCTCATATCTCGCCATTTTTGGTAATTAGTAGAAGTTTTATATGAATTTCAAGGTAAACCCTAGCCAAAAAAATGAACAGCATGAATCGAAGCTTTGGAGCCTTAGCTTGTACGTATGGTGTGGAGGTTGTAGTAGCTAAGGCATGTTGTGGAGATTATAGTAGATAAGGTGCAAAATGGAGGTTGTAGTAGCTAAGGTGCATTAGTTCTAGTAGCTAAGACACAATAGTTACAGTAGCTATGGCATGGTGATTGCAATAGATAAGGCGGGACATGGAGGTTAGAGTAGCTAAGGCATGGAGTGGATGTTTCTAAGGTACGATGGACTGGTTGCAGTAGTAAGGCATGGTGGACTATCTAAAGCTTCAAATAAAAATGATGTCACCACACGAGGTTTAAGCTTGCATATTAAAAAACCTAAATAATCTCTAAGAAGGTGGTTTATAATCGCCCTCTTAAAGATAAGATAGCAGTTTATAACCACCCTCATGGGGGCACCCAAAAAAATTTGGGTTCCCTTAAGATGGTGGATATAAACCGCCCTCTTATCCCTAAGAGGGTGGTTATAAACTACCCTCTTAGATCACCCTAAGATGATGGTTTATAACCGTTGTCTTAGTTTGACCCCTAAGACGACGGTCTTAATTCTATGAGGGTGGTTTATAGCCGCCCTCTTAGGGTGATCCTAAGAGAGTGGTTATCCTAAGAGGGTGGTTATAAACCACCCTCTTAGGATTTATTAGGGCAGTTTTTTACCATCGTAAAAAACTGCCTTAATTTAACCATCGTTAAAGCCATTTTTTGGTGTAGTGAACTCACAAAATAATAGTTTGGAAAAAGCAGATTCTATAGAATTATCCTCTAATGACATGATAAAATGAATTGATGACATCTATATTAATGAAGATACTGAGAATACAATCAAAAACCATACACAAAAGTTAGAAAAGAATGTTGATCAAAAAGATGTCCTACAAACTTATGAAAGATGCAAATATAGAATAGCTTTAGTTGTACACAAATGGTTTGACTATTTTATCAAGGAAATGGATGAACTTGATTCTTCTAAGTCAAATAACAAAGAAGTTGGGACATTCTCACAATGTACTTATTGCAACAAATTTGGTCATGAGAAAGCAAACTGTTGGAATTTTCATCCATGTAAATATTGTGGAGGAAAAACTCATTCATCCTTCTTTTGTTACTATAAAGACAAGTACTATAAAATATTTGAAGAGAAATTGATATTCATATTATATTGTCTCTTTAAAGATCTTATTTCTGAAGCATCTACTAACAATGAATTCATGTTTGAAATTTTTGAAGAGCAAAAAGATAGTTCATTTAGAGAACCAAATGAAAAAATGGATCAATTCTGATCCACTTATGACTTGCAAGATTATGATATCTCTTGTTCATCAATGGTACTTGGAAAATTTCAAGGAAATATTTTACCAATCACTTTGAAATATAGGAAAATAATGGAATGAAGAAGATAAGAAAAAATAGCATGAAGACTGAGCCAAAAGAAAAAGAAGAACTATATTAAGTTGAAGAACATTTGAAATATGAAGACCATATTGAAGACTAAAGTCTTCAATAACCAAATAATTTAATACATGAAGGTGTTGGAATATATTACATTATTTGGTAAATGCTACTATACCAACTTTGGTACATTTTTATATTAGGAAAGAGCATTCTATATTAGAAGGTGAGTACTTACCTTATGCAATGTAGTAAATGCACAAGTATTATTAAAGTGTGCAAAGTATTTTGGTATTGTAAATGTGCATAGTTTTCCATGTGCACATGAGTCCATAGAATAGGAAGTTGAAGAGTCTCTAGAAGAGTGAAGGCCAAGAGTGCTCCATATGAAGAGTCATATTACATTATATATGTAGTGTAATGTGTGTATAAGGATATGACATGACATGATTTGTAGTATGCAAGTATGGGTACTTGAGATCTTGATTCAATGGAGATACAATTTTTGTGAGCATTTATTAATGGTAATTTTAAGATTTAAAGTTTAAGTTAATTTTGAGTTTTATACTTTTAGAATATTTCCACTATCATATATTTCATAATGAAACTATATTTTTATCTTTTGGTTAATTTTATCTTAATTATATAGCTTCAAAATCTAACAAAAGCAATAGCCTATAGGAGGATGGTAGAGAGTGGCATCCACCAATGTAGTAATGCAATCTACTTGAAGTTTCAATTTAGAAGCAAAAGGAGTCCTAATAGATTTACAATCCTGCATCTTAGGATCCTAAAGAAGATCCAATACATACTTGCACTATGGGATACTAATACTAAAGGAAGTCTAATTAGTTTGAATTCCCAAGAAGTAATGCTAAAGACCCAAATTAATCATCTCAAAGGTGGAATGAAGTCATAATTTCATACACTAAATTAAGGTAGGTGAGCTACCAATAATGAGAAGATCATTTTATAGCATAGTCATAAAATTATCCCTATCCTAATATTTGATGTAAACATTATGCTTAACCTCACATCATAGAAACCTAAAATTGAGAAAGAAAGAGTGGATATTCTCATTTCAAGCATGTAATACCCACTTAAATCCATACAATGACTTAGTCAAACAACATACCAAAGTAATAGGACCCTCAAGCTCAAAATGATGTGGATATTGCATGCAAATTTCCTCCTAAATATCACCATGAAGAAAATCATATTTCACATCCATTTGATGTACCTTCTAACCATGTGAAGCAATTATGGATAAAATCATCTTAATAGAACCCATCTAAGAAATTTAGGTAAATATCTTTGAATAAGTAATTCCCTCCTTCTGAGATAATCCCTTAGAAAAAATTTGTACCTTGTGCTTTCTACTTGATCACTTGAAGGGTACTTGGTCCTATAGACCCATTTGCACCCAATAACATTCTTCACTTTTGGAAGACAAAAAATTTCTCATGTCTAATTTTTCATCAACAATTCATAATAATTAAGCATGGCATACTCCCATTTCTATCATCCATTGGCTTGGGATTAGGTGAGATGATATCCAAAATTATTAACCTTTGAGAGATATACCCAAGAATAGACCTTTTGATGTAATTACACAAAAATAATGGGTTGATCATCCTAAAGTAGAATTCAAATCAATTTGGGTGTTATATGAGTTACGAAAGAGATAGAAACATCCTAATGAGTAGCATCAAAATCCCAAATTCATAGAATCTAAATCATACTCACCATCTACCTCAACATTCATTATTATGGCACATGGAACTAGTGTATTAATCTCATCGTTCCTTGAATTAAAAATTTAAAGTGTAGGAGATGGTCCTATCCAATATGAAATTAAATTTATAGACATAACACCTAATTGACATATATTAGCCTAATTGCATGTCAACATCTTAAGAGGTGTCAAACCCTAATTTTTTCTAGTAGGAAAGTTTTTGATAATGTATGTTTCACAAGTGATGATTTTTTCCCATTATTTATGCTCCATCTCATTAGTATGAAGCATGCAATAGGTCATATCCATAATCACCCCATTCTTCCTTTTTCCACCTCATTATCCTATAGAGTATAATGAATAACCCTTTGAAAGAAAATACCATTAAGAGTAAAAAAATTATAAAAAGCAATTTTCATGTTCTCATCTCCCCTATTTGTCTTGAGACACTTGATATTTATTTTCAAAAAAAATTGTATTAGTGCTTTGAATGCATTTAATTTCTCAAAAGCCTCATATTTGGTATAAATAGTATATAACCATACATATCAACAAAAATAATCAATAAAAAGAGAGTACCATTTCCAAAAATAGGTGTAACCATGGGTCCACTTGTATCACTATAAATGAGCTCCAAGGGTTGTGTAGAATGCCTCATTGTACTTTTTGAAAAGGACTCTATGATGCTTCCCAAAAATACATCCCTCACATGCATCACTTAGAGGGAAAATGTGAATAAGTCCAATGGTCATCTAATGATGACTCATCTACCTCAATGATCTATAGCTAATATGCTCAACATTGTGATACCGTCATTGGTTCTCAAATGATCCATAGCTAAGATGCCCAAGTTTGTGATGTCGTCATTGGTTCTCATCATCTTATTTTACCACCATTGCCATAAAATATCTTCAAAGAGTAAAAATTAGTAGTTTATCTATCTCTTAATTTATGTGTTCCATCCAACTCATTACAATACCTAGAGGTAATTATCTTCAATAAATCATCAACATCCTTGATCACTCATCTATTAGGAAAAAATTCTACCTTTATTTATATGGGTGATGTGATAGATAAAAAAACACTAGGGCCTACAATAGGAACATGAAGAACCTCATCAAATGAAGAAGATTGAATACAAGCCTCACCACAACCTACCACATATAAGGAAGAATAATATCCAATGAAAATACACTCTCTCGAATACAATATTCTATAATCATGTAGAAGGTGGTGGTGCTTGGTCATCTACCTTGTTGACCTTGAACCTACAATCTACTCATCAGAAGAAGTAAAAGTTAAATATGTTGAGTGAACAACTACATAATCTTGTGAGGTTTCACTATCATGATTATCCTCACTTTGAGAATAGAAAAGACCAAAATCAACACCTCTTTATGGATACTTCCTTAAGATCCTTAATTTGAATCTCACAAAAATATTCTTTGTGTCCTTACAAAAATCATAGGTTGGCTTCTTCAATTATTTTTAGTTTTTTTTTTTTGCTTTGGTTTATTATTAGTCTCAATCTTAATTGCTTCTTTTGCATGGGCTTAATTTATTAGAGGATGTCCCTTACACCATTGTATTCAAGACTAATGGTGAAGAATATATTTGAATACTTCATCAATTAGAGGGGAATAAAATTTTAGGAAGTAGACATAGAACATAACACACAACAACACCTATCTCATATGTCTTTGAGATATTATTGAATATTATATTGAGAAGCTCAATGTTTATTTGATTATTCATAAATTATTTTTCCTCTCTTATCCCCTTTGGAATCCCTTTAGTAGTCTGAATGTCATATTTCAACTTATTAAACTAACAAATATACTCCTTAATGGTATCAAATAAATCCATAGTCAAGGTAGCAAGTTTTTCCTCCAATCTATTGATTTGTGTTGAATTAATATGATCATACATCCCCTAAAATTTGTAAATAAATTGCTTGGGATCCATAATTTTTCCAACATGGGTGTCATATATTTTTAACATGAAGAGATATCACACTAAAAACCTCTTCCTTATTATCCCTCAACATATACTTTCTCTCTTTAGAATTAGTCTATACATGCTCCTCATTCACATATTTGAGCAACCCCTTGATTCCGAGCACAACTTCAATCTTAAATTTTCAAGTGGTATAATTTAGAGTATTATGCAAGGGCATATGTTGATATATAAATTTCCTATCTAAATTCAAAATCGAACTTATAGTTGTGACTCAAAACAATTGGGCTCAAAATTATCCCATATAAAAAAATTATGGTCTATAAAATTTTAACCTTAAAATCATAAAACAATCCTTCAAAACCTTTGTAAAAATAACAAAAAAATCTATACTTATAGTGAATGGGATACAACCACACATTACTACATGAGTGGTTGAGGGGTTCCAACTAGGTAATAATTGGATAACTTATTGAAAAATGAGATGACACCATGTATTATTGTTCTGAACAAGGGGATAGCAACTCGATATTAGTTATGGAAGGTACTAGGTAGAGTAAAAGCAAACTAGACTATGCCACTTGTTGTGCTTCCATTTGCTACAACTTATGAACTTGACTAATACACTTATAATTCTTTGAATTGCTCAAAAATTTAATATTTTCCAAGTATACTATTGAGTGTATGATTGTAAATTTAATGGGTTCCATAATTTTCTATAATATGATTGATCAAAACTGTATTTATACGTGTCATGTGGTAGTCTATCTACCATGTTAGAATTTGACACATCAAACCTTACCATATCATCACATTCCACATCATCATGTGCCATGTCACCTATAATATCATCATGAGGTATGAATACCATATCATCATAGGGTATCACATCAGCTCTAGGTGGCATATCATTGTCATATGCCACATCCTCATAAGGTGCCATGCCAACATATGCTTCAGAAAATGGGATGACATCTTAACTAGGTGGAACATCCTCAAAATATTCCATCTCATCATACATTATCAATTGTGATGTATTAACATCATTGGTCAAATTGTTTATGTCATCATAGGGTTCAAATTCAAGAATTTATAGGCCTAATGCCTTAAGGGAGGCTTCTATAGCCCCATTGTGATGGGCATCCTTATAACCAAAAGGGCCACCCTAATATAATAAATGATATTTTATTTTCTCTTGATTTCCTTTTACATGCCCATCCATGGCATCATATGACATCATGGTGATACAACACACCCTATCAAGCATGCACCCAACTCCCCATTCTATAGGGAATATTATGTTTTAAAAATTTAAATTTTTGAAAAGAGGGAAGATAGAAAATTATTTGGCACAAAAAATAGGTACTTGGAGGAAAAGCAAAGAAAAGTGCTAAACTAGGACCCCTTTGAAATTTTTAAAAGAATCCAAAAACAATGATAGTTTATTTATATCTATCATGATTTACCCTATGTAATTTTTTTTTTAAATAAAATCAATTTAATACATCCTCTCATGCCAACATAATAAAAACTTATACTATTTTAGTAACTTTGTTAAGCGACATGGAGTTCTTTACCATGCACAAAGCTCTTACCATGAGTCCAATGACATATGAGGTTTGTCAAAAGGTGTTCAACCTCTTCCTTCTATTTCCATGATGGTCATACAATTTGTCCTCTTGTCTATGCCACATAAAATACCAAAAGAGAAAAGGAAATAATATATTTTGAAAATTAGATAAAATATAAATGAGATTTTTAAAAAACCTCAAAAAACTTAATCCTAAAACTAGGGCATCCATTTGGTCAAAAAAATGATTAGATTGAGTGTCAATATGGGAACAAGGAACCTATTTGCAAATATTTCTCTTGGAAAAAATCTATTGAATCCAATGAGATCCTCACGATCTAAGTCCACATAGGGTTTTGTTGGAATTAGGGAAAAGTAGAAAAAAATTCAACACAAAATATTGTATATTTTTCACCAGAGCAAATACATGTACAACCATCCTATTTATAAAATATGGAGTCACTTAGTTTCAAGATACCCTTCGATGTTTCACCTTCATCATACAATTTTCATATTCTCATTCTTCCAAGATATTTTTATTCATCCACATATGAGATGAAATAATTAACATCCTCTAAAATGTAATAATTACATGATAAAAAACAATGTCATAAATTCTAGCACCCCCCTTATTATATTATTTAGTATAAATATCATTACTGACCAATTATTCTAGGGGTAGTACATTGGAATTGTACTTTGGATCTGGTTCTAGCTCTAGCTCTATTTCTAGGTCTAGCTTTGGCTCTGCTATGGATCTGGCTCTAGATTTAGTTTTGACTCTGGCTTTGGCTCTAACTCTATTGGCTTTGTATCTAACTCTATATTTCTCCATTGGGTGTACCTTTTTGGATCAATATCTTGGTTCACCTCTAGGTCATTATATTTTGGTCTTTACCTCTGCATCATTGCCTTTGGGTCTTTATCTCAGGGTCATTGCCTTTGGCTTTTTATCTTTATATTGTCTCTAAGTCATAACCTCTAGGTTAGCCTCTGGATATACCTTTAGGTCATTACCTCTAAGACATTACCCCTTATTTTTAATATTCCATATAATGTTTCAATACAAATTTTGTCATGGCAAGCCTTCCAAGAATAGCTTCGATCATATTTTGATTAAAAAATCATTCATTTCAATTTTTTCGAGACTAAATTTTTCATGGAAAAAATTACACTTATCTCATTCAAAAAATTGCACCTTCTATTGTAGAAACCATTCAAAATTTATTTTAATTTATCCCATTTTAACACATTCATAAATCCACAATTCATATGTATTTTATCAATCAATTTATCTTTGCATCAAAACTTTCATTGAGAGTGGTTAGTACCTCCATCAATCTCACAAGGATGTCAGTTCCAATACCTAGCTATCACATGTCTATATATTCCATAATGACTGCAACAATGCATTCTAAGAGCTTCAACTTATGATTATCTTCTTAAAATTTTTATATTAGTGCTTCCTCCTTGCCATTCACACTCAAGGCCTTTTTTCTTTGGCCTTATATCTAGCATTATGGGCATTTCTATACCTTACCCATATCTTCCCAAGCTTGTACCATTGCATCCCATTTTTCTCATTAGTTTTGAACCAATCCTTTGGTGTGCTTTTCAATACATCCAATCTCGTCATCTCCACTATAATCTCTATCATTATTACCAACAACATTCAAATACCACACATTATCATCACAATGACCTTTAACATAGTCTAAACTATCACCATCACTTTCAATTATTACAGTATGGCATTTGTCATGGATGATACGATCATTTTCTACACAAAATGTACTCATAAAAATATTCATATTACCTGTATCACAAGCTATATATTATCTTTGGAAAAGATCACATGTATCACAATAATAATATGTCATTATAGGCCTTAAATCACTAGTATCATAATTGAAATTTTTCCTTTGAATAAGATCACTTGTGTCACAACAAAAATCTTTCATCATGGGCCTATCCTTCAACATTTCAATTATTTCTTTTAGTTTTCTACATTGCAACCCAAGGATGTATAGAGTGAATAGTTCCATACACATTCTTCTTATTGCACTAATATATATTGTTACACCATTTTCAAAGTATCCTTCATAAATATTTCTAAGTATTGACTATAAACAAGACATAAGTTTTGAAAATTCTCTACCTTCACTAGTTTTTGAAGATACATACTTTTCCATTTTACTTTATTTCTTGGTTTTTTTACTATCTCTTTTATTTCTTGGTTTTGACACTTGGTTATTAGGACCTTATGTATTTTTTCACACTTATTTTCACAATCTAATTTTTGATCACCTTGAGAAATATACCCTTGTTGTAATTTCCCTTGTTGAGATTGCTCTTGTCCTTGATATTGTGATTGAAACTATTACTTACTTTGGAGAGGTCTTTAAAATTGAGTTCCATGAGTCACCAAATTGTACTTACAAAATTTGGTATTATATCCTTTTTCAAAAATATGATAATACCTCCTTCTCCGTTGAGGCTACGTTTGTGATGAAAATAAAGTGGAAGAACCCCTTGAACCATTTTATGATTTCTTTGTGGAGATAAGGGCATTATTGGACATCTCATCTCTCAAATAATTTTTTGATTTATATTGTTAAAGAATATTTACCAATTCTTCAAATGAAACTATATTATTTGATACTTGGAGAGATACTACCAATGATCTAAATTATTTAGGGAGAGCTTTGAGTACAACTGAGAATAAGATCTTGTTCCACATTTTATCCCATGGCATTTAGTTTTTTCTTCAATTCAGCAATTCTTCAAAGAAGTTCGATACATTGATCATATTGTATCCTTAATGTTTGAAGTTGTGATTGAAGATGAAAGATTTTGGCTTCATTTATTTCTTCAAATATGGTACAATGTATGTCCCATGCATATTTTAATATTTTTCCTAACTGATATATGGTTGTATTCATATTCCACTCCAAATGTAATGATCATAATTACCCTTTCATCTTCTTCATGATACTTTTGCTTTGCTGATGTCTCCTTAGGTTGAGTTTTATCACTAGTAACTATGTACCAAAGTTTTTTGACCACTAGTATTGTCCTCATTTTTGTTTTCCATGGTGCAAAATTTGGACCCTTGAGCAATTAATATTTTATGAGAATATTTTTGATGTAGACATGGTGAAAGTTTCTTATATCTCCTAAAATGACCTTTTTTTCTATATACCACCAATATTATATGCTGAATCTTTTGATATACCCACTCTTATTATATACCTATTGGTATATGGAAGAAGCTAGTCCTCTTGATATATGTGGTCATACATGAGAAAGACCTTAAGGTATGTGAAAGAGATTGATATGTAGTACCAAGGTAGTACTAAAAAGGATTCATCCTATCAATGACACTTGATTAAAGAGAAATCCTCATACATGGGCATAACTTCCCTATATACTTGGATTTTCTTAATTTTAGGATTTATGTCCAATGATAGTAACAAATGGGGTAAAAATAGAGTGAAATAAAATATCATAAATATGGAAACTATATTTAGCTTTAGACACAGTAATTTAATACAACCACATTACCTATAAATCCAAGTCAGAGGCATTGCTTTATACAAAATGCCATAATTATGCAAAGCATATGTTTTGATTTTTTTATACAAAATTATTTTTTATGCAAAGTTTGTTTGAAAAATCAGGCGTCAGTCCCTATCGAAAATGCACCTTTTTACAAAAAATATTATATTTTTTGCAAGAATATTCACTACAAAATATTTGACCTTTTTATCTTCAAAAAACTATACTTTCTTTCAAATTATTATTATTTTTTCCCTAAATATCAACTTTTCCTCAAAAATTGCTCATAAAATTGCACCTATTCTCCTTTTAACTTAAACACGCATTTTAACTCCCTAGATGCACCCTTTTACAATTTCAAGAGAAAATAATATCTTCTATTTTACAAAAAATGCTACAATTAGTAAAGTTATCTTATTCCTATTTTAAAAAATGTAACTATAGAATAACTATTTGCAATACAAATATTTATAAAAATAGTAATTATTTCTTTCAAACAAGTGCGTGAAGAGTATTGAACACACAACCTATCTTTAGCAAAATTTTAATTCTTCTCTCAAACATCAATCCACAATGTATACAAGTTGTAACTTAAAATAAAAATATATTTAATTTTAGAATTAATGTACCTAACAACATATTTCGTCACTTGTTGAAGCCTTTGAAATAACCAATCAAGAGGACATTCCAACACAACATTTTCTGCCAAATATTCAAAATAATTACATATAGAACAACACACTATTCCAAAAAAATTCCAAGACTTCATAATGCATACCAAAATTTTAGAGTGCCTTCCAATCAATCTATTATCAACCTACCTCCATGCGAGCATTTTTTATAAAGGAATTTTCCTTTGTATTTGGAAAATATTAAGGTTATTTATTTGGGCATGATTCAAGTAGGACACCAAAGTTCTTAGTTTCACAAACAAGACACAAGGGACTGGGATATCTATTCCAATGTTAAAATAAATGATAAATAGCTTAGAAGCCACATCAACATAAATGGAAAGTGGTAATCTAACACAAATGCGTTAATTGTTCTAAATACAAGAATGAGTAAACACTCAGAGAGATGAGTAACATAAAATTAAAAAGTTCTATGAGTACTATAGGGAGAGAAATACAATATCTCTATCCATAGAAGAAAATATTAAAGCAAACTCTTGTAAAATATGCAAGTTTTAAAATGGATGGTATACCTAAAAAACTAGTGTGATTAAAATGTTGACACTCTAACAAGACCTCAAGTTGACCAGCCCCATATTTTTGGACAAGTCCATTGAAGACTTTCAAGTAGCTTCCTCATAATTTGTATAGGTTATTTCCTTAGATAAAGCAACATAGAAGGGCATGTCATCGAGTTGCGACAATTGTACTTTCTCATACAAACTCCTCACATAAACTTTTTTCTAGCCTTAATACTAGATGTTGGAATCAAGGGAAAGCAAACAACAATTTCAATACAAAATATTGTATATTTTCACTAGAGCAAATACATGTGCAATATTCATATTTATACAATATGATGTCTCTTAGTTTCAAGAGATCCTTTGATGTTTCACCTCTTGTTGTTTCACTTTCATAATTATTTTTCATCTTCTCAATATTTTGGGAGATTCATGTTTACCCACATATGAGATTAAATTATTAACATCCCCTAAAATGGAATAGTTACATGACAACAAATAATGTATTAAATTCTAACAAGGTTTTTTTAACAAAATTCTCTTTCATAACTAATGGCGGTTCACAAAAAAATATTCTAGTTGATCCAAATACTATTGCCCTTAGAATACATCGTAGAAGTTGATTTACAAAATATAAGCAAGTAGTAATGAAGATTCACATCCAAATTGATATCATGTTATATTCTATAGCAGTTTTTGAAAATGGATACAATTAATAGAATATCTATAAATTATAAAAATAACTCATAAAAATAATAAACATGATATAAGAGGGTATCTATGGACACCAAAATATCTTACTAAAGTAAAATATAATACACTCCAATGGATGACTAAGTATTTGGAATGAAGGGGTATTTATATCCAATTAAAAGAGACCTTTTGGTCAAGGTTAAGAAAAAAAACTTTAGGTTAAATGATAAAATATTATAAAATATTCACCTATGCAAGGTGTACAAGGACCCAAAGGAAATATGTAAATTATATAAGGTCATTAATGGTCTCAAGTGAATCTTAACTACCATATATTTCAATAGTAGAGTTAATCATGGTGGTAGCATTGGTAATGCCAATTGTTGAGAGTGATACAAAATACTATTTGGATTTGGTGTATATGGCAACGTCCTAAAATTTGATGTTAAGAGCAATATTGGTAATGATTTTTGGTACATAGACATGTTTAATATGGTTATACATTCATATAACAACATCATCTAAGGAGGTTCCAATAGAGTAGTCAATGGTTTTTTATATCTCTATATACTTTGGAATGAAGGGTTTAACAAGGGTGTAATGTATGGTAGAGAAAACTAAAATTATTGTATTGGGTTAGCGTATAAGTTTATCAAATAAGACATTTATGGTGTTGACAACTTCCCTACTTATATAAGTATCTATTTTAGCTAGGCATCTTTCTTGAATGTCCTTGATAATGTGATATGATTTGTTTTCATATCCGTCATTGTTAGGTCTGATTGTAACACCCCTATATAATACATTGTTGCATGTTCATAATATGGGCAAATGTTAATTTTGTATCCAATATAATGTGCACATGAATATGATGTTAAAGTCATGGATATTCTCATTTAGATGACTTATCATAAGTTTTGGTTGAATTATTACTAAATATACATCAATAGAATTATCAAATCTTCTAACAAATTTATTAATAATTATGGCCTAGTTGGTGAGTTCACCATCTCCTAGGTTTTTGTACCATAATGTAATTTTATCCCTTAGTGAAAATACAAGTAATCACATAATTATATCTTCTTCCTATATTTTATGGATTGATTTAATTGATATTTTTTTGAGGTACTCCAATATCATTTTCACTATCTCCATTAAATATTTGTAGGGCTTTAAATGTTGCTTATGGAATTAATAAATAAACATGTAGGTTCAAATAACCTTCATGCATCCAATTTGTAAAGTTATATTGAGATGGAATTTGAACTTATATTTATAAAATAGGCTACATATTACACCTATTGAATGGCTTGTATATGTTAGGTATATTGAACATTGGGTTGTGTTGGTTGAATCATGAGATATGCTTATTGAATTACTAGTTATAGTTCTTTTGTAGGTTATGCACATTTATTGGGTTCAATAGGTTGGGTCATATTCTTACAAATAGATATGATGGTGAAGTATATCTCTTGTCCTTTTCATGGGTTTTGGGTATTTGAGATTTTAGGAGTTTCTAATGTTTTTTTTTCTCTTCCTAGGTAATAGTTATATCATCTTTAGAAGTTCTCTTTTGCATTATAGATAATGCAACAAACTATTATATTCTTTAGATTCTCAAGAATTTAAATCTTGTAGTTATAAAATATTAAAAATCTTCCTCTTAGTGGAATCACTATAAGGTGATTTTAAAATTTTACCTAAAATATAGGTGAGTATTTAGTATAATATTTTGGGTATTTCTTATTTCATGAAAATTTCAAGTATAAAATGGTATATCTAATGTTTTAGATAATTGATATATTAAAATAATTTTTTATTTAGGTAATTGTCCTAACTTCTTAAGTGTCATTCCTCCAAATCCAAGATTCATCAAGGTTGAATGTGTTTTCCAAAGGCTTCCCCTAACCTTTGGATTAAGGTTGGTGATGGGTTTTGTATACCTAAATTTAATTCATTATTGATTTTGGGGTGGTGTATAAAAGTTGTGAAGAACACAAGCTTATACTGAGAGGGGGTGAACAGTATAAGACCAACTTTTACTTTTCTTTCCAAATGATAACAACAATAATATCAATGCAGTAGAATAAACAAAGCACAAATCATCACACACATGAGAGACACAATTTTAACGTGGTTCACCCAATGTGGGTTACATCCACGGAGAAAATATTTCTTCTAAATTTTCTCAACAAATCTCTTGGGAACCAAATCCCTATTACAATGTTTATGGACCTCTGTCCAAAGGAGATCTCAATCCCCAATGCTCTGATTTGTGGATCTCTCTCCATAGGAGAACTCTATCCCCTTTGCTCTAGTTTGTGGATCTCTCTCCATAAGAGAACTCTATCCCCTTTCTCTAGTTTGTGGATCTCTCTCCATAGGAGAACTCTATCCCCTCTACTCTAGTTTGTGGATCTCTCTCCATAGGAGAACTCTATCCCCTCTACTATTGGGGATCTCTCTTCCACAATATACTCTCAACTCTATCTCAAATCTGTAAACTCTCCACACATTCATAACTAATATCACACTAAAATTTATCTCAAATCTACACCAAACCTCATTACAAGGCTAGCACAAATCTACTCTAACTCTGCTCACAAATATCTATCTCAAATCTACACCAAACCTCATTACAATGCTAGCACAAATATTCTCTAACTCTACTCACAAATCTCTATCTCAAATATACACCAAACCTCATTACAAGGCTAGCACAAATCTTCTCTAACTCTACTCACAAATACCAATTCAAATTCAATTATTTACTTCAAGTCTTCTCACAAGACTTGCTCAAATCTACCTCAATTCTTCAAGTCTTCTCAAAAGACTTGCTCAAATCTACCTTCAAGCCTTCTCAAAAGACTTGCTCAAATCTACCTTCAAGCCTTCTCAAAAGACTTGCTCAAATCTACCTCAATTCTTTCTTAACCTACTCAAATATTTCCAAATCTTGCATACAAACAAATGCTTATATCTCTTTCAAAAATGCTTTCTTCAAACATACATATTCTACTCAAAATTCATTTAACCTCTGGAACATATAGAGAATGATATGTACTATCAAATACCCAATATGTTCTTTACATTCACAAATCTTGCTTTCATCTAATCCAATCTCTACCTCTTGCAAAATCCCTTTCAATCAAATCAAACTGGTGTACAACTTTGCTTTACTAATCTGATTTCTAACACTTGCACATTCACTTTCAATATCACTCAAACCAATGCTCAAAGAGCTTCACAAATCCACTCAAACAATGAAGCACAATTTTTCTCACAAACCCTAACACAAGTGTTTCCAATTTCTTTCAACTAGGATGCACATTTTTATTAATAGGATGCACAATTTGTTTCACAAACCCTAGCTCAAGTGTATCCAATCTCATTCAACAATGGAGTTCAATCAATGAATCACAAAACCTATCTCAAATATTTCCAACAATGCACATGAACTTAATCCTTATATCTCCTCCTTATAACATCAAAATATATACCCAACTAAACACCTCAAATAGTGAGTAATGTCCTCATACCTCTTAATTTGCTTTGATGAAGAAATATCCTTAAGAACCTGTCTCACAAACAACCAATATTTCTTGTGCCACTTCAAGGGTTAGATAGCAAAGTACTTTCTCAAAACATCCACATAAACTTTCCTCTCAAAAAGGATGTGCACAATGAAATCTGAAAATGATGCTCTAAGTCCCTTCTTTTGTTCTAAAAAATAAAGCATTAATACTCAACAAAAACTCTCATATTTTCTTTTCACCATGCAAGAATTACAATAAGATGTCAAGCAACTTATCACACCTTATTACTCCTAATATTGCAAAATAATATTCAACACAACAAAGCCACAAATTACACACATGAATTTTTCATATACACCTTATACCTCCTACTTGAAATAAAATATTTCAATGCACTTCAAATTTCCAACATGACCATTATAACATCACTTTATTTTATGCACCACACATAGCACTAGCAATATGAATTATAAACTCCACACTATTCCCTTTTAATTCAAAAATTAATAACTCCACGCTGTCCTTTTAATCCAAAAATTAAAAATAAAATAATCACCTTATGACTCCCTAAGCAAGCGCATACCTTAGACTTGGCAAATATTTATTTCACAAAAATATTGTCCCCACTTGCTGTCACCACCATGATTCGAACCTGCACCACTTGCTGGCCCATGCCCTAGCTTTGGCTAGGCCACCGCATGGGCTAGCCACCCACACAAAACCTAAAGTGCATGCACTCTTCCTTATACACGATTTCCGATGTGAAAAGCTTTTACAAATTAAAACTTTATCACTTTGCCTTCATCATGTCTCGAACTCGAGACCTCCCCTCTACCACGCCTTAGCATCGAGGGTTCTACCATCTAGGCTAGCTACCCAGATGGAACCAACATTCACTACCCCTTCTATTTGTCCATGTGCTCTACCTCGAAATATGAATCTATACCTTGTCTTCTTCTCCTCCTCTATCATGAACGAACGAATCACAAAGCGCATAATTTTTTCAAATTTATTTTCTCCACCTTAGCATTGCAAATTTACCTTCCTTAAATATGCAAATGTTTACTTTGGACCTTGACGTCGATGCATGGGAAATATTTGATTTTCAAACTTAACCTTTGGTGCTCACAATTTAATTTTTAATTATTATAATAATTTAAATCTAGATAGATTTAAATATTATAATTTATTTTTCTTCTTTGGGCCTTTTTCTTAAAATAAAGTTTTTACCACCATGAAACATTTTCTTTTTTCTTTTCAAGTACCACCATGGTAAATCAATTAAACCTTTTATTTTTCCTTTGCAAATACCACCATGGAGGATGCCTTGTATTTTTCTTGCTCACACAACCATGAAGAACCTTATCTTTTTCTTGCTTCCATATTGCCTCATGTACCCTTTGAAAATTATTCTCACTTATTTTTCTTTTGACATCAATGACAACCAATGTCATCAACCTATGACATCAATCCTTTGACATCAATGACAACACAATATACTCAAAATTTCCAACAATCTCCCCCTTTGTCATTGATGGCAACCCTTTCTAAAAATTATTTTTCCAACCACTAGATTCCAAATCTGCTCCCCTGAGAAACTGCTCCCCCTGACTGAATGCTCTCCCCTTACTCAAATCTCTCCCCCTTTGACATCAATGGCAAAGGGACTCCTTTGGGGCTAAATATAAGACTCTTAGCTCAGCCCCCTCCCACCTCCTCTCCTTGAGGTGATTAATTTTGGGGTGGGAGTATCTCTACTCCCAACATACAATGCTCTTCTTCTTTTTCAACCTTCTTTTTTGACACCTTTGTAATCATACCCTTTTGATCCTTTTGAGTGTCCCTATTCTTGCTTGACTCTGGTAGTTCTAGAAACTCTGTTCTACACCACTTGGCCTTATGCCCAAAATTATTGCACTTGTAACACCTAATGTTGTAGTTCTTGGAAGGTGTAAATGATTTGAAGTTCCTCTTGGTGAAGCCATAATCCTTTCTATCATGAACCCTGTAGTGGATCGCTTTATGACCAAAGTGATTACATGAGTAGCAATACCCTTGAAAGAAATATCCATCTTTGAATGAGTTGACATTCCTTTTAGTGAGGCCATACTCCTTTCCATAAATCCTACAATGCATAGCTTTGTGACCAAAATGATTACATGAAAAACAATGTCCTTTGAAGAAATCTTGTTTTGAAACCTCTAGTCTCTTAGTCCTTTCTTTGCCTTCTCTGTGATGATCCATATTTCTTGTTTGTGCATTGTTTCCTTTCTTAGTGAAGCTTCTATTCTTCAACTTATCCTCATAAGTCTTAATTTCTTCTTCACTCTCTTCCTCTAAAACTTCCTCTTCTTTTGAGCTTGAGCTTGACCCTTCTTCTTGTTTCCCTTGTCCTTCTTCAAAACCAAGTCCTATTTTGATAGATGAAGATCTTTGTGCATTGATAATTTTATCCAAAGTTTTTGAACTTTTCCCAAACCTGTTCAGCTTATCCTTAGAATATTTCACTTCCATCCTTAGAGAAACCACTTCATGTTCTAATATTTCACACTCTAACTCTTTTGCTTCTAACTTTTCAACCATGACCTCTTTAAATCTCCTTGCCTTAGCTTTTGAGTTTGTGAGGTTTTGTAGAAGCTTTTATTTTTCTTCCTCATATTCTTGAACTTGAGCCTCAAGTCTTGAATTCTGCTTTCTAACTCTTTTCAACTCTCTAAGAGCAACAATAAGTTCTTCTTCTAGATCAATTGTGCCTTCTTCTTTTTTTGATTCTTTCTCTAGGTCTCCATTTATAGGAGCATCTTCTACTTGGTTTTTAATAGGAGTGTTTTCTTCCTCTTCTATTGCCAAGAATAGAATCTCTTCTTCTTCACTATCTAAGAGTCTTTCATCACTATCACTTGAAGCATTGCTTGCCTTGTTAACATAGAAACTCTTCTTGTGCCTTTGAAAGAACTTCTTTTCATGCTTGCCTTGACCATACCTATTTTTCTTTTCATGCCTAAATTTTCTTTCTTCCTTCTTCTTATAATCATGTTTCTCTTCACTGCTACTGCTTCCAGCTTGTGGACAATTAGATGCATAGTGACCAAAGTCACCACAATTAAAGCATTTCACAGTCTTTATATCTTTGTGCTTTCTTGAGCCTTTCTTATTTCTTCTCACATAGTTAGCTTCTTTATTACTACTTGACTCATCACTAGATTCTGGTTTCTTATCTTTTGTCTTCTTTGAAGCTTTGAAAGCTACCTCTTTCTTGGAATTGTGATCCTTTACTATTCTCATCTCATAAGCTATGAGAATTCCATGTAACTCATCCATAGTCAACTTATCAATATCTCTCATCTCTTCTATAGCTGAAACCTTTGCATCATACCTTATAGGGAGTGATCTTAATACTTTTTGAGCAACACTAGAGTCTTCAATTTTGAATCCAAGTCCACGCATGGTATTAACAACCTCATCCACATGAAGTAAGTATTTAGAAATATCTTCCTCATCTTCCATATTCAAATCTTCAAACCTTTTCTTGTGGTTTTGTAGTTTTTCCAACTTGACCTTATTATCTCCTTCATATGTTTGCTTCAATTTGTCCCATATCTCTTTTGCTGATTTGTATTGCATAAATTTCACAAATTTTACTTCACGTAATCCACTTAAGATTCCATTCATAGCCTTGGCATTATTCACATGTAACAGCTTACCATCCTTATCTGTGGGAGGAGTAGTTGTAGGTGTGAACCCATCCTCAACTGATTGCCATATCTCATATCCTTGTGCCATCAAGTAAGTCTTCATTCTTATACTCCAGAAGGCATAATTGTTCCCATCAAACAATGGAGCCTTATTTGATGAAGATCCACTCTGAGATGCCATCTGTGTTCCTATAATATCTTCCTTCAAGTTGTTAGACTTTTCCGAAGGAACCCGCTCTGATACCAATTGAAGAACACAAGATTATACTAAGAGGGGGGTGAACAATATAAGATCAAATTTTACTTTTCTTTCCAAATGATAACAATAATAATATCAATGTAGTAAAATAAATAATGCACAAATCATCACACACATGAGAGACACAAATTTAACGTGGTTCACCCAATGTGGGTTACATCCATGAAGAAAATATTTCTTCTAAATTTTCTCAAAAAATATCTTGGGAATCAAATCCCTATTACAATGTTTATGGACCTCTATCCAAAGGAGATCTCAATCCCCAATGCTCTGATTTGTGGATCTCTCTCCATAGGAGAACTCTATCCCCTTTGCTCTAGTTTGTGGATCTCTCTCCACAAGAGAACTCTATCCCCTTTGCTCTAGTTTGTGGATCTCTCTCCATAGGAGAACTCTATCCCCTCTACTCTAGTTTGTGGATCTCTCTCCATAGGAGAACTCTATCCCTTTACTTTTGGATATCTCTCCAAATACCTCTCAACTCTATCTTTTGCACCTCTCTCCATAGACAATCTATCTCTACTCTACTCCATATCTATCTCAAATCTACACCAACCTTTACAATACTCTACTCAAATCTATCTCAAATCTACACAAACTCATTACAAGGCTAGCACAAATCTGCTCTAACTCTACTCACAAATATCTATCTCAAATCTACACCAAACCTCATTACAAGGCTAGCACAAATCTCTCTAACTCTACTCACAAATCTATCTCAAATCTACACCAAACCTCATTACAAGGCTAGCACAAATCTACTCTAACTCTGCTCACAAATCTATCTCAAATCTGCACCAACCTCATTACAAGGCTA
Organism: Wollemia nobilis; assembly: GCA_028583015.1. NCBI lineage: Eukaryota > Viridiplantae > Streptophyta > Pinopsida > Araucariales > Araucariaceae > Wollemia > Wollemia nobilis. Next base: position 4,638,410 of record JAQPPZ010004166.1, read on the forward strand.
GCACAAATCTACTCTAATTCTATTATAATTCTTCAAGTCTTCTCACAAGACTTGCTCAAATCTACCTTCAAGTCTTCTCAAAATACTTGCTCAAATATACCTTCAAGCCTTCTCAAAAGACTTTCTCAAATCTACCTTCAAGCCTTCTCAAAAGACTTGCTCAAATATGCCTCAATCTTTCTTCTAAACTTGCTCAAATCACTCATACTACTCAAATATTTCCAAATATTGCATACAAACAAAGCTTATATCTCTTTCAGAAATTCTTTCTTCAAATAGATATATTCTACTCAAAATTCATTTAACCTCTAGAACATATAGAGAATGATATGTACTATCAAATACCCAATATGTTCTTTACATTCACAAATATTGCTTTCATCTAATCCAATCTCTACCTCTTGCAAAATCCCTTTCAAATAAAATCAAACTAGTGTACAACTTTGCTTTACTAATCTGATTTCTAACACTTGCACATTCACTTTCAATATCACTCAAACCAATGCCAAAGAGCTTCACAAATCCACTCAAACAATGAAGCACAATTTTTCTCACAAACCCTAACACAAGTGTTTCCAATTTCTTTCAACTAGGATGCACAATTTGTTTCACAAACCCTAGCTCAAGTGTATCCAATCTCATTCAACAATGGAGTTCAATCAATGAATCACAAAACCTATCTCAAATATTTCCAACAATGCACATGAACTTAATCCTTATATCTCCTCCTTATAACATCAAAATATATACCCAACTAAACACCTCAAATAGTGAGTAATGTCCTCATACCTCTTAATTTGCTTTGATGAAGAAATATCCTTAAGAACCTATCTCACAAACAACCAATATTTCTTGTGCCACTTCAAGGGTTAGATAGCAAAGTACTTTCTCAAAACATCCACATAAACTTTCCTCTCAAAAGGATGTGCACAATGAAATCTGAAAATGATGCTCTAAGTCCCTTCTTTTGTTCTAAAAAATAAAGCATTAATACTCAACAAAAACTCTCATATTTTCTTTTCACCATGCAAGAATTACAATAAGATGTCAAGCAACTTATCACACCTTATTACTCCTAATATTGCAAAATAATATTCAACACAACAAAGCCACAAATTACACACATGAATTTTTCATATACACCTTATACCTCCTACTTGAAATAAAATATTTCAATGCACTTCAAATATCCAACATGACCATTATACCATCACTTTATTTTATGCACCACACATAGCACTAGCAATATGAATTATAAACTCCACACTATTCCCTTTTAATTCAAAAATTAAAACTCCACGTTGTCCTTTTAATCCAAAAATTAAAAATAAAATAATCACCTTATGACTCCCTAAGCAAGCGCATACCTTAGACTTTGGCAAATATTTATTTCACAAAAATTTATCCCCACTTGCTGTCGCCATCGCGATTCGAACCTATGACGCTTGTTGGCCCACATGCTAGCTTTGGCTAGGCCACCATGTGGGCTAGCCACCCACACAAAACCTAAAGTGCATGCACTCCTTCTTATGCATGACTTCCAATGCAAAAAGCTTTTACAAATTAAAACTTTATCACTTTGCCCTCATTGTGTCTCGAAGTCAAGACCTTCCCTTTACCACAACTTAGTGCTAGGGGTTCTATCATCTGGGTTAAGCTACCCAGAAGGTACCAAAATTCATTGCACCTTCTACTCGTCCATGTACTCTACCTCAAAATGTGAATCTATGCCTTGTCTTCTTATCCTCCTCTATCGCTTACCTTGCCTGGAGTGGTACCTTTCTCCGTAGTAGTGTGGAAAGGAAAAATTTAAACTTAGCTAACACCAATTAAAGATTACAAAAACTCAAATAAGCATATTATTATTGTTCTAAACAATGACATAATATCCTTACAAAATTCCATAACTAATACTCACAATTACAATAATATCATATTGTCAACTAGCCTAGTACATAGAGCTATATCTTTATTTGTAAGTGAGGAGGATAGGACCATCCTATTTATTGTGTTACCAAGATAGTGCAATAAAATACGCCTACTTGATCCTTCTACATGTATGGATAGAAGCAAATATAAATGATTCTAATCTAGTCATACCCATTTCCATGGAATTTAAACTACCATCTTTATGATGCTAAAAATAGAAAATTTTAATTTTAGGACAATTCCACCATAGATATTCATGAAAAGTAAATTTGTTTGTACCTAAGAAAAGTTTCCAACTATGTTGAGTCAATAGGCAATTAATCGTCTATTGATGTCATCCTTAGTGGTTGGAAAAACTATAGGTTGTTGGTTGAAATAAGAGAGAAATTTTTGTAGTTGTTTAATATTGTTAGTACACCCATATTCTCCCTCTCCTTCAACTACCATGTTTGGAACCACCTTGTCTTCCTAGAATTTGGTACTAGAAAGGTGTTATCACATCTAGTGCTAGTTAGTTGTTTTCACATCCAATGTTGACTATGAAGTTTTACATCTAGTGCTTGTTGCAATCTTTGTTTTTGGTGCCAAGTTAAAATTTTCCTTCAACACCAACCTCCATGTGTCCTTGGTACTCCAGGTGTTAAGTCTCAAACCTAATAACTTTATTTTATCCCTTAAATCTTGGCATTAATCAACAAAATGTTTCTTTTATTCCTATTTAACACATAATATCACATTTTGTATATTAGTATCGTATTAATCCTAATTACCACATTTAATTAAGTACTAATAAAAATGTTGAAGCAAATCATAGTCAAATAGTGCAATAAGAAGACAAAAATAGTATACACAATGAGGTATTTTTGGGCCTCATCACTCCCCTAGACCTATTAGTAGGCATGTCCTCATGCATCTAATGATGTTTCAATTAAAATTTTCTTATGAGGCTCATCTCCTATTTCCACCTATTGAATTATAGTCCTTTCCACTTGTGCTAATGTATGTAAGGGAGTTTCTTTAAAATATCCTTAAGTTAACCTAGAAACATTCTCAATATCAGACATCATAATTATCTTCGTTTTAATCCTTGCCTCTACTAACTAATTCTAAAGTTGGGTGGTCTACTTATTTTTCTCTTGCAACAAGTTTTTATTTTTTGCTAACCTTGTTTGTAGAGACCAAATAACCAATTTAGCTCCTTCTAGGTCCAAACCTCCAAGATCTATATTATATTCATTTTTTTGTTCTTATTGTTCCACCTTCAAGCATGGTGTAAAAAACTATTGATTAGGGACCTCAATGGGACTCTACACTCAGGTTTGGATATTTTATCAGCTTAGAAGACATAGGCTACAATATTCCTTCAATATTCATTATCTCAGGAATCCTCCTTAAGTCTTCTTGCTAACTTTCCTCCCTGCTCAAGGTAGTTGATGATGTTTCTCTACTACTAGTCTACTATGGTTGTAGAGGATTTTATTGTTCTCTCTACCTAGTTGCTTCTACATGTGTCCTTCTCCTAAACCTCTACTTAGCATCAAAAGACTACAATTGCTTTAGGGACTCTAGCTCTTCAGGGTAATCATATTTACCCTTTTTTGGCTTTTATTTTCTAATATGACCTTTGTTTTACTTGGTTTACACTTTAATTCTCGCACATTCGATTCCAATGCTTATTTATAGAGTACTAATATATGTAATTCTAATGCTTCTTCATAGCATGCTACAGGAGACCATGGTTGCTCTTCATACTACATATATTTTTTCTATTCATTAGGTTGCATGAGATTTTATTTTACTTCAAGCTTTGTATGCTTTGATATTTCTTTGGGTTATGCATGCTTTGATATTTCATTAGTCTAAATGTGCTCTAATTTCTCTTCCTTCATCATCCTTACCCATTTTTTCTCTTAGATACAAACCTAGAAGCTTTTACAACTTTTAAATATTTTTTAGAGGGCTTAGAAGCCTTGTTCAATGCCTATTTCTTTTGGTTGGGTGTCATTAATTCAGGTTTAGGAGAGTCTATTAACTACAAAACACTAGGCTCCAACAAACTTTGGGTGGTACTAGACTTCTCCATTTCTTTAGTATCACTAGTATTCGTTGGTTCTAACTCAACACAACCATGTTATTTAATGTTGTCCTGTAGCACTTGCCATTCTCCTCCAATAAAGTTCATCCATATTTCATTACTACCTTTTCTAGATCCTATTTTATGATAATAGATCATTTGAATCAACCTATGATACTTAATTTGGAATTTTCCCTCTCAAAATATTACAGTGCAACATTCAAAAAATATGGTAAATTAACATAAAATGTGGATTATGCTCACTGTGCTTTAGGTGGATGAGGATTTTAAAATATGGTCTAAAACATGGTATAGACAAGAAGGCAAACTGGCCATCGTATGTGATGTATTTCATCACCTAAAGGGTGATGGTATATTATGGGTTGGGTATTTTAACCCCTTGCAATGCTTGTGGTAACTATCAAAGGTAGGGGATGGATCTTCCTCTCCTTTTAACTGGTTGAAAATCCTAGAGGAAACTTTCCTAGTTTGGAAGAACTCCTAGAAAAAAGGGGGAAGCCTGAATACTGGGATCAATACTTAAAGGTTCACAAAATTTTTGAGATTTCTAACTCTAAAAAATTCATCTTGTAGAAAAAACCCACCCAACAAATCCCATAGATTTTTATGCAAAATGAGCTCTGGCGAATTTTTCCTCTGAACTAGGGTTTTTGGATCTTCGAAGATTCTTGGGCATCAGCTGGATTGCAGAAGTGCCTTCGGGGTACGGTGGTTCTGAAGGTTAGTTCGGTGCCCCAGGAGAGTCCAATGGGGACTTCTTCGGCTCCTTTTCCAGGGAGTACCAGCTCTTATGCAGACTTGTTTAAAGAAAACTCTTCCCCAAAAAATGTCGAAGCTCAGAAAATGGCATACAAAATGCTCTTCACGGCTGCTGGGAATAAGTCGGCAGCACCTCGTGTGAATGGCTGTTTTTCGCAGGCCAAAACCAGGCCAAAAATAGTCATTGAGCCAAGTATGGTTGAGGAATCAATCATCTACAGAGCTGATCACGATCTAATCTGCAAGTTCATGGGGATACGTCCTTCCCTGAATTTTTTGCACTCCTGGATCCACCAAAACTGGGAGCCTCACGGTGAGTATTCATTGTGGTTTATTAGCAATGGATATTTTATTATTAGCTTTTCGTCTTTGGCCGATAGAAATAAGGCTTTCGAGTCAGAGAAGAAAAGTCATGGCCCGATAGGGCTATTTGTTCAGCCATGGAGAGTGGGATTCGATCCCCGAGTTGAACCTACTATTGTCCCAGTTTGGATCCGACTATATGCTCTCCCAATGGAATTCTGGAGTGAGCAGGTGTTGGCAAGGATTGGCAATTCCATTGGTAGACATCTGGGTGTTGCCAGAGACACACTTGAAGGGAGCATGGCCGTGTATGCTAGAATATGTGTGGAGATGGATCTCAACCAACCTTTGTCAACAGAGATGGAGATTGAACTGGCAGGTCTCTCCTGGATTCAACAACTGGACTATGAGGCCCTACCCTTTAGATGTAGGGTTTGTCACAAACATGGACATTTGGCCCATTTTTGCCCTAATAATATGAATGCTAAAGTGGAGGCCCCTTCAGGAGTGCCACACCAGCCTAAAGAGGACAAGGCAACACTTAATACAGGTTCTAATAGGACCGTTCAGGGCCAAGAAGCTCGGAGAGAGGGTTTTGAACAACCCTAGAAGAAAAAGACGGACAAAGAAAAAAGAGGGAAAGGAGCAATCCCATCTCAGACCTGCCAATAGGTATGAGATATTTAAGTCACTGGTTGACGAGGAGGAACAATTTATGGAGGGCATGGAGGGTTTTAAGGAAACTTCTAATATTCCCGGGCAACTCCCTCTCTCTTCTTCTCCTGTCATACAGCAGGTAGTTGATCCCTGTGAGGTATCACAGCCAGTGTGCTCAGGTGCTTTGGTAGTGCATAACCAGGAGCAGACAGTATCTCAGGATGTCAGTATGGGAATACCAGAGAAAAATAGGGAAAGGCCAACTCTGGGGATAACCCAGGTAGAAAAAAGATCAAAAAATAGCAACTCTCAAGGAGTTGGTAGAAGATCCAATAAGGAGTTGCTAGCAGCCCAAGGAGACAGATTGATCACGGGAGGATCGGTGAGGACAATAGACTCTTATTGCTCCCAGGGTAACCAATGATTATACAATCATGGAATGTGAGGGGTTTAAACAGTAGAACCCATCAATCTGCTGTTCGAAGACTTTTAGAGAATCACAATACTGATTTTTTGCTTTTATAGGAGACTAAGATGTCTTTAGATCTTATGTCCAAAACAGTCAACAGAATTTGGAGGGGTGCTGGTCATATGGATGTGGCTGCCCAAGGTGCCTCAGGGGGGATTGTTACTCTGTGGAACTCTCTTGAATGGTCTGCAATAGAACATCTTGCCTAGAGGGGGGTTCTCACTTCTCTTTTTAGGAATAATGTCACTATGGAACACGTTCTCATCACAAACTTTTATGGGTCTCAAAACCTTGATGGTCAGAGGCGACAGTGGAAGGCTGTGCAGAACATGCGAACCTCAAGGGAAGATTTAGACTGGATTATAGCGGGTGACTTTAACGCTAAATTATCTTCTAGAGACCAGGAAGGGGGAGCTCCCTTTTTGGACCCAGGGGACCGGTTCATGATTGCCCAAGTCCAGGCTTTGCGCTTAGTGGACATTAAATGTCCTGGCATTAACTTCACTTGGACTAATAAAAGGCGGGAGCCACATAGCAGGAAGGTTAAGCTTGATCATTTTCTGGTTTTAGAGGAGGCGTTTGTAAAATGGAATATAAATTTTTAGATTTTAGAAGGCCCAGTCTCTGATCACTGTCCCATTCTGTTGGAAGGCGGGACTAGGATGGGGCAGCATCACAAACCTTTCAGATTTGAGAATTTTTGGCTTCAGAAAGAAGAACTTCGGGAGAAAATTCCACAGTGGTGGGAGGAAGGCCGCCCAGCTTATGGGAGAGCAATGTTCAGAATCCACAAACAACTACAATTTGTCAAAGCTCGGTTGAAGTGTTGGAGGCGTGCTAATAAAACCGACTTCCAGGCCCAAAGAGCTCCATTGGTGGCCAAATGGGATGAGGTCCAAAAATAGTTCAGAGAAGGAGTAATTATAGACCAGCTCAAAGCTGAGGATGATGCCTTGCGTATACGGTGGAGGACATTGACAACCAGGAGGAGACCTATTGGCGGCAGAGAGCAAGAACCACCTGGTTATTAGAAGGGGACAAAAATACAAAATTCTTTCATCGGACTGCTTGTGCTCGAAGACAGATGAATAAGATGGAGGCCCTTCAAGATGAGAACGGTCATTCCTTTGATACACTTCCAGGTATACATTCCCATGCTATGGATTATTTCTCAAAGCTTTTTAAGGAAAGTGTGGTTCAAGATGTAGAGGCCCAAAATGAAGTTATTTTTGTCATACCTGCTATTATTTTTGAGGATGAAAATCAGGCCCTCCTCAAACCCATTGATAGAGATGAATTGAAAACTGTGGTCTTTGGAATGAGCACTGGTAAATCTCCAGGTCCAGACGGTTTCCCAATTGAGTTTTTTCAGGCTTTCTGGGACTACTTAGCGGAAGATGTTAGGGCTGCTGTTGAAGAATACAGAGAAAATAAGAGAATGCTTAAAGCTATAAACCACACTTTCATTACCTTAATTCCAAAAGGTGAGGAGGGGGTTCATATTTCAGATTATAGGCCTATTGCCTTATGTAATGTGTTGTACAAAATAATCACAAAGGTAATGGCTGAGCGCCTAAAACCTCTTCTTCACAACATTATCTCCTCTGAGCAAGGGGGTTTTGTTGAGGGTCGACAGATTCTGGATGGGGTGGTTCTGGCCCAGGAAGCAATCCATTCAATGCACACTTATGGGAATAAAGGGATGTTCATAAAACTGGACATGTCAAAGGCTTATGACAGGGTTGAATGGAGTTTCCTGGCCAAAATGATGGCTGCCTTTGGTTTCTCTCAGGATTGGATAGAGTGGGTCATGAGTTGTGTCTCTTCCCCGACTTACTCTGTTCTAATCAAGGGCCTTCCTTCGCAACCTTTTGGAGCTTCTCGGGGTCTTCGCCAGGGGGATCCTTGTTCTCCTTATCTTTTTCTCATTTTGGCTGAAGGTCTTGGCGAGACTTTTCTTGAGGAGAAGACAGCAAGGCAGATTATTGGGTATTAGGGTGGGGGACGAAGTTTTAACGCACCTGTAGTTTGTGGATGACACTGGTTTGATGGGAGTGGCCAGCATCAAGGAAGCAAGAACGATTAGGGATACTCTTAATGTCTATCTCAGGGCTACTCAATAGGTCATTAATGACAAGAAATCCAAAGTGGTCTTTTTTAATCTGGAGCAAAGGCTTTAGAACAGAATTTTAGAAATCTTGGGATTCACTAGGACTTCTCTCCCTGTGGTTTACTTGGGGATCCCCTTGCACTTTAAGAAGCTGAAATTAGACACTTGGAGGAATTTGTTGGAGTGTATCAAGGACAAAATTAATCACTGGTCTCACAAGTGGTTAAGTTATGGTGGCAGATTAACGTTCTTACAGTCAGTCATTCAAGCCATGCCAATCTACAAATTTTCTATCCTGGCTGCCCCACTTACAATATGGAAAGAGTTGGACAGGATGGCTAGAAAGTTTTTGTGGGAAGGAGCTAAGGGAGAGAGAAAGTGGGCCTTAGTGGGCTGGGATAAAGTCACCCAGCCCAAGGTAAAAGGTGGGTTGGGACTGAGAGGATCCAAGTTAAATAATCAAGCTTTGGCTGGAAAGTTGTATTGGAGGTGGATTTCCCAACCAACTTCCTTATTCAGTAGAATCCTAACTAGTAAATATTTGGGTCATGTTAACCCCAATGAGGTGGGCCGTTTCCCTTTGGATGGTACTGGATCCTTAGTGTGGCAGGCTCTCAAGCTAGGATCTCAGGTTATTAAAGACCAATTATTTTGGAAAGTGGGGAGAGGGGAGAAGGCTCGTTTTTGGACCGATTCATGGGATCAGTACCCACCCATCATTGTTGAATTCCCCGAGTTACTACCAATAAAATCTGCCATAGAAACCAAGGGTTGGGTCCAAATTGAAAGTTATTTCAACACTACTCAGCTGGGGGAGTATAAGTTTAAGAAGTTTAAGAGGTTGGAGGAGTGGCCAATTCCAATCCCCCCGGAGTTGGCACCCATCTTGACCAAAATCTTGATAGAAAGGTTTCTCACAGGGAGAGACGAGGAGGATGAATTAGCTTGGGGCTATGGGAGCCTTGGTGTTTATACAGTGAAGGACGGATATGACAAGATCCTCCCAGAGCCTCCCCCCATTCTTATCCGGTTGAGGATTGGAGAAAGATTTGGCACTCCAAGGGCTGGCCGAAAGTAAACTTTTTTGCTTGGCAGTTTATGCACAATGGAATTCTCACTTTTGACAATCTCAGATGTAGAGGAATCATCGGTCCATCTCAATGTGTTTTATGCCACAAGAACGAGGAAACAGCTGATCACCCGATGTTTGAGTGCCCTTTCACGCGTCGGATTTGGAAGCGATGGTTCTCTCACTATAAAATCCAGGTTAATGGTGACATGAATCGGACTAATATTTGGGAAAGATGGAAGAGGGGTAGATTTAAATCTAAAGCTCTTCAAATTGGGTGGGAGCTTGGCTTATACTTCATTTGGTGGCAAGTGTGGTTGGAGAGAAATGCTAGAATTTTTAGAGAAACCTTTTCCTCGCTAGATGGAGTTTGGCAGGTCATCTGGAGCAAAGTCACGAAAACTGTTGCCGTCTACGCTAAAGAGGAAACTCAGGTTGGTCCTGGGCCAATGGAAGAGGGAGTTGAAAAGCAAGAGGGACAGGACAGAGCTAGTTGGAAACCACCCCCAGAAGGCTGGATTAAAATCAATACTGATGGAGCTGCAAAGGGCAATCCGGGTAGTGCCGAAATTGGCATGGTCTGTCGGAATCATGAGGGATCAGTGCTCTATTGGGAACTGCAAGGCTTGGGAAGAGCCACAAACAATGAAGCAGAAGCCATTGCTATCAAATATGCTTCTATTTGGGCAGTTACTCAGGGCCACAGGAGGATAATTCTTGAATCTGATTCTCAAATACTGGTTGGAGCTCTAGACTGCATGAGGAACTTTGCATTGAAAGCATGGAGGTTGAGGATTCTGGTCTCTCAAATCAAGGAATTATGGAGGGAATTAGATGATGTGATTCCAGTTTATGTGAGTAGAGATTTAAACAAAGCGGTCGATTTCCTGGCTAAGATGGGTGTTGAGAAAGAGGTAGGGGTGCAGTTGCACAGTGACATGCCTATTGAGGATGAGGTGATTAGGCAGGGCCTTGAAAGATCCTTGAGCCAATGATCAAAGAAAAAGCAAAGGGTGGTTTTTGTCATGATATCGTGACCTGTTGCACCATCGCGGCCATTGGAGGTAAGTTGTCGCGATATCGCGACATGTTGCACCGTTGCGGCCACTGGAGGAAAGTTGTCGCGATATCGCGACATGTTGTGTCGTCGCGGCCATTGGAGGAAAGTTGTCACGATATCGCGACATGTTGCACCGTCGCGATCGTTGGAGGAAAGTTGTCGCGATATCGTGACATGTTGCGTCGTCATGGCCATTGGAGGAAAGTTGTCGTGATATCGCGACATGTTGCGCCATCGTGGCTGCTGGAGGAAAGTTGTCGCGATATCGCGACATGTTGCACCGTCACGGCCGCTGTGGGAAAGTTGTCACGATATCGCGACATGTTGCACCGTCGCGGCCCTTGGAGGAAAGTTGTCGCGATATCGTGACATGTTGCGCCGTCGTGGCCCCTGGAGGAAAGTTGTCGCGATATCGCGACATGTTGCGTCATCGCGGCTGTTGGAGGAAAGTTGTCGCGATATCGCGACATGTTGCGTCGTCGCGACCACTGGAGGAAAGTTGTCGCGATATCGCGACATGTTGCGCCGTCGCGGCCGCTGGAGGAAAGTTGTCGCGATATCGCGACATGTTGCACCGTCACGGCCACTGGAGGAAAGTTGTCGCGATATCGCGACATGTTGCATCGTCGCGGCCGTTGGAGGAAAGTTGTCGCGATATCGCGACATGTTGCGTCGTCATGGCCAAGGGAGGAAAGGTGTCACGATTTCGTGACATGTTGCTCCATCGCGGCCAAGGTTGGGAAGGTGTCACGATTTCGTGACATGTTGCTTCATCGCGGCCAAGAGAGGAAAGTTGTCGCGATTTCGTGACATGTTGCTCCATCGCGGCCAAAGGTGGAAAGGTGTCATGATTTCGTGACATGTTGCTCCGTCGCGGCCAAGGGAGGATTGTTGTCGCGATTTTGCGACAGGTTGAATTTTTGCGGTCAGAGGAGTTTTGTGTCGCGATTTCGTGACTTGTAGCTTTTTCGCGGCCAAAGGTGAAGTCGGTGAAAGCGGCGCGATTTCGCGACAAGTTGTTGTAACAGACCAATCAGCTCCCTCAGCTAGCTTGTTATTGGTTCAAGAGATTTGGCTCCATTGCAAATCTTCCTCTTCTCTTGTAATCATGTGCTTTCTTTGTTTTCGGCTGGGATGTGTCTATTCCCAATTGTAACTGATCTTTGTTTTAATACAAGTTTTTTTCAATTTTTTCAAAAAAAACAAATTCATCTTGTAAACTCTACATGAAATCCTCTATCATTTTGATGTCATAGTCACCAAAGGGGTAGAAGAATTGTAGCAATTGTTGGAAATTTGAGTTTATTAAGTTGTCATTGATGTCAAAGATGCAAGGAAAAAATATATTCATGTCAAAGGTGCATAAAATAAAGGTAAGGTTCTCTCAAAAACATTTGCGACCATGGGTTCTAAGTTAATGGATAAAAGGTTTGGATGCCCTAGTTTAAGACCATGACCAAGGAGTTACTTGATTTAAAAAGATTTAAATTATTTAATATTTAAATTATTGAAACTAAATATTTAAATAATTTAACATCTAAATATTTAAATATTTTAAATTCAAATTTATAAACCTTAACATGGGCCATTATCTTACCTCTCCCGCTGAGCAAAAACTTTATTCTAAATTTGTCGACGAAAAACATTTTAATTAAGAATTCGAGGGGCCAACATTTTTGTTGAGAAGGTGGTATCTTATATAAAGGGAGAAAATAAAAGTTTTAAATGATGTGATTAATATATATTATGAAAAAAGTGACGACACAATATATAAAATGATACGAACAAAAACAACGATGTGGCATTGAAAAACACAGCTAAGAAAGGTTTTGGGTAAAATGCGTTGTGCGTTGAAATATAATGATGAGATTTTAGAAGAATATAAATGTGACCACCTGCTTCTTCAATCTCATATGAAATTTTTGTCAAAGTGGTTATTAAAATATATGTAAGAATTGAGAATAGGGGAGTCTAGGATTCAAAATCCAGCGCTTTCGTTTGAGGAAGGAATTTTTTTTTTTGTTTCTTCATGATAATTGAAGAGTAATAATAAGGTTGTTCGTATGCACAATGATATTTTTATGGGCACATAGCTCAAGTGGTAGCCTAGGTGTAGGCAGGGTGCTAGGCTATCTACTTGAGTGATTGGATGAGTTTTGATTGAATGAAATTTATTTTAAAGGAGTTAAAAGGTGTTTTTATGGATCAAAATTATTTGTTGTAAAAGGTTGCACATGTTTCATTATTGAAAACAAAAGGAGGTTTACAAAGTAATATTTTCAGATTTATTTGAGCACATTTTGGAAGGAATATTTTGTGGATGTTTTGAAATAAATTGTTGCTATCTAACCCTTGGATTGGCACAAGAAGGATTGGCTGGTTATAAGACAAGTTTTGAAGATATATCTCCATAAAAACAAAAGGTATGGGCACATCATATTTAGTTTGAAGTTTTTGTTGGAATGAATGTTGTGAAATATAAGGTGGACTAAAAAGGATTGTTTGATAAGCATTGTTAGAAATATTAGAGTGAGTTTTTTTATATACTTCATTGGTGAATGTTTAGAGAACATTTGAGATAGAGTTTGAAGATTATTTGAGTTAGGGTTTGAGACCTACATTGCACTCTTTGTTGGAAATAATGTGAAACACTTGGCTAGGGTTTGTAAAGCAAGTTGTGCTTCATTGGTTGAATGATCGAGTAAAATTCTTGAGCATTGGTTTTGAGTGATATTGAAAGTGAATGTGCAAATATTAGAAATCAGATTTTTGAAAGTGATAGACTTAATAATTGAGTAGAACATATTGAGGTTTGATAGATTACATCATTCTCTATATGTTCTAGAGGTTAAAAAAATTCTAAATAGAATATATCTAAACTGCTTCAAGTTAAAGGAATTACTGTGAAGATTAGGAAAAGCATTTGATAGCATTGTGTGCAAGATTTGAGATTGATTGAGCATATCTTGTGATCTATTTTGAGAATGTGTTAGAACAAGTTTAAGTAAATATTTGTGAAGGCTTGAGAGTATATTGAGCAAGTCTTGGTGAAGACTTGAAGGTAGATTTGAGCAAGTCTTAGTGAAGACTTGAAGGTAGATTTGAGCAAGTCTTGGTGAAGAATTGAAGGCAGATTTGAGCAAGTCTTGGTGAAGACTTGAAGGCAAATTTGATCAAGACTTGGTCAATACTTGAAGGTAGATTTAAGCAAGTATTTTTTAGAATAAGAGAATATTCTCTTAATTTCCACTAGGATAGACACTTGAGTTTCCACTCCTCCATGTGTCAGGAGAACTCTCAGTGGTGTCTTCATCAGGTCTAATGAGTTGTTGTAATCCAATGGCTCTCAATGATCAACTCTGCTATTTATACAAAGTTGATCCTTGGAATAAATCAATCAGTTCCACTCTTCTCTTCATATTTTGTGTAATGCTTTGCATATCTATTATTGTGAAATTCTAACATGGTACCAGAGCAGGATAGATTTTGCTAGCATTCTCTCTTGAAGGTTCTAAGGATTTGGTTCACTTGTTTGGATTTTTATTTGACTAACTTGCTTGATTATAATGCAATAAGTCAATTTTTTATCCATATTTTTTCTTAGAAAAATCTTCATTGTTAAAATATATGAATTGAAATTGTTTCATGCTTGAGAATTTTTTTCTTCAAAAAATATATTTCTCATTCCTCGTTTTGATTCATTTACTATTTTTCGTGGTCCAAAATAAAATTTTAATCTATTTTTTTTTTTTCAAGGTCCAAATTTTTATTTGGCGCTACCTCCATATACATGGATCCTTATTTTTTTTGGCCCATAGATTGCAATTAGATTTTATGGTTTTATATTGCAATTAATATAGCTAAATCACGAATCCATTTTGTCTATTAACCAAATACATTTTTTTATTCAACTTCAAGTGTGATTTCTTCAGGTACGTTAGGCTTGGTGTGCCACCCACACGTGGCTCTTGGCATCCTCCTTCATAGATTCGAATCTTCTCACTAGGTGTATCTGGATACAACGCTCTCTAACGCATCGCTCCTTATATTCTTCTCACCTGGTGGAAGAACAACTCACATCTCTGTTGTTTTAATGTCTCTGGTTCCTAGCACTTACTTGTTTCAAAGTATAGTTTTTTTCTAAAATATTTTGTAGGAAAATCGATTTTTTTAATTTAGCTTCAAGTGTGTTTTCTTCGGGAAAATTAGGCTTGGCGCGCCACCCACACATAGCTCTCAGAATCCTTCTTCATAGCTTTGAATCTTCTCACTAGGTGTATTTGGATACAACGCTCTCTTTTGCATCACTCTTTATATTCTTCTCACCTCGTGGAATAACAAATCACATCTCTGCTATTTTATCGTCTCTCATTCCTTGCACTTGCCCGATTCAAAGTTTAGAACTATTTTTATCTCTAATTTCTTCTGCAGGGAAGGTTCTTAAAAACTCAATTTTTTCACACAAACCTCTGTGAAAATCGAGCTCTCATCTCAAAATTTTACAGATAACTAAAGGTATATTTATTACATATATATACTTTATATTTTTTTGGGTCTATTTATTTTGTATGCACAGGTAACGACTTCAATTTCAATCATCCTCGCGTCCTTGGTTCCTTGAAATCAAGGTAATATATTTTATATATTTCTATAGTCCCTTTGGTTCGTCTGCGTAGGTGGTCGTCATTTCATTCTCGGCATCCTCGACTCTGGGGTTATCTCCGCCTAGATCGAACCAACATCACTACAGAGAAGGAAATATTTTTTTGAAGCTTGTTCTAGAGGGAGTTTTCATCTCCCTGAGCGCCTCTTCTGATCCGATAAACCTGTATTTTTTTTACCGCTCTCCTTTCTGTTGAGCGTGTCTCCTCTGCTCCGAACAGGCTACCTCTTTATTTTTTGTCTGTATTTTCTTAGGTCCCAAAAGGTATTGTTTAAATTTATTTTTTTCCTCCAAATATATTTTTTAAAAGGGTTATTAAAAACTTCGATTTTGAAGTATAAATTGGACTCCTCTTCAAAGAGCCTTTTAAAGGGCCTTTGAAAATTCGTAGTCAATTGTAACCAATAAATAATAAAATTTGGGGGAGGGGGTTATGTACAATTTAATGCACATTTGTGTCTCTTTAAGGGGGGTTGTATAATTTTTCCTATCTTCTCCTCATTTTTTTCCCTTTTAGGCATATTTATTTAGAGGTGTAATTAATAGATATAAAATTGCATATGCTTACACTCTCTAAAATAATTCTCGTATTTTGATTATCTTTTTAAGGGAATAACTAATTTTTTTAATAAGTAGATATTGTTATAACAATTTTTATCAAAAGGAGTTCTAGTTTTTTTTTTTAAATTCATTTCTCTTATTTATTGTTAACATATTTATTTCAAATAAATATTGTAAGGAAGATATTTTAACATTTTTTCACTATGGTGTTATTGTTGAAATATTAAAAACAATCAACTTCTTTTTATATTTGTTATTTATCTAAACAAACATATAATTGTGTTTAAAATTAATATCTTCATCCTCAAAATATATTTGCCTACGTTCCATGTATCATTACCACTAAAAACTTATAGTTTCCCTCATGTAAGGGCGGGTTTTTGGAGGCACTTGGTATAAAGGCCTGGCATATATTTTTCATTCATCCATTATTTCTTTTGGATATCTCTCTCACTTATAGTTTCCCTCTAGTAAGGGCAAGTTTTGAGAAAATCCAAAGAAAAAACAGGTTGAATTCTCTGCATTTCAAGCCTACACCCCTTGACAAACTCTTCTCTATACTTATAGTTTCCCTAAAGTAAGGGTGAGTATTGAGAGGAACTAAGAGGAATTGGCAATTCAAAAGCAAACAATACTCAAAACTCATTATACTTATAGTTTCCCTCTCGTTAGGGTAGGTATATTGAGTTATTTTAATATTGAAAAGCTTCATCAACCTTAACATTTTGCATTAATCTAATTTTTGAAGTTCTAAGGGGGGATATATTGGTTAATTAAAACTTCAAACCTTTTAAGATGATGAATTCAATTGAACCTCTCACCCCTCATAACTTTCACACTTGGAAACCTAAAATATTAAATCTTATATCTCAAAAAGGCCTTACTCATTTGTTAGAAGAAAAGCAACCAAAATTTGAGAAAGAATATGAAATTTTTATTCATAAAGGAAAAATGCACGAAACTATGGGTATTATTAGCTCTAATGTTCATGAAAGTTTATGGTTTCACATTACAGATTGCAAAACTCCTCATGAAAGTTGGGAGAAACTAAAGACCTTGTTTGGGAAAGTAGATCAGATGAGATCAATGCAACTAGAAGTAGAACTAACATCTTTGTCTCCTGAATATTTTAGTAGTATTATTGACTTCCTCACTAAGTTCAAAGAAATCCTCACTCAATACAAAGGTAGTGGGAAGACTAATACTGAAGAGGAATGCATTTATCTAATCCTTTCTAAGCTAAATGGTGTTTTTCAAATATTTGCTACCACATTTATATCTACCAAAGACGCTCTTGGTACAACCTTTAAAATACCTTATTTAGAAGAATTATTTGATAGATTAACTAGGGAAGAAACCAAACTTGCTAGATATGAAATCTCTTCTTCTTCCTCTTCCTCTAAAGCCTTAGTAGCCTCCACCTCTTCTAAAAAAAATTTCAAAAAGAAGGAAAAGACCCCCATAACATGTACTCACTATAAAAATAATGGTCACTCTACAAACAAATGCTGGAAAAGATTACAACAACTAGAGGAAGCTATAAAATATCAAAATATAGATAATAAAAAGCAAATAGGAAAAGCCCTTAATGTTCAAGGAAAAACCTCCAATTCTTCCTCTAATTTTTGGGTCCTAGATTCTAGAGCTACTCATCACATGACTACTTCAGATAAGTCTTTTTCTTCTATCTCCTCTAGCTCTAATTGTAGCATAGAAGTGGGTGAATCTTCCTTTATCCCTATCAAAGGAAAAGGGGACATAACCATTGATGGTGGCTCTATAAACAATGTTCTCTATGTTCCAAACATTGCCACCAATATCCTCTCTTTCTATCAGATTTGTACTTTTGGAAAGGGGAAAATTATTCTCTTCTCCCCAATAGGAGTTGAGATAAGAGACTTCCAAGATCCCCATTCTCTTATAGCCAAAGGAAATATCGATCATAACTCTCATCTATTTCAATTCAAAGGCTTCCAAAATAAAGAAGGAGCCTCATGTTTTGTGGCTCATGGAGATCTTGAAAGTCAAATTTGGCATGAAAGGTTTGGTCATCTTAGTTACAACTACCTAAAGTATTTGAGTACCCATGATATGGTAACAATTTTACCCCAAGTCTCTTCTAGTAATAGAGTTTGTCCTGGATGTGCTCTTGGAAAGCAACATCAAGATCCTTTCCACCCAAGTAGTTCTCCAAAAACCTCATCCCCTCTATTTTTAATCCATAGAGACTTAATGACCTTTCCTGAACCATATTTCAAAGGAGCAAAGTATGCTCTAACCTTTATTGATGATTTTTCTAGAAGGTCCTGGGTATACTTTCTAAAATATAAAAGTGATGTTTTATCCCACTTTAAATTTTTTAAAGCATTAGTTTAAAATTAGGCATCTTGCAAAATCAAGAAGATTCGCATTGATAATGGGGGAGAATACTGCAGTAATGAGTTCTCCATATTTCTTTCAAGTCATGGTATCATTCATCAACATTTTGTCTCCCATAATCCTCAAAAAAATGGTATTATGAAAAGGAAAAACCAAACCCTAAAAGAGATGGCAAATTGTATGCTCCATTCAAGAGATCTTCCAAAAAAAATTTGGGCAGAAGCTATTAACTGTGCAAATTATATTTAAAATCGCACACCTCATAAATCTCTTGACCATTTAACTCCTGAAGAAGCATGGTCTGGCTCAAAACTAGATGTTTCCTACTTCAAGATCTTTGGGTGTACTGCTTATCCCAATGAAGAAAAGGAAGTCTCTTGATAAGAAAATCAAAAATATCATCTTTGTCAGTTATTGTGAAGAATTGAAAGCATACAGGATTCATGATCCCTCAACTCATGAGGTTTTCTTTCATAGTAATGTCCAATTTGATGAAAAATTCCCTCAAAAAGATCCTCAAAAGCCCTCTTCCTCCATTGAGCCTTATCCTATATTAGAACCTCAATATTATGAAGAACCAACTCTTGAAGTTAACTTGGTCATTAATAATAAAGATGAATAACTTGTAGCTCCATATCAATGCCTTTCAACTCCTTATTTGGATACGAAGACAAGCCTCACATTGTTGGTTTTTCCCCACAGGGTTTTTTTCACCAACAATATTATGTAAATGAGTACCTAATAAGGCCAAGTTGTCGGGACTCATCTTTATTTCTTGTTAAAGAGGACAATCTTTGCCATACAAAGACATGCCTCTCTTCTTCTCATAGTTGGTTTTTTCCCATAGGGATTTTTTACCAACTGTCTATTGTATTAGGAGGACAATCTTCACCATACAAAGACAAGCCTCTAACTTTTTTTTTATTGATGGTTTTTTTCCCATTGGGTTTTACCATCTCTTCAAAATAATTCATTGTACATGAGTACCTCATCAGGCCTTGTTTCCAGGACTCATTTGTACAATTCACCCCTAGTATCACTTAAGGGGGGTGTTAGAATAAGAGAATATTCTCTTAAGTTCCATTAGGATAGACACTTGAGTTTCCACTCCTCCATGTGTCATGAGAACTCTCAGTTGTGTCTTCATCAGGTTTGATGAGTTGTTGTAATCCAACGACTCTCAATGATCAACTCTAATATTTATACAAAGTTGATCCTTAGAATAAATCAATCAGTTCCAATCTTCTCTTCATGTTTTGTGTAATGATTTGCATAGCTATTATTGTGAAATTATAACAGTCTTGGTGAAGAATTGAAGGTAGATTAGAGCAAGTCTTGGTGAAGACTTGAGAGTAGATTGAGCAAGTTCTTGAGAGGACTTATAGGTATATTTGAGCAAGTTTTTGAGAGGAATTGTAGGTATATTTGAGCAAGTCTTGGTGAAATACTTGAAGATAGATTTGAGCAAGTCTTGTGAAGACTTGAGACAACATTGAGAGTAGGTTTTATTTGTTTAAGCTGTGTTAAGATTTGGGACAGATCTAAGCAAATTTTATTTATGATTTGATCAAGCTTTGTGTTAAGGCTTGGGGACAGATTTGAGATAGAGATTTGTGAGAATATTTATAAGCAAATTTGTGAGCATATTTGTGCTACACTCGGGATAGATTTTGGTATAGATTTGAGATAGAGTTGAGAGTAATATTTGGAGGTGATAAAGTAGAGGATATCAATCTCTAGTGGATAGAGATCCGTTAGCTAGGGTAGTGAGGACATAGGTCTTCTATGGAGAGAGATCCACAAGCCAGAGCAGTGGGGGAAAAATTCTTCTATAAGATCATCAACTAGAGTAGAGGAGAAAAATTTCTCCTATGGATAGAGATCCATGAACCAGAGTAGAGGAGAAAGAATTCTCCTATGGATATAGATCCACAAACCATAGCAAGGGAAAATATTTCTCCTATGGCGTGTGATCCGTGAACCAGATGGGAAGATAGAGTTCTATGGAGAGAGATCCACGAACCAATTGAGGAGATAGAGGTATCCTAAATGAAGTTCCACAAACTAGAGAAAAGAGGAAAGAGTTATCCTATGGAGATAGATCTACAAATCACAACATAGGGGATTGGTGTCTCCTTTGGATAGAGGTCTATAAACATTGTAATAGGGAATTAATTCCCAAGAGATTTGTTGAAAAAATTTTAGTGGAAATATTTTCTCCGTGGAGTAGCCCACATTGGGTGAACCACGTTAAATTGGTGTTTCTATTGTGTGTGATGATTTGTGTATTGCTTTGATTACTGCTATTGATATTGCCATTGATAATATTGGATAATATTATTTAGGAAAGAAAAGTGAAAGTTGGTCTTATACTGTTCACCCCACTCTTAGTATAAACTTATGTTCTTCAATTGATATTAGAGCAGGTTCCTTCAGGGAAGCCTAATAGCTTGAAGGAAGATCTACAAGAACACACATGGCAAGGAAAGGTAAAATAAGAACCATGAGACCTGAAAAGGAAGAATAATTTGATTTTAAGACTAAGAGAAAGGAAGAAGAAAAATCAACGAGATGTGTAGAGTGTGGTAAGCTTGGTCACACGACACTTTATTATCCACAAAATGGTTATAATAGCAGTAAAGAGAAAAATAAATTTGATTTTTCTCTCAAAGATATTTTTGCTCTAATAGGAGGGGAAACAAGATCTAGAAGCAGAAAATAAGCTAATTGTGTAAAAAGGAACACAAAGGAACTAAGAATACTCAAATATTTTATTTGTGGTAACTTTGGTCATCTTGAATATCATTGTTCAAAAGTTGGGTATAGTAGCAGTGAAGAAGAATATTTTGGTAACCTTGGCCACAATGCAACTTATTGTAATGGTTTCAGTAGTAGTGAAGATGAAAAATAAAACAAGGATAGTCAAATCAGGTGTACAAAGGAAATTATACTTTTGGTAATAGAAGAAAAATAAGATGCTCATGTTGAAGTAGCAATCAGTGCTTCAAGTGACAATGATGAAAGTCTTTCAGATATTGAAGAGTATGAAGATGCTCTTGAAAATATAGAAGAAGAGGAAGATTCAGAAAAAGGAAAGGAGGAAGTCATAGTTAAGGAACTTGTTGAGTTAAAAAGGGAGAACTTAAGATTGAAAGCCCAAGTACAAGAATATGAGGAAACAAAGGCAAAGTTTCTACAATATCCCACTAACCTTAAGGTTAAGGTTGAAGAGGCAAGGAAAATTGAAGAAGGTATGACTGAAAATTTAGAGGTAAAAGTCTTAGAATGTGAAATATTAGAACATGAGGTAGTTTCACTAAGGAAGGAAGTGAAAGATTCTAAAGACAAGCTACATAGGTTTGAGAAAAGTTCAAAATATTTGGATAACACTACCAAAGCACAAATATCTTCATCTATCAAGATAGAACTAGGCAATGAAGAAGATCTAGAAGTACAAAAAGAGGAATCAAGCTCAAAGGAAAAGAAAGTCTCAACAGGAACATAAAAATAAGTGACTAAATAAGAACCTAAGACTTACGTCGATGTGTTGATAAGTGACAACATCAAAGAGGATGGAAACAATGCACAAAAAATATAGGGATCATCACAAATATGGAAGGACTAAGATATCGGTGGGTCCAAGACATAATTTCTTCAAAGGATGTTGCTTCTCATGTAACAGGTTTGGTCACAAGGCTATGCAGTGCAGGGCTCATGAAAATAAGGAATATGGTTTGACTAAGAGAAATTTCAAAGATGGACATCTCTTTCAAGGGTATTTCTACTCTTGTAATAATTTTGGTCATAAAGCAATTCATTACATGGTTTATGATAGGAATGGGTATGGCTTCACCAAGAGGAACTTCAAGATATTTGCATCTCCTAGGAACCACAACATCAAGTGTTTAAATTGAAATAATGTTAGGCATAAAATTTCTTTAACTTCCAAGAACATGCAAGAAAGAGGATTCTAAAAAGATTCAAAAATGTATGAATTCAAAGGTATGAAAAGAGAAAGCTGAGAAAGAAAAGAAACATTGTATGTTGGGAGTAGATATACTCCTACCCCAAAATTAATTACCTCAAGGAGAGGATGTGGGGAGGGGTCTAAGCTAATAGTCTTATATTTAGCCCCAAAGGAGTCCCTTTTCTATTGATGTCAAAGGGGGAGATATTTGAGTAAGGGGGAGAGCATTAAGTTAGGGGGAGAAGCTTCTTAGGGGGAGTAGTTTTGGTATCCAGTTGCACTAAAAGGATATGTTTTAGTAAGGGTTGACATAAATGACAAAGAGAAAGATTGTTGGAAATTTGGGTTTATTAAATTGTCATTGATGACAAAGGTGAAAGGCATAAATATATTGATGTCAAATGTGCATGGTCATTAAAAGTAAGGCAAGGTTCTCTCCAAAATATTTGGTACCATGGGTTCTAAGTTAATGGATAAAAGGTTTGAATGCGCATGTTAAAGACCATGACCAAGGAGTTATTTGGTTTAAAATGATTTAAATTATTTAAAATTTAAATATTTTAAATTCAAAGTTTATAAACCTTAACATGGGCCATTATCTTACCTCTCCTATCGATTAGGAAACTTTATTCTAAATCCGCTGACATCGATTGAAAACTTTATTCTAAATCCGCTGACGAAAAATATTTTTATTAATAATTCGAAGGGCCAACATTTTTGTTGAGAATGCGGTATCTTATATAAAGGGAGAAAATCAATGTTTTAAATGATGCGATCAATTAATATTGTGAACATAAAAAGCGACGACACATTATAGAAAATGATACAAATGCAAACAATGATATGACATTGAAAAATGTAGCTAAGAAGGGTTTCGGGTAAAAGACGTTGTGTGTTGAAATATAACAATGAGATTTTTGAAGAATATAAATCCGAACACCCACTTCTTCGATATTATACCATAGGTCGGTCGCAGTGGTTGTTAAACTCTGTGAGAGGATTGATAACAGGGGAGTGTAGGGTTCGAAACCCAGTGCTTTCGTTTGAGGAAGGAAAATGTATTTTTTGTTTCTTCGTGATAATTGGAGGGCAAGAATAAGGTTAGGCAGTAATATTTTTATGGCCACATAGCCCAAGTGGTAGCCTAGATGTGGGCAGGGTGCTAGGCTAATTGATAATGCGAGTTCAAATCACGTAAGAGCATGATGGTTGAAATACGCACAACTTTTGGCTAAGGTATGTTTTAATATTTTGATATTTTATTTTTGTAACGTGAATGTGACATACAAGGGTAGAGAGTAATATATGAAGTTAGATAAGACTTTGGAGTTATAAGAGCTTATATAATATTATAAGGGAGATATAAATCATATGGATAATTGAATTTTGAATTCTTGTTTAAAATGTTCAAAGAATTGGCTAAGGTATGTTTTAATATTTTGATATTTTATTTTTGTAACGTGAATGTGACATACAAGGGTAGAGAGTAATATATGAAGTTAGATAAGACTTTGGAGTTATAAGAGCTTATATAATATTATAAGGGAGATATAAATCATATGGATAATTGAATTTTGAATTCTTGTTTAAAATGTTCAAAGAATGTTTAAAGGTGCAATGTATTTTTTTTAGATTGAAGTTATAAAGTGTAATAGAGATATTATTATTGTAATTTGTGCTTGAGTGATTGGATGAGTTTTGATTGAATGAAATTTATTTTAAAGGAGTTAAAAGGCATTTTTATGGATCAAAATTATTTGTTGTAAAAGGTTGCACATGTTTCATTATTGAAAACAAAAGGAGGTTTACAAAGTAATATTTTCAGATTTATTTGAGCATATTTTGGAAGGAATATTTTGTGGATGTTTTGAAATAGATTGTTGCTATCTAACCCTTGGATTGGCACAAGGAGGATTGGTTGGTTATAAGACAAGTTTTGAAGACATATCTCCATCAAAACAAAAGCTATGGGCACATCATATTTAGTTTGAAGTGTTTGTTGGAATGAATGTTGTGAAATATAAGGTGGAGTGAAAAGGATTGTTTGATAAGCATTTTTGGAAATATTGGAGTGAGTTTTTTTATATACTTCATTGGTGAATGTTTAGAGAACATTTGAGATAGAGTTTGAAGATTATTTGAGTTAGGGTTTGAGACCTACATTGCACTCTTTGTTGGAAATAGTGTGAAACACTTGGCTAGGGTTTGTAAAGCAAGCTGTGCTTCATTGGTTGAATGATTGAGTAAAATTCTTGAGCATTGGTTTTGAGTGATATTGAAAGTGAATGTGCAAACATTAGAAATACGATTTGTAAAAGCGAAAGACTTAATGATTGAGTAGAACATATTGAGGTTTGATAGATTACTTCATTCTCTATATGTTCCAGAGGTTAAACAAATTTTGAATAGAATATATCTAAACTAATTCAAGTTAAAGGAATTATTGTGAAGATTAGACAAAGCATTTGATAGCATTGTGTTCAATATTTGAGATTGATTGAGCATATCTTGTGAGTTGTTTTGAGCATGTATCAGAGCAGATTTAAGCAAGTATTTGTGAAGGCTTGAGAGCAGATTGAGCAAGTCTTGGTGAAGAGTTGAAGGTAGATTTGAGCAAGTCTTGGTGAATACTTGAAGGTAATTTTGAGCAAGTCTTGGTGAAGACTTGAAGGTAGATTTGAGCAAGTCTTGGTGAAGAATTGAAGGTATATTTGAGCAAGTCTTGGTGAAGACTTGAAGGCAAATTTGAGAAAGTCTTGGTGAAGACTTGAGAGCAGATTGAGCAAGTTCTTAAGAGGACTTGTAGGTAGATTTGAGCAAGTCTTGGTGAAAGACTTGAAGACAGATTTGAGCAAGTCTTGTGAAGACTTGAGACAACATTGAGAGTAGGTTTTATTTGTTCAATGTTTGTGTTAAGGCTTGGGACAGATCTAAGTAGAGTTTCTTTGTGATTTGATCAAGCTTTGTGTTAAGGATTGGGGATAGATTTGAGATAAATATTTGTGAGCGGGGTTAGAGTAGATTTGTACTACACTTGAGATAGATTTTGGTGCAAATATAAGATAGAATTGAGAGAAATATTTATAGGTGATAAAGTAGAGGACAATAATCTCTAGTGTATAGAGATCCATTAGCCAAGGTAGTGAGGATATAGGTATTCTATGGAGAGAGATCCACAAGCCAGAGCAGTGGGGATAGAAGTCTTATATAATATCATCAACTAGAGTAGATGAGAAAGAGTTCTCCTATGGATAGAGACCCATGAACCAGAGTAGAGGAGAAAGAGTTCTCATGTGGATAGAGATCCACGAACCAGAGAAAGGGGAAAGAGTTCTCTTATGGAGTGTGATCCATGAACTGGATGGGAAGATAGAGTTCTTCTATGGAGAGAGATCCATGAACTAGTTGAGGAGATAGAGGTCTCCTAGATCAAGTTCCATGAACCAAAAAAAAGGGAAATATTTCTCCTGTAGAGAGAGATCCATAAATCAAAGCACAGGGGATTGGCGTCTCCTTTGGACAAAGGTCCATAAACATTGTAATAGGAAATTGATTCCCAAGATATTTGTTGAGAAAATTTTTGTGGAAAAATCTTCTCCGTGGAGTAGCCCACATTGGGTGAACCATGTTAAATTGGTGTCTCTATTGTGTGTGATGATTTATGCATTGTTTTGATTACCTGTTATTCATATTTCCATTGATAATATTGGATAATATTGTTTGGGAAAGAAAAGTGAAAGTTGGTCTTATACTGTTCACCCCCTCCTCAGTATAATCTTGTGTTCTTCAGCCATCCTGTAGTATCAAAATGTTAGCCACCTTCAATTTTTGTAGAAATTCCTCAATAGTTTTTGCTCAAAATTTCTCTTCTAATCCATTATGCCTATAGTAAATTTAAAAAATAATATAAACTAATGCATAGATCCTAGTTCATTAATGGTGGATTTGATCATATTGAGAGTAGAAATAACGTGTCCTTTGTTCATGCATGCATTAGATAAGAAATATTTAGCTTCATCATTGTCAAATCAATGTGATGTACCTCATAATGAGGTGAATCATTCACCAATGTCCCTCTTGAAACATGATATTCTATGTGTGCAACAAATAACTACTGGTTAGGCTAAAGAAGCATGCCATGATAACTTGCATGTAGAGGAATTGTGCTAGAGTTTGAATTGCTTGTAGTGGATATTTCCCTATGCATAGTTTACACACTTTCCATTCCCATTGTGGTGACACATCACCTTGATTTTTCTTCCACTTCTCATGTAGATCTTGTAATCTTATGTGTTTCTTGTCCTTACTATAGATGAGTGCCACATGGATTAGATCGGTATTTGGCATAAAAAAAATTGCTTGACACTGATCAATGTGGTGGCTACTATAAAGCATTGCTATAATAATTTTGATACTAGACCATGTAATAGGGGGAGAGAACCATAAAAACCCAACACTTTGTACAATTATTTCAACCACAATGATCTCTTTTTGAACCTTCTATTAAGCACCATAGATTATGAAATTGCTAAATGCATGCAAAATTTACTAAATTAAACAAAGGTAAAAAGGAGAAATACATACATTCTTAAGAGAGATGAATCATGATGCTTTGAAGGAGGTAGGAACCTATGATTATACCAAAATAAGCTTTGGGGTTAAAAACAAACTAAAACAATCATACTAACATCCACAAACATATATTTATGGATTTTTTTTTATTTTTTTAATAGAAGAGACTACCATATGGATTTCAATCTATTTCTACCCTAGTTGTGTCCATATTTTCACAACCACGTTTTTATTTTTATATAAAACTAGCATACTGGAAATCAATTTTCATACTAGTACTCGCCCAATGGTGCCCCTAAAGGGGTTTTTAGGTCTATTTTTTTTTCCTTTTTTTTTTTTCAATAGGAAAAAAAACACAATCATCCTTCATTTATTGTGAGAGAAGAGGTTTTTTCATGCAACATGTATATCAAACTATGAAAGTAAATAAGTAGAAATATCTTCCTTTAACATTAGCTTGTGATACAACTCTAGACAATGTCCATTTACCACCATATTTCACCTCAAGGTATCAACAGGTACTAGTCACATGACACCCTTATCAAAGACTTGATAAATCTCATATGGAGCTTGCCAATGAATGCAATATAATGTGAATCAAACAATAGTGCCCAATCACCTGGCTTGTAATTGTTTCTCTTGATATGCCTATCATGTCATGTTTTCCATTATTGTTGAATGATTTTCATTTGATGAAAGGCATCCCTTCGTAACTCACCAAATGCATTAAGCTACATCATCCTTTATTGTTGTACCTATTATAAATAAATACCAACATTAAGTTTAGTATGTAATGTTTGCAATTCAAATTTAATAAGTAAAATGAGTTCTTACCACAAACTAACTCATATGGAGTAAATCTAGTGGTGGATTTCCATATGATATTGTAAGCCCACATATCTTTTGGCAGTATATTGATCCAATGTTTTCTATGTGAAGCTAATATCTCTATTAAAAAAAAATCTAACTCCCTATCAATAAATTCTACTTGATCGTTGGTCTATAGGTAAAATGATGAGGATTTTTTATGTTTCACTTGGTAAATTTCCATGAATGCATGAATGCCTTTTGATGTAAATTGGGGTCCTTGATCAAACACAATTTCATGAGGAAAACCAAAGTGCTAAAAGATTTGATTATATAAGAAATCAACCACTTTGTCCTCAAAAGCATAGTGGAGAACAATTACTTCTACCCAATTTGTTACAATATGTACATACTAGGATGTGTTACTTCCCTTGGGATGGTGGATCAATGGGTCCAATAAAATATATGCCTCATTTTTTAAATAGTTTCATAACTACTTGAGGTTGGAGGGGAATCTAATTTTGTGTAATAGGTTTTCCTATTTGTTGATATTGATCATAGTGGAACACATACTTTTTTACATCCTTGTGGAGTGAGGGCTAGTAATATCCTAATCCTAAAATATTTTACGTAGTTTGTTTTGTTGAGTAGTGTCCTTCCAAATGTTCATCATGACATACCCAAAGGATGTCATAGACTTCATCTTCCCTAATATACATACACAAAACATGAGTAGTCCCACATTTAAATAATAATCCTTTAATCCATTAGAATGATGAACGTTTTTGAATTAATTGGTGTCTTTCATTTGTAGTAAGATAAGACAAAATATTCTCAATTACCAAATAACTAGAAAAATATGTGAACCAGGAAGAGTGTATTGATATCGTGAATAAATTTTCATCAAGAAAATAATCATCCACTGGTTCTTTTTCTCCAGTAGTTTCTAGTCTTGGAAAAATTTCAGTGAGTACATTATCTTTTCTAGGTCTACCTATGATAGCCATGTCAAATTCTTGCAAGAGCAACAACCATCGGACCACCTATCCACTTACAATTCATTTATTCATCCAATATTTAATTATGGAGTGGTTGGTATACATATATAGGGTAATTTATTGATGGCATAGACTACTACAAAATATTATGTCTTAGTCATGGTGTAGTTATTTTCAGCCTCTTTTAAATTCTTAGTAATATAGAAAATGGAATATTTTTTTTCATTTTATTAATCTTGTTGACCAAGGACTAAACCTATTTTGGTATTGAAAGCATCAATATGAATATGAAATTGGATCTTCTAGTTAGGTCCCATCAATACTAGTGTAGAGGTCAACTTTTCTTTAATGGGATCAAATGCCACTTGACATTCTTTTATCCATTTTAACTCAATGTTCTTGGTAAGGAGGGAGAATAATGGGGCAATGATTTTACTAAAATTTTCTATAATTTATCTATAATAGCCTGCATGTGTTAAGAAATGTCTATCATCCATATGATTCTCAGGTTGAGGCAACTGATTTAGAACTTCTATTTACTTTGGATCTACTTTTATTCCTGTAACTAAGACATGATGCCCTAACATGATTCCTTCATCCATCATCATCAAAAACTTATCATTTCTTAAATATAGGATATAGATTTTGCATCAGGTGATAACTTGATTCAAAATATGGAGAACCCCATTAAAGGTTTCTCCATATACTATGAAATCATCCATATATACTTTGATGCATTCATTAGTGAGATCCATAAAAATAGCAAGAATTTTCCATTGAAATGTTGTGGGAGCATTGCATAACCCAAATGGTAATACTCTATATGAAGGGGGTACAT
Source organism: Wollemia nobilis (assembly GCA_028583015.1). Lineage (NCBI taxonomy): Eukaryota > Viridiplantae > Streptophyta > Pinopsida > Araucariales > Araucariaceae > Wollemia > Wollemia nobilis. The sequence continues at coordinate 4,667,646 of JAQPPZ010004166.1, forward strand.
GAATGTGGTTTTATATTGGTCTTCTAGTGCCATCTACATCTAGTTGTAAGCACTAAAACCATATAGGAAAGAAAAATATTTTCATCCAAAAAGGGTGTCAAGTACTTGTTCTATAAAAGGTAATGCATAGTGATATTTTTGTGTGGACTTATTAAGTTCTTTGTAGTCAACACACACATGCATATTTCTATTCGTATTGGGAATTATAACCTATGGAGAGACCCATTTTTTATCATATATTAGATAAATAAAACTTGCATCCAATAGCTTTTCAATATTTGTTTTTACCATATCCCTCAACGCAATATTTTTCTTCCTTTAGGGATAGTGGACGAGTTTCTTATTGGTGGTATAGATTCTATGAGTGCATATTTTGAGGTGGATCCCATTCATATCACTATAATCCCATGCAAATGCATTAAGATGTTAGATTAAGAATTCAAATAATTTTACTTCTTCTTTATCCTTCAACCAGTTATTATAATTAACAAATTTTCCTAGTTGTATCTTTATTTGTTTGGTGCTTGGTTGCACTGAGTTAACTCCTCTATTCACTAATGAGTTTACGGGAAAATAATGAGGTAGAAATATTTTTGTTAAAAGTAATTCTTATAGGAATAATTATGAGGCACAATAATACCTCATTTTTTAGGCCCTCTTACCACCTTTTTGAAGCAATAGGATATGCCTTGTTTTAGTTATTGCATTAGTGATGTGATTAGATAAGGTTAAATAGGAAGAAATTTCACTTAGATAAAATATAGTCATTTTCTAAGTAATAAAGGATTGAAATGCTAATTTTTGACAAGATTATGAAGGGTTATTTAGCCTTGCTCATAGTAAGGGATTTTGGTAGAGTTTTGGATCCTATTTTAGGCTCACTCTTTTCCTAGGAATATAGTTAGAGAAGGTTTTTAACTATGTCTATTTAGCTTACATTGAACCTACCTTGTTCACTAGGCATCAGATAGAACAACCTGTAGGATGTAATAATTATACACTAGTGCTGGAAAAGACTATGACCTGTAACTAGATCCTAAGTTGGCCAAAATTGCCACATCGTTATAGAAAATAGCTAGAGGTATTGTTGTGATGATTTGAAGGTGATATGGCACTAAATTACAAATTACAATTGGCTAGAAATCAACAAGACACCAAAATGAGAAGAAAGTAAAATTTTGGTTAATTTTGGTCAACTATTTTTGATCAGTTGTAACAGTTAAACTTGAATGTTGTTAATAGCTAGCAGTAAGCTAAGAATAAGACAAACCACTAGATTTTGGGCATAAGAGTTAGAAACTATTTTCTACTATATTTAATTTATTTCCTAATCCTTCGAATGTGGCTGTTGAAGTACATTAAGGTTGTTTACTAAGTTGAACTGCCAAGTGTAATTCTATTTTATCTTTACCTGTTGATTAGGGAACAAAATTGTTAACCAAATATTTATTGTTGCAAAATGTTTAACCATGGATGTATAAGAGGGTCTTGTATTCTCCCTTATATATAGACTATAAGCCTAGGATCATATAGCATAGAGGAGATGAATAGTATTCTTATGTTGTAACTTGTAAAAACTATTTGTTGAATCTAGTTTGCAATAAAACTATGTTATAAGTTTTTCATTGTACTACAAATATATGATCTAAAGTGATTCATATTCCCTTCCAAATTTCTACAAACAAGCATCCAATCCTAGAAAGGTGCAAGGTACATATATTATGTTTTATTTTATTGAATTCTTAGATTAGATTCTACTGTCATTTTTCTACATTCATAAGAACTAGTTAGTTGCATTAATTACTTCCCAGGAAAAGAAAAGAAAAAGAGTAATTATTTGTGTTAGTTTCATATTACTTCACTATAGTTTAGATTAAATTCTTATTTATCTTATGCTACATTTATTTCCAACAATTCTATTTTCTTTTATACTAAAATTTCTCCATCCCTATAAGTATATTTTATAAACTTAAACGTTCTCATTTATAGATATAGTTAGATTTTAATTTTAATTTTTGAATTACTATAGTTTAGAAATCCAAAACTAGACTTGACCTAGATACTTCCTAGCACATATTACCCATAAAAACCACCCCTGGGTGATAAATTAAAAGTGACCTTGGTAAAGTGTGGTAATAACAACATCCAACACTTTTTGGCACCATTGCTAGGGAACACATTGTTGCTAAGAATTTGATAGGTTAAACACCAAACATTGCAAAATTTAAATTAGATAGAAATTGATTGGTTGAAAATATATTACATCTCTTTGTTGGTCATTCTAATATAAGTTTTCAACTAAGACATACTAAAAGCAAATATTATAACCTAAGGTACCTTGTGTTATTACTAAATGCATTTTATCAATAGAAGACTAGTCAGTTGAAGATAAGTGAAATTAGTGGTGTTGAGAAGGAAAGGCAGAGATAATTAGGATTTTTTTTTAATGCATAGACCTAGAGATAACCAAGGGATGTTTATAAAAAATAATCCCCGATAGGCCACATGGGAGAATCAATCAGGATTAGAGGTTGCACAAGAATAGCATGTACCCATAATTGATCCTCCAAACAATCCATTATAGTCGGACAAAGAAAACACTAATGAAAAATCACCATCTGCTTTAGGATCTAAAGGATTTCCTGAATTAGAAGAACTTGATGGTAATCTACACCTTCCATTTATAAATATTCAAGAATACATATGATTTTATAATGTTTTATCTCATGATAACAAGATGGGAGATAGCCAAGGAGAAAACAACCCTAAATATAGATAAAGTGTTGTACATCATGGGGAAACCAACGATGTTGTTAGAACCTATATATATCCTATCCAATTAGATCCCAATATGCCAGATCATATTAAGAAAATCTCTCCAAAAAATTTACCTATATTTAGGAAAACTACCTCAAAAGACCCATTTCAGTTTTTGTTTGGATTCAAAATCATATGTCAAACCTAAAACTATACAACTGATAATCACAAACTTAAATTCTTTTTTTCCACACTCAAATATACAATTATGCATTGGTTCATGGGGTTAACCCCAACATGCATATGTAGTTGGGATGAGATGTAAAAATTATTTCTAGAAAAATATCAGGAGTATTGTCATGTTAGGAATTTAAAGGAATAACTATTTAGGATAAAGAAAAATGAGGAGGAGAGCCTTGAATATTACCTAGATAGATTCCTTTTTGTGTAAAACATATGTGGGGAACTGATGGATCTAGAATTTATCAAAGTTGTATTCCTACATGGATTACAAGATGAGTCAAGAGACATCTTAAACCTCATTTAAAAAGGTGATATAAATAAACTAGATCTTTATGACATTATAGAGTTGTGAAAAAACTACTCTAGAACAAGGAAGGGAACACACAAACACCAAGTATGAAAGAGAGGTAGCAACATAGGAGAGTTACTAGAGGAATTCAAAAATTTTAAAACTAATATTCTCTTACATTTGAACACCACACTGGATGAAATGTGTTAGCTTTTGAAGATGTATGCAGTGGATAAATCTAACACGTCCTAATAAAATACAAAAAATATGAAAGAAAGTGATACAACAATATGACTAAAATATACTATAAATAGAAATTATGAAAATACAATGCAATATGGAGGAAATTGTCACTCCATTAATATGAGCTAAAGAGCTACATTGTACTCCATATAGGAGTACTACTACCAAGATCTTGACATGAACTTGATATATGCTTGATGTTTGCTTGATGTCTAATCTACCACTATGAGGCCCTTTATATAGGAAGATAGATTCATTGGCAAACACTCTACCTAGCTGTACAAGGGGACACCTTGCACATTACAACTTGCATATTGCCACTTGTGCATTTATTACATTGCATGAAGTAACTAGATAACTTCCTCCTAAAGTAATATCCTATCCTAAATATGTACCTAAGGTGGTACATTTACATTACCCAAATGATGTAATATACTCTAACTCTAACACCCCCTTATATTACATTATTTGGGTATTGAAGATTTAAATATTCAATATGGATATTTGTCTTCAGATGTTCTTCGGCTTGATCTGGTCCTCTTTAATTCACATTGCACTGTATGCCTTCTTGCATTGGTTCTTCTTCTTCTTATTTATTGGAGTCAAAACTGGAACTTGTATTCTCCTTCATTGCTCACTATAAAATGATCAAACAAGTAATTAGTATCTTCATATGATGCAAAGGGAGCTTTAGTTGAGGGTTCTTTAGTCTTTATGATTTCTTTTCTATTCATGTCTTCTTTGCTAAGATCTCTTTTAGCATATTTTTTCCTCATTTTATCCCTTCTTCTCCTATGATTCTACATTGATGCTAGTGGAAGTTCTACTTTATGAGAAGTTATTCTATCATCACAATAATATTGATTTGTATTGCTAGCTTGCTTCATGTGTTGAGTGATTACAAACACAATTAATGATGGGTAAATCATAAAACACTCCTTGAATGTGAATTTAACCATATTTTGTGAATTCCATCATGTCCAGAAGAGGTTTTCATGAAGAAAACCAATTAATACTTCAAATCTACCCTCTTTTTTCTTCTTTAAGAAATAAGGAGAATCTCTCCTTATTACTAGTTGATAGATTCTCATATAATTCAAGGGTATCTATCAAGTTTTGAGAATATAATTCCATTTCATGAAATAATTCTTTATTGATAAAGGTATTTCTTATAGTTTTATCCATATTCCTTCTTGATAGTTTTTGAGATAGTGTTTCTTGTTAATCCTTAGAATTGTAAATATGGATTTTATACTCTGAATTGAATATTTGAATTAATATATCTTATGAATCCCTAGTTTAGAGTATGTGAATTTGGTTTGATAGAACCTTTATAGAGCTTAGGTTTTTTAGGCTTCCTTATATCTCCCTAGTTAAGAGATGTGAATTAGTAGAGTCCTTGTAGATTTTATAGAGATCTTATGCTTCCAAAATATATTGAGCACTTGATAATCTTTGATGAATGCTATTATCAAGTTTTGTAGAACCCCTTATGTATCCCTAGTGATTTTGGAAATGCTATATGATATATAAAGTGATTTTGAGGATAATAGTTCAATTTTGAGTTGATTTTGCAAAGTTTTGTTAATAGAAAAAATCAACTTCTTTTACACTATTGAGTGATATTTTTTCCCGATTACGAAAATACAATCATATTTAGGATCTCTTTAAGTAATCCTCTATGTACACAAACATTCTAGTCAGTGAAATTGATTAACTTTCTACTGAAAAATCATCTTTACTATTTTCAATTAGCTTGTTGCTATTTTTCTAAAAATTTTACCTTTGAATGCAATTTATTGAGAATGGGAATTTGCATGTCATCGAACTCCACATATAATGATGATACGATAAGCAAGTATCCAAGCCACTTCATCTATAATTACTACAGTATTTACTCCGACCGATACATATCTAAGATTATCCATGAAATACATATGCCCAAAACATAGCCATCAATATCGATGTTCTTCAACCTGATAGACTCCACTCTCGATCAATGTTCATATTCTAGTTCTCACGTTTTGCAATAATCCAAACTCTTGTGCCACACTTGTCGAGGAAAATATGATGTAACATGTATAATAAAAATACTCACAATGTATATTGATTCATCTAAGTCATTGGGTGTTTCCCTGATCTGCGCGTCTCTTGATCGCCTTGTTAACACCTCAAAAACCATGCTAGGTGTTGACCACATTGATCACCTTGTGTTGAGTTCGTTGGTCTGCCTCGAAAACTATGCTTCTTGCCTCAAAAACCTGCAAAACCATAAAAAATAAAATATTTTTTATTAAATTTTCTAATTAATTTCAAATGTTTTAAATTATATCCTTATTTTAAAATAAAGCAAAACATTTAAAATTAAATCATTTTTAAAATTTAAAACATTCAAAATCATTGATATTGAAATATTTATTTAATGCGTTTTAAAATGGTTAAATTTAAACCTTTAAAATTTAAAGTTTTAAAATTAAAACATTTAAAATCACACTATGAAACTCAACCAAAACATGAAATAAAATAAACAAAAATTCGATTTTAATCAAATAAACAAAATCATGAAAACCCAAAACATCAAACTTTCAAAACTTTTTGGTGGGTCCCAAATTTTGGGGTAAGTTGTGCAATGACAACAACAAATGGTGACTTAGCTAGGAAATGTTCCTGAGCATTTTGGACGAAACACCTGATTTGAAACCAATAAAACCAAAAATTAGAAAAATAAGTATTAATAATATCAAAAGAATGTGGGGTAGACATTTTCAAAATGAAATAGATGAACCATTTGAATTTTCTCAATGTGTGAACTATTATTCATTTTACATTCCTAAAAAAATTTAGATTCCATCATTAGTTTTGTAGTTAGGCTATAGAAATTTAACTTGCTATAATGTGCCTCCACATTGCTCCACTGCCAGTCAAGCATCCATAGATCTGGCAGAGATAACCTTGATCTCTTCTAGAACTTGCTGTACTTCTAGCCTAACATCTATATTCCCGATAGAGATTATCTGAATCATCGAGACATTAGATAAATTTTGCTTTTTCTTCTTTTATTCATTTTTATCTAGACATAGCTCCACTGCCAGTCAGGCGTCTATAGCCCCAATGAATATTATCTAAACTATTTGATTGATTTAACTTTAATTTCCATTTTTATTTTCTTTTTGTATTAAGTATTGTATTGCTTTGCAAAATTACCTACCGCTTGGGTTAGAGACCAATTAAGGCTAAAGATAGAGTATATTATATTTTTGTCTTAATCTGCAAAACAAAATAACTTTATCCTTCAATATTTCAAAGAATACCCTTTAATGTGATGCGATACATGTGGATATTTTGCAAAATTTCTCATTGTTTCAAATTCTCCCTATTTTAAGTAAATTCATAAGGATAATTATTTAAAAATCTCACTTTATTTTCCTCCAGTTTCATCTATTTTCAAAATAGGTAGTTTATCCTAAATGACACAAGAAAAAGTAGCAACAAATCAATCAGTAGTTTATTGCAATTACCAAAACACTACCTCAATAAAATTAACAAAATCATAAATTTTTGCAAAAGTTAAGAAACAAAAATGGGCACACGAAATGAAATCCAAAATTTAGCATAAGACAGATTTATTGAAAATCAACAATGGAAACAAACCAAAATTTCCCAATGAAAATAATGAAAAAAGAAGTGATAACTATCAAAATCACAAAACAACAAGCTATATACAAGCATAAAACTGCAAAACAAAAACACTATGTATAAAAATGAATATATACAAATGATAAATGAATCCAACATATAATTTTTCTAGATCCCAAACACAATTCCCACCATTCAAAAGATATCTATCATGATAGGCATGTAAGGTTTTATAGATATCCAGTCCTAATAATAGTAGGCTAAACAAAATGAAGGGCCCGATTTTACCTCTCTCAACCCACCAATTTAATTCAATGACATTAGCAATTCCATGTTGAGACATTGATTCATCAAAATTGCAAGTAAATCAATAATTTTTAACTATATTTTGTTTATTCAGTGAGGTGTAAATTTCCAAACATGATTCCTCATTCCAACTTGAGTTCTCATTTTCACAAATAGATATGAATTCTTTCATATAGAAGGCTATTTATGAAATTTTTAAAGTCAAGTAATTATCTATATCTTTAGGCCAATCAAAACCATGCAAAAATTCACAAGCATCTAGGATATATGACGTATGTGGATCATTATAAATTTGTACCCTAGACCCAATAGTAAATTCTTTATGAACTTGATTTAGTAACTCTAAGGCATCTATCTTTGTTTTGTTTAACATAGTAATCTTATTACTTGTGTGAGGAGAAATCAATTCAACTTCTTTATCAACTGTAAATGGTATTTCATCATTGATAACATTCGAATCCAAAAAATAATTAGGTAAAATTTTACTTAGCGTTTGAGTGGTTAAACATAGAAAGTAGTATTCTACCTTTTTTACATTTCCATTTACCAAACCTTGGTGAGTCATTGTAATTCCCTTTTTTTCGTTAAGTAATCCTCTCTTGCAAAGAAAACTATTAATTTCTCAAACGTTCTATATTAAAGTGTGCTTGCAAAGCGTAAAAATGCTGTTATAATAACTCAAAGGTGCACATTACCATAAACAAGGGGCCTGTGATTTCGATATTTAATTTACACAATGGAATATGACCATAAAATTCATCATCCAATTGTGAGATTAATAATTAAATATTACTAAAATTTGATTTTATAAAGTGCAAATATTTAATCTTACCCTTAGAATATAATTTTAATTAATTTTTATCCAAATACTTTAGGCTAAAATTTAATAAGCATTATTTGAACAATTTAATTAAAATTCTAATGTTTATATCCAACTGTGAAATGTCATGAATTTTAGAACATAAAATAAACATTTTCCTAGGTTTAAGATATCTATGGCTTAAGTTTTTTCGGCTCTGGCGATTTGGTGTTTTGGCGGGAAATTTTCTGTGACGGCGTCTGGTGTTGCTCGAGGGACTCTGGCCCAAAGATCTTGCCTAGGGCTTTGGGGGGTTGTTTCTGCTTTCTCCTGAAGGTTCTTTAGTGGTCCCGGGAGGGCCCGATGGGGTCTCCTCCTGTTTCTCCTGCTGGGAGAAAGACCTCATATGCCGAGAAGTTGAAAGATAATCCCTCGCCTTCCACGGACGAAGCTCAGCGGAATGCTTTTCAATCGATACTCAAGAATGTTGCCAATGGCCCAAATGCTCACCGCGTTAATGGATGCCTCCCGCAATCTACTTCCAGGCCTAAGATTGTAATAGAACCAATGTTGGTCGAAGATACAATCGTCTACCGAGCTAATCACGACTTGATCTGCAAATTCATGGGCATCCGACCCACACTAAATTTTTTGCATACCTGGGTTCGTCAGAACTGGGACCCACACGGTGAGTACTCTTTATGGCCTATAAGCAATGGGTATTTCATCATAAGTTTCTCTTCTTTAGCAGATAGAAACAGAGCATTTGAATCAAAAAATAGAAACCACGGACCAGCAGGGTTATTTGTCCAACCCTGGAGAGTGGGTTTCGACCCCCGCATTGAACCCATGGCTGTCCCGGTCTGGATCCGGCTGTACGCTCTCCCGATGGAGTTTTGGGGTGAGCAGGTGTTGGAACTAATAGGTAATTCCCTAGGCAGATTTTTGGGAGTCTCCAAAGATACCATAGAGGGCAATACTGCTATCTTTGCTAGAATATGTGTAGAGATGGACATTAGTCAGCCTCTACCAGCTGAGGTGGAACTTGAGCTTGTAGGAGTACCCTGGATCCAGCAGTTAGACTATGAGGCCCTACCTTTCAGGTGCCGAGTATGCCATAAGCATGGACATTTGGCAAGGTTCTGCCCAAACGTAGTGAGCACAAAAATGGAGGCTTTGAGTGGAATGTCAAGCCGCCCTAGAGAGGGTAAGTCCAGTCTGGTCAATGAACCCTCTAGCAATTCTCCAGGTCCTGATGCTCAGCAGGATGGCTTTGAACAGGTGAAAAGAAAGAGAAACAAAAAGAAAAATGGCAAGGAGCAGGTACAACTCAAGCCAAACAATCGGTATGAAATTTTTAAGTCATTAGTGGATCTGGAGGACCAATCTATGGAGGGAGTGGTTGGGAATGGTGAGAATGTCAACACTCCACCTCTTGCTTCTCCTTCCTTCACTCCTGTAGTAGAACAGTGACTGTGCCAGCTGAGAACCTGCAGTCAGAGAATCCAGGGGCTTTGGTTATACACTCCCCAGCACAGCCGGCTATAAAAGATGTCACCATGGGAAATGCAGATAAAAACAGAGAAAGGCCTGCTTTAGGGATTTACCAGGTGGAAAAGAGATCTAGAAACAATAACTCTCAAGGAGCGGGAAGAAAATCCAATAAGGAACTACTAATAGCGCAAGGAGATAAGCTAATCAATGGAGGATTGGTGAGGACCATTGATTCTTACTGCTCTCAAGGTTTTCAATGATTATTCAATCTTGGAATATTAGGGGTTTAAACAGTAGAACCCATCAATCTGCTATTCAAAGACTCTTAGAAAATCGTAAAATAGACTTTTTGCTTCTTCAAGAGACCAAAATGTCTTTAGATATTATGAGTAAAACTGCTACTAAAATCTGGCGGGGAGCTGGGTATATGGATGTGGCTGCCCAAGGAGCTTCAGGTGGAATTGTTACCCTTTGGAACCCTCTGGTCTGGACTGCTTTAGAACATGTAGCTTGCAGGGGTGTACTTACTTCTCTCTTCAGAAATAACTTCAATTCTGAGCTGGTCCTTATAACCAACTTTTATGGGGCCCAAGATCTTGATGGCCAGAGGCTCCAATGGGACGTTGTTCACAACATGAGAGCATACAAGGAGTGTTATGACTGGATTATTGCAGGGGATTTTAATGCAAAATTATCTGTTCGGGACCAGGAAGGTGGCTCCCCTGTTTTGGATCCAGGGGATCGGCTTCTGATTGCCCAAGTTCAGGCCTTTAATTTAGTGGACGTTCAAGGCCCTAGTGTTTTTTTCACTTGGACAAACAAGAGAAAGGAGCCACATAGCAGGAAGGTCAAGTTAGATCGATTTTTGGTCTCGGAAGAGGCTTTTGTTAAATGGACTTTTAAGTTCCAGATTTTGGAGGGCCCTATTTCGGATCATTTTCCCATTTTGCTTGAGGGAGGGACTTCGAGAGGGCAACACCATAGGCCTTTTAAATTTGAGAATTTTTGGTTACAAAAGGAGGACCTTCGATAGAAAATTTCTCAATGGTGGACAGAAGGCCGTCCACCTTTTGGGACAACAATGTTCAAATTTCATAAACAGCTTCAATTTGTCAAAATTCAATTGAAACAATGGAGGAAAGGAAACAAGTCGGATTTCCAGTCCCAAAGGGCCCCCTTGGTGGCTAGATGGGAGGAGGTTCGGAAACTTTTTAGGGAAGGATCAATTATCGAGCAACTCAAATCCGAAGATGATGAAACTGCGTAAAGCGGTTGAGGACATTGACAACCAAGAGGAGTTATACTGGAAACAGAGGGATAGAAATACTTGGTTATAAGAGGGGGATAGAAATACCAAATTTTTTCATCGGTCAGCTTGTGCTAGGAGATAGATGAACAATATGGAAGTTCTCAAAGATGAACATGGAAATGTCTTCGATACTATTCCTGGCATGCATTCCCATGCTATCGATTACTTTTCTAAAATTTTTAAGGAAAGTATGCAGCAAGATATTGAGGCTCAGAACGAAGTTCTTAATGTTATTCCTCCTATTATCTCTGAAGAGGAAAATTAGGCCCTGCTTAGACCCATTGAAAGGGATGAACTGAGAAATGTGGTCTTTGGCATGAGTACTGGAAAATCTCCTGGTCCAGATGGCTTTCCTATTGAATTTTTCGAGGCTTTCCGGGACACCTTGGAGGAGGATGTTACAGGTCATTCTTGAGGAATCCAGATCCAATCGAAGAATGCTCCGGGCGATCAATCACACCTTCATAGCTTTAATTCCAAAAGGGGAAGCGGGGACTCATATCTCTGATTTCAGGCCTATTGCTTTATGCAATGTGATTTACAAAATCATCACTAAGATAATGGCTAAGAGGCTTAAACCCCTTCTTCATAGCATCATTTCTCTTGAACAGGGGGGCTTTGTTGAGGGAAGACAAATCTTGGATGGGGTGGTTTTGGCCCAGGAGGCCATCCATTCAATGCAAACTTCGGGAAACAAAGGAATGTTCATTAAACTGGATATGTCCAAGGCTTATGACCGGGTGGAGTGGTGCTTCTTGTCGAAAATGATGGCTACCTTTGGCTTTTCTCTGGAATGGATTGATTGGGTTATGAGTTGTGTTTCTTCTCCCTATTTTTCTGTTCTCATTAAGGGCCTTCCCTCTCTTCCTTTCGGTGCCTCCCGTGGTCTCCGCCAGGGAGACCCTTGTTCTCCCTATATCTTCCTTCTCTTGGCTGAAGGTTTGGGCAGACTATTTTTGAGGAGAAGGCAACAAGGTCTGCTTTCTGGTATCAAGGTTGGGGAGGAAACTCTGACTCACTTGCAATTTGTGGATGATACGGGTCTGGTTGGTGCGGCCACTCTTCGGGAAGCTAGAGGAATCAGAGATACTTTGAATTTCTACCTAAGGGCTTCAAATCAGGTTCTAAATGTCAGGAAGTCCAAAGTGGTCTTTTTCAATCTTGACCAACGGCTTCAGGAGCGCGTTATTGAGATCCTGGGCTTCACAAGGACTTCTCTTCCAATTGTTTACCTGGGCGTTCCCCTTCATTTCAAAAAGTTAAATATTGAAATTTGGAAGAACCTGTTAGCAGGCATCAAAGACAAAATGAATCATTGGGCCCATAAATGGCTAAGCTACGGGGGTAGATTAACCTTCCTGAAATTGGTTATTCAGGCTTTGCCGATCTATAAATTCTCAATACTGGCTGCCCCTCATACAATCTGGAAAGAGCTGGACAAAATGGCTAGAAGATTTTTATGGGAAGGATCAAAAGGGAAGAAAAAATGGGCCTTGGTTGGGTGGGACAAAGTTACCCAGCCTAAGGACAAAGGAGGGCTAGGCTTGAGAAGTTCTATGCTTAATAACAGAGCTTTGGCTGGAAAACTGTATTGGAGGTGGATTTCTCAGCCATCCTCCCTCTTCAGCAGAATTCTTTCCAGTAAATATTTGGGGCATGTTCATCCCAATGAGGTGGGTCGCTTTCCCTTGGAAGGTTCTGGTTCCTTAGTGTGGCAGACTCTCAAGCTTGGGTCCCAGATTATCAAAGATCAATTATTCTGGAAAGTGGGGAAAGGAGACAAGGCTCGTTTCTGGACTGACTCTTGGGACCAACATCCGCCCATTATTGTTATGTTCCCTGAGCTACAACCTATCATGACCGCCTTAGAAGCCCAGGGTTGGATCCATATTGATAATTATCTTCTTACCAGTCATTTGGGGGGTATACATTTAAAAAGTTTAAGCGATGGGAGGAGTGGCCAATTACTGTCTCTCCGGAGTTGGCGCCTATCCTGCAAAAAATCTTGTCAAAAAGGTTCCTCATGGGGAAGGATGAGGAAGATGAATTAGCCTGGGGCTATGGAAGCCTTGGGGTCTACTCAGTTAAGGCTGGATATGAAGAGATCCTCCCTGAGCCTCCCCCACACTCTTTTCCGGTTCAGCATTGGAGAAGGATTTGGCATTCAAAGGGTTGGTCGAAAGTGAATTTCTTCGCTTGGCAACTTATGCATAATGGTCTTCTCACCTTTGACAATCTCAGAAGTAGGGGTTTCAATGGCCCCTCTCAATGTGCTTTATGCCTCCAACATGAGGAAACTGCAGATCATTTGTTTTTTGAGTGTCCTTTTACTCGTCAGATTTGGGAACGCTGGTTCTCTCAATTTAAACTCCAGGCTAATGGTGTTCTCAACCGTACCAATATTTGGGAAAAATGGAAATGGGGCAGGTTCAATTCCATAGCTCTTCGAACTGGCTGGAAGTTAGGCTTTCTCTTCATTTGGTGGCAAGTTTGGTTGGAGAGAAATGCCCGGATCTTTAGAAACACTTTCTCCTCGATTGACGACGTTTGGCAGGTCATCTGGAGCAAAGTCACAGAAAATGTTGCTACTTTTGTCAATGAAGAGAATCAGGCTACCCTTGGGCATCCTGAAGAGGGGGTTGAGGGTCATGAGAGGCAAGGCAGAGCATGCTGGAAACCTCCCCCTGTAGGCTGGATCAAGATCAATACTGATGGGGCTGCAAAAGGCAACCCGGGCAACGTAGGAATTGGTGTTGTTTGTCGGGATCACTCGAGTGCGGTTCTTTACTGGGAATTGCAGGGATTGGGCAGATCCACGAATAATGAAGCCGAAGCCTTTGCCATTAAGTCAGTGTCTATCTGGGCTGTTAAGCAGGGTTACCGGAGGATAATTCTTGAATCTGATTCTCAAGTCCTGATCGGCGCTCTAGATTGCTTGCGGAATTTCTCTTTAAAAGCCTGGAGACTGCGGATGTTGATATCTCAAATCAAGGAGTTATGGAGGGAGTTAGATGATGTCATCCCTGTGTATGTGAGTAGAAATCTGAACACGGTAGCTGACTTCCTTGCGAAGATGGGTGCTGAGAAAGAGGTAGGTGTTCAGCTGCACAGTGATATGCCTATGATAGATGAAGAGATTCGGAGTGGTCTAGAACGATCCCTGCATCCATGAGCTCAAAAATGACTAAGGTTAGTTTTTGTCGTGATATCGTGACATATTGCACCGTCGCGACCCTGTTTGGAAATCTGTCATGATTTCGCGACATGTTGCTCTGTCGTGACATGTTGCTCTATCGTGACCGATCCTGGATAACTGTAGCGATTTCGCTACCCTTTTTGTTGCTGTGGCTTTGGGAGGAAAATTGTAGCGATTTCATGACTTGTTGCGCCGTCGTGGTCTTTGATGAGAACGTGTCGCGATGTCGTGACCTTTTTGGTTGGTTTTGCTGCTGGAGGAAAAGTGTCGCGATATCGCGACACTTTGAGAAAAATTGCATGAAAGGGAAAAACCGTCGCGATATCGTGACAATTTTTGTGAAAAGCTACTCTAAGGAAAATTCATCGTGATTTCATGCCTTTTTTGAGGAAAGGACACAAAGGGGCATACCTGTAGCGATTTCGAGATGTTTTGAGCAAAATTTCGTTAAGTGGAAAAATCATCGCGATATCGCGACCTTTTTTGTGAAAAGCCTCCCAATGGATAACCTGTCGCGATTTCATGACATGTTTATGGAAAGGAAGCAAAGGGGCAAACCTGTAGCGATTTCGCTACAGTTCTGGAGAAAAACTGCTTGCAGGAAAAACGTCACGATTTCGCGACTAGTTTTGGTAATGGGCACCTTGGGGGTGAACATGTCGCGATTTTGCGACACTTTTGCGGATGGGGCGCCCATTGGTTTTCTTGTCACGATTTCGCTACACTTCCGACCAAGTGGGGCTCCAAGGAAAAGCCGTCACGATGTTGCGACACTTTCTCAAAGTTGCTGATTAAAGGGGACCTCGTCGCGATTTCGCGACAATTTCGAGGATCAGGTACCTTCAGGCTTTCTCGTCGTGATTTCGCGACGCTTTTGGCGTTTGGGTGATTTGGTGCTGTGCTGTCGTGATTTCGCGACATTTTTCGTGTGTTGTGGCTTCGGCGCTTTTTGTCGCGATATCGCGACATGTTGCGATTTCGTGACATGTCGCGTTTCGCGACATGTCGCGTTTTCGCGCCCTTTGTTCTTCTGGTCTCTTTGCACTTGGTTGGGATGCCCTTTCTCCCTCTTGTAACTGTCTTTTGTTTTAATTCAATTTTTTTTCAATTTTTTCAAAAAAAAAAAATAAACATTTTCCCTAATGTAAGATTAAAACTTTATATTATAACATTAGGGTTTTGATTTTCATGAAATTGAAATAAAATAAAATAAAAAGTTTAGAGTTAAAGAAAAATAAAAATGAAACCTAAATTTTAAATGCAGGTTACAAAACATTTAATACTTCATCCTGAACATAGTAAACAAAAATATTTCTAGAATAAAACCTAATTTAGATCAATCAGTATTAACTCAATTCAATCTAAATTAAGTGCGATCTTCAAGAAAAAAATAATTTAAATGTATCAAATAATTATAATGTGAAAACATCATCAACATGCATATTCTCATTGTAATAAAATGAATACATTATAATAAAATCTTACAATAATATTCTCTTCAGAATATCTTTGTTCATCCAAAATGAAGCCTTATTTGAGCAACCTAGGAGGAAACCTTTGGTAAACCTTCTGTAATTCTTCAATATGATTCTCCAAAATATTCTGACCCTTCTTTTGGTTTTCAATCTCTTATTTATAATTGGAAAAATTCCATTCTTTAGATTACAATTTTGTTTGTTCAATTGCTTCTATAGGTTTCACAATTGTTCTTCAACAAAAACTCGTTATCCTTTAATCTAATTTATTTTCAGATTCAACATCATAACTTTAGTCACACCAAAAACCCCTTTCATTAATTAACTAAATTAAATAACAATCTTTCCTTGCACTCCACATCATTTATATAAAATAATTTTTTATTTAATAATATGATGACTTTTATCTAGTGAAAGTGTCTTGACTGTCGTAGCTACCATTTTGAACCCGACGTTGCTTTTATTCTTGCCACAAATTTTAAACAAATAATGTACTATCATTTGCCCTAAAATTAATGGTACTCCCAACTGTTCGAAGCCATTATGAGAATATATTTGCTCAAAGTAATATATCCCAACTACAAAACACCACCCATAAAATTGAAAAGATAAGAAGTAAAAGAATAACTTCAATCTTTTGGTTTGAATTGCCATTATGAAATTGGAGAATGGGGATCCAAAGAGAATCATGGAAGCCATAGTTCTCGTGGTCTCAATAAGTTTATTTTATGTAATTTCTCATCCATAACCCATAACACCACTGATACAAAATTCCAAATAATATAAACACTCCCGTTGCCAACAGTGCCATAGCTTTGGGCAAAGCAAACATGAAATAGATGACAATAAAAAAACACTCCAAAATAAAACCAATAGCATTGATGGCCAAGACCATGACGTTATGACATCTATCACTGATAATATTTTAGCTTCACTTTTATTAGTTATGGGAACGATGCAATATTTTTGTTTAGCCTTTAATATATTTTGAACATGCTCTCACCATAACTATCACCTGCTAATTATCCTTCATCATTATCTAGTGCTGCTTCAATAACTCATAAGGTGAAATTTGTGATAGTAAAATAATTTTGTGATAGTGTGATAATAACAACATGAAAGATATTCTAGCGAGCATAATAAAAACACGTCATGTTTTCATAAACCTTTGTGTCATGTGCATCTGTATTCACAATTAGAAACCAAGAGTTAATAAAACTACCCAAATTCAATTTGATTGAAACAAAACACATTGAAATCCTTTCATAATAGAAAAATAATAATAACAACCAGTATTTCATGACACACAAATAATAAGTAAACATGAAACATCAATCCTTAAAATTTTAAAATTAATCATAATTATTCATCTGTGACTCTTCCTATGACGATGCTATATATGTATTATTTATATTCACATCCATATGGTGTATTCACTGTTGTTATCTAGTTAATACCTTATACCAAGAAACCTGCCATATGTGTTGATCATATGTGGTACCATCAACCCATCACTGCACTACCAACATTGGGAATCCCAACACAAAGGACACACTCCAACTCTGGATACTATGTAGAGTTTTATCTAGAAATTCTCAACCTTATTGATTGTAAATGACCATCACAACAACATATCCCACTATCACATTGCTACAAAAATTTTACTCAAGCACCAGATATTCCAATAACACACCATATTCTACATCAATTGTAGCATATTCATGGAAAATATTCTGAAAGAATATTATGGATTTATAGGTAGAAAAAAATCCAAATAGGGGTGACAAATATACGTGAATAACACATGGCAGTATTCTCCTACGATTGGATTGCAGAACAATCGATATTTATCCATCTACAAAATTCACTTCAACAGTAGGTGCAGTTTTCAACAACTTCAAATATTTGTCGAATGTAGTTCCTGTTTTCCCTCATAGTATTTATCATCATCATCATAATCATCTTGTAGCACTTCCTCTTCATCAATCACTTATTTCTCAAACACACAAAAATTAGTCGCCCAATCAAAAATATGCCCATCCTTTTCAAACCATAAATCTTGTTTGTCAAGGGATGTGTTAAATAACATATCTTCCTAATTAACTACTTGAGTCATCTTGAATAAAGAAATATTTTTATGTGGATAAATTGAATTTGATTCTAATTCCTTGTTAACCACCAATGGTATTTCCTTATTTGAATCTCTAAGACAATAATATGAATTTGTACCCAAATCTTCAATAGTCAAAGGTAAAAGAGAAGATTTTACCTCTTTTTCATCCATAATAAATGAATCATAAAATATATTTACCATTTATTCCTTTTATATTTAAGAAAGGGGTTAAATAAAATCATATTCAAAGTTATTGAATTTTGGAACCTTTTCTATTTTTGTAAGTAACCCATCATTTTTTGATTGTACAGGATTTGCAAAATCTTCATGTGAGATAGAATTTTCAGCATCTTGCATATCAAGTGAAATAGAAATTTCATCAATAAGAGTGTGATAAAAAAATAATTCTTCATACATTCCCAACCATTATAATAATTATCTTCGTGTCTTCTGCATAATCTTCAGATTCATCTACAAATTCATATTTATCCACTTTTGATGGTTCCAGTATTTTTGAAATTGAATCAATTCCAACATTTAGATTGATTTGATTATTCCAAACCCTAGTAAAAGGTATACAAGATAGAAATTCAACTTTAAATTCACTTGTAACCAACTTAGTATCCAATGTGTATACATCTAACTCAATATCATTATAAATAATTTTATTAGCTTCTTTATTGTATTTTGTAATCATATTCGTAAGTTTAGGCTCTCTTTCTACTCTTATTTTATTGGCTACATCCTTGTAAGGTAACCACATGTGTGAAGAGTGTGTAGAGAAATATCCATTCAAACTATTGCTCTAATCCCTGCTCAACAAAATACCATATTTATCAGGAATATCAACAACATAAATGTCAATGTATTTTTTAACTCTTAGTTCTAATGCAAGCTATATATGAATTTTTAAGTATACCTACAACATTCACTTTTGATTTATCCAATTGAACAAAAATACTATTAGAAGAAAAAGGTTTAAAACCCAATCTTTGAAAAATAGCAAAATGTATAACATTATTTGAGGCTCCCGAATCTACAAGGCAATTGTGTAAATTTTTACATGAAATTCTAACAGTCAAAAGAAAAGGAAGAGCTTCCCCTTTCTCTTTTCATAAAATAAATTTCACCTCTATAGTTTTATTAGTATCACTTTTACCTTGTTTACCAAAAGTATCGATTAATAAATCCTGTTGATTTGCTAACCGTACAACCTCAAACATAGTGATATTAGCTTTTGTTTTCTTTAGATCTTCAACAATATTCCACCTTTTCATATTTTTTATTTTCTATGTTGGTTTAGATGAATCAATAGGAGATGGACGAATAGGATTATTATTTGCATTAAAATCTGGAGGAATAATGGAATTATTTGGAGGATTAGAAGTATAAGGAACCTTACTTTTATTCAAATGATAATTGTGATTCCACTTTTTGAACTGCCTAAAGGCTTGAACTTCTTGTTCTATAACTCCATCATCTTCCTCTTATTCATCATCACTTGAACAAATTTTTTTAACAACAAAGGCAGTTTTCGTACCTTTTCTTAAACTAGCTACATCAAAAATATCCTCATTAGAAATCAACTCTAAATCATCCATTTCTTGTTGAAGGATATCTACAACAAGTTTGAATCCTGAGAATTCATGTTCATTATGTTACTTAGTATTATTTATTCTACACCAATTATCCAAAACCACATTAGAAATGTTAACAATAGTATTTTTTGACTTAAACTAGTGGAAGCATTACTTTGATCAGCAACAGGAGTTGGTACACCCCCATTATTTGGTTTTGTGTTCCACTGTTTCCTTTGAAAAGTGAATTTTATATTTAGTTGTGAATTTTGTGGTGTTTCCTTTTGCATTTGAACCAATCACTACTTAACTTCTGGACCATCCTTCTTAAATATGTTACTTCTGAATGAGGCTCATTAGGTGGAACAACAACAGTAGTAGGATTAGTTGTATTTCCAAAATTTGGAACATTCTGTTTTTGTACTACATTTTGAACATTTTGATTCAACAAAGTTTTTGGATAAACTAAACTATTTTTATTTTGGAAAGTTTGTGGAAACATTGGATTATTTTGATGAACATTAAAATTTTGAAAATATGATGCATTTTGTGTAGGTGTTACATTTCTAAAAACAGACATAGCATGTGCATTATTTTCAATTGTTTTATGTGCAGTGAACTGATTTTCCAAAAATAATGGATTATTTGGATATGTAGGTGTTGTTGGATATGTGGGTGTTGTAGCATATGGAACTATATTTAACATGGGTAATTGCTGAGACAAAGCCTAATTTATCATAGAAATTTTATTATACATACCAAGATGTTCAATTCATGCTAACTGATCTATCCTATGACTTTGAGGTATTATTTTTTGTTCAACAGTGAGAGCTTCCGTATATGTCGTAGGAAGAGTTGCAATCTGACTTGCTATTCTAACAAACATAATAGTCAAAGGATCTGATAGGGATTAATATTATATTCTATAATATTATCCCTTTTCATATGGATCATGATGTATTACATTAATACTCACACGGATCGTGCGTATTAAATACCGACTTGTAAAGGCAAACATGTCTATAAATATATTTTTGATTAATGCAATTAATAATTTTCATTTATGCCATTTCATGTTGCATTTTAAGAGTATTTCCCACATCATTGGTATCATAGAAAAGTGCAAGGGTTTGGAGAGTATCCTCTTCCTGAGACCAAATTGGTTCAAAAAGGAATGAGAAAACCAACCCATGGATCTTGAGTGGTGAACATTTCTTTCCTTCCATGAACACCTTTGTGCACTTCTGATCTTGAAAAATTTTGATTGGGGTCCCTCTGACTCTGATCCTCAGCTATATAGGGTCCCTCTAACTTCAAACTTCAGCTTTTGATCCAATACTTGCCCTTGGATTTGTTAATTATTTGACAATTATAGTCTTAATCGTGCAATCATGTAATCGTGTATTGATGTGGTGGATTCCTTGTCACCGTACACGAGGTGATATCTATTTTCTTCTATGGTAGCATGATCTTGTTAGTCAACCACATACCAAATTTGACCATCATTTTGGTGGCTTTCCAATACTCCTCGATATTGATCTGGTGGCTTCTAGCTATCACCATTTCCTGGTGTGCTATCCATTTCTTTTGGTAACCTCAAGCACTTAATGGTAACACTTTCCTTACGACAACACTCTATTGTACGACACCATTACTCAAGGAAATTTTAGTGATTTTTTATGACATTCTAGGAACATTGTGCATGCTCATGTGATTTCTAGGAATATTTTAAATCATTCCTATTCAGCTAGGGCACATATCCATTATCTATTGTGTTACCATAATGGCTTGGACGATTTCACTACTTCTTGATGCCAATATATAATTATCGGTGTCTAAAACACTTAACTCTAGAGAAATTTCACATTTACTGGTGATCACAAAGAAATCATCTACAGTGACAATAAATTTTTTGATGAGGTTATCAATTTTTGGTGGTAATAAATTACATTCTCTAAGGTTATTTTAAAATTTTGGTGAATTTTATTTACCGACACTGTGTTAACATTCCTATCGAGCAAATTTCAATTGAGTTAAAAAAACTTTCATGGATTTTATCCCACATTGCACATAGCATCGTCATCAACCACCCTTATCTACGAGATATCTCACATTAGTTAGTAGCCAGATTACACTGGCTACCCTCCCTATGCTATCATTTTTGTAGACTTCCTCCCATCTTGTCCACCTACCACAAGTTACGTACCCTACATCTACCTTGCATTCTATCACCAGTAACCTTCATTCCCCATGCTCTGCATTACATTCTATGTTGCTCATTCATCATCAGTCACCTTATTTAAGTGTATTTTCTTTGCTTTTTGTGTTGCTCAGTGATTGATGCTCACCTTGGTTCCATTGTCGTTGTTGACCATTGGATATTGTTGATTGTTGGATAGTGTCCACTGTGATCATTGGTAGACTATTATTTGTTATGTATTGTGACTTGTGGAGGTTGGTTGTTGGGTACTGTGATTGTTGAACTGTTGGATCACTATTGACTATTATAACTTATGATCGTTAGATCACTGTTGACTATTGTAAATTGTTACTGTTGGTTGTGTATTGTACCTTCTGTTGGTTCCACATTCTACTTGTTGATCGTTAGATGTTGAGTCTCACAAATTTCAAAATCAAATTCCTTGGTCCAATCAAAGAGGGAGGGCCCATTAAAAGTTGACCACAAATTTTTGTTGCATATTCTCATTTTGTCGCCCGAACTAGCACCTAGTAAACCCTTGGTCAATCCTAGTAAACCTATGGCTATCAATATGGCCATTATTGAAAAATTAGCTGAAATAACTATAGCCCAAAACAAAAAATGGCATAAATGACTGCCATGTTGCAAAAAATTCAATGTTCTTCCCATCCTCATCCAAGATGTGAAGTCAAAATATATAAAGCCTCCCAAGACCCTGATGTACTCCATAGCTGGATCCTTGACATGGAGACCTGATTTGAATTTACTCACACTCTTGATAATGAAAAGGTTTCATTCGTAATGCTCAAACTTTCCAACATCACCAAAGTTCTCTTTACCAATCGCCACAATCCAATTGTACATGGGAGGAGATGGTACACATTTTAAAGACCTCATTTTATCCATCAAATTATGAGGAGGACTTACTGAATCAATGGTTATGCCTCCTTCAAGGCAAGAGGGAATCTATACAATATTTCATTCATTATTTCAACCACCTTCTAGTCTTACTTGGCATTTTAGATTCTGATTATGTCTTGATTGCAAAGTGTAAAAGTGGTCTTCTCGCACAATTGTATAGGGAGATCAAATATAATACTTGCACAACATTAGATGATGTATTCAAACATGCATAGCTAGCTGAGGAGAAGTTCATGGCACAATGATGGGAGCCTCACTACTCTTTCGGTGGTTTGATAGAAGATGTGCACAAGCATCAACAAGGATGAAAGAGACCTTCCCATGTTTCTTCTTCTGTTACTCCCACTTCTTACTCACCCCCTACTTCTAAAAATTCATTTCCTTCTTCCTCTTATTCATTATCTCATGCTCAAACTACTAAATTTTGTAACTATTGTAAGAGGTAAGGCCATGATAAAAATCAATGTCCATAATTACAAAAGAAGAATAATTTTTTTGTATAGTCTAACGAGGGAACTTGTGATAACCCCATCGAGACTACTGGAGAAGAATAAATTTATGAGTTTATAGGGCAAATTAATAATGTAACACTCATGAATCAACATTCCAGAGTAGGTGATTGTGACCAATTGTTTGTCACTCATGCTCATTTGCTCCATAACTTTGCAATAGATTATATAATCGATAATGGCTCACAAAAGAATCTGATTGCATAGTACATTGTCAATAGGCTCAAGATACTTACACACAAACATCCTCATCCCTACTCTCTTGGGTGTAAGGATAGCACCAACATCAAAAATCACACACATATGCACCATTGCATTTGCATTTGGTCCCAAGTTTTAGGATAAGGTCATGTGTGATGTCACACCCATGGATTATTGTGGATTACTTCTGGGTAAACCTTACCAATATGATAGGCATACCACATATGATGTCTATAACAATACATATACTTTGCATCATGAGAACAAATCATTTCTTGTATGTAGTTTTCCACTTACTACACATCGAGCTTGCATTAATTTGCATCATCCATGATCCATTACTTTAATTTTTAGCACACCACAGTCGAAGGATGCCAAACCAAGAGCAATTTTGTTTACTTCACTTCATATTCATCAGTCTCCTATTCTTGTTTTACCTACAATTATTCTTGTTGTACTAGAAGTTCTTCATATTGTACTAGTAGTTGCTCCTATTGTACCAATAGTTGTTGTTGCACCAGTAGTTGTTCTTGTTGTACTAGTAGTTCCTATTGCACCAGTAGTTGTTCCTATTGTACCAATAATTCTTGTTGCACCAAAATTTATTCTTGTTGCCCTAGTAGTTGTTCCTATTGCACCAACACCTGCTCCTATTGCACAAACATCTCTTCTTGTTGATCTTGCTCCTACTCCAGTTGTAGCTCCACCTATAGTTCCTCATTTGGTTCACACCACTCTGCATCCTACCTCCTTCATATTGCAGGAATTTTAGTATTTGGTGGCATGTAAAAAACTACCCTTCATACACACTCATCCTATTCATATTGGAAGTCCACATTGCATCTACATGGAGCCTCATTATGGAGCATCCCCATAGCCTCTGAGTTTCTCCCCAACTTCCTTCCATTTTTGAGTGCATTGGAATCCAATGCTTCTACAATGGGGAGGAATGATAGGGATTAATATTATATTCTATAATATTATCCCTTTTCACATGGATCATGATGTATTGCATTTAATACTCACATGGATCGTGCATATTAAATGCCGACTTGTAAAGGTAGACATACCTATAAATATGTTTTTGATTAATGCAATTAAAAAAATTTCGTTGTGTTATTCTCGTGTTCACCTCTTGAGTGTTCTTCCCACATCACGATATAATGCTCCAAAATACATTTGAATAGAAACAGGTTCTATAAGAGCATAAGGAGCAGTTAGTTGCAAATACATCTTATGAAACCTAGTATTAAACTTTCTTAATGGTTCATTTGGTTCCCTTCTTGTCGAAGCAAATTGAAGATAGACACTAGCAAGATCTATAGAAAATTTAAATTGATTAACAAAAGTATCATTTAACTATTTCCAATAAGTAATATATCCATATGGTAAACAAATATACCAATCATAAGCAATATCATCAAGAGTTAACAGAAACAATCTACAAGCTACATCTTCATGCTCTACTTGCAATCTTGTTAAAGCATCAGTGTAGGCTTGGATGTGTTCTTTTGCTAATATTGTACCATCGTGTTTATATCTTGGAAAATATTTATCTATATTTTTGGGTATATCATGTATGTATCCTAGGATGTTTAAAGGACTCCTTCGAGTTCCCATCCATGTTAAATTTGCAGCCATGGAAATTGGTGGTGGTGTGATTAATGGAACGTTAGGGCTTTGATGTGAAGTGTTGACTGGTGGTGGAATAACAATTGTTTGAACTTTATTTCATCTATACTTTTGAGTGGGAGAAATAATTTGAAAAATTATATCACCACTGGATTTGGATCTTGTAATTATCTCTTTAAGTTCCAGTTTTGAAAATAATCAACAATGCTTTGATCCTTGAAATGCGTTAAAACTCACAACTCTCAAATATTATTAAAATGCATCATTCAAATAATAGTATTCAAGAAATATATCCAAGCATTAATTTTAAAGAACAAACAAATGTGAATAAATTAAATGCGTAAATCAAAAATTTTTATTACATGCCCTCCTTCTAGCGCCAATTCTGTTGAGTGATATTTTCGCCCGATTACAAAAAATATACTCATAGTTAAGATCCCGTTAAGTAATCCTCTTTGTCCACAAACATTATAGTCAGTGAATGGTAGAATCTTGAAGATTCTAGAAAAATATTTAATAAATAAATAAATTAAATATCTAAATTAAGAGAATCATTGTTGCATTGATAAGGGGGTCCCTCCAATGGTTTTAAAGATATATTTTATTATTCAATCATGGATGCCTTCGAATGAATGATTGGACAATAATATATATCTACCCTAACCCTACGTCACTTCATCATGATGATTCATAATAATTAAGATATTTAATTATTATGACTATCTAACTTAACCCTAATAATATAATAATTAATTATAATTAATTATTATATTATTAACTATACTAACCTTAGTATATTAAATTTATTATATTATTATTAATAATGAGGGTTAGGATATAGGATCCTAACATGCCACCCCTCCTAAAAACAACTTTGTCCTCAAAGTGGGAACAAAGGAAAAGTTGCAAAAGAGCGCTGCAAAAAATCATTGCAGAATTGTTGCCAAAAGTTGTCAGAAAAAATGGTGCAAAATCATCACAGAATGTTGGCATCAAAAGTTGCTCACATAAATTGTCATAAAATTTGACAAGAATGGTTGTGCAAGAATTTATTGTCTACATGACAAAATTTGACTCATATATTTATTAGGTTTAGCTAGAAATTTAAAAATGCTTGGAAAATGTTGAAGACGTCTTTCTCATTTGCAAATATCACCTCCAGGAAGCACAAAAACATCCATCCAATAAATTATTGCACACTTGTGTTCTTCAATGTTCTATTTTAGCATCCCCTTAGTGCATACCAAATCAAGGTAATAACGACTCTTCTAGCTTTCTCCTCCCTACACCATCGTATTCTTCATTCCATTGAAGTAGTTCCTTCATATATGTAGAATCTGAAGAAACACTAGCATATACCTTCTTTTCCTTTTTCAAAAATTCTTGAATAGGATGGTAAGCAACTATAACACACAAATCCTTCAAATTACTTCTAGAATATTCGTCAGTCATATTTACAATTACATCAATATCCATATCTAATGCTAATTCTTCTCTAGCAAGTATTATCTTCAATATTACCAATAACATTTTTGTGAATCTTTTAAGGACAACTTCATCTAGATCGAAAGGCTTATTGGTAGATGCAATAACTAGGAATCTATATTTCTCTTTAGTGGGTAAACCATCCTAGTTTACCATAAAATCATTTTTCATTCTACGCTTGACTATACTTTCTTCACTATTCCATACAACCAACATACTATCAACCTCATCAACAAACATCACACATGGAGAAATCCTGCTTGCTATATAAAATACAACTTTGATATACTTTTTGGATTCTCTAAACCACATTGATGTCATAGTTGACATTGAAATATTTATAAAATTTGTACCAGTTTCACATGCAATAGCTTTGTTAGTTGTTCTTTACAAAAGAGTTTAGGTCTTTGTAGAGGCAACATGACTGATTCTTGAAGTGTTTCCTTTACATTTTCAAGAGCTCCAATATCCTCAAATGTAACTCCAATGTTACTTGATGATATCACAAGGTTTAGGATACTCTTCTCAAACTCGTTTTCTATGACAACATCCTTAAATGATTTTATAGAAATATGTGAAATATTTTGATTTATTTGCAATTTATTTTCATTTTTCTCTGCCATGCTTTCAAGTTTTTCTATCTGGCTTTCAATTTCTTGTAACATTTGCTTAAAATCATCTAGCTTACTTTTCAAATTCTTGTATCTTGCTTTGAAAATTCCATTTCTTGCATGGAATCAAGTGTACTTTGCTTAATGCATGCTAAACACTTTCATTGGAATAGTAAAATATTCATCGCATTTTATAGAGGTGTATTTCTTATTCATTTTATGGTGATTAAGGGCCCATAAATAAAATACCTCAACACTTTTATGTGAGATAATTTCCTTCTTCATATAAATTTTGTCAATCCCATCACACTCCACCACCATACCAATAAAAAATATTTTTAAGGTGTTGAACATTATGTTTTGCTATATATGTTTCAACATATTTTTCTATTGTTTTTACAATCAACACACAAGGAATCATGCTCAAGAATCTCCATTTTCACTTTGTTTGGGAATATTTTACAAAGAAAATTCAAAATTTTATCTTTACTATTTTATGGGAATTTTATATATGAGGTCATAACTACAACACAACCAACCAATTTGTTCAACATTTTTTTGAAGTATGTGTAAAACTTCGAATTATTGCTCATTGTTATCACGATATCTTCCATAACCATAGAGTATTATAGGTCAATTTTCACTCTCATTTTTAACAAAATCAAAAACTACATCAGTGATTAGCTTCTTATGTAACTTGTCCATATTTCCATGGGCTTTACTTTCTAACACTATATCACTTTCACTACATAAGAATCCATGATCCTCTTCACATAGTCCATCAAGGTTGAATCCTTCTGAAATTGGTTTATCAAATCGCACACCAATTTTGGGTATTCCACTCTGTTTAGAAGTTAAAAATACTCTTCCTCTATCACCATAACATGGAGCCCTATAAAACATTTAAATAATTAGGCAAAAATAAAAATTACTTCCTATCAATATTTTTCCAATTACCTTTTTTATTTCTTACTTGTATATAAAGAAATTCTATTATATTACATATTAGAGCTACCACACAATAGATATAAGGTTCTATGCAAATATTGACTACAATGTGCATCTAAATTCTATTGACAGTGCTCTTAAAACTGATCCAACCTCTATCCAACAATAATCACAAATCTTGTTCATATTGGTAGAACCCAAAATTGATTTATATATTAAATCAATTCAAGAGGGATTGACAATAGTAGAAAATGAATACTCAGTTTGCATGATCTGTATGTCTAGTCATCAATAAAGTTGGGGGCCATATGGAAGGAGCTTATAAGGTGGAATTTAACTTATGCACGCTTTCTTCTTGAAAATAATTATGTACAGAGGACTAGGAGGACATCTGTCCCATAATAGAAGAAGAGTCGTTGATCATGGCATGACTTCAACAGTCGGTTGCAATTTGGCCTATGTATCATCTAAACTCAGATGCCATATACGAGTGAGGGTTACGAAATTTTCCTATGTTTTTTCATGCACATGTGTAATTAATTGGCCAAATTTATCTATTAGTTACTTCTCCCTCAGTGAAAAAAATAACTCTAGCCAAAAGTATAAGCATGTTCACTACTACGTTGGTACTAATGGTTTGTATGAACCTTCCTATTTGGCATGTGTGCTATTTCATTGTCTTTAAGACTTTATACAATAGTGACACTCCAAAGGATACATGTGGGGAAAACACTACATTCATATCCATTATTACAAGCTTAAAATCAAGATGATTGTCTTGATGATCATATATAGAGATGAAAACCCCAAAATTATCTGTTTTTAAATATAGTGCAATACACTGGTTGGTACTATCAACAAGACAACTACATAAAAATATTGATTCTATCAACAACACAAAAAAATAATAGAAGAGCAACAAAAATATACATTCTCTAAATTTTCTACAACCACATATTTCCCTTGTGAAAATTTGAAAATATTCTTCTTCCTATCAATTATTTTTAGTATCCCATCTTGTTGCTACTCACCAATATCACCTGTCTGAAACCAACCATTCACCAAAATTTCATTTTTCAAGTCCTCACATTTGTGATATCCAAAAAATAAGGTTTCCCCGTATACAAATTTATCCATGAGGTGCATCCTCTTAATAGTAGGAACAAATTATATCTCCAGAAGAAGCATCCGCTTCACCTTAGAAAAATAGTATACATCTGATAAATCTGTGTTTGAGATATACGATTCATAAATCAATGCATTGACCAATTTAGAGATGATGATTACATTTTATTTTCTTTCCATAAGATGATTTGAATACCACCTATTTGGATATGCCACTCTTATGCACTTATTTCATAACGGTAAAACAAATTTTTATACATGGTTTCTTTGATGCTCATTCCTAAATTATTGGTATTGCAATTATAATGGCTACTCCAGAGCTGTTATTCCACATGATGATAGATTTGCTTTCTTATGACTTCTGTTAGCTAGAAAGTAACTACGATGTTATTTGGTTCACTTTGGCACTGCATTTCTCCATTAGCATTCAGAATCCATTGATGACCCACGAAGGAGATTAGAGTCCAAATTACTGGTGTCAGCACAACAATGATCACATCTTATTATTCATGTTTATTTTAGAATTTTTTGGAAGCTCTTGACGTTGTGTAAGGGGCCTGTATAAGAAATAAATATTTAAAGAGGGTGAGGAGGTTTCTTCTAGGATTGTTCTATCTAGTCTTCATTTCCACTGTTTTTATTTATAGGGTATGGTCTAGTTATTTGTTGGTGAAATTTGTATGCTAGTGGAAACTCCAACTGTATATCCTATCCATAATGACTTTGTAAATGACCATTGAGAAGTTGGATCTTGGATGGTAGGCCCTAAGATTTTTTTAAATAGGCTTGACACCGACGATGATGATATTTTCTAGAATTTTATGGATCTTCACTTGGGCAATGTTGAAGAATAAGTGATTTAGAATACTCACATTTAATCTAAAGCGAAGGATCACCACAACCACTATTATTTTATTTGAAAAGATAATCAAAACCAACATTGTTAATCTTCTAGCCACTATTAATATTCCAGGTTCATTGTTGGGAAAATGGTGGTGGCCAAGGCAAAGGGTGCTTTTCTTATAGAAGTATGCAAGATATGTTTTTTCTTATCGTCTTGCTTAAAACATATACTTCCCATATACCCAGTAGATAAACCAACTGATCCTTTGGTGGAATATATCCATTGAGATTTTTAGAAGCTATTGATTCTTCCTCAACATTAACTAGATTATTCTAGAAACCATTGTAGATAGTAGTGGATATATCATGGAAGAAATTCTTTTGCTGTGTTAGGGTCATACTAATTTGGCTTCTATATTGATGGTTGTGTGCATCACCCATATGCAGATATGCAAAACATATCTTTTGGAAGCCTTCGTCCTTGTGATACTCCTCTTCCTGGTGCACTTCTTTAAAAAAAAAATAGTATTTTTAGGGTTTGAATTATTTTCTTGTTTCTCTGGAAGTGCAATATGTACCACTTGCAAATTTATGACTATGGGTTCCTCTGAAGGAAAACAATTTCTAGGGTTAGGAACAACTTATTTATTTGCAAATTCCTTAATAGTTTGGGTTTATTTATTTTCCTCAGCTTCCACTTTCATTAGATACTCCAAACCATTATAAATACTATTTATTTTTCTATTATAATGTTCAATCCATCCTAATCGATGTTGAGGGTTTAATTTTTTATCTGTAATTTGGGCCAATCCAATGGTATGTTTCATGGTATAGGGATTGAACTTCATCACCTCCATTTTAATTTCCTCTTTCAATCCCTCGATGAAGCAATATATGAGAATTGCTTCATCCAACCCTATGTTGTGTTTGGTGATATCCTCAAACCGACTTGTATACTCATGTACAAAAGTGATTTGACGAAGGTCCCTAAGCAATTTCCACATGGCTCTGATACCAAATGGTAGAACCCTGAAGGTTCTAGAAAACTATTTAATAAATAAATAAATAAAATAACATCTAAATTAAGAGAATCACTATTGCATTGATAAGGGGGTCCCTCCAATGGTTTTAAAGATATATTTTACTATTCAATCATGAATGCATTCGAATGAATGATTGGATAATAATATATATCCACCCTAACCCTACGTCACTTCATCATGATGATTCATAATAATTAAGATATTTAATTATTATTATTTGATTTGGTTATTATGAGAAACCTCTATGACTGACACATAGGGCTGATCAGTCTCCTCCCAAACATGACCCCTCATAAAGTCGAGAGCTATACTTATCAATAGATAATTTAACACAAAGCCACCACACACCCACCCCCTCACACACTCGCCCACGCCACGGTTTGAACCTTGGACCTCCCGAAGAAAATCCAAAGCCTGAACCGTTGCACTACACCCCCAAGTGCTTAGAAATTTTTTTAGGTTAGTGTGAGAAACCCCTACGACCAATGCACAGGGTTGAGCAATCTCCTCCCAACCATGACCCCTCATAAAGTTGAGAGCTATGCTTATCAATAGGGAATTTAACACACATCCTTTGTATCCTCCTTTGCATTGCAGAGGTTCGAACCATGGACCTCATGTTCAACAAGGCTAGGCTTGCCTTCTCCACTTGCGCTACAATGGCGAACAATTAATATATTTAATTATTATGACTATATAACTTAACCCTAATAATATTATAATTAATTATTATATTATTAAATATACTAAACTTAGTGTAATAAATTTATTATATTATTATTTTTAATAATGAGGATTAGTATATATGATCCTAATAGTGAAATTGATTATCTTTCTACTAAAAAATTATCTTTACTATTTTCAATCAGCTTGTTGTTTTTCCAAAAATTTTACCTTTGAATGCAATTTATTGAGCATGGGAATTTGCATGTCATCGAACTCTGCATCTAATAACAATATGATAAGCAAGTATCCAGGCCACTTCATCTAGAATTCCTACAGTATTTACTCCAACTGGCACATATCCAAGATTCTCCTTCAAATACATATACCCAAAACATAACCATCAATGTCGATGTTCTTCAACCTGATAGAATCCACTCTCGATTAATGTGCATATTTTGGTTCTCGCATTTTGAAATACTCCAAACTCTTATTCCACACACGCTAAGGAAAATATGATGCAACATTTATAATAAAAAATTCTCACAATGTATATTGATTCAACTAAGCCACTGGGTGGTTCCTTGATCCATGCCTCTCTTAATCGCATTGTTGACACCTCAAAAACCACGTTGATCATTGAACACATTGACCGCCTTGTGCTGAGTCTGCCAGTTCACCTCGAAAATTGTGTCGCTTGCCTCAAAAACCTACAAAATCATAAGAAAAAATTATTAGATTTTCTAATTAATTTCAAATGTTTTAAATTATATCCTTATTTTAAAACAAAGCAAAACATTTAAAATTAAAGAATTTTTAAAATTTAAAACATTTAAAATCATTGATATTGATAACTTTATTTAATGTATTTTTAAATGATTTAATTTTAAATGTTTAAAACTTAAAGTTTTAAAATTAAAACATTTAAAATCACACTATGAAACTCAACCAAAACATGAAATAAAATAAACAAAAATTCAATTTTAATCAAATAGACAAAATCATGAAATCCCAAAACATCAAACTTTCAAAAAATTTCGGTGCGTTCCCAATTTTGGGGTAAGTGGTGCAATGGAAACGACATACACCGTATTACTCCTATTGAACTTAAGCACTTTCTATTTTGATGAAGTTTAATAGTTGGATTTATTTTCTCCCTTTAATGTATTTTGAGACAAGTATACCAATTAATTTCCAACTCTTAATATTCCTTGATAAACCTCTTTTTATAGACTTTAATAATTTGATATTTATTGTTTCTAATTTCCAATTTCCTACTTTTATGTAGTATTCCTTATAACTCCCTAATGTGGAATATTAGAAAACAATTATTTGCAATAATAATAATTCTATTTTTCAAGTAGAAATCATTATTTCTCCTTTGTTTTAATATTTAATAGATATTTTCCCTTTAGATATTGCTTTCAAATATGGTTGATTTATATTAATGTTTCAACCTTATATTATACCTTATAACTCCCTATTAATAAAAGCAATTTTGATGAAGTATAAACCTTACATTTAGTGTTGTACTCCCTATGTATTCGACACAAGACATATATGACAGTCCTCTTTAATGTCTTTTCCTTGAGTGTTATGGTGCACGTTGATTCACCTTTGACTTAAATGTTTGGATGATGGTTCTTAAACTTTGGACTTTTGACCTTCCTTGAATACCTTGACCAGAGCTTTTAATGCTCTTCACCTCTCTTCCAAACTATGATTTAGGCTATTGCAAATGTTGTAAGTGCTATGACTACTATGAATGCTCCAAATACTATCCCCTATGGTATTTGATACCTTTTATTAGATGGAGGATCTTGAACTTTGTGAAAAGTGTCACAGTGGTTACCCTTTAGTGCTTGAGATACTTATTTCTATTTGTGAAATTATACTAGGTAGAGGATGAGTGTTACAATCTTGAATAAGCATTCATTATTACCAACCTTCTTCCCTGAGCATTTTCTTGGTCAAGCTTATAACATATGAATGCTTTTGTGGGAAACACTATTGTTTCCTTCTAGGTGACAACTATCACATTTCCTTCATGCATGGAATTTTCTACATAATACCTCTCTAGTGTATCTTGCAATGCGACCAAATCTTCCTTTCTTCGATGGTGCTTGATATGATATGTTTCTAGCTGGAATAGTAAGAAATACCTTGGGATCTTAGAGCAATGTTTTTCCAATGCTTGTGTGGAGTCTTTGGGCTACTCCAATGGTTCTCTTTGGATGTACATCCTTCAACCTATTATGACCTATTTTTGTAGATGATATTACCTTTTAATGTAATGCTTTTCCTTTCTTTATTTTCTTGCAGGTTCGGCTATCCAAAACATAGAAGATATGAGCCTTTTGAGTGGCTCTATTCCCTTGCGAGGAGAATACTTTTGCACGATTGAATTGGAGTAATTTTATCCTTTAAAGAGTGTACCTTTTTTGAATAGAAGACCTAAATTTTTTTCTACATATGATAGATTACAGTAGTGCAATACAAATGTAAATATTTTGTATATAAAATACCTTTTTACACCTCCTTTTGTAATCAGATTTTCTTGGTCTTATGGTAGCTTTTGAAATAGACGATGGTAGATTTGATGTTATTTATTTTTCTAGAAAACTCTCTCCATTGCTTGGTGACTTTGGTAATAAACCCAAACTAATATCCACTTAGATAGAAGCTCTTTTTGTAGAAGTAATTTCTACACCTTTTGTAAATATCCTTTAGTGCACTTTGAATCTGAGACTCACCAAGTCTCGATTTGAAGATTCTATTGCTGTTTTTGATAGTGGATTTTATTCTCCACTCCTTGGAGGAATATTATATGATTTTGGTGGCTTATTTGGGCCACAATATGTTGTAGGTTCTTTGCACCAAATAGTGTCTTTCAACACTTTGATAATTTGTTGGTTTTTGTGCTCTTGATCCTTTAATCAACAAACACAAACTAACCTTTTTTAGAGTAATTAGTGTAGTACAAATGATATTAAAAATACTACCAATTCAATGCACAAACAATATCACCTCATCACTCAAATAAAATCTCAAAATAATTTTAGATGCACTTAATAATATTTGCAACTTTTAAGAGTAATCTGTAATGAACCCATGCTAAGTATTCAAAAAACATTCACTACAATCAATATTGTAGGATATAGTTTTCTGGCTTTCTAGATAGAAAATAGGTAGATGATAATTTTTTTTCTTTCAAAAATATCCAAATCCTATTAATGTGCAAATAATACTTAAAAGGAATTATTTATTTTTGCGCTTGAAGACTATAATGTAATCTATTCTTCTGCAACTTTTAATCTAAATATGGTGCTTAATGGAATTTGATAATGAACCCTAATTTGAAGTTCAAATAATTGCACCCTAGTTTCTTACCTTTAATTGATTTTTTGGATGATGTAGATCTTGGTGTTTTGATTCACCAATTTTTTATTTTTAGTGAATGGGTACATAACTTCTTTGTTGGCTGTCCCGAATAGCTTTCTACATTACCAATTTGTAGCCTTGAACTTTTTGTATTGAGCCTTAGATTTAGTGGCTTAATACTTATGGTGACCTTTTAATTTCTATTGTAGATTCTATAGAACTCTTTTCTCTAAACTGTGCCTTATTTATATGAGAGGTAATCTCCAAATCTCTTAAATTTGTTAGGTTTCTTCTGTCTGAATCTTCCTTCAAGGTTCTTGTCAAATTCTAACTTCAATCAATATCTTCTTCTTCTCAAGATTCTAATTTTCTTGAGGTCTTCACTGGATTTTTATTTTGGAATTTGGAACTGCTTGCCAAATTCTTCTTCTCAAATTTTGCACTCCTTGCCCAATTATTCTTCTTGGATTTGACACTCCTTTCCAAATTCTTCTTCTCATATTTGGCACTCTTTTCCAAATTCTTCTTCTCTTGGGATTGTTGTCGAATGACAAAAATTGTCCTAAGTCCTTCACTATTAGGAGATTCTCCATGGTAGAGGATTTCTCTAATGAGTTCTCCTATGAACTATGATGATGATGCTTCTACGAGCTCTGCAACAAGGCTCTCCAAGCCTTCTTTTTTCTTCTCCTTGAGACCTCTATAAGGTCTTATATTTTATAGTTTCTCTGGTCTTCCAATTGAGACCTTTTTCTTCAACCTTCTACTTATATAAGTGTTGGCGATGAGATATTTGTCTTGGATATTTAATTCTACTGCTTCTGGATTTTGGAATAGGACTTTGCTAGTCCTTTCTTCTACAATTTGTAGGCTTTGATGGAGATCACCAATATCCTATTTCTTGGACTCTTCTCTAGATTATTCTTTAGGAACTCCTTTTCGGAGTTTTCTTCTAAATTAGGAACTTTTCTTCTGAATCAAGAAATTTCTTCTAGAATTTTCTTTAGAGATATTTTCTTTGGAGTCTTTATTTTGATTGAGGAATTTATCTTTTGATTCAATAATTCTTTTCTAGAGTTTTATTCATAATTAAGGCTTCTATGGCCTTTTATGGATCAAGCTTCTTTAGCATTTTCTGGATCAAGGCTTCTCTAGCCTTTTCTTCTTCAATGCTACTTTGGTCTATTCTTCTTCTAGGCTTATCTAGCCTATTATTATTCTATGCTTCTCTAGTTTATTATTCTTCTAGGTGTCTCTAGCTTATTCTTATTCTACACTTTGCATGAATTGATCTTTAATGGAGATCACCAAAATCCTATCTCCTCCTTGACTCAAATTTTGGATTCTCTTCTTCCTTGAGTCTGCTATAGGGCTATTTTTTGGAAATTTGAGCAAGTTTTGTTGGCATTGATGTCAAGAGGTTTCATGACCAGTATTGTTGTCATTAACATCAAAAGGTTGATTTCTCCAAAAGGCAAGGAAGTTGTTAAAAGGAAAAGGGTATAATATTTATTTTAAATATTATATGCCTAAAGAGGCTAAAATTGTTGAAAACCCAAGAAAAGAGAAGCAGGCTTAAAAAGAAGTAATAATATTATAATATTTAATGTTATAATATTTGAGCAAAAGGAAGAGGTGAAAAATAATAAGGTCCAAGAATTCATTAAAAAAATATATCACTGACAAGACCCATTAAGTAAGTTATAAAGGTTGGTAAAGATTTTAATTTATTTAAATTAAAATATTTTAACCTAAGGTTAAAATTTTAATTTAAATAATTAATGGCACCAAAGGTTCAAAGTTTCAATTCGAATTCAAAGAAGGGCCGATGTGTTTTAATCCAAAGTCAAGAGTATTTAAAGGAAATGATTTTTCTTTTTCAAAGTCTAAGAAATTTATATGCCTAAGTCGAGAATATTATTTGTGCGCTCTAGTTTTGAAGAGGAGAAGATGTTCATGAGCTTGCTGAATAAGAGGAGGTAGAGTTGCATTTATGTTTACTTGGAGTACGAAGATAAACCCATAGCATTGGCTAGCGTAGATGGTAGTTGGAAAGTGGATAAGGCACTTGTGAAGGGAAGGTCATGGTTTTTAATGCCACACATTTTGTTTTTTCTAAAGGAGGAAAGAGTTTTAATTTTTAGAAAAAATCATGAGAGGTAGACTCTAATACAAAAATGTGGATGTTTGGTTCATGTGCGGGTGCATAGCATAGGCGGTAGCCTAGCCTTGGGCTAGGGTATTTTGGTGGTATAGCTCATGCGTTCTAGTTTAGTCACTGGTTGTTGAGACGTGCACAATAATTTTATTTCGTGGGCTAACAATTAAGGTATGCAATTATTGAATTAAATTTGCCAAAGGTTTTTGAAAGCGAAAAGTGGTTTTAAGGCCACGTGATATTAAAAAGGGCATGTGTGAAATTGTTTAGGGAGTCATAAGGGTTGTTGATTAAATACTTTATTTTGATGTGTGTTGAATATTATTTTGAGAGTATTGGAAATTATAAGGTGTATACAAGGAACTTTATTTTGATGTGTGATTGAATATTATTTTGAGAGTATTGGATATTGTAAGGTGTAAACAAGGAATTTTTTTTTCGACGTGCGTTGAATAT
Organism: Wollemia nobilis; assembly: GCA_028583015.1. NCBI lineage: Eukaryota > Viridiplantae > Streptophyta > Pinopsida > Araucariales > Araucariaceae > Wollemia > Wollemia nobilis. The sequence goes on from JAQPPZ010004166.1 coordinate 4,705,259, forward strand.
GATTTTGAAAGTGAATAAGATTATAAAGTATAAAAAAGGAACTTTATTTTGATATATGTTGAATATGTTTTAAAGGAGTAATAAGGTGTATTTGTGAGTTGACATTTTGATTGTATTTTTTGTATGGTGAAATAATATTTGAGGAGAATTTTTATGTGGAGATTTTGAGATAGACTATTGATATCTAACCTATAATTGGCAAAAGGATTTGGTTGTAAGTAAAATAGGGTAAATAAAATAGGTTTTGAAGAGATATCTCCATCAAAGTAAAAATGTATGGGCACATTATATTTTGTATAGAGTTATTGAAATGACTGTATGAAATAGAAGGTGGAGTGAAAAGGATTGATGAGTATTATTGGAAATGTATGAGCAAGTTTAAGTGCACCTTATTGATGGATGATTTGATTTAAGATAAATATTGAGAAATATTTGAGTTAGGGTTTGAGACCCACATTGTGCTCTTTGTTTGAAGAAGTTTGAAAATACTTGTTCAGGGTTAGTGAGCAAGTTGTGTTTCATTGATTGAATGATTGAGTGAAATTATTGAGCATTGGATTTAAATGATTTTGAAAGTAAATGTGCAAACATTAGAAACTAGATTTGTGAAAGCGATAGACTTAATGATTGAGTAGAACATATTGAGTTTTTGATAGAGTACATTATTCTCTATATGTTCCATAAACTGCTTCAAGTTAAAGGAATTACATTGAAGATTAGACAAAGCATTTGATAGCATTGTGTGCAAGATTTGAGATTGATTGATCATATTTTACGAGTTTTTTTGGGTATGTATTGAAAGAAAATTTGAGGTAAGTCTTGGTAAAAAATTGTATATATATTTGAGGTAAGTATTAGTGAAGAATTATAGGTAAATTTGAGCAAGTCTTGTGAAGACTTGAGAGCATATTGAGCAATTTATTGAGAGGACTTGAAGGTAGATTTGAGACAAGTCTTGGTGAATACTTGAGAGCAGATTGAGAAAGTTCTAGAGAGGACTTGAAGGAAGATTTGAGGTAAGTCTTGGAGAAGACTTGAGATCAGATTGAGCAAGTTCTTGAGAGGACTTGAAGGTAGATTTTAGAAAAGTCTTTGTGAAGACTTGAGAGCAGAGTTGATTGATTGATTTGTTCAATATTTGTTCTAAATCTTGGGGTAAATCTAAGAAATTTTTATTTTTGATTGGATCAAGCTTTGTGTTAAGGATTGAGGATAGATTTGAGGATAGAGTTTGGTACATATTTGTGAGCATATTTGTGCTAGACTTGAGATAGATTTAGAGTAGTTTTGTACTACACTTGGGATAGAGTTTGGTGAAAATTTGAGATAGATATAAGAGCAAGATTTGGAGGTTATAGAGCAAAGGATAGGAGTCTCTAGTGTATAGAGATCCATTAGCTAGGGTAATGAGGATAGAGGTATTTTGTGGAGAGAGATCCACAAGCCAGAGCAGTAGGGGAAAAATTCTTCTAGAAGATCATCAACCAGAGTAGAGTAGAAAGAGTTCTCCTATGGATAGAGATACATGAACCAGATCAAGGGGAAAGAGTTCTCTTATGGAGTGTGATCCGTGAACCAACTGGAAAGATATAGATATTATATGGAGAGATATCCATGAACCAGTTGAGGAAAAAAGAGTTATCCTGGATCAAGTTCTATGAACTAGAGAAAAGAGAAAAAAGTTATCTTATGGATAGAGATCCACAAATCATAGCATAGGGGATTGATGTATCCTTTAGATACAGGCCCATAAACATTGTAATAGGGAATTGATTCCCAAGAATATTTTTTGAGAAAATTTAGTAGAAATATTTTCTTTGTGGAGTAGCCCACATTGGGTGAACCATGTTAAATTGGTGTCTCTATTGTGTGTGATGATTTGTGCATTACTTTGATTACTACTATTGATATTTCCATTGATAATATTGGATAATATTATTTCAAAAATAAAAGTAAAATTTGGTTTTATACTGTTCACCCCCCCTCTTAGTATAAGCTTGTGTTATTCAATTGGTATTAGAGTGGGTTCCTTCAAAAGAGTTTAATAGATTGAAGGAAAAGTATACATGAACACAGATGGCATCTCAGAGTGGATATTTAGAAAATAAGGCACCATTGTTTGATGGGAATAATTATGCTTTCTAGAACATAAGAATGCATATTTACTTGATGGCACAAGGATGTGAGACATGACAGGTAGTTGAGGATGGATACACACCTCTAGCTAGTCCTCCTATATATAAGGATGGTAAGCTCCTACATCTATATAATGCAAAGGAAATGAATGTAATATTAAGTGGTTTACATGAAGCAGAGTTTTTAAAAGTTATTCATTGCACATTAGAAAAAGAGATTTGACAAAAGTTGAAGAAAACATATGAGGGAGATAAAAAGGTCAAGATGGAAAAATTCCAAAATCACAAGAAAACATTTGAAGACTTGAAGATGAAGGATGAGGAAGACATTGCTACAAACTTACTTTGTGTGGATGATGTTGTTAAATCCATGCGAGGACTTGAGTTTAAAGTTGAAGAATCAGATGTTTATCAAAAGGTTTTAAGGTCACTCCCTATGAGGTATAGTGAAAAGGTTTTAGCCATAGAAGAAACAAAAGATATTGAAACTTTGACTATGGATGAGTTGCATGGAAATCTTAAAGCTTATGATATAAGAATAGGAAAGGATCCTATCCCTAAGAAAGAGGTAACCTTCAAAGTAGCAAAGAAGACAAAAGATAAGAAGTCATATTCAAGTGATGAGTTATCCAGTGATGAAGAAGCAAACTATGGTAGAAAGAACAAGGACTCAAGAAAGCACAAAGGTACAAAAATAGTTAAGTGTTTCAATTGTGGTAAATATTGTCACTATGAATCTAACTATCCAGAAGCTAGAAGTAATAGTGGCAAAGAGAGACAAGATCATAAGAATAGGGAAGCAGAAAAATCTACGTATGAAAAGTAAAATAGGTATGAACAAAACAAGCATGAAAATAAGATTTTCAGAGGCATAAGAAGAGTTTCTATGCAGATAATATAGGCAAGAGTTCAAGTGATAGTGATGGAATAATCACAGATAGTGAAGAAGAAGAAATTCTCTTCTTAGCAATAAATGAAGAAGGAAGTGCTTCTATTGAAGATAAATCAGAAAAGTATGAGGATGCTCTTGAAAACAAAAAGGTAGAGGAAGAATATAAAAATGAAGGAGTAGTATATTTAGAAGATGAACTTATTTCTACTCTTAAGGAATTAAGAAAGGTTAGAAAGTAGAATTCAAGACTCAAGGTTCAATTTCATGAATGTGATGAAGAGAAAGGAAAACTTATACAAGATCTGAAAAACTCAATATCTAAGATAAGGATATTAAAAAAAAATTAGAATCAAAAGTCTTAGAATGTGAAATATTAGAGCATGAGGTAGTTTCACTAAGGAAATAAGTGAAAGAGGCTAAAGATAATCTACACAGGTTTAGGAAAAGTTCAAAGACTTTGGATAATATTATCAGTGTACAAAAATCTTCAAACAAGACAAGACTTGGTTTTGAAGAGGGAAAAAGAGAACAAGGAGAGGAGTCAAGCTCAAGATCCAAATAAGAAGAAGCTTCAGAGGAAGAGACTAAAGTTGAAAGTGAGACTTATGAGGATAAGTTGAAAATAGAAGGTTCACCAAGGAAGGAAACAATGCACAGATAAGGAACACGAAATATCACAAGGAAGAAAGGACTAAGAGACCAATGGGTCAAAGAAAATATTTCTTCAAAAGAAATTGCTTCTCATATCATACGTTTGGTCACAAGGCTATGTAGTACAAGACACATGAAAATAAGGAACATGGTTTTGCTAAGAGAAATTTCATATGGACATTTCTTTCAAGGGTATTATTACTCTTGTGATCATTTTGGTCATAAAGCAATTGATTCCAGGGTTCATGATATGAATGGGTATGGCTTCACCTAGAGGAACTTCAAGATATTTGCACATTCTATGAACCACAACATTAAGTGTTATAAGTGCAATAATGTTGGGCATATGGCTAAGTGGTGTAGAACAAAATTTCTAGACATAAGCAGGAATAGAAATACTCAAAATAATCAGAAGGATCAATTGAGGAAGAAGGTGGACAAAGAAAAAGAGAATTGTATGCTGGAAGTAGAGATAATCCCACACCAAAATTAACCACCTCAAGGAGAGGAGGTGGGAGGGGGCTTGTAGGCCCAAAATGGCCACATCCTTAGGAAATTTTGAATTTTTTTTACCTAAGGTAGGAATTTTCTATTTTGCACATGTTCTAGTGTATTTTGGAGTGAATCCACAACAAAGGTTCTCAATCCACTAAAAATAGGTGTATTTTTACACTTGGAGAAATTTTGTATGGTTTCTAGTAATTTTTGCAGTGGGCTACTGATGCGTCTCAAATCAAAAAAATTTTTTGGGAAAAGATGACGTCAGCAAAGAAGAAGTGTGGATTGGCAACCGCTTGTTATTTTCAACATGCAACAAGCAGCTAAGTGTTGGCGAGCCCGATTCTAGAGAGTTTATAGAGTATTTTTTCCTAGAATGGTGACAAGGGGTAGAAAGCAAAGGAAAAGAATGTGGATTCATGACAAAGACTACTTTTGACTCACTTCCTTCCTAATTGGCGACAAGCAACATTTTACACTATTTTTTGGCGCAAAATGAAGGAAGAAGCTATTTTACACTGTAGTGGGTCTAGATTAGTGATGCAAGTATTTTCACTTGCTTGGGTACGAAATGGTATTCCACAAATATTTTTAAGGAAATATGATGTCAACAAATTTTGAGTATGGATTTTTGAATGCTTCATCACCAATAAAGAAAAAGAAAGGATAATGAGCGGATTTCATCCTGCTCTATTCTAAATATATTTTGTGCTGGATTGACATTATATAGATTTAGAGACATAGAAGGTGATGTCATGAATTTTAAAAGGTAGAATAGTGCTTTGGTATTTCCACACCATTGTACTAAGTGTATTCTAGATCAAATCATAGCCGTACAATGGGGAAGATCAACAATTGAGATTTTGTCAAAGATTTTGAAGTATATAAAGATACTTTCTTGATTGGATTCGAAGCACATGCAGTTGGATACTAGAATCTAAAGTGTTTTAGGGTTTCATAAAATGAAAACCATAAACAATTATAGATCGAAAATGATGAAATCTTCCAAGAAAGGTTAACGACGCATATGCAATATCTAACAACCTGGACTCCAGTTGACACCAACCAACCAGTAAGTTGTAGAGGCTTTGAGCTGCCATGGTGGTCTACTTGTAGTAGATTTTGCAGAGGCTAAACCAGTAAGAAAATACCAACAAGAACTCTCTACTGAGCTATTAAAAAATAAATCTATGTAATGTTCCTTATTATTCTTTAATTTTCAAACTATAAATAGAGGTCGAACCCTCATTTTCAAGGGCCAGCTCTAGTGTGTTTTCCTACACTATTGTAAATATTTCCATGAGCTAATGAAATGATCAGTACATTTATTTTTGCCTCAAATTTACATCTTCATTATCTGGTGTAAGAGGTTCAAAATTTGGAGCTGTATTTCTATCAATATTTAAATGATTAGTTTTTGCCAATTTTTGGATTACTAACTGCTAGGGTAATTGAAATATGTTTTTGATTAGATATTGATGGCAAGCCGGGATTCACACAAACAGTTTTACAGTAAATTCACAGTAATTTTCATTAAAATGTCCAGTGCAACTATACAGCAGTAATTCCCAGGCATACAACTTCTTCCCCAATCCCGAACTTCACCATCCCCCTACAAATATTTTCCCCGAGTTTTTAACGAGGCCTCGATCCTCCAGGCATTCAATGCCTCCACCTAACAAAAATTTCAAATTCAAATTTCCCCCTTCCTGGATTTTTGAAATTTCAGTCTTAAATGTCGATCTGCCCGCTCTATCATGGTACCGGCATTGATGGCCTCCCTGCACCGGCCGCATTATTCTGACCGTCCTTTGCACTGTGGTCTCTTCCATTAAACCATCGCCTGTAAATGCTTCAATGCCAGAAATGTCGAGAAGGAAAAGGAACGCGGTCGACACCTTCCTTAACAGTTTACGTGACCCTCAGATTAGTTTGCGTACACGTGGTCGGCTGCGTGTACAACCATCCAAGCTTCCCCCTTGTTGCAACACACTTGACCCACGTGTCCTTCACAACTGCCACGTGTTCGGCTTGGCCTTGCCCGACCGATCGCTATTCACCCTTGGTCTGGTTCTCTATCTCCCTTCAACTTTCGTAGCCGTCGGAAGACCGGCCACGTGTCGGTCCTTAACTGGCCGCGATATCGCGACAGGTCGCGATATCGTGACCTATCGTGAGAACTCTAACTTCTCTGCCTTTCTTCATAGGCCGCCGCGATAACGCGACGTCGCGATATCGCGACATCGCGATAACGCGACGTCGCGATATCGCGACGTCCGAAGCTCCTTCCCTTTGCTTTGTAAAACGGTCGCGATATCGCGACGTCGCGATATCGCGACGACTTACGCTCCCTTCCTCTGCTTCTCAAAATGGTCGTGATATCGCGACGAAACCCGCCAAAGGTACAAAGCAGCTTCTGGGGTCACGATTTCGCGACCCCTCTCCCTTTTGCCTTAAAACTTCCTCAAACCGAAAACTTCTCCACAAAAACCTTCCTCAATACTGAAATAAATCGAACAAAGTGCAAATGACTTAGAAAAGAAATTTGTAAGATGCAAGATTGCTTTACTGTCTCCGGATGCTCCTGCATCAGACACCCGGGGTAGATTAGAAGTGATCCTCACTTCCGTTTTGTTGGGGAAAGACCCAGGCGGTCAACCTCCACTTTCGATAGCCAAGTTGCATCTTCAACAGGCCTGCCCTTCCACTTGACCAAGTATTCAGAATACTGTCTATTTCTGGTGCTCCTGCCTTCACGGGTATCTAATACTTCCTCGGCCTCATCTGTGCTTGGAGTAGCTGCTGGAATTTGCCATAATTCTGGACTTTGCATTTCTGTACCTTCTCCCTCATGATATTCCACTAAATCTGAAATATTAAAAATAGGTGAAATATCAAGCCAACTCGGCAATTCCACTTCATACGCATTTCCTGACTCCCGCTTTCCCAGTATTTTGCATGGCCCAAACTTTTTCATCTTCAATTTATTATAAGTCTTGGCAGGAAATCTCTCCTTCCTGAGATGCACCATAACCTCATCTCCTACTTTGAACTCCTTGAACCGCCGCTTTTGGTCTGCCCTTGCCTTATATTGACTATTCATTTTTATAATTTGTTTTCTCACTTCCTCATGCAGACTTTTCATATGTTCTGCGAATTCTTCTGCCTCGGCACTACACTTTTCTCTTCTGTCCAACTTCCTCAGTTCAGACACATTCCTCGGGCTGTTCCCGTAGATTATCTGGAATGGGGATTTGTTGGTGCTCTTATTAACTGAACTGTTATAAGCAAATTCAGCCTGTGGTAAGACTAAATCCCATCCCTTGGGCTGATCTGCTATCAAACATCTCAATAAATTACCTAGGCTTCTGTTCACCACCTCTGTCTGTCCGTCAGTCTGTGGGTGGTATGCTGAACTGAATTTCAGGTCTGTCTTCAACTTCTTCCACAGAGTCCTCCAGAAATACCCAACAAACTTGGTATCTCTGTCAGAAATTATGCTTCTTGGTAGACCGTGAAGTCGTACCACTTCCTTGAAGAACAACCCAGCAATGTGAACTGCATCACTTGTCTTCTGGCAGGGAATAAAATGTGCCATTTTGGAGAATCGGTCAACCACCACAAATACTGAGTCATTTCCCCTCTGTGTTCTCGGCAAGCCAAGAATAAAATCCATGCTTATGTCCTCCCATGGCCTCTCAGGTACAGGTAATGGCTGGTATAATCCTGTGTTTTGCCTTATCCCCTTTGCCATCTGACATATTCTGCATCCTTGCACAAACTTCCTCACATCCTGCTGAAGTTGTGGCCAGTAATAATTTTCATCCACTAGGGCAATAGTCTTATCCCTACCAAAGTGTCCAGCCAATCCTCCGCTGTGCTTTTCCTTGATCAAGTTCTCCCGCATAGAGCTCCTTGGAATGCATAATTTGCTTCCCTTGAACAACATTCCATCTTGGATCAGGAAATCCAACCACTTCGTTCGGTCCACCGTAACAGGTGTTAAGCAAGCCTTCCAAGCTTCTGCAAAATCCGGATCTGCAGGGTACAAACCCTTTAGTTCTTCAAAACCCACTACTTCCACTGTCAGTTTAATCAGTAAAGTCTGCCTTCTGCTCAAGGCATCTGCAACTCTGTTTGACTTCCCACTTCTGTGCTTCAGCACAAAGGTATAACTTTGGAGGAACTCCACCCATTTCATGTGCCTTTGATTCGGTTTTGTCTGACTGTTAATGTATTGCAAAGCCTGATGGTCAGTAAATAGAACAAACTCCTTTGGCAATAAATAGTGTCTCCACTTTTTCAGAGCCTGAACTATAGCATAAAATTCTTGGTCATAAACTGAATACTTTTTTCGAGCGTCATTTAGCTTCTCACTGAAATAAGCAACTGGTTTGCCCCCTTGACTCAGTACAGCCCCTATTGCACTGCCACTGGCATCACAGTCCACCTGAAATACCTTGTTAAAGTCTGGAAGTGCCAAAACAGGTTGTTCTGTAACTTTTCTCTTTAATGCATCAAAGCTCCTTTCAGCCCCTGATGTCCACTTGAACTCCTTTTTATCCCCCCTCATTGTTTTCGTGAGAGGTGCACAGATGCTGCTGAAGTTCTTTATGAACTTCCTGTAAAAGCTGGCCAAACCATGAAAGGATCTTACTTCTATTGTGCTTCTTGGGGTAGGCCATTCAATGATGGCTCTTACCTTCTCTGGGTCCATTTTTAGGCCTTCTGCTGAGATTACAAACCCCAGGTATACTAACTCCCTTTTGACAAAATTACACTTTTTTAGATTTATTAATAACTGCTCTTCCCGCAGCTTCTCAAAAACTTTCCTGATGTGCATCAGGTGTTCCTCCAGGGTCCTGCTGAATATCAAGATATCATCTAAATAAACAATTACAAACTTTCCCAGGAATTCCTTCAGTACTTCATTCATCAGCCGCATGAAAGTACTTGGTGCATTGGACAGCCCAAATGGCATGACCAACCACTCATACAAGCCTTCTCTTGTTTTGAAGGCTGTCTTCCATTCATCTCCCTCTCGGATACGGATCTGATGATAGCCACTTTTCAGGTCAATCTTTGTGAAGTATTCAGCCCCACTTAAACAGTCCATGATATCATCCATTCTTGGCAACGGGAACCTGTACTTAATAGTGATTTTGTTGATGGCCCGTGAATCTGTACACATCCTCCATTCCCCATCCTTCTTTGGTGCCAGTACTGCAGGTACTGCGCATGGACTCAAACTTTCCCGAATCAATCCCTTTTCTAACAATTCCTGGACCTGTCTATTTAACTCCTCAGTCTCTACAGGCGTCATCCTGTGTGCAGCTTTATTTGGCAAGCTTGATCCCGGTACTAAGTCTATATGATGGCTAATTTTTCTTACTGGGGGTAAACCCTCAGGCACATTGTCTGACACAATATCTGGAAATTCCTCCAGCAGATTTTGGACTTCTGCTGGGGTATCCTGGCATTCCTTCCCCCTAACTCTAGGGATTATTGCATAACATAAATGTTCATGCTTCAACCCGTTCAGGAACTTTCTCCCCTCAACTAAACAGACTCTGGAATGGTTACATACCTTTTCATCCGCATCCTTCAAGGGCTTTAGTTTATGGCGTACACCATTCTTTGTCAATGAGTAGGTGTTGGCACGGCCATCATGCACTGCACTCCGGTCAAACTGCCAGGGCCTCCCCAGCAACATGTGGCAAGCATCCATGGGCAGGATGTCACACAGGACCTCATCACAATAATTTCCAATGTTGAATTTAACGGAACACTGCTCATTGACCAAAGCTCTGTGGTCTTTCTGTAACCATGCGACCCGGTATGGGTGTGGGTGCTTCTTCCTTTCTAACTGTAGCTTTGTAACCATTTCCTCAGAAACCAGGTTATCCGTGCTACCATTGTCAATAATGATATTGCAAACCTTGCCTGCACATTTGCATCTAGTGCGGAATAAACTTTTTCTCTGGTCTGTGTCCTTCTCCTCATTCAACAGGACTCTTCTTACAATCATTGTTTCTCCTCTCTCCGCTTCTTCGGAATGCTCAGACTCAGCATCTTCCTCTGCCACAGCAGCTCTGGCCGGACCCTCAGGCCTCTTGTTCGTTCTTTCCCGGTGTTGTGGACACTCGAATGCACGATGCCCTTCTTCACCACAGTGGAAACATGTTCCACGGAATACTCCCCTTCCAAATCCCCGTCCAGATCCACCCCGTCCCCTTGGGTAGCTGTTCTGGTCTCGGGGCTGATGAGCATCCTCCTCCCTTCGATCTGGGCTACCACTGGCTTCACCAGTCTTCTTTGGGTCCTTATACTTTTCTCCACTGGTCCTCCCACCAGTTCTTCCACCACGGCCCCTTCCTCTTTGCTTGCCTTCAAACCGCCTATTCAGTTTTTCTTCTACCTTTAAGGCAAACTGGTAAGCATCCTCAATGGTGCTTACCCGAACTAGGCTCAGCTCTTCCTGGATGCCGAGTCTCAACCCATTGATATAACGGGCTACCTTCTCTTTGTTCGCCTCTAAATGCCCAGTTCTAATGGAAATTTTGTAAAATTCTTCGGTGTACTCTTGGACAGTTCTGTTCGCCTGTCTCAAACTCTGCATCTTTCTTAATAGATCCAACTCGTAGTCTGTCGGGATGAACTGTCTTTTCAGCTTCTCCACCATTCTGTCCCACCTGGTTATTCTCTCTTTCCCTCGTCTGTTTCTCTCCAACTGTATCCCCCTCCACCAAATGCTGGCATGACCCTTCAACTTGGTCTTAGCAAATCTGACCCGATTAGGGTCCTCAACCTCCTCGTACTCGAAATACTCCTCTAAATCATTTATCCAATCAATTACTTCTTCTGGATTCAAGTTACCCGAGTACGTGGAAACCTCCATTTTTGGTTGCTTTCCAATCTGAGAGATGGCCTTGTATAACCGAGCTTGCGCAGGGTCCATAGCCTCTTCCTCCTCCTCGGATTGGTCTTCCTCTTCAACTTCGTCCTCACTTGTCCTCATCCCTTCCGGGTTCGTGCCTTCTGCGTAATTCTGCTTGCAGGGCTTGAACTTGTCTCTGCAAGGCCCGGAAGTCTTCGGCCGGCACCACATTTCCTACCCCGCCACGGTTCCTTCGTGGAGGCATTATAATTTTTTTTTTTTTTTTTAAATTCCTCCCACAGATCCTGGTGTAACTGCCTCTTTTCGGCGATCTGTTACACGCTCAGGAGCTCCCGCTCTGATACCACTTGATGGCAAGCCGGGATTCACACAAACAGTTTTACAGTAAATTCATAGTAATTTTCATTAAAATGTCCAGTGCAACTATACAGCAGTAATTCCCAGGCATACAACTTCTTCCCCAATCCCGAACTTCACCATCCCCCTACAAAGATTTTCCCCGAGTTTTTAACGAGGCCTCGATCCTCCAGGCATTCAATGCCTCCACCTAACAAAAATTTCAAATTCAAATTTCCCCCTTCCTGGATTTTTGAAATTTTAGTCTTAAATGTCGATCTGCCCGCTCTATCATGGTACCGGCATTGATGGCCTCCCTGCACCGGCCGCATTATTCTGACCGTCCTTTGCACTGTGGTCTCTTCCATTAAACCATCGCTTGTAAATGCTTCAATGCCAGAAATGTCGAGAAGGAGATGCGTGGTCGACACCTCCCATAACGGTTTACGTGACCCTCACTTTAGTTTGCGTACACGTGGTCGATTGCGTGTACAACCATCCAAGCTTCCCCCTTGTTGCAACACACTTGACCCACGTGTCCTTCACAACTGCCACGTGTTCGGCTTGGCCTTGCCCGGCCGATCGCTATTCACCCTTGGTCTGGTTCTCTATCTCCCTTCAACTTTCGTAGCCGTCGGAAGACCGGCCACGTGTCGGTCCTTAACTGGCCGCGATATCGCGACAGAACTCTAACTTCTCTGCCTTTCTTCATAGGCCGCCGCGATAACGCGACGTCGCGATATCGCGACGTCGCGATAACGCGACGTCGCGATATCGCGACGTTCGAAGCTCCTTCCCTTTGCTTTGTAAAACGGTCGCGATATCGCGACGACTTACGCTCCCTTCCTCTGCTTCTCAAAACGGTCGCGATATCGCGACGTCGCGATATCGCGACGTCGCGATATCACGACGGAACCCGCCAAAGGTACAAAGCAGCTTCTGGGGTCGCGATTTCATGACCCCTCTCCCTTTTGCCTTAAAACTTCCTCAAACCGAAAACTTCTCCACAAAAACCTTCCTCAATACTGAAATAAATCGAACAAAGTGCAAATGACTTAGAAAAGAAATTTGTAAGATGCAAGATTGCTTTACTGTCTCCGGATGCTCCTGCATCAGATATTTATTGATAGGAAGTACAATTCTATTAAATCTAAGTATTGGTTAATTTTATTATTTGGATTATCAATGTTTAGATATTGGAATTGATGTTTGTAATATTTCTCTATTGTGCTTTAATGAATGAAGGTTCATTTGATTTGAGATAATGTTGATCTGAGTAATGTGCATTTAAAATGGTTTATGGGAGCTTTTTATTATAGTGACAATGTTTTTAACCTGTTTGTTCACTGTTGTTCACATTTTCTAACCCTAATCTCTTTCTTACCCTAATCTCCAAAAACCTAAGTGAGCATAATTGTGTCAAAACCCTGTTTAAGTTAAAAATGAAAAAGCCTACTCTAGAGGTTGGATTTGAAACCCTATTTTGGTCCATCCAATGTTGAGTGCTGAGCTATAGCTATCGGGTGCAAGCCTAGATAGAAATTAGGAAGATAGACAACCACAATATTGAGTAAATATTGATTCAATTCAGTGTCCAATAGTTTTTAGCACACCCAATGGGACTATTTCACAAGAAAAATGAAAACCCATGATAAGAGTTATTATTTATCTCTGCCCAGAGGAATCAATATTTGGTAAATTGTCTTGTCCTTGCTAAGTAGAGACTGGTAAATTTACCTGGTGACTCCATGGTCTGTGAGCCCATTAAAGAATCATCCCTTTAGACTAGTGCCCTTTAATGTATACCAGGTTTTTCAAGAGAAATAATCCAAATTATTTCTTCTTTTATGAGTTACCTTACAGAGGGACAACTGTTATAAGGAGTTTGCATAGATATTTTCAAGCAGAAGCAAATTCCACTAAAGAAAATCCTGCAGTTAATCAGAACCCTCCCCTAGTAGTAACCACACCTGGAAACATGGTAGCAAATGCAAATCAAAATTAGGGAAATGCACCACCTAATCAACCCCTACAAAAGTACCCCAACTAGAACACAACTGGTCCACTTAGATTACCCCAAATGCATGCCATTCCCCAAGTTGTATCCAAAGCTATACCTACTTATGATGGATCAGGGAAGACTACATATGAGCACTTTTAGGACATCCTAAATTTGACAACTATCCATGACATAAAGAATGAGGATGTGATTGTAAGGATCCTAGCCCTGTCTTTTAGAGGGAATATATTACATTAGTTTAGGACTCTTGAGGAAAATACTATCACCTCATGGGGTTGCATTAGTTGAACCATTCATAGAAGAATTCAATGAATTTGCTGACCCCTTCTCCTTGCTTAACTAGTTTACTTCTATGAATAAGGGTCCCCAAGAATCAATTTTAGATTTTAACTTGATGTTTAGAAAAACTTGGAAAATAATTTCCCCTGCAGCTAGAATAGCTGTAAGATTAGCCTATATGTAATATATTAGAGCTCTAGGATTAGAGCTAGGTTTGTAAACCTAGAAATCTAGAATAGAGAATTTTTCCTAAGTTTATAATGTTTTGGTCCATGCAAAGAATGTTTTGATCAATGTAGGGAGATTACCCCCTAAGACTACTTTGCCCTACAATCAAGAGATTGATAGTTTCCAAGGTCAATCAACAACTACATCATATATGGATCCACCTCCATTGTCATCCCCATTTCCATAAATGGCCCCCATTCCTTAGTAAAATCCCACATCCACTGCAATCCCTTTTCCTCCATTTCCTACTCAGGTTTCTCAAGAACCCTCCATTCTCCTAGACATCCAAAATACCTTGAAAACCCTTAGTAACAAGATGAATTCTATGGAGAAAAGAGAAATGGAGAGATCTCAGCAAAGAATGTTCCCATATATAAATAAGGATCAGAGACCTGGTCCTAGAAATAGTTTAGGTATCAAAGTAAATGCAATATATGAAGAACCTGAATGTTCTTTAGATACTACTCTTGCAAATGTTTGGTGCTTGGTGTGTAATGATCCACATGATTCACAGTCTTGTGTTATGTACCAACATCATGTGCAAATGACCATAGATCAAGCTAAGAGAAATCATAAGGGGAGAGTGAACATGCTTTGGCAACAATATCAGATCATGGTGGGGAAAGAGTCAGATGAGGATGGCCCAATCATTGTCATGACAAGGTTTGGGAAGAAAACCTTGCAAGTAGATCCACAAAAAATGGGACAATTCCAAGTCCCATATCAAAATAAAAATGACCAGATTCCCCAAAGTAGTGATGCTTTTCCTATTTCTTAGGCTAAAGGGAAAGATAAGACAGACAATTTTCCTAAGAGGTTGGAAAATGAAACTAAAGGAGACTGGACAAGGTCTAAATATGAGGCTCAATAAAGGTTTAGATTCTCGTCTATTACAAAAAGACAAAGAATAGAAGCCACTCAGTTGTATAAAATAAAATATGATGAGCCAAAAAGAAGGCCTGAAAGACCTACCCTGGCTAAGCCTGAGTATAATATTATTGAAGAGATGAAAAATATTCCATAAAAATCTAGTTTGTATGATACTCTGTTCATTCCTAGTTAGATAGATCTGCTTAAGGCTTCTCTAAAAAAGTATCCACAGGATAGGCAGACCACCACAATACTTAGTATGCCCTCAGAGAAGAAATAAATGTCTCATGTGGTTTTGAAGAATAAGCCCCTTCATTTATATATCTCCCAAAGTATGGAAGGTTGGGTAGTCCAAAATTGTATGATAGATTCAGGAGCATCAACTACAATTATGCCTAAAGCAGTCTGTGAAGAGATGGGTACGGAGTATACCCGATCTTGTATAGGATTTTTACAATTGTATGGGAAACCTGTTAAGATAGTGGGAGTAATAAAGGATGTTTTAATGAGGCTACATAGATCCCCTGAGGTGACATAGTGCAAGAAATAGTAGTGGTCCATATTGAGCCTTACTTTATATTATGCCTTTCAAGGGAATTTACTAGAAAATTGGGAGGATGTATGTATATGGATTATTTTAGTATGGTAATTCCTTTCAAAGGAAAGAGAATCAAGATAACACTTAAAAATATAGTGTCTTATCATATTGAAAGGATTGAGGAGGATATGTGTAATATCACTCCCTTGGAAGAATTTGAGCTAGTTGAAAATTTTGAGAAGTTGGATATTGAGGATGAGTTGCCCTTCCGAGAAGATTACAGTCAGTTTGGAACTGGTATGGGAACATATAGCATTTTAGATGAATTAGAGAATAAAATCCCTACTATATCTAATCAGTCTCTGAGAAAAAAGAAAACATGGATGATGCACTTTGATGGTGCCAAATGCAGAAATGGTGTAGGAGTTTGTGTGATACTACAGTCCCAATTAGAGGGGACAAAGAGTTTTGCCTACAGACTAATGGTCATGTACAAATAATATTATAGAATATGAGGCTCTATACCTCAGAATGATATAGGAAGAAAGCATGGGTATTAAAATTCTAAACATATATGGTGACTCTGAGTTAATCGTCCATCAAGTAAGGAAAAGGTGCAGTAGAAAGCACCATTACCTAAAAGCATACAAAAATAGGGTATGGTATATGGTGGAATCTTTTGATGCCCTAAACATAAATTTTATTCTAAGAGAAAAGAATACTCTGACAGATTCTTTAGCAATGAAGGGAGCTAACTTCAACCCTTATACAGACTTTGAAATCAAGAAATCCAAGGGAATCAAAATGATTTTCAAACTTGCAGTACCAGATAGGCAAATGTAATGGCAAGTTTTTGAAAGAGATGAGCAGATAATTGACTTTCTGGTAATAGAAGCATGTCTCTTCATTGTACAAGAAGAAAATATAGAAGAGATCGATCAATAAAATGTTATTCAATTAAGGAACAATCACATTCCTAGAGGGTTGGACATCACAGAGATCTTGTTTGATAATGAGGATAGAAAAAAGACCATAGCCATGAAAGTCAATGAAAAAATTTATAAAGAAGTTGAAGTCGATACTGAAAATAAGCTCAATGTTGGAGTTCGATGTTCACTAGAGGAAGCAGAAGATATCAAAACCTTATGCCTAAAGTACCAAGATATTGTGGCTTGGTCATATGAAGACCTCAAGGTATATGACAAGAAAGTTATCCAACATACTATTGAGCTATAGCCTTATGCAAAGCCTTTTAGGTAGAAGCAAAGGCCAATAAATCCAATGATCGAATCCTTTATGAGGGAGGATATCTTAAATTTATTGAAGGCTAAGAGCATATATCCAATAAAACATTCAACCTGGGTAGCCAACTTGGTACCTATGAGAAAAAAGAATGATGGTATTCGTTTGTGTGTATATTTCAGAAATATTAACCATGTATCTCTTAAGGATCACTATCCCCTCCCACAGATTGATCAAATATTATAGATAATGGTAGGGGAAGAAATGTTCTCCTTATTAGATGGATTCTCTAGATATAATCGAATTTGGGTGAAAGATGAAGATCAGTATAAAATAGCATTCACCAACAAATGGGGCACATTTTCTTGCCATAGAATGCCTTTTAGGTTATCCAATGTGGGAGCCACATTTCAGATAGCCATGGACTATGCCTTTTGGGAACTTATCAATAAATTCATTCTTATTTATTTGGATGACATGGTTGTGTTTTCCCATAATAAAAGCATGACCACTTAGCTTACCTGGAGACAGTTTTTCAAAAGTGCAAAGAATTTGGTATTTCACTCAATCCTAAGAAAATATTCATTGTAGTACACGAAGGAAAACTGCTAGGTCATATGGTCTCAGAAGAAGGTATGATCAAGTCCATTCTTGCTCTCCCATTGCCTACAAATAATAAGGCCTTACAATCCTTTTTGGATCAAATAAAATTTATTAGGAAATTTATTTCTGACTTTGCACATAAAGTAAGGCCCATATCTGAGTTACTTAAGAAGAATGCCAAGTTTAAATTGACTGAGGTCAGGAAGTAAGCTTTTGATATTATAAAGTAGTCCATTGCAACAACCTCGGTACTGGTAAATCTAGACTTTGATAAGGATTTTATCCTTTATGCTTATGGAGCTAAAGAGACTTATGCCTCAGTGATCTCTCAAAAATATGATCAAGGTGAGGAACATCCTATATTATTTTGGATCTAGACACTCCATGAATACCAGGTCAAATATAACTTCATTGAAAGACAAGTATTTGTTGTGATGAAGTCACTAAATAAGTTCAGGTAATACTTAGTCCAGAGTAAAACCCTGGTATATGTTGTTCATCTAGATGTAAGAAGCTTTATTCTGTAGGGTTAACTAGGAGATAAAAGGGCTGGTTTGATTACCAAAATCTAAGAATATGATGTAGAAATACATCCCAAAAAGTTGGTGAGAGGCAGGGCCTTGTGCCAGGGTCTAACAAAGGTAGCAAAATTAGCAGAAGTAAGATCTTGCCAGATAGCAAAAGAGGATGATATTGAAGGAGTGCAACCAATAGACTCTGATTGGGTTGATCATATTATTAAATATTTTTTAACTGGAGTATGACCTCATCATCTAAATACATACCAAAGAAGAAGATACAGGCTACAGGCTTTGAAATATGTATTGTTACCAAAAGGCCTGTATAAAAGAAATTTGTATGGAGTCCTTCTGAAATGCTTAAAATATGATAAAAAATAGAGGGTTATTGAAGAGTTCCATGGAGTACTAGTTGGAGGGCATGGCTTAGGCAGAGTTACATATTTGAAAATCATAAAAGCTGGATATTACCGACCTACTATATTTATTGATACTTTCAGGGTTGCTAGGGCCTATGACAAATGCCAATGATATGTTGGAAGGACATGGAATGCTTCATTCTCCCTTAGGCCAATACAAGTTGAAGATACCTTTCAATAATGGGGGTTGGACTTCATAGGGTTCATCAACCCTCATTCCTCAATAGTGAACAAATATATCCTAACTGCTATATATTACCTCACCAGATGGGTAGAGGCTATTCCTACAAAGAAATTAGATCAGGAAGTTTTGATCAATTTTATGGAGAATTTGATTTCAAGGTTTGGATTTCCAAAAGCCTTCGTAAGTGACAATGGCCCAGATTTCATAGGAGCCAAGTATATTGAGTTTGGCAAGTATGGCATCACTCTTAAAAATACTTTGATTTATTACCCTCAAGGGAATGGAATTGTTGAATCTACCAACAAGAACCTATTAAGGATTCTGAAGAGATCGCTTGAAGGGAATAAAATAAGTTGTCACCTGTTACTAGACCAAGCTTTGTGGGCTGATAGGATTACTATAAATAATTCCATTAAAACTTCCCCTTATGCTCTGGTGTATGGAAAAGAGGTAGTGTTACCTATCCATTTGGAAATTCCAGCACTCAAGCTAGTGAATACAAATGAAGAATTAGAGGGAAATCAAGTCAAAGCCAGGCTAACTCACTTACTATAGATTGAAGAGAACAGAGCTCAGGCATATGATCAATTTCAAGAACACTATACAGACATTAAGGTATGGTTTGATAAAAATGTAAGATTCATGAAATTCCAGGTTGGAGACTCAGTTCTCAGGAGGAATGTTGAGAGAGCAAAACCTAGAAAATATGAGAAATTTGATTCCTTTTGGGATGGCCCTTTCAAGATAGTGGAGATAAAAAAGACCAATGTGTTTTAGGTTGAATATCTAGAGGGGAACATACTACCGATTCTAGTAAATGGTATTCATCTCAAACTATGATTGAAATATAAGCTAATTGTAACATATGTATATACATTGTATCATATTTCCCTTTCTTTCTGCACTTTGTATTCAATTTTTATTTAACATGTTGAAAAAGAGAAAACTATTTGTAAACTGGTTAAGTGTTCCAAAGTATATAGTGAGGACCCATTCCACTCTCAAATACATGTAAAGTGGAGAAGAATGGTGAGAGTCCCTATTCCACACCAAAATGAACTAAATTTTTAGCAGAATGGCACAAGTGTTATTTTTCGTGTGTGAAAAGAGCTAAGTATTAGAAAAATCAAACGCGTATTCAATCCACCGGTTTCAAGACTAAGGTGGAGCAAAAAACAAAATCTGAAATTATGCTTGGACAAAAATTAGGAAGATAGACAACCATAGTATTGAGTAAAGCTTAATGCAATTCAGTGCCCAACAATTTCTGGCATGCCCAGTGGGAAAATTGTTGGGTACTGAATTGCATCAAGCTTTATTCAATACTACGGTTGTAAAGGATAAGATGCATTGGATTCCAGTTAAGGACAAAACCAGTAATGGGAAACCCTTGTAAATTTATTATTGGACAAGTCATTTAAAGAGTAGTGAGTCTTTCTATAGATTCAACATGGAATTCCTAGGACATGCTCTGAAAGTAATGTATGGAGAGTGCCCTAGACTACCACCTCTGACTAAGAAAATACTAAGAAAAGAGGGTGCCAAAGAAGGAGACTGGTATATTTTGAGTAAGGGCACAATAATAAAATTATATAGATTCATGTGTAAGCATTTTCTCCTACCCCATTTTTTCAAAGACAGGATTTTTGCTTTGGAATACTTGAGGTAGGCAGAATATATTGATTTGAATTATGGTTTCGGAAGGAAGAGAAAATCTTTGCTAACCTACCATACTGTGGATGATATTATTATTACAAATAAGGGGTAGAGTGAGCAAATTGACCAATACCTAGATAGGTTAGGTCTATTTTATATTCCTCAAAGATGGAGTTATGATCCTGATGACATTTTCACTAAAATAAATATAGCCCTAAATGGAGACAAAGCCTACAAATTTGAAAAGAGACCTAGGGCTCATTTCGAACAGGGAAGAAACAATAGTGAAACCAATATTTTAGAGTGGAATGTTTCAAAAATAGATCAAATCACTCCATGGCTAGATTTTTTTGAGAAAATTGTGGATTTTTATCTAGAAAAGAAGCCAAAACATTGACTGAAAAAGGCTATCATCAATGATATGGAGAAAAAAATGGGAAAAATAAGGAACTGTAGTATCAAGATTCTATGAAAGAAGAGGTCGAGAAAGGAGAAAAATGGAATGTAGCCAAAATATCAGATTGGTGGAGAATGAGAATTGAAATTGGAAAACTAAAATCCAATTTTGGAATAAATATTGACAATGAATTTTCTAAGAAATATGATGAGAATATCAAAACCTAGAAGCCTAAGGATAATAGGAACACAGTGCTAGCTATGATGAAGTCATAGGCTAGGTCTAATTCTCTCTCTCCACCTATAGACCAAGAGGTTCTATAAGAAGATACTAGAACTCCTTTGATAGCTGCTGAAGTCCTAAAGACATTTTAGCCTACCACTGAACAAGTAGAGAAGTTTCCTAAGGAAGCACAACTTTTGAGAAAAATGCAATATTCGGATGAAGGAGTTGTCAGAAATCCAGTCATAGAAGCAGTAGCTAGGCCTCAAAACTTAGCCCTAGGGGTACAACCTCCAGATACAGACATCGACTAGAGAGAAAGATAAAAGCTTCAAATTCACACCTATCACTTTCACTACTGTAGCATCAGTAGAATTAAACCCTACTTTTGAGCAAGTGTTGCTTATGGAAATAACACAACAAGAGGTATTTGAGGAACATACAAAGAGTGAGTTTGCTACCTTTCAATTGATTTATAGAAGAGCCAAGAGAGCTCTAGAAAGAGAAGAGAAAGAGGTTTCAAAGAAACATAGGTTGGACAAAGAGGATATTGCTAAAGAGGTAGTTGTTTTAGTTGTAGAAGAATTAGAACAGTAAGAGTAGTAGTAGAATATAGATACAGAACAAGAACACCCTACATATATAGATGAATGTATGGTCTCTAATCACTCTTCTACTATTCCTCCTCTTGAATCCCCAAGGAAGTCTCCCTCCCCTTCTGGTAAAGTAAATGTGACAAAGGTACCTCCTCCCTCTCATAGTCCACCACATGTTTCATTGGTCACCATTGAGGTACAAGTCGTCCCTTCTCCCCAAAAGTCACAATAGATTCCACTTTCATCACCCGAGGTTTCCACTTCATCATATCCAATAATTTATTCCTCATCATTTCAATCACCACCCCCATATAAAGAGCAAATTATTCCAAGCACCCCACTTGTCCAATTTTTAGTTTTGCTTCAATTTATGTGAGTTTACTAGTAGCAACCACAACAGTAGTTACAGTCCACTGTTGTCACAGAAATTACTGTAACTATTTTCACACCACCACTATCAATGGTTTATTATACCCTTGCATTCCTAGTATCTTCATCTCCCTTGGCTACAAGTTATACAAGTCATGTAACTTTGCAAAAGGAGCAAGTATCCTCACAAAAAATAAATAATTTCTAGGCAGAAAATCTATCCAAGCCTTCCAACATGATGACTGTAAGAAGAAGAAGCATGTTTGTTGATTCAATTTCAAGGCAAAGGATATCCAGATCCATGATCCCACTTGTAAATAATCTTGAAACTAATATGACTTCCTAGGATTATCAAGTTGAAGAATTCATAGAAGATATTGAGAAGTTACCTAAAGAAGATGAATTGGTAATGGACAGAGCCCATTTGGAGACTTTCTATGTGAAGAATGATATATTCAAATAGAAAGTGGGCAAGCTGGAGAAACAAATTGAAAAACTTCAAAGGACTATGAGTAATCATAAATAAGTGGAAAATTCTTTGAAAAAGGAGGCTAAGAGCTGGAAAAAAAGTTTCAAGAAGCTAATAAACTCAAAGATCAACTAGGATAGCAAAAGAAGTTGAATGAAGAATATGTCAAATAAATACAAAGTTTAAAATAACAGCTTCAGATTGAGAAAGTTAAGTCTTCTAGATTTTCTAAAGTTGGATTAAAGAAGGTTAGAAAATAACTACTCTCTGAAGTCCAAGATAAATGCTCAAGGCTTCAACTTATCATTGACTATCTAGTTGATGCTAGTCACTCACTCTCGAATGTTTAGAAATATTTAGATCAAATCACTAGAGAGCTACAACCTATGGTGATTCTAGTAGAATAGATGTACAAGCTGGTTGATAACAGACTTAGTGATTCTACTAAGATGATTCCCAATAAGGAATGGAATCTTACCAGAGTTACTACCATGACTGTGGTCAAGAAACATAGAGCACTTTAGAAATCCTGGCTATTATTTGATAAAATTGAAAGAGTGATTAAGGATGTTGTGGATGTAAATAAAGAAATAATTCAGGTTGTCTTCAGAGGTTTGTGGATGGAGGATCATAGCTTGCTATCTGTGGAAGATATTCAAAAGAGCACTAATGAAAATTTGTAGGATGAATATGAGATTGACTCTCTTGAAGAGCCATTGAACCAAGAGCAAGTTGCTCAATTGATCATTGATTTTACCAGGATGAGAGATCTCATGGAAGATCTAGTGAATAGAGGGAATGCTGCTAATTATAAAGATATTGGAAAGTTACAGTATATTTACAAGCAGCTAAAAGAAACATCAAACCCCTCTAAAGTTGTCTGGAATTAAGCTTTGCAAACCATGAAGTTGATGGTTCAATTGTTTGGTGATAATTCTAGAGGAATAAATCATAAACAATCTTCTCCAGAAGAAGAAATAGAATAAGAAGTTGAATAGGAGGCTGAGGAGGAGGTCCATCAAGAAGAAGAGTAGGATGGAACCACCACAGGCCCGAAAGGGGCACACACTTAAGTCATGTTTTATTTTGTACATATAAACATGTTTTGCATTTTTGTTTTTTTCTCTGACATTGTTAGAAAAAAAATAAAGGCATGATCCTAGAGAGGAACAGATAGTAGCAAATTTTGTGTGAAGGCATTTTTGTAAGAAGGCCTTATAAGAAGATTAGAACTGTGTTTTGCAAAGCAGTTTTTCTATAAGGGCACATAGACAAATTTTGGAGACAACGACAAAGGAACATGTGTCAATTGCATAGTATCCATATGTGAAATTATCCTCTATGTTGCTTGAAGCATGGTCTTGATGTGAACTTCTACTCTCTAAGAGGACTATTTTCAAAGGGTAGTATTCATATGTATATTATTCTTTAAAGCATATTTTTGAAGATAAGCATTTTTTACTCCTGTAGCCCAATGGATAAGACTTTTAGTTCTACAGCTTTGCAAGAAAATCTACCCGGGAGGTGCCAAAATGTAGGCCCAAAATGGCCACATCCTTAGGAAATTTTGAAATTTTTTACCTAAGGTATGAAGTTTCCATTTCGCACATGTTCCAGTGTATTTTGGAGTGGATTTCCAACAAAGGTTCTCAATTCGCCCAACACTTGGTGTATTTTTGCACTTGGAGCAATTCCGCATGGTTTCTAGTACTTTTGGTAGAGGTCCAGTGATGCATATCGAATACACAGAAGTTTTTGGGAAAATATTATGTCAGTGCAAAAGAAGTGCAGATTGGCGACCACTTGTTATTTTCAACATGAGCGACTAAGTGTTGGCGAGACTGATTTTGGAGATTTTATAGAGTTTTTTTTCTAGAATGGTGACAAGGGGCAGAAAGCAAAGGAAAAGAATGTGGATTCATGACAAAGGCTACTTTTGACTCACTTCCTTCCCGATTGGTGACAAGCGGTATTTTACACTATTTTTGGTGTGAAATGAAGGAAGAAGCTATTTTACACTGTAGCGGGTCCGGATTGGTGATGCGAGTATTTGCACTTGCTTAGGTCCGGAATGGTATTCCATAAATATTTTGAAGGAAAGATGATGTCAGTGACTTTTGAGTGTGGATTTTTGAATGCTTCATCACCAACAAAGAAGAAGAAAGGATAATGAGCATATTTCATCGCGCTCCATTCTTAGTATATTTTGTACTGGATTGGCATTCTACAAATTCAGAGACATAGAAGGCGATGTCATGAATTTTAAAAGGTGGAATATTGCTTTGGTCTTTCCCCTCCATTGTACTAAGTGTATTCTAGATTAAATCATAGTTGTGCAATGGGGAAGATCCACGATCGAGATTTTGTCAAATATTTCAAAGTATGTAAAGGTATTTTCTTAGTCATATTCAAAGCACATGGAATTTGAAGAGTCATAGGGTTTCAAAAAATAAAAACTAGAAATAGTTGCAGATCGACGATGATGAAAGCTTCCAAGAAAGGTTAACGATGTATATGTAGTATCTAATGACCTAGACTCTAGTTGACACCAACCAACTAGCAAGTTGTAGAGGCTTTGAGCTACCATGGCGGTCTACTTGCAGTGGATTTCCTAGAGGCTAAACCAGTAAGAAAATGCCAGCAAGAACTCTCTATTGAGTTGTTAAAAAACAAATCTTTGTAATGTTCCTTATTATTATTTAATTTTCAAACTATAAATAGAGGTCAAACCCTCATTTTTAAGGGTTAGCTCTAGTGTGTTTTCCTGCACTATTGTAAATATTTCCATGAGCTAATGAAAGGAGAATTACATTGATTTTTGCCTCAAATTTACATCTTTGTTATCTGGTGTCAGAGGTTCAAAATTTGGAGTTGCATTTCTGTTAATATTCAAATGGTTAGTTTTTGCCAATTTTTGGATTACTAATTGCTAGGGTAATTGAAATATTCTTCTAATTAGATATTTATTGATAGGGAGTACATTTCTATAAAATATAAGTATTGGTTAATTCTGTTATTTGGATTATCAGTGTTTAGATATTGGAATTATTGTCTGTAATATTTCTCTGTTGTGCTTTAATGAATGAAGATTCATTTGATTTGAGATAATGTTGATATGAGTAATGTGCATTTAAAATGGTTTATGGGAGATTTTTGTTATAGTGACAATGTTGTTAACCTATCCGTCCATTGTTGTTCACATTTTATAACCCTAATATCTTTCTTAACCTAATATCCAAAACCCTAAGTGAGCATAATTGTGTCAACATCATGTTTAAGTTGACAAGGAACCAGCCTACTATGGAGGTTGGATTTGAAACCCTATTTTGGTCCATCCAATATTGAGTGTTGAGTTGTAGCTATCGAGTGCAAGCCTGGATAGATAGTAGGAAGATATATAGCCACAATATTGAGTAAATATTTATGTAATTTAGTGCCCAACAGGGTTGAGATAATAGTCTTATATTTAGTCCCAAAGGTGTCCCTTTTCCATTGATGTCAAAGGCAGAGATATTTGTGTTAGGGGGAGAGCATTCAGTCAGGGGGAGCAGTTTCTCAGAGGGAGCAGAATTGAAAAAGGTAGAAAAAATACTTAAATAAAAGAGGGTTTCCATAAATGACAAAGGGGGAGATTTTTGGAAATTTGAGCAAGTTGTGTTGTCATTGATGTCAAGAGGTTTGATGACTAGTTTTTCTGTCATTAAGGTCAAAAGGTTGATTTCTCCAAAAGGAAAGCAAGTTGTTAAAAAGAAAAGGGTATAATATTTATTTTAAATATTATATGCCTAAAGAGGCTAAAATTTTTGAAGACCCAAGAAAAGAGAAGCAATATTAAAAAAAAAAATAATATTATAATATTTGAGAAAAAGGAAGAGGTGAAAAATAACAAGGTCCAAGAAATAATTTTAAAAAAGATATCATTGACAAGGCCCATTAAGCAAGTTATAAAGGTTGGCAAAGATTTTAATTTATTTAAATTAAAATATTTTAACCTAAGGTTAAAATTTTAATTTAAATAATTAATGGTGCCAAAGGTTCAAAGTTTCAATTCAAATTTAAATTTGAATTCGAAGGAGGGCCGACATGTTTTAATCCAAAGGCAAGAGTATTTAAAGGAAATGATTTTTCATTTCCAAAGTCTAAGAAATTTGTATGCCTAAGTCAATAATATAATTTGTGCACTCTAGTTTCGAAGAGGAGAAGACGTTTGTGAGCTTGTTGAATAATGGGAGGTAGAGTTGCATTTAAGTTCACTTGGAGTGTGAAGATAATCATGTAGCATTGGATAGCATAGATAGTAGTTGGAAAGTGGCTAAGGTACTTGTGAAGGGAAGGTCATGGTTTCGAATCCCATGCTGTTTGTTTTTTCTAAAGGAGGAAATATTTTTTGTTTTCGGTGAATTTCATGAGAGGCAAACTCTAATACAAAAACATAGAACTTCGGTTCACGTGTGGGTGCACAGTGCAGGTAGTAGCCTAGAATTGGGCTAGGGCATTATGGTGGTATAGATCACAAATTCAATTTTTGTCACTGTTCGTTAAAACGTACACAATAATTTTATTTTGTGGGCCAACAATTAAGGTATGTGATTCTTGAATTAAATTTGCCAAAGGTTTTTGAAAGCAGAAAGTGTTTTTAAGGCCACGTGATATTAAAAAGGGCATGTGTAAAATTGTTTAGGGAGTCATAAGGGTTTTTTATTAAATACTTTATTTTGATGTGTGTTGAATATTATTTTGAGAGTATTGGAGATTATAAGGTGTAAACAAGGAACTTTATTTTGATGTGTGATTGAATATTATTTTGAGAGTATTGGAGATTATAAGGTGTAAACAAGGAACTTTATTTTTATGTGTGTTGAATATTATTTTGAAAGTGAAGGAGATTATAAAGTATAAACAAGGAAATTTATTTTGATATATGTTGAATATGTTTTAAAGGAGTAATAAGGTGTATTTGTGAGTTGACATTTTGATTGTATTTCTTGTCTGGTAAAATAATATTTGAGGAGAATTTTTGTGTGATTATTTTGAGATAGACTATTGCTATCTAACCTAGAATTTACAAAAGGTTTTGGTTGTAAGTAAAATAGGTTTTGAAGATATATCTCCATCAAAGAAAAAAGGTATGGGCACATTATATTTTTTTTAGAGTGATTGAAATGATTGTATGAAATAGAAGGTGGAGTGAAAAGGATTGATGAGTATTGTTGGAAATGTATGAGCAAGTTTAAGTGCACCTTGTTGATGGATGATTTGATTTAAGATAGTGATTGAGAAATATATGAGTTAGGGTTTGAGACACACATTGTGCTCTTTGTTTGAAGAAGTTTGAAAACACTTTTTTAGGGTTAATGAGAAAGTTGTGTTTCATTGATTGAATGAATGAGTAAACTTCTTGAGCATTGGATTTAAGTGATATTGAAAGTGAATGTGCAAACATTAGAAACTAGATTTGTAAAAGTGAAATACTTAATTATTGAGTAGAACATATTGAGTTTTTGATAGAGTACATCATTCTCTAAATGTTCTAGAGGTTAAACGGATTTTGAATAGAATATGTCTAAACTACTTCAAATTAAAGAAATACCTTGAAGATTAGACAAAGCATTTGATAACATTGTGTGCAATATTTGAGATTTATTGATCATATTTTGTGAGTTGTTTTGGGTTGTGTTGAAAGCATATTTGAAGCACATCTTGGTGAAGACTTATTGGTAGATTTGAGGTAAGTATTGGTGAAGACTTGTAGGTAGATTTGAACAAGTCTTAGTGAAGACTTGAGAGTAGATTGAGAAATTTCTAGAGAGGACTTGAAGGTAGATTTGAGACAAGTCTTGGTCAAGACTTGAGAGAAGATTGAGCAAGTTCTAGAGAGTACTTGAAAGCATATTTGAGGTAAGTCTTGGTGAAGACTTGAGAGCAAATTGAGAAAATTCTTGAGAAGAATTGAAGGTAGATTTGAGACAAGTTTTTGTGAAGACTTGAGAGTAGAGTTGATTGATTGATTTATTCAAAATTTGTGTTAAGGCTTGGGGAAAATCTAAGTAGACTTGATTTGTTATTGGATAAAGCTTTGTGTTAAGACTTGATGATAGATTTGAGGACATATTTTGGTATATATTTGTGATCATATTTATGCTAGACCTGATATAAAGTTAGAGAATATTTGTACTACACTTGGGATAGAGTTTGGTGTAGCTCTAAGATAGAGTTAAGAGTAAGCTTTGGAGGTGATAGAGTAGAGTACAAGAGTCTCTAGTGGATAGAGATCCATTAGCAAGGGTAGTGAGGACAAAGGTCTTCCATGGAGAGAGATCCACAAGCTAGAGCAGTGGGGGCAGAAGTCTTCTAGAAGATAATTAGCTAGAGTAGAGGGAAAAGAGTTCTCCTGTGGATAGAGATCCATGAACCAGAGCAAGGGGAAAGATTTCTCCCATGGATTGTGATATGTGAACCAGTTGGGAATATGGAGTTATTCTATGGAGAGAGATCCACAAACCAGTTGAGGAGAAAGGAGTTCTCCTGGATCAAGTTCCATAAACCAGAGAAAATGGGGAAGAGTTCTCTTGTGGAGAGAGATCCATAAATCAGATCATAGGTGATTAGTGTCTCCTTTAGACATAGGTACATAAAAACTGTAATAGGGAATGATTCCCAAGAATATTTGTTGAGAAAACTTAGTATAAATATTTTCTCCATGGAGTAGACCCAATTGGATGAACTACATTAAATTGGTGTCTCTATTATGTGTTATGATTTGTGCATTACTTTGATTACTGCTATTGATATTCCCATTGATAATATTAGATAATATTATTTGAGAAAGAAAAGTAAAATTTTATGTTATAATGTTCACCCTCCCTATCAGTATAAGCTTGTGTTCTTCAATTGGTATTAGAGTGGGTTCCTTCAAAAGAGTTTAACAACTTGAAGGAAAAGTATACAGGAACACAAATGGCATCTCAAAGTGGATATTTAGTAAATAAGACACCATTTTTTTATTGGAACAATTATGCTTTTGGGAACATAATAATGAATACTTATTTGATGGCACAAGGATATGAGACATGGCAGGTAGTTGAGTATGGATACACACTTCAAACTAGTCCTCGTACATATAAATATGGTAAGCTCCTACATCTATATAATGTAAATACAATGAATGCAATATTAAGTAGTTTACGTGAAGCAAAGTTTGTAAAAGTTATTTATTGCACATAAAAAAAAGATATTTAGGAAAATTTGAAGAAAACATATGAGGGAGACAAAAATGTCAAGATGGCAAAATTGCAAAATCACAAGAAAACATTTGAAGACTTGAATATGAAGGATGAGGAATACATTGCTACATACTTAATTGTGTGGATGAGGTTTTTAACTTCATGCAAGGACTTGGGTTAAAAGTTGAATAATCAGATGTTTGTCAAAAGGTTTTAAGATCACTCCCTATGAGGTATAGTTCAGCCATAGAAGAAACAAAATATATTGAAACTTTGACTATGGATGAGTTGCATGGAACTCTCACAACTTATGAGATAAGATTAGGAAATAATCCTATCACCAAGAAAAAATTAACATTTAAAGTAGTAAAAAAGATAAAATATAAGAAGTCAGATTCAAGTGATGAGTCATCCAATGATGAAGAAGCAAAATATGGCAAAAATAACAAGGACTCAAGAAAGAACAAAATTACATAAATAGTTAAGTGTTTCAATTGTGGTAAATATAGCCACTATGCATCTAACTATCCAGAAGCTGGAAGTAGTAGTGGTGAAGAGAGACAATATCATAAGAACAGGGAAGTAGTAAAATATAGGTATGAATAGAAAAATAGGTATGAATAAAACTAGCATGAAAAGAAGTTTTTTTAGAGGTATAAGAAGAGTTTCTTTGCAGATAATATAGGAAAGAGTTCAAGTGATAGTGATGGAAGATTCACAGATAGTGAAGAAGAAAAAATTCTCTTATTAGCAATAGAGGAATAAGGAAGTGATTCTATTGAAGATAAATTAGAAAAGTATGAGGATGCTCTTGAAAACAAAAAGGTAGAGGAAGAATCAAAAAATGAAAAAAAAAGGAGTAGTAGATTTAGAATCTGAAATTATTTCTGCTCTTAAGGAATTAAGAAAGGTTAGAAAGTTAAATTCAAGACTCAAGGTTCAATTTCAAGAATGTGATGAAGAGAAAGGAAAAATTATACAAGATCTGACAAACTCAATATCTAAGACATGGATATTTAAAGAAAAGTTAGAAGAAAAAGTATTAGAATGTGAAATATTAGAGCATGAGGTAGTTTCACTAAGAAAAAAAGTGAAAGAGGCTAAAGACAAGCTACACAGGTTTGGAAAAAGTTCAAATACTTTGGATAATATTATCAGTGTACAAAGATTTTCATCAAACAAGACATGACTTGGTTTTTAAGAGGGACAAAGAGAAAAATGAGAGGATTCAAGCTCAAAATTTAAATAAGAAGAAGCTTCATAGGAAGAGAGAAAAGGAGAAAGTGAGACTTATGAGGATAAGTTAAAAATAGAAGTTTCACCAAGGAAGGAAACAATGCACAAATAAGGAACAGGAAACATCACAGGGAAGAAAGGACTGAGAGACCAATGAGTCAAAGGAAATATTTCTTCAAAGGATGTTGCTTCTCATGTCACAGGTTTGGTCACAAGGCTATGCAGTGTAGGACACATGAAAATAAGGAATAAGGTTTCACTAAGATAAATTTTAGAGATGGGCATTTATTTCAAGGGTATTGTTACTCTTGTAATCATTTTGGTCATAAAGCAATTGATTGCAGGGTTCATGACAAGAATGGGTGTGGCTTCACCAAGAGGAACTTAAAGACATTTGCACCTTCTAGGAACCACAACATTAAGTGTTATAAGTGAAATAATGTTGGGCATATGGCTAAGTGGTGTAGAATAGAATTTCCAGAGATAAAAAAGAACAGGAATACTCAAAATAATCAGAAGGATTAGTTGAGGAAGAATGTGGACAAAGAAAAAAACATTGTATGCTGGGAGTAGAGATAATCCTACCCTAAAATTAACCACCTCAAGGAGAGGAGGTATGGAGGAGGCTGAGCTAAGAGTCTTATATTTAGCCCCAACGATGTCCCTTTACCATTGGTGTCAAAGGGGGAGATATTTGAGTTAGGGGGAGAGCATTTAGTCAGAGGGAGTAATTTCTCAGGGGGAGGAAAATTGAAAAAGGTATAATATATGCCTAAAGAAAATGAGGTTTACCATCAATGACAAAGGGGGAGATTTTTGGATATTTGACCAAGTTTTGTTATCATTGATGTCAAGAGGTTTGATGATCAGTTTTACTGTCATTAAGTTCAAAATGTTTATTTCTCAAAAAGGCAAGGAAATTGTTAAAATGAAAAGGGTATAATATTTACTTTAAATATTATATGCCTAAAGAGGCTAAAAAAGTTGAAGACCCAAGAAAATAGAAGTAGGCTTAAAAATAAATAATAATATTATAATATTTGAGCAAAAGGAAGAGGTGAAAAATAACAAGGTCCAAGAAATAATTAAAAAAAAGATATCCCTGACAAGGCCATTAAGCAAGTTATAAAGGATGGAAAATATTTTAATTTATTTAAATTAATAATATTTTAACCTAAGGTTAAAATTTTAATTTAAATAATTAATGATGTCAAAGGTTCAAAGTTTCAATTCAAATTTGAAGGAGGACCAACATGTTTTAATCCAAAGGCAAGATTATTTAAAGGAAATGATTTTTCATTTCCAAAGTCTAAGCAATTCATATGCCTAAGTCAAGAATATAATTTGTGCACTCTAGTTTCGAAGAGGAGAAGATGTTCGTGAGCTTGTTGAATAAGAGGAGGTAGAGTTGCATTTAAATTTGCTTAGAGTGCGAAGATAATCCCATAGTGCTGGTTAGCACAGACGAAAGTTGGAAAGTGGCTATGGTTCTTATGAAGGGAAGGTCATGGTTTCGAATCCCATGCTAAATCATTTTTGGTAAAGGAGGAAAGAGTTTTCATTTTTAGCAAAATTCATGAGAGGCAAACTCTAATATGAAAACGTGGACCTTTGGTTCACGTGCGAGTGCATAACACAGGTGGTAGCCTAGCCTTGGGCTAGGGCATTGTGGTGGTATAGGTTGCAGGTTTGAGTTTGGTTGTTGTTCGTTGAGACGTGCACAATAATTTTATTTCATGGGCCAACAATTAAGGTATGCAATTCTTGAATTAAATTTGACAAAGGTTTTTGAAAGCAAAAAGTGAAGGCCACATGATATTAAAAAGGGCATGTGTGAAATTGTTTAGGGAGTCATAAGGGTTGTTGATTAAATACTTTATTTTGATGTGTTTTGAATATTATTTTGAGAGTATTGGAGATTATAAGGTGTAAACAAGGAACTTTATTTTGATGTGTGATTGAATATTATTTTGAGATTATTGGATATTATAAGGTATAAACACAAAAAATTATTTTTGATGTGTGTTGAATATTATTTTGAAAGTGAAGGAGATTATAAAGTATAAACAAGGAACTTTATTTTGATATATGTTGAATATGTTTTAAAGGAGTAATAAGGTGTATTTGTGAGTTGACATTTTGATTGTATTTCTTGTATGGTGAAATAATATTTGAGGAGAATTTTTGTTTGATTATTTTGAGATAGACTATTGTTGTCTAACCTAGAATTAGCAAAAGGATTTGGTTGTAAGTAATATAGGTTTTGAAGATATATCTCCATCAAAGCAAAAAGGTATGGGCACATTATCTTTTTTTTAGAGTGATTGAAATGATTGTATGAAATAGAAGGTGGAGTGAAAAGGATTGATGAGTATTGTTGGAAATGTATGAGCAAGTTTACGTGCACCTTGTTGATGGATGATTTGATTTAAGATAGATGTTGAGAAATATTTGAGTTAGGGTTTGAAACCCACATTGTGCTCTTTTTTTGAATAAGTTTGAAAACACTTGTTTAGGGTTAGTGAGCAAGTTGTGTTTCATTGATTGAATGATTGAGTGAAATTATGAAGCATTGGATTTAAGTGATATTGAAAGTGAATGTGCAAACATTAGAAACTAGATTTGTGAAAGTGACAGACTTAATTATTGAGTAGAACATATTGAGTTTTTGATAGAGTACATCATTCTCTATATGTTCCAAAGGTTAAACGAATTCTAAATAGAATATGTCTAAACTACTTCAAGTTAAAGGAATTACCTTGAAGATTAGACAAAGCATTTGATAGCATTATGTGCAATATTTGAGATTGATTGATCATATTGTGTGAGTTGTTTTGGGTATGTATTGAAAGTAGATTTGAGGTAAGTCTTGGTGAAGACTTGTTG
Source organism: Wollemia nobilis (assembly GCA_028583015.1). Taxonomy (NCBI): domain Eukaryota; kingdom Viridiplantae; phylum Streptophyta; class Pinopsida; order Araucariales; family Araucariaceae; genus Wollemia; species Wollemia nobilis. The sequence continues at coordinate 4,738,624 of JAQPPZ010004166.1, forward strand.
GTAGATTTGAGGTAAGTCTTGGTGAAGACTTGTAGGCATATTTGAGAAAGTATTAGTGAAGACTTGACAGTAGATTGAGCAAGTTATAGGGAGGACTTGAAGGTATATTTGAGACAAGTATTGGTGAAGACTTGAGAGCATATTGAGCAAATTATAGAGAGGAATTGAAAGCATATTTGAGGTAAGTCTTCGTGAAGACTTGAGAGTAAATTGAGAAAATTCTTGAGAAGACTTGAAGGTAGATTTGAGACAAGTCTTTGTGAATACTTGAGAGTAGAGTTGATTGATTGATTTATTCAATATTTGTGTTAAGGATTGGGGTAAATCTAAGTAGACTTGATTTTTTATTGGATCAATCTTTATGTTAAGGCTTGAGGACATGTTTGAGGATAGATTTTTGTATAGATTTGTGAGCATATTTGTGCTAGACCCGAGATATAGTTAGAGTAGATTTTTACTACACTTGGGATAGATTTTGGTGCATATATGATATAAATTTGAGAGTAATATTTAGAGGTGATAGAGTAGAGGACATGTGTCTCTAGTGGATAGATATCCATTAGCAAGTGTAGTGAGGACAAAGGTATTCTATGGAGATATTTCCACAAGCTAGAGCAGTGGGAGTAGAAGTATTCTATAAGATCATTAGCCATAGTATAGGGGAAAGATTTATCCTATGGATAGAGATCCATGAACCAGAGCAAGGGGAAAGAGTTCTCATGTGGAGTGTGATCCGTGAACCAGATGGGAAGATGGAGTTCTTCTATAGAGAGAGATGCACGAACCAGTTGAGGAGAAAGAAGTTCTCCTGGATCAAGTTTCATGAACCAGATAAAAGGGGAAAGAGTTATCCTATGGAGAAATATCCACAAATCAAAGCATAGGGGATTGGTGTATCCTAAATAGTTATTATTTTTGGTCTTTGACATGATAATATTCATGATATTTCTCTAGGAATACTCTTTTTATCTTAGTCCAACTATGAATGGATTATGGATCCAACCCCATAAACCATTGCACGGTTAGGTATTTGAGTATGGAGGAAAATAATTTAAGTTTTTGGTTGTCAATTCCATAATCATAAGTTTGACATACGACCTTAACGTAAAAAAAAAAAAACTGATATAGGTCTTTTGACATAGTCCCTCTAAATATGGGTAAGTTTGATGGAGATATGATTTTGATAGGTTCTTGTGCATGAGGATCTAGCTAGATTGGATATGTGAATGTCCTAGTGAAATTACTACCCTCTATAGGATGGTACAAATTACTATGTCCATCCCCATCCTCTTTTCTCTATACCATTATATTTTATCAATAAAAATTATTAATCCTATAAAATATTTTAGGTTATACTAAATAATCTAGTGTGGGAGGTGGTGAACTTCTTGTACTTCCTTCCCCTTAACTTATATGATATTAATCTCCTAAAATTGTAGAACCATTTGGAACAACCTCTAGATATGATTGTTGTGTACCTATGGTTTTTTGGTGATTCTTTTTAAGAAATATACCCTTCTTATCCCTAAGTCTATTCATGCATCCTGACTTATCAAACAAATCCTTTATAACACCTCTACCTTTCCTTATCAACACCACTAGGTTTAGTTTATTTTTAGTTAATTAGTCTCTTATTGGCATAGGATACGAGTAAGGGCACTAGGTATCCTTGTTTATGAAATCAAAATTAACTTGTACTAGTGAGCATTTACATAAATAATGACCAATTAAGGAGGTATAATTTAACCCCTATGACTAATCAATTTTCTAACAAAGTAAAAATGTTGTGATGTTGTATTTTTAATAGGTTCTTAGAATGATCCTAGCAACACCGTGTCCCCAAAAAAGACAAAAAAATTATGGGTTTTGTATAAATTACTTTAATTCATTATTGAATTTGGCATGGTGTCCAAAGGTTGCATGCTCTAGGAATGGTTTAGGTAAGGTAAGATCTAGGTATTCTTCTCTAAAGCATTAAAAATACAACAATAAAAATCACTTTAGCAGGAAAATAAATGGCTATGCTAAAAAACATCAAATGCTGAAAATGAAAGTAATTACAATAAAAATAAAGAAAGTGCATTCTAAAAAGCTAAATATAAATAATTATTATTTAATAATACTTCTATAATAGTAATAATAAATTTTATTTGTTAAGATAAATTATCATCTAACCCTACTGAGAGATAAACTCAATCACCTAAAATGCATAAAAAAATATTTTATTTATGGTACAATTATAGAAAACATAAAATGCATGTAAAAAGGTACCTTACACCTTGCCTCAAGTGGGCCCTTGCTCCATAGTAGTGTGGAAAGGAAAATTTTTAACTCATGTCACACCAATGAAGGATTCTAGCAACTCAAATCATCATATTGTTTTAGGTCTAAACAGTGATGGAATCTCCTTACAAAATACAAGTATTACACATAATTACAATGGTATCATTGACAACTAGCTTAGTACATAGACTTATGTCTCTATTTATAAGTGAGGAGGAGAAGACCCTCCTCTTACCTTCATTACTGGGTTTTTGTAATAGTAATACACCTGACAAATCCTTTTGTAGGTATGGAGACAATAAAGTATAACATATTGATGGATTTTTAAGCCTTAATACTACCACAAATATCATAGGTTAAATATCACAGGATCAAATATAATGTAGCCACAATATAATAAGGTCAAGATAATGATATGAGTAGAATAATATGATCAAATTAATATGTATATCAAGGCTTATAATATATCAAATAACATTCAATAATAAACAACAATATGAATGTAAATATTCTGAATCATTCCTTTACTATAGATGAAGAAAAACATAGAATATTAATTTCTCAAAATGTATGCAATATTTATTACTCTCTTTCCTCTTGAAAATATGATAGTGATGTTGTCTTTTCTTTATGATGTGATATTACATGAATTCAATCTATAGAGTATATATCCATAGTAGAATAACTCTTTGGATACTTGAGTATTCCTTTCCATATGCCAAGTATCATGACTCTTGGCTTCTATACTTGACACTTGCATACTTGATGAAAACTTGACTCTAAATTGTATGCACACCTATACATGACTCTTACTCTTCCATTATTTACATATTCTAACCTAATTCCCTTATGCATATATTTACATTATATATTTGATCTCTTGCATATAAGACACTTGTGCACATAGAATCAAATTACACTTGAACACTACCTCACATGAAACTTGTGAATTTCCTACACATTACAACTTTACATGACACTTGTGAATTTCCTACACATTACAACTTAACATGACACTTATGAATTTCCTACAAATTACAATTTTACATGACACTTGTGTATATCCTGCACATTCACACTTACATAAAGGGAAATATTACTCACACTCTAAACTATGACTCAATCCTAATATATTATTTAGAAATGTACCATGAAGGTACCATGGGGGTACATTAGCATATACCAAATAATGTAATATACTCCAACACCCACCTATATTACATTATCTGGTTATTGAAGACTTTAGTCTTCAATCATGGTCTTAATCTTTATCTTCATTCTTCAAGCGACTTTACAATGTATTTGATCTTTTTTTTGAGCTCCATCTTCTTGCTTGATTTGATTTTGGAATTACTACTACTTTCTTTATAAATTAGTTGTTGAAGAATTTCATACCTTTCTTATGCCCATATCTAAATTTTGAAGTATATTTTTGAGGAAATACATTAAGAGATTTTATTGTCATTGTGTATATCCATTCAAAAATATTATTTTATTTGTACCAACAATTTTTTTGAGAATGATTGGTACCTTTGCAAATTTTGAAACAATAAATATTCCAACATCTTTCTATCTTGTGTCCATGTGCCATAATGTTCATATTTATTTTATAATGTTGGCAATTTTGGGTACCTTGGGTACATTGCCTTTGCTCAAGTGTAGATGTTGTCATTGATGTCAAGAAGTTCTTGAAGTAATTTGATTTGATGTCAAGGAATTTGTTTTGTTGAAATATTATTCAGAGCATGATCAGTGAGTTTCCAAGAAGTTCTTTATGGACCATTTGCAAAAGTTCAAGAAAAAGATAAGTAAGAAAAAGTATGCAGCCGGCTGGAAAAATTGTCACAATTTCACGACATGTTTGAGGAGAGAGAAATTGCGGGCAAAACTGTCATGATTTCATGACATGTTTGAGGAGAGAGAAAGTTCTGGCAAAACTGTCGCAATTTCACGACATGTTTGAGGAGAGAGAAAGTTCTGGCAAAACTGTCGCAATTTCGTGACATGTTGGCAGAGAAGGAGAGCAAGATGGAAAGTGTCATGATTTCGTGACATGTCGCATTTTCACGACTCAAAAAGTGTAGGAAGGCAGAGAAGGAAAAGTGTCGCGATTTCGTGACACATTGCCAGGAAAGTTGTACGGACGAAAAGGTGTCACGATTTCATGAAATAATGTAGAAAAGAGAGTCCGCAGTGTGAACTGTCATGATTTCATGACAAGTTAGAAGAGAGAGAAAGTTACATGAAAAATGTCATGATTTCGTGACATGCTATAGAGGTCAAGGTGAAGACTGTCACAATTTTGTGACATGCTGAAAAGCTCGAAGAGAGAACTATCATGATTTCGCAACACACAACAAAGGGGAAGAGTCTGAAATGAGAAGCATCGCGATTTTGCGACAGGCTACAAAGAAGTTGTATGGATGCAGAAAGTGTCGCGATTTCATGATAGGTTGAAGAGAAATCTTGCGAATGCAGAAAGTGTCATGATTTTGTGATAGGTTGAAGAGAAATCTTGTGAATGCAGAAAGTGTCACGATTTCACGACAAGTTGGGATGGCAGCTTTTAGTTGGAGAAAGTGTCACGATTTCACGATAGAAACAGTAAGGAAGTCTTCAATAGAAGAAGCATCATGTTTTCGTGATGAATTGAAGAAGGAAGAGCTCAAAGGCGAAAGTGTCGCAATTTCATGACATGTTCCAATTTCACGGGTGTAAGGCAGAGAGAAGCTTAAGGTAGCGAAAATTTTGCGATTTCGTGACATGTTTCGTTTTCGCTAGTGCAAGCAAAAAAGAAGGCCATGAAGTCAAAGGGTCACGATTTCACGACAGAGTTGAAGATGATGTCAGCAGAAGCAGATGTGTCACGATTTCATGACAAAAGTAGAGAAGAAGGCAATGAAGACTAAAGTGTCATGATTTTGTGACAGGAGTGAAGATGACATCAGCAAAAGTCAAAAGTGTCATGATTTCATGACAAGGATGTTGTCAAGGTAGACAAAAGCAAAAATGTCACGATATCATGAAAATAGCCAAACGAAAGTGTACAGCTACAAAAATGTCATGATATCGTGACATGTTGTAGTTTCACGATAGAAGCTACAGAAGAGTTGCAGAGGCGGTTGAAGCCAACAGAGTTAACTTTGAGCCGATGATTAGGGCATGTAGCTGACAGAGTTAGGGTTTACATTTGCATAACAGCTGACTAAGACCAAGGTTTAGATATTGATTATTAGTATAAAAGGAGGGCTATTTGAAGAGTTTTGGCATCGATCGAAGTGTGCGTTCGAAGTGTGACTGTTGTAGATAGAGTGTAGGGAGAAGTTTGATCACCAAAAAAGCAGAGTGCAAATTTGATTACAGTGTACAGAGTGCATTCCATCAAATCTTCTAAGTGAGAGAGATTGCAAGGACGTAGAGTGCGTGAAGATCATGCTGCTGTGATTGCACAGAGGTGCAATTTCAAGGACATTTGTGCCAAACCAAAGGACTGTGTTTGGTGCAGAATAGAGGAAGTGAACGAGGACATTTGCACTAAATCGAAGGATTATGTTTAGTGCAAATTTAAGGACTAGCTTTGGAGGTGAAAGAGTTGAGGACAAAGGTCTCCAGCCAGAGCAGGGAAGACAGGTGTCTTCTATGGATAGAGTTCCACTTGCTAAGGGCAGAGGGGGTAGAGGTTCTCTAGAGGATCACCAGCCAGAGCAGAGCTAGGGGATTGGTGTCTCCTTTGGGTTGGTACCCATAAAATTTGTAATCATGAAAGGTTTACCAGAGTTTGAGGTGATAAAATTTAGTGAAAATTTTATCCGTGGAGTAGCCCACATTGGGTGAACCACGTAAATTGTTGTGTCTCTTTGGTGGATGGTTTTTGTGCATTGCTTTGATTACTGCTTTTAATACTGCTATCTATACACTGCATAATTCTGATTTTGAAAGTTGTTTTGAAGCAAAAGTAAAAAGTGGTCTTATACTGTTCACCCCCCTCTCGATATAAGCTTGTGTTCTTCATATAAATTTTTGATGTCTATAATACAATGTTATTTGTCACACAATGTAATATTTTTCTTTATTTTTTTGAGTCACATGCAACATCTATTCTTGGATCAAGTTCTTTTATCTTTGTTATGAATTCCAAGTTAGAAGTATCATAGCTTGCATCATAATTTTCTTTTATATTTTGTTGAAGATCACTAGTATCACAACATGCATTTGTTGTCATAGGCTTTACGTCATTTGTATCACAACAAACATCTTTCATCATTGGTTTGTTTCCTAATTATTCAACCTTTCCTTGTTTTCTTATCTTGGAAACATTTAGAGTGATTATTTCCTTGTATATTATTTTCCATAGACTAACAAGTATAGTAATGAAATTTTCATAACAATCATTAGCATCATTAAGAACACTTTGCATGCATTGTTGAAGTATTAAAAATTCTCCATTTTTTCCTTCTTCAAGAATAGATTGTAAATATTCCATTACTTGACACATATTTTTCATCTTTAGTATCTTCTTTAGAGAAACCTTGTAAACTATTTTTGACCACCTATCTTTGCTTCTTGTATTTTATTGCCATGTTGTAGTATTTGATTTTTATTGTAGAACACCTTATGACTTCCAAGTTCAAATAATAATTTAAATATGAAAATTTAAAATGATAAATTTTGTAATCCTTTGATGTTGAAAATATTTTACCTTCCAACTATTCAGATATGCAAATAATTTCAATAATTTCATTTTTTATCCTTCTCTACATATGAAATCAGAATTGAATTTCAAAAAACTCAAATTTTAAAACTTTACAAAATTAAATAACCTAGTTGAAAACCTTATTACTCCAACCTTATAGATACATTAATAATTCTACTAACCAAAAAATAAAGTAGGCATCCTTATTACTCCATATCTAAATAACTTCAACTTTAAAAAAATCTTAACTTATAAACTTATCACTCCTAAAAATAAATAACCATAAACAATCCTTATTTCTCCTATTTTCAAAAACTAAATTATAAACCTTGAAAAAAATTTAGTTAATCAACTACCTTATCTCTCCTATTATAAAATTTAAATTATCAAATTCAAACCCTAAAATAACATTAACTTCTCACCAAATATTTTTGCATGATCATGTTTCTTGTTTTTTAGCTTTTGATGAGTATATGATATAGGAAATGCAACCAAAATATGTAAGATAAGCAATATATGATATCTATATGATAATGACACTATAATATGTAGGAAAATAAAGAGAGAAAATTCTGCAATAACTCAAAAATATACCATTAATGAAAGCTCATGAAAATAGTACAATGCAATGTAATGGAGGACATGAATCCTCCATAAACTATTTAAAAGAACTACATTGTAATCCTCTAAAAATATATACTATGCACTCTCTATATTATATACCCCCTCATTTAACTCACTATAAGGCCTATATATATAGTAAGATAAGTTCCTTGGCCCTCACTCTACCTTTGAATCTATCCTATGAATCATGTACATGTGGACTACATGCACATTTACATCATTGCACATTCTAACACTTGTGCATTTATTACATGCTGAAGTAACTACTTAACTTTAATCTAAAGTAAAATCCTACTCTAGTAATGTACCAAAGGTGGTACATTGATATGTACCCAATAATGTAATATACTCTAACACCCCCTATATTACATTATCTGGGTATTGAAGACTTTAGTATTCAATATGGATATTTGACCTTCAGATGTCCTTCTGCTTGATTTGGTTCTTCTTCTTCTTTAGCTTTACTATTTTATTCAGTGTTTGTGCTTTCCTCATTATACTGTCTATTTTTATCCTATTGAGTATTTTTGTCTTGTTCTCTTTTGCCATGTTTTCTCTTTCTCCTTATTTGTTTCTATATTGTTACTAGAGGAATATCTACTTCATGATGAGTTAGTATATCATCACAATAAAATTGACTTGGATTCAAATATTCATTACTAGCATTTACTTTCTTTTGTTTCATTCCTTGAAAGAACCCAAAAGTGATAAATGACAAATAAAACATTAAGCACTCTTCTAAAGAAAGAATAATCATATTTTGAGTATTCCACCAAGTCCTGAATAGAGTTTCATGAAGATATCCAATTAATGTTGTAAATTTCTCTTCCCTTTGAGTGATAATTTTACCCAATTGCAAAACCACCATCACAGTCAGGGTATTGTTAGAAAACCCTCTCTTGCAAAAAAAATTAAAATTTCTCCAAGGTTCTTGTTATCTTTATGTGTGCTTGAATGCTTGTTAAAATATGCAAAAAGTATTGAAATACCTTAGAGGTGAAAATGAATATTAACAACGGGCCTATGGTTTGGTATTACTTTGATTTGCTATGCTCTTTATTGTTCATGAAATTTGAAAAGAAAATAAAATGTGATGTGATTGGTCCTCATATGACCATCATGGAACGATGATTTAATTCATTTTATATTGAAGTATTTTAAGTAGATTTATCTTCTTTTGATAAGCAAATTTTAACAAATTTTATCTTCCTTTGTTGAAATTTGATTTAAGCATAAAAGCAGAGACTAAAATATAACTTTAAAATGTGAATCCTAAATGGTGATTTAATTAATTTTATCTTGCTTTGTGAATGGAATTTATCTTGTTTTATTAACAACTTTTATCTTGTTTTATTTTTTTTTTTGAAAAAATGAAAACTTGTATTAAAACAAGAACCAGATACAAGCGGGAGAGAACACATCCCGAGCCAGAGCCACAAGCAAAACAGCAAGGAAGGCGCACACAGGCAACGCTAGGTACCGAAAGGCACAGAGAACGGAAGGCACGAAACAACAATAGGTCACAAAAATGTGACATGTCGCGAAATCACGACAGGAAAACCCATCACGGCAACTTTGGCACCAACAGGCGCGATAACGCGACATGTCACGAAATCGCGACATGTCGCAAAATCACGACAGGAAGGGCCCTCGACAGCCACCCGCAGAAAGCGTCGTGACAGCGCGACAGAAATAGAAAGCAACATTCAAGCCTCATGAAGGTCGCGATATCGCGACGGAAAACCACCCAGTCGCAAAGGAGCCAAACATGCCGCGAAATCGTGCAAGAAAAATTCCAGAGACCAGGAGGGCACAACCTGTCGCGAAATCGCGACAAAAACCAGCTCGATGTTGCATCATCACTACAGGTCGCGATATCGTGACAATTTTCCACCCAGCCGCCTAATTGCCAAAAGTGTCACGAAATCATGACATAAGAACCATGCAGCTTCCAAAACTCAAACTTGTCGCGAAAACACGACGAAATATTTACCTTTCTATTCAACTTCAAGAAGGGAATGAGAGCGCGGTAAAAACACCAATCAAACCTGGAAAGCGGGACCTGTCGCGATATCGCAACGTGTCATAGAATCGCGAGGCGCGAAAACGTGACATGTCGCGATATCGTGACATGTCACGATATCGCAACAAGACGCGGGATCGCGTCACGCGATAACGTGACATGTCGTGATATCGCAACATGTCGTGGAATCGCGACCCGTGATAACGCGACATGTCGCGATATCGCGACAAAAACCAGCCGGAGACTGCAGAGGCTCAACCTATCGCGATATCGTGACAGTAACCAGCCAACGGCCGTGACAGGGAAACATGTCGCGAAATCGAGACAGAAAGGACCCTTAGAAAAAAAAACTTTGCACATTATTTCAGGAATTGTTCAAGGCCTTGTTTGATCTCGGCATTCTCCACAGACAAATTGCTATGCAGATGAATCCCAACCTCTCTCTCAGCACCCAACTTAGCAAGGAAATCGACCGCTTTATTGAGAGATCTACTAGCATAAACAGGAATCACATCCTCAATTTCCTTCCAAAGCTCTAAAATTTGGGCGACCAAAATCCGAAGCCTCCAAGATTTTAAGGCAAAGTTTCGCATGCAATCAAGAGCACCAACCAAGATTTGGGAATCAGACTCAATGATTATCTTTCTGTGACCATGCTTGACGGCCCAGATGGAAGCAGATTTAATAGCAAAGGCCTCAGCTTCATTGTTTGTGGCATATCCCAGACCTTGCAATTCCCAATATAGCACAGTCCCAGCATGATCACGGCAAATAACACCACTGCCAGCATTGCCCGGATTACCTTTAGCAGCTCCATCAGTATTGATTTTGACCCAGAGCATTCTGGGGGAGGTTTCCAAAAACTTCTTACCTGTCTCTCCAGATCAGCACCTCTCCCACTCAAAGTCTTAGAAGCAGACTGGTTTTCCTTCTCAGCATAGATGGCAACGATTTCCACAACTTTGCTCCAAATGATCTGCCAAATCCCCTCCACCGAAGAGAAGGTTTCACAAAAAATACGAGCATTTATTTCCAACCAAACCTGCCACCAAATAAAAAGGAAACCGATCTCCCAGCCAGTATGAAGAGCTTTAGAAATAAATCTACCTCTCTTCCAGCTTTCCCATAAATTAGTCCGGGACAGATCTCCAAGCACCTGAAGTTTAAAGTGGGAGAACCAACGTTGCCAAATCTGCTGTGTGAAAGAGCAATCAAACAGAAGATTGTTCACAGTTTCCTCATTCCTATAACATAAAACACACTGGGAAGGACCAATGATGCCTCTAATTCTAAGGTTGTCAAAGGTCAAGATACCATTATGCATCAGTTGCCAAGCAAAGAAGTTCACTTTTGGCCATCCCTTGGGATGCCAAATCTTCCTCCATTCATGAACAGGAAAAGAGTGTGGGGGGGGCTCAGGTAGGATCGAAGCATAGCCCTCCTTCACAGAATAAACCCCAAGGTTCCCGAAGCCCCAAGAAAGCTCATCCTCCTCATCTCTCCCAGATAGAAACCTTTCAGCCAAAAGTTTTTCCAGAGTTGGGGCCTGCTCCGGAGGGATTGGAATAGGCCATTCACCCAGTCGCTTAAATTTTTTAACCTTATACTCCCCCAGAAGGCTGGTAGTGAAGTAGGTCTGAATATGAATCCAACCTTTGTCTTCAAGAGCTATTTTTAGCGGAAGCAGATCAGGAAACACTGCAAGAATAGGAGGATGCTGATCCCAAGAGTCAGTCCAGAACCGGGCCTTCTCCCCTCTCCCAACTTTCCAGAACAATTGATCTTTGATAATGCAAGATCCAAGCTTGAGTGCCTGCCACACAAGATAACCATTACCTTCCAGAGGATAGCGGCCCAAGTCGTTGGGGGGAATAGGACCCAAGTATTTGCTAGAAAGGATTCTGCTGCAGAGGGACGAAGGCTGAGAAATCCACCTCCAGTACAGTTTCCAGCCTAGGGCCCGATTGTTAAACTTGGAGCTTCTCAAGCCCAGCCCACATTTTTCCTTGGGCTGGGTGACCTTATCCCAACCAACCAAGGCCCATTTCCTCTCTCCATTGGCACCTTCCCAAAGAAAACTTCTAGCCGCTTTGTCCAACTCTTTCCAGATTGAGGGAGGGGCGGCGTAATTGAGAATTTGTAAATAGGCATAGCCTGAATAACAGACTTCAGAAAAGTTAGTCGGCCCCCATAGCTTAACCATCTATGAGACCAATGATTCATTCTCTCTTTGATGCCATCTAGCAGGTCCTTCCAAAAATCAGCTGTCAATTTTTTGAAATGCAGAGGAACCCCCAAATAAACAACAGGAAGGGAGGTCCGAGTGAAACCCAGAATCTCCATAACTCTCTCTTGCGACCTTTGATCAAGGTTGAAGAAGACCACTTTTGATTTTGAATCATTTATGGCTTGATTAGAAGCCCGAAGGTAGACGTTAAGAGTATCTTTGATTCCTCTTGCTTCTCTGAGGCTGGCAACCCCCACCAAGCCCGTATCATCCACAAACTATAAATGAGTCAAAACTTTGGCTCCGATTTTAATTCCTGTAATCTGTCCTTGACGTCTTCTTCTCAGGAGGAGTCTGCCAAGACCTTCAGCCAAGATAAGAAATAGATAAGGAGAGCAGGGATCTCCTTGACGGAGACCCCGAGAGGCTCCAAAAGGTGGCGAGGGAAGCCCATTAATTAAAACAGAGTATGAAGGCGTAGAGATACAGCTCATGACCCAGGCAATCCAGTCCTGAGAAAAACCAAAGGCTGCCAACATCTTGACCAAGAAGCCCCACTCTACTCTATCATAAGCCTTAGACATATCCAATTTGATGAACATTCCTTTGTTACCTAAATTATGCATAGAATGGATAGCCTCCTGAGCCAAGATCACTCCATCCAAGATCTGTCTTCCTTCAACAAAACCCCCTTGCTCAGGGGAAATTAAATTTTGAAGAAGGGGTTTTAGTCTTTCACCCATAAGTTTAGAAATAATTTTGTAGATCACATTACATAAAGCAATAGGTCTGAAATCAGAAATGTGAGGCCCCCCCTCTCCTTTTAGAATTAAAGTGATGAAGGTATGATTTAGAGCCTTGAGCATTCTTTTGTTAATTCAGGATTCCTCAATGACAGCCAACACATCCTCCTCCAAGATGTCCTAGAATGCCTGAAAGAACTCAATAGGGAAACCGTCCGGACCAGGCGACTTTCCTGTGCACATCCCAAAGACCACCTTCTTGAGTTCATCACGATCAATGGGCTTAAGAAGGGACTGATTCTCTTCCTAAGAAATAATAGAGGGAATTCCCTCAATGACTTCATTTTGAGCTTCCACATCATGCTGCATACTTTCCTTGAAGAGGTTTGAGAAGTACTCCATAGATAGGTAATGCATATCAGGAAGAGTGTCAAAAGAGTTTCCAAACTCATCTTGGAGGAACTCCATGTTATTCAATTGCCTTCTAGCACAGGCAGAGCGATGGAAAAATTTAGTATTTTTGTCTCGTTCTAATAGCCAAGTATTTCTGGCTCTCTGTCTCCAATAGATCTCTTCTTGATTATCAATGTCCTCAACTGCTTTGCGTAAGGCGTCATCCTCAAATTTAAGATGCTTAGAAATAATTCCTTCTCTGAATTGTTTTTGCACCTCATTCCATCTGTCCAGCAAGGGGGCCCGTTGGAGCTGGAAATCAGATTTGTTAGTTTGCTTCCACTGTTTCAGTTTACTCTTAACATAGAGAAGTTGTTTGTGAATTTTGAACATAGCTGTTCCAAAATGGGGACGGCCTTCTTCCCACCACTGTGGAATTTTCCTTCGTAGGTCCTCTTTTTGCAACAAAAAATTTTCAAATTTAAAAGGTTTGTAATACTTTCCTGACATAGTCCCTCCCTCCAAAGAAATGGGAGAGTGATCGTAAAGCGGGCCCTCCAAGATCTGGAATTTGATATTCCATCTAACATAAGCTTCCTTCGAGACCAAAAACCTGTCAAGCTTAACCCTCCTACTGTATGGCTCTCTTCTCTTATTAGTCCAGGTAAAGTTTGTACCAGGGCCTTTGATGTCAACAAGGTTAAAGGCCTGAACGTGGGTAATAAACAGCCTATCCCCTGTATCCAGAACAGGGATGCCACCTTCCTGATCTCTAGCGGATAATTTAGCATTGAAGTCCCCAGCTAAAATCCAATCAAAATATTCCCGGGAGGACCTCATGTTTTGAACAGCTTTCCATTGAAACCGCTGACCTTCGATGTTCTGAGCCCCATAGAAATTTGTAATTAAGACTTGTTCAGCTGTAACTATATTCTTGAAAAGAGATGTTAGGACCCCTCTCCAGGCTATATGATCTACTACTATCCATGCCAAAGGATTCCAAAGAGTAGCAATCCCTCCCGAGGCACCAAGAGCAGCCACTGCCATATGGCCAGCACCCCTCCAGATTCGGCCGACAGTTTTACTCATGAGGTCTAATGACATTTTTGTTTCCCGAATGAGCAGAAAGTCCTGTTTTACTTCTTTCTAAAAGTCTTTGAACAGCAGATTGATGGGTTCTACTGTTTAAACCCCTCACATTCCAATATTGTATAATCATTGGAAACCTTGGGAGCAATACGAATCAATTGTTCTTGCCAATACTCCATTGATTAGCTTATCCCCTTGCACTGCGATTAGATCCTTATTGAATTTCCTGCCCACCCCTTGGGAATTACTATTTTTCGATCTCTTCTCCACCTGAGAAATTCCAAGAGCTGGTCTTTCTCTGAGCTTTTCTGCAATTCCCATAGAAACATCTTTAATAACGGGCTGGGCTGGGGCGTGGATAACCAGAGTCCCAAGGTTTTCATGGTGCAAAGTCTCAGAGGAATCAAAAGCCTGTTCAAGGACAGGGGTTGAGGAAGGAGGAGCATGAGTAAGGATAATATTATCCTCAAGGATCCCATCTCGCTCCTTCCATAGGTTGGTCTTCTTGATCCACAAGAGATTTGAAGATTTCATACCGATTTGTTGGCTTGGGGAGAGCTTGCTCCTTACCATTTCTCTTTTTGTTTCTTCTCCTCTTCTGCTGTTCAAAGCCATCATTCTGGCCCTCAGACCCAGTGGGAATGATAGGTGGTTCCTTGGCCCAAGTGGGCTTACCTCCTCGGGAGCGATTTGACATTCCCTGTGTAGCATCCGCATTGGTGCTCAAGATATTTGGATAGAACCTTGCCAAATGGCCATGCAAATGACAGAATCTACAATGGAAAGGAGGGCTTCATAGTCTAACTGCTGTACCCAAGATTGTCCTGCTAGCTCCAATTCCATATCAGCTGGTAGCGATTGACTAATATCCAATTCTACATAGATTCTTGCATAAACGACAGTATTTCCTTCAATGGTATCCTTAGAAACTCCCAAAAATCTACCTAGAGAGTTGCCTATCAATTCAAGAATCCGCTCACCCCAAAACTCCATCGGGAGAGCATACAACGGATCCAAACCGGGACAGCCGTGGGTTCAATGCGAGGGTCGAAACCCGCTCTCCACGGCTGGACAAATAAACCTGCCGGGCCCTCCTCTTCTCTGATTCAAATGCTCTGTTTCTATCCATTAGGGAAGAAAAACTAATAATGAAATACCCATTGCTAATGGGCCATAAGGAGTACTCACCGATTGGCTCCCAGTTTTGTCTCACCCAGGAATGCAAAAAGTGCAGGGTGGGTCGAATGCCCATGAACTTGCAAATCAGATCATGCGTGGTCCGGTAGTTTATCGTGTCTTCAACCAGCTCTGGTTCGATGACTATTTTTGGTCTTGATGCAGATTACGGGAGACAACCATTAATTCTGTGCCCAGGAGAGCCTTTGCCCACATTCTTGGCTAGCATATGGAAGGCACTGCGTTGAGCTTCAGCAGAGGAAGACGTAGGATTATCTCGAAGAATATCCGCATAAGAGGTCTTTTTTCCCTCGCGAAAACCAGGAAGAGACCCCATTGGGCCCTCCCGGGAAACCAAAAGATCCTAGACCAGAGGCCTGCAACAGACCCCAAACATGCTGGAGGAGGTTTCCGAACTGAAACCCTAGAGCCACGACCGTCGACAGAGCAGAAGGATTCCCGCCAAATCGCCAGAGCTCAAAATTTCCGGTCTAACCATCGAAAACTCATTTTATCTTGTTTTGTTAAGCTTTACTTTGAGCATAAAATAAAATGACTAAATCTAAATTTGAAATATGAATCCCAGAATGGTGATTTAATTCATTTTATTTTGCTTTGTGAAATAGATTTTATCTTGCTTTGTTACACAATATTCTATCTTTCTTTGTTAAATAAATTTTTAAATAATAAAACCTATGAAGTGCAAGAATCTATTTTGGAACCTTACAACAAATTGCCTTAATTAAATGTGTCTAAATAACTTTACATATTAGCCTCAGTAAGAAAAATTATTTGTAATTTTCTAATTACTTCAAAACCCCTATTATTAATTTTTTTGTGCAAAAAAATATAATATTTTAGGGCTTTAAGTGCTTAATGAAGTTTTGAAGAAAATAAAATGAAAGATAAAAAATGACAAAACCTAGAGTTAGAGGAAAAAAATAAAAATCTGAAATAATGTGAAATGAAGTGTAGAAAAGTGATCAAAGAAAGCTACTGTAAACTAATCCTTCATATTATGTAGAAAATGGAAGATCATGAACGCTAAAACAAAACTAGGTTAGACTTGCATCCACATAATCTAAATTTTTTAAGTGTAAGAGTCTAAGGGGCAAGAACATGCATTAAAAATATTAAATGATGCTACCATATGCATAAAACACCATTAAATGAATCTAATACATGTGGAGAAAAATATGCAATGAAGCTTCTATTGTATTCAAAACCTTATTTTTCTGCATGCAAAGTGAGACCAAATGTTGGCAGTAGCTATAAAATCCTTCCAATCCACTTCACACGCTCCTATTTTAGAAAATTTTGAGACCCTCTTCTGCGTTTGCATGTTTTTTTTTTAAATTTTATGTGAAACTCTTCAATTACTCTTCGCTTAATTTTGGACTTTGTAACGTTTCATTTGGTAATTCTTTATCTTCGTCTTCTTATTTCTTAGATGAGCTTCGTCACACCTTATAGGTTTTATTATTTTATATTTTATCTAATTGTTATCTCAGCCTTATCCTTTGTTTCTCTTTTGGCATGCAATTATGGGATGAAATCAAAATGTTTATCCAACATGCGATTGGGAGTCTAATAATTAGCACCCCTATTTATCTGATGCTTTCAACATTTTGTAATTTTTAAATGTGGATAAAATACCTCCAGGTCATATCCTTCATCGGTTTTGGCATTACCAGCATGGAATAATGTTGGACAACAAATTATTATTTCCACTATACATGTCAACTCATTCATTAACAACATGCCCATCTTTCTATATTTAAATTTGTAGTGCTTTGTCTCATTGGTGCATGTACATGCTATTTCACCCCTCATACTGCCTATGTAGGATAGACCATATCTCATAAGAAGATAGCATCCATTCTAACAAACTACTATAATCTTATTCATATAAGCGCTCCAAATCCACTGACATCTACTTTACTACCAACTCCAAAAAAACAAATTGGTCAATCTGAGTGACATTGTTGGCTAGCCCAGGAATAGTGTCAAAATACCTCTCTCTGAAAGCTAAGTTCATGTCGTGGAATAGAAAATCTACATAACCTTAGTTACCAAATTCGTTGAATATTTTATATAAAATTTGAAATTCATAGAATTTAAAACCTTAATGAATAAATTCGACGAATAAATCTTAAATTCGCAAGCAAGACTTCTTTACAAATAAATCCTAAATTCTTTGGCGTTTTTGATACGACATTATTGTTGTGATAAACGGGGTTTGCTGATGTTGAATTTGCAGCATCTTCTCTACGTATCCCCAAAAATTTGTTTGCAAGCATGAAATTTCGTTGCCTCTTCGATGAGGTCCTGGAATAAGCATTATGGCATATAGACTATAAAAAACTTTGAATTTTTAAGCCATTTCATTCCATATGAAAATGATAGAACCGTTAGGAAGTCAAGAAGTTCTCGATTGAATTTTGAATAGAAATTTTCATATACATTTTTAATGTGTCAAAAGGAGGGTTTGGACTTGAACTGTTGCCGTACGTTTTCGGGCGTTCCACATTAGTACCAAGATATTCTGTAATAAACCACGTTGACCTGAATGCACCATTGAGAAATACCATTGCCAGTTGGTCCATACGTATAATCTTATAAGGTTAAAATTTTTATTTTAAAATTATTTATTTATTTATTTGATGATAAATAAAATTATTATTTTTATTAGGTGTTTTTTTTATTAATTTATATAAAAATTACCATTTAATTTTACTTTCAAAATTTAAATATAAAATTTATCAAAACCTAAAACATATTTAAAATATAAATATGATATCATTAAAATTTAATGTAGAAGCTTAAAAATATATTAATGTTCATTTCAAGTCTTTTTAGTTACTAATTTATTCACATAATATTTTGAAAGAATTTATGCAAATTTAATTAAATAGCTTCACTAATAATGTTTTACCTCATTACAACTTCTACTAAATAAATGAAAGTAATTAAATATACATACCTTTAAGTCGATATTATGTGCTTCAATTTCACTTCAATATTTGAACTCCTATGAAGGTGGTTCATTCTCAAACTAATTGGTGCTCATTCTTTGACCATATTAATACTTGATCTGAGACACCTCTTTGAATGAGTTAATCAATGTGTAGGGTAAATAACCCTAATGCACCAACTATTACCTGATGAAGCTTACTGCCAAACATTGAATGTTGAGTCCATTACTTTAGATGTTAGTGCTGCTATTTCATTGTCTCTTCCAACCATTACACTACTATGGATGTTACTTCTACTAATACACTATTACTTATATCGTTACACTACTACATATGATTGTTCGTTGTGTCTTGCTTCTTCCATGTTCATTACTTCTTATGTTTGTTATGTTACTTCATACATTGCTATTTTTGGAGATGTTATATTATCTCTTTGCTTAGCTCTTGAGCTTCTTTCTATGAATTACTATGTATTGCTCAAGCTTGTAACTACTATGGCACTTTTATGCTTTCAAAATTCTTATGTGCCCAATTTTTCTTTTAAGCTTTCATGTCTACTCACTATTAGGGTTGTGCTATTATTGCTACTAATTTTTTCTAATTTTTTATGTTAGTGCTTAATTTATACATTTCTTTGCTCTGTTGATTCTTTTATTATTTAATATTTTGATTATCTGAACCTTTAATATTTGAGTCCTTTATAACTTTGATCTCTAAGTCTCAAATCATTTTGCTTCCTCTTGATATTGACCCATTGATGCTCCTCAACCTTCTGTTATACTCGTTCACTACTATATGCTCCTCTAGTTTGCTATAAATGTTACAATGCTCATTATTCTATGCTCCTCTAGTTCACTATGAATTTTACTATGCTTGTTTTATCTTGTTGTTAACCTTTTACTTATGTTGCTTATATACAAGTGTGCAATATGAGTGAAGATTTTTGGCGTTTATCTTCACAGTCTAATTTGCTTCATATGCTCCTTTCTTTATATGCTCTATATTATTTTTTCTCTTCTTTCTACAACAATCAATGTTTCTTATTTCTTATGATTTCATGCTCTTCTTGAATTATTGAGTTGAATCCTTATAAGAGCTCTTTCTCTTTTATTGTAGTATCTTCTTTCTCTATATTGAATTCTATATCCAATCTAAAGGTTTTTAAAAACCAAAATATTTTCTTTATTTCAATAATGTTCCATTATCAAGGTCTATATGACCTGAATATCTTTCTCTTGTCTAATGTCAAGGTCTATAAGACCTCAATATCTTTTACTTCTTCAATGTAAAGGTCTGTAGAACCTGAATATCAATGTCAAGGTGACTTTGAAAGTCCTTGAATCCTTTATCAATGTCAAGGTGAATTTGAATATCCTTGAGTCCTCTATCAATATCAAGGGTTGGCTATGACTATGAATTATGAACTATATCAAAGTTTATTTGCCAATCAATATAACTAAGTCCTAGTCTTCATTGGTTTTTTTCATTCATGGAAAGACTCTGGATTTTCTACTCACCTTGGTCTTTAGATTATGATTCTTACTACCTTTAAAGTGGATAGACTCTTAATCAACCTTGTCAAATATGGACAAAGTAAAATTTTAGTGGCTAAAAATGAATTCTATCAATATGAATAATTTTTGGTGGTAGCTTTGATACCACTTATGGCTTTTGAAGCCTTATACTACCATATAATATCACAGGTTATATCACACAAGATCGAATATAAATAGCCACAATATATAAAGATAAAAATTAATAATATGAGTAGAATAATATGAGAAAATTAATATTTATATCAAGGATTATATTAAATCAAATAAAATTCAATAATATGCTAAAATATGAATGTAAATAGCCTGAATAATCCATGTACTATACATGAAGAATAACTTACAATATTAATTGCTCAAAAAGTATACAATCTTTATTACTCCTTTGCATCTTACAATATTTATTACTCCTTTGCATCTTACATAATATAGCCATAGTAATATGACTCTTTTGATACTTGACTATTACTATTCATACTCCAAGTTTGATGACTCTTGCATTATCTACTTGCCACTTGCATACTCTATGAACACTTGACTCTATTATACCTGCACACCTTTACATGACTCTTACACTTCTACAACTTGCACGTCTAACCTAGGAAACTTGTGCACATATTTAAATTACATATTTGTTCTCGTACATACAAGCCACTTGTGGATATTTTATCAACTCACACTTGCACACTAACTCACATGACACTTGTGCATTTCCTACAAATTATAACTTTACATAAGACTTGTGCATTTCTTGCATATTAATAGTTACATAAAGAGAGAAATATAAATCATATTCTAAACTATATACTCACTCCTAATATATTATATACATATGTACCGTGATGGTACCATGAGGGTATGTTAAGCATGTACCAAATAATATAATATACTCCAACACTATGAGCTTTAACAATTTATCACATGATACTACAATCCCTATTAGAAAAATGGGGTAGGAAATTATTGATTGCAAAATCACTTTCAATGGATCAAAGCAAGCTAGTAACTACCACAATTAACTATAAAAGGAAATATCTATTTAATGCATAGGAATTGAAACAACTAGCAAGAGACATGCAAAGGTAGGTGATGTACCTATAGTGCAAAATGAGGTCATTGAAAAAATAAAATAATGATCTAAGAAGGAAATTAGTAGCAAAGAAAAGAATCAAATACAAATTTTCCAAGCTAAAAGGAGATATGGTACAAAGTAAATATAGGTTTAAGCAACAAGAGATACACGACTCATGACTTCAATATAGTCAATTAAAAGTAATAACATATAATAGAAATAGTATTATGCCTAATATTTTAAACAAGAGCATCAATTTAGAAAAACTATAGGACACATTAAAAAACATAATAGGTCAAGAGGAGAACCCCTAAAATGGCCAATATGAGAAGGAATTGGATGATGATATGTTGGATGATGTGGGACTACCTTTAGGTGCAAATTGGTAGGCATTTTAAGAACATGCTACCTTAGAGATAACTACAAATGATCCATAGTTCCAATTTTGAAGACTTTATACCCAAGAATATGTCACCATCTACCAATCAAAATTAGTGCCCCACAAAGTCACAAAAAATGTAATAGCTTGGACACTACCATAAAATTCCTACAAGTAATTATCCAATGGTTGAAAAAGGAGAAGGAATTTTGCAACATGAGAAGCAACATTGCAAACTATAAATTTTGGAATTTTTTCTAAACAAATTGTCAAGTATGGGAATTTGTGAATTTTTGGCAATCTCCTAATTCATCGACTTCCATTCCAACATCAAAATGATGTCATCCATATTTTTAAATTCATAACCTAACTAGTAATCTGTTGAAAAAGTTGAAATCCATTTGTTTACCAACTATTTGTTGACTCATGTAGGCCTAAGTATAATGACCTAAAAGTGATAGTTTTGTCTTTTTTGTTGTCAATATAAAAGTCATAAATTTTTACTTAGGGGAAATGAGGGTTAACTCCTTCCTATAAATATGATCCATAATCTCATTTGTAACATATTTTAGACTAAAGCCATATTTTTTATTGTAATTTTGCTTTTATGATTAATCAAAAATTATGCATGGTGCTTGTGTTCCAATAATGTGTCTGGCTTTGAATTCTTAGTGCAAGGGTGAATAATGCTTATGGTATTGTCTTCTCATATTCTGTTACTACTCTTTCCACTTATTTACACATTAAATAAATGATAATCACATTTTTGTTATTTTATTGCATATTAATGGCTTAATTTATCACACACTAGCCTTGATACAATTTTGTTTGTACTTACTTTCTTACACTTTTTCTTTTATCTCTTTTAAACTTAACTTCATCAATTTACTTTTTTGTACTTATTTAGCTTAGATTAGCATATATTATTGTTGTACATTAGTACTACCGTCACCAAATTTTTCTCATTGTAGAAGCAACAAATAGTAGTTGAATACTAGATGACAAGGAAATTTCCAAACAAAAACTAAATTTTTACTCATTTTTAATGAAGTACCGACATGCTTGAAAAATCTACTAATTGGCATAGAGGAGCAATTAGCTTAACAAAAGTGTAAATTGGTTTTAGGATGGGTTAACTTGATAAATATATAAAATTTACTTGCTAATACAAACAAATTGCTTGCAAAAGCAAGCAAATCACTCAACAAGGCAAAGTGAATCACTTGGATAAAGCACAAAAGAAAAACTTGGCATGAATTTCAGTGAAAATCTTCCAAAAAGTAACATTTTTGGTATTTTATTGTGCTTTAAGCATTTTTAGATCCTTCTAGGCATGTTATAGGTATAATTATAGATGTGTATCATTTAAAGGTACAACATTTTGTGAAAGTTTCCCCCAAATATTTCCTTTTATGAATAATTATTTCTTATCCTAGGTAACTTAGGGGTATCTATCATTGTATGGGTCTTTTGGCAATGTGAATTTAGATCTAAACTCTATAAATCTCATATTATGCTTTGTACTCATAAGGTTGTAAGAAATTGGAAATTCCTTATGTATTCCACTAGTCGCATTGCCCTTCTAGGTTGTAAAGTGTGTGGTGGTTGGGTACAACCTTTCTATCCCATCTTATCAATCTCTTATCAATTTTATAGTCAAAAAATGGGTGGACATTAGTGTTATTCAAGTTATCATGTGTTGACTTATAACATATGATCCTTGCTATGGTTTAGCAATCATAATTGATTTTATCTCATGCACTCTAAACTTCACAATTTTACCTTCTACACTTCATGTATTTTATTATTGCATTTTACTTTCATGTATTTTATTTTATGCATTTATTTTCCATGCAAATTAGTTAAATTAGAATAGAGATATATACAAGGAAATCAAGGAGCTAGTATTAATCTAGAGGTTAAGGAAATCCTTTGACAAACCTGTCTAACCTTGTTGAAACTCAAATTTGGGGGCATAAAAATCAAAAGACAGATAATTATCCATATCAACATAGTTTTTGGAACGGTCAATGGGACAAACCCCTTTTTTTTTACACATTTTTCTTAATTTTCATTCTCATAAATGCATCCATCATGGATGAGGCAATTGGATCAAAATCAAATATTTTTTCACTAATACTAATTTTTGAATCAATTCATTCATGAAAGTTAGTGATTTACTTAATTTTGAAAAAAAATAGGCTTTTGCAAGAAGTGAGCAATTCTCTCAAACTAGAAAGCAAATCATTCAATTTTACATGTGCTTTCATATGTTGAACTTAGAAATTTACCCAAATATTTTGTTTTTTAACCCAATTTTACTTGAATTTCACCTTTTTTAAAATTTTATGCTTAGATTTTTTGGGTAATTTGCAAATGGCGAATCCAACACAATCTTCAAAAAATAATTTGTTTTGCAAATATACCTCTAACAGACGTCAAATGATATCATAAACTCAAACCTAACCTCACATGTGCATATTCCATGGGTGGAAGCACTTAAGATGGATTTTGAGTCAAGTGTTACACAAGTATAAGTTAGAAAGCAATTTGATTTATAAAGTGGGTGATTCATTCAAAAAATGGTGAAATATTTTCAAGTTAGATCTAGTGAGTGATTTTCTCAAGGAATAGGAAGCAATTTGTTAAGAAAGAAAATTTTTTACCCCCTTCCTCATGGGAAGACAATTTTCTCTAGTCCCACAAGTGATTCACTTCAAGCAATTCACTTGGACAATACTTCCTTTCTATAAATATTTTAACTTTAGATAGATGAGTGAGTCATTAGATAAATTAGGTGAATCACTTGACTTCATGAGTGGATTGCTTAATTTTATAGTTTAGTAAGAACTTGTATACAATTATCAAATCATGATAAATTATATGTAAATCACTCCATTTTAAAGTGAATTGCTTGAATTGATAATTTATTAAGAAAATATATTTTAATAGTGAATCACCTAGAATTACGAGCAAATAACTCCAAGTTGCAAGCAAATTTATCAAAATAGATATTTTTTAATTTTGAAGAATTTTTCATTGATTTTAATCTCAAAACTCTATCCATGCAAGAATGTATGCACATGCATATGAATACGTGATATAAATCCCAAAAAGTGAGAAAATAATATCAATCAATGGACATAATCACATAATTAAAGGAATGCTAGAGGAGAGAGGAACTAACAAACTATTGTATGGGTGCATCAAGAGGATGAGTTGAAAGAAGAAGTCCCAATATCCTATCCCATAGTATCAAAAGTAAAAAATCACATGGTCAACCAAGTTAGCTAAGGCTTCATGCCATCCAAAATAAGCTACCCAAGTTAGAAAATGAGTTATTCAATAGCCCTAGTAAATCGTACTTGGTTTCATTAAGCTCCTATGGTGACTCAAACTAAACCTTTGTACTAGATATTGGTTTATGTAAACAATCTCACAAATAGCCCACTCTTCATACATCATATCTACAATTGACCTATTACATCTAACACATAAAATGTTCCTCCTATGAATACTCCTCCAACACATAGCCATCTATATATAGTATATATAAAACTTTGAACATTCCTCTAGTCCAATCCTCAACAATTATAGGATCAATAGGCTTAAACATGAATCTTACCTATAATGTGCAATAAATGGCTAAACAAATGAGGTAACAAGTATCTCAAGGAAACACCCAAGGATTAGCATTACCTCTACACATCCAAGCACATGTCTACCTATTAAAACTAATAGATCCCATATATAGGATTAGACTACAGTCCTCTAGAATAGAACATTCAACCACATCTAATCAATAGTGGGCTTATCAAAAAAAAATTCCTCAGTATCCACCATATTACCCTCCATACCTATACCCTCCTTACCAACATACCTACCTCTTGACTATGTGATTTACCCTTCTCATAAATACTATAGTCAACCACATCTTTAGAAAAATAATCTAGTGCACCCGTAGACCCTAGAGTTAAATTTTTTATTGGACCTAAAAAGCCCCTTTGAACCTATTTTTATACTCTCATATTCTCCTAGTGACTATAAAGGATTACCTACCTTCAATGGGAATGGAAATAAGATAATATTTTATCATCTCAGTGGACTATTGACACTCTATTAAATCCATCATATTCAAAAGGAGGATATAATTGTATGTTTATTAATATACTATATTTTCTAGAATGTTGTTTCATGATATAGGGGACTGCTAGATTATTTTGTGACTAGTTGAGTATCAATAATATGACCTTTTATGCATAGATTTAGAAGTATGGGAAATGGGTACTAGTTTTATTTTAACTAAATATGATGCAAATACATATTTAAAAAATATTCATGATTTCAATAACATATTTAAAAATCTAAATTTAACTACGCAAAATGTTAGGACAAATGAAGAACAAGCATTGCCATACTATACCTATAATTTAAAATTCAATTTACTGGTAATGGTTTACAATGCTAACCATAAAATACTAGCTACAACATTTGAAGTAGTTAGAGGTGAATATCTTCTTGTCAAGGTATAAAAATCCTTGCTACCCTACCAATAGCCTATACAACCTAAACTTCCTAAAATACACCAATATTAAGTAAAATACCAATATTTTCTCATATCCTATTTCCACAACCAAGCACCTACATCCATCCTTTCCCATTTCCATACATATTTACTCATCATAAAAAAAAAAACATCATCCATGGTAGCCTTCCATCCAATGCTTTGAACCCTCCTTGGTCCATATAGACTAGGTAATGATCCCAACCACAACTTTATAATGAACAAAATGTTGGAGGTAATAAAAACCTTGGTAAATCAAAATAATCCTAAAAAATAACTTTCAGAAGCCTTAAACGAGTAAGAGTAGAGTTACACTAAGGGTAAGTAGTCAATATCCTACTTATCCCATGTATCCAAGCAACACATTTTTATTGTAGAACAACCATCAAATATCTATGTTAGCACTTTTGATGTGAGTAATTCAAAAAAACCAAAATCTAAAATCATCTCCATTTTATGTGATGCTCAAGATCAAGAACTACATCCTCAAAAGTTGTATAGTAGATTTAGGGGTAGCGATCATAGTCATGCCCAAGGCTATCTATGAAGATACGGGTATTCCTTACATTAATATGGATAGACATCCAAACCAGATGGATGGGATAAGAGCTACTGTTGTAGGTGTTCTCAATAATATAATCATGACCATAGCTCGATATCTAGAATTTGTGTTAGTTCATGAGGTGAAGTCATAGATTTACCCCCATGCTTGGGGACGTTATTTTTTAGGTAATGGATACAAAAAAATTTAGGATATTGTTATCTAACAATGGAATATATACATATGAAGTGCCTAAGAACAAAAAATAATAAGGATTGAGAATGAACTACCCTATAATTACCTACTATACAATTTGGAATATGAAAGTATAGTGAATTGAAATGTTTTTTTAAAAACACATCGATGATGATGAGCATTAGGAAGATGACCAATACCTAGAGGTAAAAATGATAATCAACATGTTATAGGATAATAGAGACCCCTCATTAGAATATGAGTAAATAAATTTAAAAAACTACCTAATAATAGAAAATCCTTCCAAGATCCCCACTTTGATGAGCCACAAAGCTAAAACAACATGGACCATATACTTTGATGACACTAGAAGTAGGAATGGAGCAGGATTCAGGGTGCAATTTGTTGACCCTCAAGAGGCACAAGCTCATTACACTTATAGACTTATTTTCAATTACACAAGCAAGGTGGGTGGGTATAAAGCCCTCAGTACCAGTTTAGGAGTAGCAACAAATAATGAAGCAAAGACTTTGTCAATAAGAAAAGGCTCTCTCAATGCTTCATAGAATGGAGTTTGAAATATCATAATGGATTTTGATTCACAAATTTTGGTAGGGTTGCTAGATGATATTAGGAAGTTTAGACTGAGTGCATGGTATATTAAGAATATGGTGAGAAATATTAAAGCCATTTGGTAGCAAGAATAATGCAATAAGTATACCATTCTAGTTCATGTAGGCAAAAGGAAGAATGTAGTGGCTAACTTTTTGACTAAAAATAGAAGTGATAACATTGATGGATACTTGTTGAAATCTGATCAAAATAGGCATATTATAGATTCGATGGAGGTGAACCAATAATTTTTATTACTAGCCAAGAGGCATTTAGGCAATAGAGTGTGTTTGATCAGCATAGTTTATTATAATCTCTAGTCCAACATCACACTATTACTTATAGTTCTCTTAATATCAATTTGGAAGAGTCCCCAAAGTCATGGGAAGAGGGAGAAGCTAATTTAGGTTCTCTGGAATAGTGTTAATTAAAATTGTATTTAGGATAGGAGTTTTTGCTCTTTGGATCACACTAAGAAATTTGTGGTCCAAGGAGATGTTAGAGTTAGTTTTATTAGGATATTGGGATTGGCCAAAAGTGGTAGCCTAATTATTTTAACTTTGAACCTGTATTATTAATAAAAAAATTACTCTTTTTCAAAAAACAAAAGCTAAAAATATGATAATTATGGAAATGACAATATATGGTAACTCTAAATTATTAATAAATAGGATCAATTCTCAATACACCATAAAAAAACATATAATATCCTACAAGTATCGAGTATGGGATCTACTTGAAAGCTTTGACTCCTATGAAACCAAATAAATATGTAGAGATTTGAATGTATAAGTAGATTATTTATAGGTATGACAACATGCTTTGATCCTCTAAATGATATGTTAGATAAGCCAAAGGAGCTAGAGGTAGTTTTCAAGCTAAAGGCTCTAAATAACTATGATCATTGGTAGGTATTCAATAATGATGAATAGATCATAGAATTAATTATCCAAGAGTCTCAATACATTGAATAATAGAATGAGTATGGGGATAATATCAAGGATAAAGTCATATAGCTAATGCCAAATCAACTACCTAAAATTCTAATTATGTTGGAACTCTTGTTTAACCTAGATGATATATCAAATAAAAATAGTCTTATGGTGGAATATTCCATATGTCACCCAATTGAGGTAGTTGAATGGAATATTTTATTACTTATATAGTACTAAACTAAAAAATAATAAGATATTTTTAAATAAATTTATGGTAAATACAAAGATATAAATGCCTAGTCATATGAAGATCCAAAGGTATATGGAAATAATATTATAGAGCACACTATTGAATTGGAACCTAATGTTAAAATAATTGAACAAAAGTAGAGACCATTCAACCCTAAGATAGAGGCTATAATGAAGAAAGAACTGCTAAAGCTACTATAGGCTCAAAATATATTCCCTATAAAGTATTTTGCATGGGTTTTTGATTTGGTCTTGATGCATAAGAATAATGGAGACAAGGTTATGCATAAATTTTAGAAATATAAATAGGGTGTAATTAAAGTATAGCTACACATTTCTTGCCATTATTTAGATATTACAAAAGGTGGTAAGCTAACACATGTTGTCACATCTATATACATAATCAACTTTAGGTTAAGGATGAAGACCAACATAAAACTGTCTTCACCATTAAGAGGGGGACTTTTCAATATCAACAAATGCCTTTTTATCTATAATACATAGGAGCGAAAATCCGAAGAGATATGAACATGGATTTTTTAAGGTTTATAGGGGAGACCATCCATACCATAATGATTTGACAGTATTTTCCAAAATTATAAACACACATATTTCAATATTATATAGGTGTAATGAGTTTGGTATTTCTCTAAACCCTAAGAAATATATTTGCATGGTCCAAAGGGAAAATTTATAGGTCATATAGTATCCAAAGGAAGTTTATCCGTAAATACCAATCGAATCAAAGCTTTTTAAGACCTACCATTAGGATTATGCATAGCGGCTATTTATCACCAAATTGGCTAAATTTAGGATTTTAAAATTTGGAATTGGCTAATATTTGGAACCCTTGACCAGGGCCCATTAGCCAAAAATTTATGGGTACAAATTTTTTTGGGTCGATTCGCCCCAAATTTATAATAATTTTACCATTTTAAGTTTAAATTTCCAACATTATCAATAATAATAATGAGCCTTCTAGATGTGTTTGGACACTATTCACCTAGATTTCAAAACTGATTCGTCAATTTTTTATAAATACATTTTGGGACCGATTCCTAATGCATAACCCTGCCTACCATTTCCACATTAGTCAAGGGGATTAGGTCATTCCTAGGGTAGATCCAATTTATAGCCAAATTCATTACCATTTTTTCTCAAATGGTTAGGTCTATAACTAAGATGCTAAAGAAATATGTCTTCCTATATTGGACTAAAGAGGGGAAGAGAGCATTCTAAGATGTCAATGAGTCTATCATTAAGACCCCTATCCTAAATATTCTTGATTTATCTAAGTAATTTAGGATGTATGTGTTTGTAATAGACAAAACTATTGCAGTTGTCCTTACTCAAAAGCATGACCAAGATGAATAAAACCATATATCCTTCATGATTCAAACCCTTCACAAGTATACCTTAAGTTTAAAATATGTGTTCTCCATCATGAAATATCTAAATAAGTTTAAGTACTACCTTTTGCAAAGCAAGACCATGATTTTCATAACACACCTTGATGTGGGGTCTATTCTATTACAAGGCAATTTAGAAGAAAAGAGGGTTGGGTGGATATATAAGATACAAGAATTTGATATTGAAATTAAGCCTACTTAGATAATTAGAGATAGGTATTTGTACAAAATATTAGCAAAGACAGTGCTTGAAGAGCATGTTGCTCTAATTTAATAAATTGATAGAGACTAGGGAACTACATGGGTGGAAAATATGAATAGGTACATTACTACAAGAAAGATCCTTGAAAGGTTATATACCAAGGAAATGGTCAGGTTTAGATAGAATATGACACACTACCAATGGCTAGACAACATCTTGTTTAGAAAAGGCTACAATGACATTCTAGTCTATTACATAGAGGAAGACAAACAAGCATCCCTAATCAAGCAATGCCATGATGAAGGGAAGCACTTCTTTGTACCCACTATAGCTCAAAAAATTCTAATGTATTCATACTACTGGTCTACCATGTTTATTGAGTGATGTCAATGGGTAAAGTATCAATTCTTGTTGTATGTTTCAAGGAAGGAATAAAAAATCCCTAATATCTTTAAAACTGGTTGTTGTAACTAAACCATTCCAATAGTGGGGATTTTATTTCATAGGTAATATTAACCCATTGTCAAACATAGGCCATGGATGGATCCTCACATCCATATATTACTTTACCAAGTGGGTTGAGGCAATCCATCCAAAGTATTCAATCAAGAGATAATTGTGCAACTACCTGAATATATCATCACTAGGTTCAAACCCCTATTGTCATTGTCACAGATAGTGCTACCTATTTCAAAGGAACTAAAATAATGATTTTTCTCTTGAACATGTATTCCTACTCAAAATATTATCCAATTACTTTTCTTATAGTAATGGATTAGCTGAATCAACTAGCAAGAATATCACCAAGATCATGAAAAGGATCATTTTTATATCTTGGAGGGATTCAGACATATATTTGTGTAAGGTACTATAGTTTGATAGAGCAACACCAAAAACAACCTCAAGAACATCCTCATACAAGCTAATATATAGAAAGGAAGTAGTATTGTTGACTAACCTTGATCTCCCTTCCCTCCATATGTCACAAAAATTTAAGCTAGAAGACACCAACATTGATACCATACAAGAAATTTTGAATTCATTTATAGCCCTAGATAAAAAAAGATAAAATAACTTTAAGAGGATTACTTAGTGACAAAAGGTCATCATGAAATGATTTAACAAAGGGTTAATAGACATGGAGTATAAGGATGAAGACATTTTACTCAAATGTAATGAGGACCCTTAAAAACTATATGCTCATTAGAAATTTATTTTTTTATGTAGTGGATCCTACCAAATCATTGAAACCATAGGTCCATATACCTATATATTGGCTTCCATGGAAGGAGTAATGTTTCCTATTTTAGTGAACATGAAACACCCCTTCCTGGTGTAATAAAAATCCCAACAAAATGAGCATGTATGTACATAGTACTAACTATTAATTTTTCAACCATATCCCATTTTAGTATTTATATTTTTCTATTTTACTTTATATTGGTTTTTTATTTTTCATCTAGACCATGTCTTCTTCACTCAAACTGGTGACATGCCAAATCTATAAGGATAATTAATGTTAAAATTTCAAATTATTCAATTACTTAGGCAAGTAATCTACATAATAAGTGAATGATACACTCATTTAGGATTCAATCCCCATGTCACCCACAAAGCAAGGCCAAAAAACCCTTAATAGGTTTATCAACCTACATGGGTAGCCTATAAAAAGGTATGAGAAAAAACCCATCAAGGCATGGGCAAAATATGCCTTACCTAGGGTATACAAATGGTTTGAGAAGGGCCTAATGACCTTTATTTGTATTCAAGTACCCAGGATAGTAAAATTCTACCCTCAACACTTCAAATTAAGCAAACTATAGTATAAAGTAGAACATACACCTTTAGGCAAATTGAAAGCCAAATACTAAGTGGGTAATAGCCTTAAACAAAATTCCTATCAAATTCTAAATAAATTATCCAAGGAGAAACTAGATAATATTACAAATATTTTCCCAAGTTACAAAATCTTATCAAATCACTCATCATTGGTAGTAAATTACTTGATTTTTTGAGTTAATCGCTCTCCCTCTTTGCTAGGTGAACCTCCCTACCTCCCAAGAAAATTGCTCCATTTATCAAGTGAATATAGGTCATTCATATTTTTGAGAGAATAGCTCCAAGAATAAAAATACTATTTTTATCATATTTTCACCATTTTTATCTTTTCCTACATTTTCTATCATTCATTTCCATGAACATTTCATCCACCTCTATCCATTCACTACCAAAATCTTGGGTAGAATAACCACCTTCTATAACTGCTATCTTTTCCATCGCCATTCCACTATCATCCAATGTAGTCACCACCACAAAGGTAAATCCATTAGATGGATAGGACCATAAGAAAAAAGGAAAAGAGAAAAATGCAAGAATCCATGCCTTCTAAAATACCAGAAGAGTAATTTGAAGACCCATATTGGAATGTAGTAGAGGGAAACGATAGACACTCCATGGGATAGGTGAAAAATAAATCCATAAGGAGATATAACCTAGGCCCTCAAATAAAATCTTGGAGCATAAGTAAAACCTATATATTCAATTTACATACCATAGGTATGAAAGTTCCCCATGTTGATAGAAACCTTGGCATAGAAAATGACTCAACAACAAGGAGTTTCTACCTCCCATAATGAATAGAATATGACTTTTATATTAGGATGGGAACTTTAAGAAATTTGTTGAAGGTCAATGTTGATATTACAATGTGGATATCTTACAGTTTCAAAACCTAGAAGTACTTTTACTATACGAAATCCACCACCCATTGTTGAAGCTTCCTAATCCCACATCTAAAGAAACCTAATTTTCCAACTAACTTTAATATTCCATTGGAGTTTAGACCAATTTAAGTATGGGATTCATATTATTATTTTAGGGATAGAAAATATCCTCAAGATGAATACTAACAAGAAGATATATGAGGAAAACATATCTCTACTACATGTAGTCTATATCTACTCAAGGCACTCATATATGATTGACTATACCAAGTACATTTTAGATCAAATGGATGATAAATTAAAATATTTTAGGGAAGTAAGTTCACCTACACCTCCTACTTTATCTGGTTGATTTTATTCTAAAATAAAAGTTTGTTTCCCACCCTTAGGTAGGGGTAGAAAATCCATACGTAGTAGGGACTGCATGGATGTACCCTACTGAGAAGTAGAAAAAACTTCATACCAATGTTATGATGAGGTGTACAAAGTCATTATGGAAATGTTTAGGGGAAAGGCACCAATATTGTTAGATAAATATGAAGGATGTTGATCTAAGGGAAGTTTCAATAGATAGATTTCTATTTGGGGAGGACCAAATCCTTCATTCACCTCTATGGATTTTTAGCCAAGCCCTTTGAGTTGCTTGTAAAAGTACATGACTACATATTCAACCTTGAGTATGTTGGAAACTCAATTATGTAGATCAAAAGTATTTCAAAGGGTAAAATAAGACCATGTTTTACCTACTCAAGAAACAAGTCTTGAATATCACTCCAAATATGTGAGGTTACAACATTGTAACAGAGGCAACATTGGTAGTATGGGTCTCAAACAACTCAAAGACTAGTGGTATTATAATCCAAAGAAGATTTTCAAATAGACCCTCAACAACAAAAATTTTAATACCTTCTATGTACATGAGAACAAGTATAATGTTCAATAGTTGACCAATGTAGATGAAGATATAGCCCTCGCCACTTTAGGGAGTAACAAGGATTTCAAAGATAAAATTTAGAGCTAGTATGATAATATCCTAGAGTTACATGTATTTTATCCAAAGAAAAATATTATTCTAACCTTGACATAAATCCAAATCACTATAATTTGGGGGGCCTTTGAAAATTGGGGTCTATAAATAACAAAATTATAGAATGGAAAAGAATAAGGTATGAAACAAGCACCCTGACCAAGTACACAAGATATGGGTTCATTTGACATCAAATTATTTCCCACCAAGGACAAGTGACACCCAAAAGGCAAAAAATATGGTAAAGATATTTGCAAATGCAATAAAAATTGTAGGAACCTTGGCCACACAAAATGTTGAAACCTAGAATATGTATTTTTTTGTTTGTTTGATGAACAGGTTTTTTAAAGGATACCGCAAGATTTTACAAGAATATAATGATTGAGAGAAGATATCCCAACCAATCTAAAACAAAAGCAATAGATCCTCTATGGGCCATCAAAGATAATTTGCTAAAACTAAGAGGAGAATCCCACGTAGGAGCAGGATAAAAAGCCTAACCAAGGGAGAACAGAAGCCCTCCCAGGGCAACAAGAAATGTTGCCTATGCTAAAATTTATCTTCCATACATGGTACTGGGTAATTTCTGTGAAGTCCATGTAACAAGTCCATATGGGGAAACTATTATTGCCTATGAGAGCCTCATTATGGTGGATCAAAACTAGATATAGGATGACACTTGTGAGATCTTAATTGATACGGATATTTCCCATGCACCTAGGAATAACAACAGACATAGTTCAAAGAAATATCTAAACACGAGTGACCTTAAAGAGTTAGATATGCACCACAAACCCTTCCATAAGAACATGGAAAGTTTGTATTGCAGAAAATATGTGGATTATGCTAACACTAGCTAAGCCCCATAAAAGTAAAAAAACATCCCTCCAAACATTTGGGGAGATATCACTTAAAAGACACAGATAGGAAATTGCTATCGATTAGTGCAAGAGAGAAATTCTTAGTCCAGATGGTAAGGTTGGGCTCAGAGGCACCCAAATTGGATAACTTATCAGTAGCTTGGTTACCTTCACTATAGACATGCTAAATGGTAACATTGGTGGATAAGCTTAGGAGGGTTTTGGATTCAAAAATAAGGTTGGAGATGTTCTAATAAATAGATTGATCCCCTACAAGACTTTTAATGATGTTCATCAAATCACCTTCAACCACTAAGTTAGGACAATGTAAGTGGAGAAAAAGAGATGGACCTTGAAAATGATGTTGTACTTTAGAAAATTGATTATTTTAGACCCCAAGATTTTTTGCAAAGGTCAAAATGGTATTCCCTTCATGATTTTTGAAAATACCTACAACACCAGCTGGGCCATGGTTACCCTTGGCCACTCCATAAAAATTGAATTTTATCCATCTTGGGGGCAGAGGAGACCATTTAATGAGTGAACAATCCACCATAGAGTTTGAGGAAGAGATAGGACAAGAGGAAATCTTTAGGAACCTAGCAAAAATAGATTCATCTGGAGGTTTAGGGGGCCCAAAATCTTGGGTGACAAAGAGGTTCTCAATGGCCACTTGGAGGATTATTGAGAGTACAAATTGGAAATCATGGGTAGAGATATTAAAGGCTCTTGAGTTACGTTCTTTCCAAAATTCCCATAAAAATGAGGGAGGTGGAAAGTCCAATTTTTTTTTAAGTGAAAGCTCTTGAATGGGTTGGGCCACTTCAAGCACAAATCATTCAAGAAAAAGGGTGGAGCCCAAAAAATCCCAATGGTGGAAAATAAGGATGAAACAATATTGAGATAAAAACTGCAATATAACAAGATGTGCTAGGTTGATTTGCAATCTTTGATTACATAGGTAGCAAAAATTAGGTATATGGAGTCCATAGATCTAGATGTTAGGAATGAAAAGGATTTTATCTTGGATAGAAATCCAAAAAAAGAAACTAAATTTTGGTATGAGGTGTTTATTCCAAGTAATCTTCAAAGGGAACCATGAATGACATGAACTCTTAATGAGGAAATAGGTAGATATAACAGTAAAAAACCATTCACATTAGGTACCCAAAGGAGCTTGTCTTCCACTAGAGAACTGGGGATGACACAAAGGTGCAACATGTAAGATAAAATAGTAGTAGATCTTCTTTGTTCCTCATTCAGATCACCAAGAGGAAATAATTTCCAACACCTATTGTTGGTGTCAATGAAATTGCACACTTTTGAACCAAAAAGGGTATCAATAATAAGTTTTAAGCATATTATGTCAATACAATTTTGGAGTGGACTATCGCCCAACCATCTATCCTCGTAGAAGTTTATTTTTTGACCATTTCCAATATTCAATTGGATACCTTTCTTGATGATCACTATTGACCTTATGATGGAATTTCAAACTATAGAACCTGGGATTGTTGAGGGATCATCCAAGAAATTTGATTGATTCTAGAGGTACTTGGCCTTGATAATATCAACCCAGAGAGAGTTTTAATTTTGAAAAACCCTCCACCCTTATTTAGCTATGAGATTTGAATTTGTATTTCTAACTTTCCCAAGCTTGATGCCTCCATAATATTTCCTAGAACAGACTTGGTCCCATGCAACTAAATGAAATCTCTGCTTATGTTCAAAGCCTGACCATAGGAAGTTTTATTGGATTTATTCTATTTTGTTGCACACTTCAGTCAAAATCTAAAATATGGAAATAAATAAAACATGGATGATTTGGAGGGTGGCTTTGACTAAGGTGGCCTTTCTGACCTGATTGAGGAGTCTCCCTTTCCACCCGATCAACTTTTTGAGGATTGTTTGATTCCATAAATATTTGTTTGCAGGTCCATCAAAGAGAGAAAACCTAAGATAACTAGCTAGAATATTAGCTATGTGGGCTTGCCATATTATGGGGGTATGGATAAAGTAAATTTTTCTTTTGGATAAGTTGACCTTTTGACCAGTAGCTAACTCAAAAGAGAGCATGATTGACTTGATGGATTTAGCTTTAAGAAAAAAGGCACGGGTGACAAGGATGGTGTCATCAAAAAATTGTTGATGGGAGATAGAGTTAAGAGAGAAGGTTAGTTTAATTCCTGATATTTTCTATTTGGAACAAGAAGACCTTAAGGTTCTACCCAAATATTCAATAAAAATTATGAAGATAAAAAGAGATAAATGATAACCCTATCTTAGACCTTTAAATCTTGAAAAGTATATGATAGCAGATTCATTGAAAAGAACTAAAAAACTAGCATTTTTAATGCATTCTCTTATTAGGTCGATCCACTTAAAATGGAACCCAAACCTATGTTAGCTGTGGAGCCTAATTAATTTGGAGGCCTTGTTTTCAGTTGCACTTGGACCCACTCCACGAAGTGGGGGTAGGGGGGAAATGCCTCCCCCTACTACTATATTCCAGGGGGTCTAGGGTGGCAGAAACACCCTCGAAGAAAAAAATAGATGTTTTTTCTCATTGTAAATCTCATCCATTTATTATTAGGTCATATATCATATGGTGGATTTTAGTAGCGCATTTTTACCCTAAAATTATAACTTTTTTTAAAGAGTATTTTGCATGGCGTTTGAATGCATGAGTTCATGTATTGTAATTGATGGTGATAGAGTGAATATGAAGTTATAGTGGATCTGCTATAGGATGTATCTCTTTGTGGTTTTCTAGATGAAATAAAAGGCCTAGTTATTTTCTCCATGGATGTAGCCCATATTGGGTGAACCACGTAAATCTATGTCTCGTGTATTGCTTTATTCTTCTACGTTTTATTTCCATATTTATTTATTACTCGTATTTTATTATTTAATCCTAAAATCTTGGAGAGGATAGAAAAAAGAAGCTTCCATGATACCCTATGAAAAGCCTTATTCATGACTAATTTATAGAAAAGACCAACCTTGTTACTTTTGAACACTGAATGGATAAGTTCATGGATGGTGATGATGTTATCAGTGATGAGTCTCCCTTGAACAGATCTACATTGGTTGAGATCAATAATGTGAGGTAGAATTAGCTTCAATATGGTGGTTAAAAATTTAGTGAGGATTTTATAGAAGACATTACAAATATTGATTAGGAAAAATTCAATAAGGGTTTTTGTGTTACTATTTTTTGGAATTAGGTCTAGGAAGGTGGAATTAACATTCCTAAGAATGTTTTTGGTTTGTTGCATTTTTTGGGTAGTAGAAACAATTTCAAGTCCCATAATATCCCAATAGCATTGAAAAATACAGAGGGAAAACCATTAGGACCCAGAGTTTTCCCACCTTGCATGGAGAATACCATAGAATGAATTTCCTCAATAGAAAAGAATTTAATCAAGATATTATTATACTCTTGGGTGACTAACCTAGGAATGTTTCACAGGACAGTCTCCATAGTTTTTTGGTTACAATCTAGGTTTGGTCCAAGTAGATCTTCAAAATAAGCAACCACCTCAGCTCTAATATCAAAAATATCTGAAATAACAATCCTATCTGCCTTGGTGAGTTCTCAAATTTTACTAGATCCTCTATGTCTCATTGTAGTGGTAGGAAAAATTTAGTGTTGGAATCACCCTCCTTCAGCCAAGTTGCCCTATATTTCTACTCCTAGAAAAATTCCTCATTTTTTAGATTGTTGTGGCATTCAGACATGAAGCTCTTTTGAATTTTTATAAATACCAGGGTCATGGTCTCCTTGATAGGTAGAGAGTTGAATTCTTGTGAGTTGGGTTGAGTTTTCTGCTTATTGGATAAAATATTACCAAAAACATCCATGTTCCATTACTTGATATTTGCTTTAACAAAATGGAGTTTTTTGTTCACCTGGGAGGCAAGGGACCCAAAAAATTTGTGAGACCACCAATATGCTATGAGTGACTTGAGGTCAGGATCATGAAGCCACATCACCTCAAATATAAAAGGGAATTTAAAAGGAGAGCCTTTAGGTGAGAAATTAAGAAGGAGGAGATTATGATTAGATCCGATTCTAAAAAGAGACAAAATGATAAAATATCCAAAGGGTCAAATGGTATTAAGGGATATGAGGACCCTATCATGTTTGATCTAGATGAGCTGATCACCCTTTCTTCTATTTTTCCAGGTAAATTTGGGATCTCTTAGCTAGATATCCATGAGTTTATTACCATACATGAATGATGTGAAGTCTTCATAGGAATTAGCTATGATTTTAAAACCTCCTTTCTTGTCTGTGGGAAATAGAGGAGAATTAAAATCTCCAACCAACATCCATACCTCATTGGAAAATACTTCTCTCATATGGCTTACAGTGCTATAGAGCCAAAATATTCCAAAAGGATAATCCAGTGCATAGATGTTTGAAAGAACCCATATGCAATGATGATCTTTGCTGAAAAATAGGATGTTCATAAAATTATATACCATAGTTAGGAGTATGCCTTCAACAATATTAAAATCACACAAGCATAGCAAGCCACTAGAAGCTTTTTTGGTAGGACTTATGAGGTAATCATAGTTTTTCCAAATATATTTAGAGATACAGGAAACCCTTTTTTGTCCACCTTGGACTCTTGCAAAAGGAAAATGGTAGGATTTATATCTTCCCTCACGAACTTAACCAAACATTATTTGTTACATCCATTAAGGCCTATTAGATTCCATGAGAAGATCTTTATTTAGTACTTTTGGAAGAGGATCTCTTCCCTCTTATATGTGAAGAGGAGAATTTGGATCCATTATCATCTTCATGTGGCCTTGATGGGAGTTTTTGCTTTGAAGAGAGGTGTAGGGTGAGTTGGGTACCATTGGTAATCTCCTCAAATCATTCTCTATTTCAAATGACTTGAGCAAAAGGGTGACCTATTTTCTTCTCAAAACCAACATCAACATGAAGCTTTTTTTGGATTTTGGTAAATGGAGGGCTTGAGGATAAGGTATTTTTGGAAAGAATTTTATTAGGGGGGGGGTCTAAGAGGCCTTTGGATATTGAATAGGGATTTATATAATGTCTTTCTCTTTAGTAGAAATAATTTCATCTATAGATAGATAAGAAAAGAGATTAGAATCAAAAATATGGGGTATATCTGAAAGGAGGAATAGATATCAGGTTGCTTTAAAAAAACTTGGATATCTGTAGACTCAAAGGATGGTTCCTTCATATGGTTAAGAACATCAAGATCCGCAATGGTTAGTTACTTAACAAAAGGTTTTTGGGATGGAGGCTCTTGGTTTAGAGTTGCTCCAATGACATCTGCACTAGTTTTAGTAGAAGATCTGGAGTTCTTGTAGAACAGTTGCTACAAATGGAATCCTTCACCATGAGATTTCCTAGAGGGAAGCACCTTAAGAAATTTTAGCGACATCACTTAAGGTAGCACTATAAATCACCATTTTAGATACATATATGACTCTAGTAGTAGTTAACATGATATTTAAACAAATGAAAATCAAGGATAAATAGAGATTCTAGAGATATGGCTCAATATTTAGTGAGGTGGCTATGATATTAATGTACTAGCAAAAAGGTAAGTTACACAGGTCAAAGATATGGAAAAACCTCAAGGAATACCTCCTCCATATTAGGAAATTACTGGTTTAATGTCCATAACTATATTCTTTCTCCCTCCTAAACATTCACCATCTACCATTCCATATTCTACCTTTATCACTTATTTTTATTCTACATTCACTTATCTGTCTTTTGACTTTTCTTCTTCTCCTCATATAATCACTTCTCTTTCCCTTTATTTTTTTATACTTCTTACATTATACACAAACACATCCCATGTTCCTATAATATGTCACTTGACTCAAGGTCATTAAGATGTACTTTACCTCCTACAAACACCATCATATCAAGGACTTCCCCCATAACTTTGTTTTCATTTCCACTTACTCAAGTCCTTGCGTCACTAGTAGTAGTTACTCAAATCATGATGCCTCTTTTGTAAACCTTGGTTGGATTATTATTTTTTGGTCAAGTAGGCATTTTTGGGGCCTTCTAAGCCTATTAGAGGAATAATTACAGACATGCAACATCTAGAGGTTCAATATTTTGCTAAAATTACCCCTAAACATTTATTTTCACTAGGAGTAATTTTTTATCATCTTGTGTAATCCAAGGGTAAATTTTTGCTATAAATACGGGCCTAGGACCCTCATTGTATTGATATTTTGTCCAGGATAATTCAAAGCTACATCCTATGAAACCCACATTGTGCTTTATACTCATGAGGTTATAAGAAATTGACAAGTCCTTATGCATCCCATCAGTGGCACTACCCTCTTGGTTTTCTAAGTGCACTACGGTTTGGTACATCCATTTTATCTCATCTTGTCATTAACTTATCAATTTCATAATAAAAATTGGATGAATAATGATATTATTTTAGTTCTCATGTGTTGACTAATTGTATTTTATCCTTGCTACAATGTAACAATCATATTTTCTTTGATTTTTTCCACTCTAAAATACAGAGTCTTACATTAGATATTACACTTTGTGCATTTTATTTATGCTTTTTACTTTTATGTATTTTCTTTCACACATTCCATGCAAAGTAAATGATCATGTACCCCCATGGTACCTTTCACACATTACATTATTTGGTACATGATCATGTACCCCCATGGTACCTTCATGGTACATTTGTAAATAATAGATTAGGGTTAAGTCATAGTTTAGAGTGTGAGTAATATTTATCTTTATGTAAGTGTGAATGTATAGGATATGCATGTGTCATATAAAGTTGTAATATATAGAAAATGCACAAGTGTGTTGTGATTTGGTGTGCAATTGTAAGTTGAGTCTATGTGTACAAGTGTCTTATATGTAAGAGATCAAATATGTAATATAAATATGTGCACAAGTATCTTAGGTTGGAATGCACAAGTTATAGAAGACTAGGAGATATGTATAGGTGTGCATACAATATAGATTCAAGTATTCATCAAGTATGCAAGTGTCAATTAGAGAAGCCAAGAGTCATGAGACGACATATGGAAAGGAATAATCAAGTATCCAACTATTTATTCTACTATGGATATAAAATCCATAAATTGAAGTCACATAATATCACATTACAGATAAAAGAGAACATAACTATGATATTCGTAAGAGGAAAAGGAGTAATAAATATTACACACATTTTGAGTAATTAATATTGTAAGTTGTTCTTCATGCATAGTACATGAATGATTCAGGCTATTTACATTTATATTGTTGCTTATTATTGAATTTTATTTGATATATTATTAGCCTTGATATACATATTAATTTTCTCATATTATTCTACTCATATCATTATCTTGACCTTATTATATTGTGGTTCCATTATATTTGATCTTGTGATATTTAACTTGTAATATTTTTGGTAGTGATAAGGCTTAAAAAAACATAAATAATATTAGAGCTACCACCAGACTCTATCTAGATTATTAGAGTTTATTAGCCACTTAAAATTTTTTATTTTATCCAATTTGAATTTTTTTAAATATTTTGTTCACTTTGAAGGTAGTGAGACTCGGACTCTATTTGAAGGTTATAGTGAGTATATAGGCTAGGGTATTTCTATGGTTGAAGAATAACTAGTCAAGACTAGGACTCAACTATATTAGTTAAAAGGTGAAACAAATTTGAGATAGTTGATCATTCAAGGACATAGCCAACCCTTAATACTAATAGAGGATTAAAGGAGCATAGATATCTCTTGTCATTAATTTTAGAAAGTTGAATATTTAGGGACATTCAGAATCACCTTGATATTAATAGAGGAATCAGGGATATTCAAGTCACCTAGACATTAATAGAGGAATTAGGTACACTCAATTCATCCAAGTCACCTTTACATTGATAGATCAACAAAAAATGATCTTGACATTGAAACCATCATAGATTAAGAGATAGATTTATAGTAGATATTAAGCTATAGAAGCATGAGAAGCTTCCTCTAAAGGGTAGATAAGAGTTTTATCTTCTAAGTGCATAGAAAGAAGATTTTGGTCATAGAGAAATTGACCTTGACATTGGTCCAAGAAGCTAAAAAAGAAGAATTAGATAATAGCAATGGAGTGAGAAGCATTCAAGGCTTCCTAAAAGATAAGAAAGAGAGAAGAATAGAGATATTTGTAAGATTCAAATTTTGGAATAAGTCCAAGAGGTAAATAGTGGAGAATATATAGAGACCCTTCAAAGAAAGAGGTCCATATAGAAAATATATTGAATAATAGATAGAGGTTCTAATAGTGAATAGAAGAAGAGGCATGCATAGAGAATAGATTAAAGAGGGCTTATAGAGAAGAGAAACACCTTTTATAAAAAAGAGGCTTGAATAAAGATATCTAATAGAAGAAAAGAAAGAAATATACCATAAAAAATAAATAAGACATATACAAAGCATACAAAAGTAAAGAGGCTTGCAAAAAATAAAAGGAGCCCATGATATGAAAAGTAGAAAGGTCCATGATATGAAGTAATAGAAAGTAAATATATCCCTTTTAGCAGATAATAAAAAATTTCCATGATAAAGAAAAATGCCATGAGAGAAGGTAGTCCAAGCTAAGAACGAAGGTCTTTGTTTCATCGACTTCAAAGGAAGAAGAGCCCACAAGCAAGTTGTCATAACCTACAACATAAAACAAATAGATTAAGTGACCTAATAGAATAATGTAGAAGTTGAGATCTTTAGTTTATAGATGTTTATACTCTTAAGAAAACATAGGACAAGGAAAGGCCATCTATCCAGTGTATGTGGATAAGAAAACATTCAAGTAAAGCTAACAAGGCAAAATATGTCTCCAAGGAAATT
Organism: Wollemia nobilis; assembly: GCA_028583015.1. Taxonomy (NCBI): domain Eukaryota; kingdom Viridiplantae; phylum Streptophyta; class Pinopsida; order Araucariales; family Araucariaceae; genus Wollemia; species Wollemia nobilis. The sequence goes on from JAQPPZ010004166.1 coordinate 4,782,044, forward strand.
TACATTACATAGCATCTAGGCAACAAAGGAAAAATTTTGAATGTTTAAATGCAATATCTAAGCATCTAAGGAGATATGTTTAACATCTTAGCACAACATCTAAGAAAATAAGGAATATAAGCATCTAATAAGAAATACCAAAGTGCCTAAGCATCATAGGAGGAATGCTAAGAAAAATAAAAAAGCTTCAAAGAAGGGATGGTAAATATCTAAGAAAAAACTTGATCATCTTAGTAGCAATCTAAGTACAAAAGAAGAAATACCATACTGTCTAAGAGCAACCAGGTCATCACAACAATAATTGAAGCTTTAAATGAGAAAGACCAAAATATCTAAGTGCAACTAGATCATCATCGTAGCAATCAAATCTTGAAAGGATAATCCAAAATATTGAATTGGAAGACTAATCATCTAAGAGGTATTTCAAGTACCAAGAGAAGTCTAATTTCAGGGGAAAGTTTTAAGCATTGGTATAACATAGTGTAATTCCCAATAAGGGTCTATACATTAAAGAGTATCATAAGAAAATGTATGAGGATGTTGTACCATCCAAGAAGATCATGTACATTGAAGAGTGCCATAGGGGAAGGTTTTGGCATGTTGTAATACTCAATAATATCTTAAGCATTGAAAAACACCATAGAGGAATAGTTGAGTAAGTTGTAATATCCAATGAGAGGCTTGAGCATTGAAGAGCATGGTATGTAATGTTCGAGGAAGAAAAAATACATCTATGCATGTGGAATATTAGTTTCCAATGCTCTTATGAAATAATGTAGACGAGACAACAACGAGTAAGGTAAAACAATGAGTAGCCAAGACAACAATGTTAGAGTATATTACATTATTGGGTACATATCAATGTACCACCTTTGGTACATTACTAGAGTAGGAGTTTACTTTAGAGTAAAGTTAAGTAGTTACTTCAGCATGTAATAAATACATAAGTGTTAGAATGTATAATGATATAAATGTGCATGTAGTCCACATGTACATGAGTCATAGGATATATTCAAAGGTAGAGTGATGGCTAAGGAACTTATCTTCCTATATATAGGCCTTATAGTGAGTGAAATGAGGGGTAGAGAATATAGAAAGTGCATAGTATATATTTGTAAAGGAGTACAATGTAGTTATTTAAAAATAGTTTATGGAGTTTTCATGTCCTCCATTATACTACATTGTACTATTTTCATGGGATTTCATTAATGGCATATTTTTATTTATTGTAGAAGTTTATATCTTTAATTTTTTTTGCATATTATAGTGCCATTATCATATAGATATCATATATTGCTTATATTACATATTGTGGTTGCATTTAATATATCATAAACTCATCAAAAGCTAACAATGGTATCAAATCCCACAACAGATCAATGGGAAATAGGGATATCCACAAGTGAGATTGAGAGGAATACAGAAATATCATTTTTAGAATTTTTGAGATTTCATTTGGCTAGAGTCATTTCACAGGATTGTATAAAAACTCGTGAATACTAGGACTCAACATTAATTCCATGATATTGACAAATAAACTAGTGAAGATTTATCATATATAGATTTAGAATTTTTTCCATTACAATCCTAATACTTTGTTGCAGGAAAAAGGAGATTCAAAAAAATTTGGGAAGCTTCCTACAAAAGAGCTAGGAAAAATATCTTCTTTAGAATTGATCTAGAACCCTAAGCAACAAAATAAATAATGAATATTTGAAGGCTTAAATAAAATATCCCATTGCTAGAGATTGTAGACTTGTAGAGAAAAGAAGAAGAGGTCATATGAGCCTTCTTGAAAATTTGAGGAAGAGACTCCACAGAAGAGTCTAGGAGAATATTAGAGGGTGGTGATCTCCATTGAAGTCTTGAAAAACATTGGATATTGAAGATCTTAAGTGAAGGTTGAAGAGACCCACAAAAGGTCCCATTGAAGAACTTATAATTTTGGAAGAGATAGAGGACTAGAAAAAATTCTATTTCTGAAGTAGTAGATTTTAGAGAACCAAGAAATAAATATCATTACCAAACTTCCATAGTAGAAGGTTGAAGAAAATTTTTCATTGAGAAGACCAGATAAGCTGGGATAATGAAGACCCTAGAGAAGAGGTCTTAAGGAGAAATAAGGAGAAAGCTTGGAGAGCCTCATTGAAGGATATTCATAGAAGGCCATTAAAGGAGTTCCTAGAAGAAATAATTGGATAAATTTACCACCAAGGAGAAGTTCTTGATAAAGGAATATTTTGGGATAATTATCACCATCCAATAAAAATCCCAAATAGAGATAGATTTGGTAAGGATTTTGCCAAATTTCAAAGAAAATTGGTGAAGACCTCAAGACTTTCAGATTCTTGAGAAGAAGGCCTAAATTGAAGTCATAATTTGACAAGGAGGTTGAAGGAGAAAGGAGATATAAGGAGCTACAAAATTTGAGAGGTTTTAATATTACCTTTGAAGGCTAGAAGGCTCATTCAAAGAAAGGAGATTTGTTGGTTTCTACAATAGAAAACTAAAGGGTTCTTGAAGTAAAATATAAACTACAATTTGGAGGAGTTTTCTACCAAATTTTTTAGATTCAAGGACAAAATTTTAGTGGATAGATTGGCTACTGTGTAGTCTAAAAAATTCATATTTGAGGATAGTAAAAAAGCAGCAAATTGGGCAGCATCAATAGCTACTAAGTTTCATATTTCCAGGCTACATCCTAAACGAGAGTCGAATCCACCAAACTACTATATCAAGTAACAAGTTAGAGTAAGTACAAAGATACAAATTGGTGTATTGAGAAGTTGTTATGGATAGAAAATAAGGGCTGCAAGTTCATCGAGTAAAAGGTAGCAATAAGGTGAATCTAATAACCTTGCAACCCTTCATTAAGGTAATAATTTTTGGTGCAAAATGTTCATGAGTTGAACTTTAGATTTTTGTTCATTATTAATATTATTTAAGCACCATAATAGAGTTTAAAAGTTGCATAGAGAATTTTGCATATTAAAGTCTTCAAGGGAGTGCACAAGATAGTTTCTTATAAGGTTAATACCTGCACATTAAAACTAGAAGTTAGATATATTTTGAGAGAGATAAAATATCAAATTTCTATTATCCATTGGAAGCATGAAGATAATATCCTTAAGTGTAATTTGCATAGATTATTTTACATATTTCAAGTTCCTTTTAAAAGGTTCATTTATAGGAGTGATAAGGATATATTACTATTGTGCTATACAAGTTATTAAAGGAGCACTAAAGTTTTTAGTTAAAGTGAAAATTAGTGCAAAGTTAAATCTTTCAAAAGTTGTATAAGTTGCATGATTAATAGCTTGGATTAATTCTTACTAAGTTAACCAAGCAATTGAAAGAGTTGTCTAGTAAGGAGGGCAACATAAAATCTCAAGTTTATTATCAAAGAGTAGAACAATTAGTTGTCTCATCAAAGAAGGAAGAAAATTTACAAAAGGAGATTTAAAGATCTCAAATATAGGTGCAAATTAAAGTATTCTATTATAACTATTGCACCATAATCTCCTTGTACTACGTAGCAAAAGAGGACAAAGCTAGAGTGTCACAAAGATACTACAATAGCCAACAAGACACATCTATAAAGTGGTCATCTCAGTAGTAAACTTAAAACAGAGAATAGAGCCAACAAAGGGCTCACATCAACCAAGACTCAAGGCGTCTAAAGACACAAATTTTCATTTTTGAATCTAGTTCCTATGAATAAATCCACTTGTAGCATAAGAAGGCTCTACGTAAGGTGAATATCATCCATTGCACATGACTTAAAAAGATAGTGCTAAGGATAGCACATTGTAATAAAGGAGAAGCAAGGTATAATGTGAAAACATAGGTGCATTACCAAATATCTAACATAGATGAACCTCCAACCAAGGAACACACCATCAACCACCATTGGGATGCACCATAAAACCTCCATTACAATACTTGATAACCACCATAGTTGGAGCCAACCTCATCACAATACCTTTCAATTGGAAAGAAAGCATTGAAGACAAGATACAAGAGGGCATTTGCTGATGTAAAGTATGAGAATTTAAGGATGACCTACATGCATCATATTGGAGTGACACTTACAATATGCAACCAAGGCATCTTGTCCCGCTTGGAATATTCAAACTAGGTACTCATACGTTCTTTCTAATGATTGCATAAGATAAAGAAACACTCATAACAGTGTAACACATTTTTGAATATTTAAAGATATACTCCAAATATTATAATGTATACTCATAATTGCATATCATTCAAGGGATACTTGAGTGTTAGAGGTATCTAAATAACACTCATCAACCATCATTGGCTACCTAAGAAACATATACTCCACTTTTCCATAGCATAAAGAAGGGACAAAGGTCCTATTAAAGTGGCCAAGCTGTAGACGAGCATAGAGAATTAAAGGTAATTGAGAGTGAATTCAAGACACGGTTGAGTGAGTATTCAAGGCATGAAGTCAAGTATTAGAAGAGGAGTCAAAGGTGCATTAAATACTGATATAAAAGATGCCTAGATAACTCACTGCTATCATTACCATACGTTCACAATCGAGGAAATACAAGACCCACTATAAAGGAGATACAACATTATAAAGGTAAGGTTTCACTTTGATTAAAATTGCTTTCATTAAGGAGTGATAAGGTGTATAACTTAAGGTTGAATCCATTTATCATTTATGTTGAAGATACAAGTAAAATAAGCCTTCGTAAATTGAAATCAAATCAAAGGAGTTTATATCCTTAAATAGTATTTCAAAACACATTAGTTGAAATACAAGAATATTAATATTTATAGTTAATATCATAATATTTATAAGGGTTTCTATTGGGTAAACCAAATTATTATTATTTCAAATATCATAAATTTCTTCAATTCCAAATTAGGAGTTATAAGAAGTGCTACATCAAACTTGAATTAGTTAAAATTTAGAAAATTGAACCACTGGAAATTTAAGGATAGTAAAGAAAAATTATTGCTTGTTTTAAAAGAGAGAATTTATTGCTTATGCTTGTCTCATAGTCACATTAAAGAGACAAAATGAATCCAACCATAGATAACTACATTAAATTGAAAAGTGAATACCTCAATAGGAGAAATAAGGTAAACTAGGAGTTGAAGAACACAAGCTTATACTGAGAGGGGGGTGAACAATATAAGACCACTTTTTACTTTTATTTCCCAAATAGTATTAATCAATATAATAAATGGCAATATAAATAGCAATAACCAAAGCAATGCACAAATCATCACACAATAGAGACACCACAATTTACGTGGTTCACCCAATGTGGGCTACTCCATAGAGAAAATATTTTACTAATATTTTCTCAATAAATATCTTGGGAATCCTTTCACTATTACAATGTTTATGGACCTCTGTCCAAAGGAGATGTTGATCCCCTAAATCTGGTTTGTGGATCTCTATCCATAGGAAAACTCCTACTCCTTTGCTTTGGCTGGTGATCCTCTGGAAGACTACTACCTCCACTGCACTGTCTTGTGGATATCTCTCTACTGAAGACTCTTGTCCCCACTTAGAAGACCTATCCTCACTGCCTTATATGATGTATCTCTATCCACTTGAGACTACTATCTTTTTTCTTTGTCATCTCCAAAGCTCTATCTCAATTCTGCACTAAACATAGTCCAGTCGGTCTAGCACAGCTCTACTCAATCTATTATACTAAACATAGTCCAATTGGTCTAGCACAAGTCTACTCAATAAGCTCACTCAAATCTCCACTAAAAACATTCCATTAAGTCTAGCATAAATTTGCATAACTCTTACACTAAACATAGTCCAGTTGGTCTAGCACAAGTCCACTCAAATCTACACTAAATACAATCTAGTTGGTCTAGCACAAATCTACTCAATAGGTCCACTCAAAACCTACTCAAATCTACTCAACAGATCCACATAGAACCTACACAACTTGCTCAATGGGTCCACTCAAAACCTACTCAAATATTCTCAATAGGTCCACATAGAACCTGCTTAAATATGCTCAACAGGTCCAAATAGAACCTGCACAACTCTGCTCAACAGGTCCACTTAGAACCTGCTCAAATTTTCTCAATATTTCCATATAGAACCTATCTAAATCTGCTCAATAGGTCCACATAGAACCTACACAACTCTGCTCAATAGGTCCACTCAGAACCTATTCAAATCTACTCAACAAGCTCACATATAACTTTTCCAAATATGCTCAATAGGTCCACACAAAACCTACACAACTATGCTCAATAGGTCCACTCAGAACCTATCCAAATATGTTAGGAGGAGAGTAAGCCCAATATTCCACACAAAAACATTAACATTGCATTATGAATTCTAATGATTAAATACAACTTTAGGAGGCTTAAGATAGGCGCTAGGAATATCTACAAAATATCCCCTAGCGTAAATTAGGAGTCCTCCCCCCTAAGTTAGCTAACAACTAACCTACTAACCAACGTAGTCAAAATGACTACAATGACTAACTAGTAAAAGAAATTTACTAGTGGTAAAAAGTAAGTATTTACTTTTTACCATGAGGTAAATTATATCTACCTAAATGAGGTAATATTTATAGTTACTAACATAGTAACTCTAGCATCCCCCATTATTACATTAGTTTTGTAATACATACATATCCCTCTAATACAACAATATTTGGGAAAAGTATATAACTGCCCCAATATAGTGAAGAAGATGTTGATCTGTTGGTTCATTGCTCTGTCATAGTACTCTGGCTGCTCCTAAGAAAAAAGTGGGTCATTCCTCACTTTGTCTTCATGCCAACGAATGTCCTTATGGTAATCACATCATCCAACCAATTTTCATGGGTAACCAGCTACTACAATCTCTAGGTGTAGTAGAATAGATCACTTCATACAAGGTTCATTCATTTACAATATGAATTTGCAAAATATAAGGTAGCTAAGGTGTCGGTCACTGCCGAAAATGCACCCTTATAAGTTCCCCCCTTCTTGTTGCAAAACATAGTGTAATTAATTTCTAAAGGAAGTGTGACTAAGGTGTCGGTCAAAGCCAAAAATGCACCCTTATAAGTCATTTTCCCTATTTACAAAAATTAGAGAAGAAAAGAAATGGATATCCCCCCTCAATTGCAAAAAGTGTGCAACTCAAGAGTGTTGTGAAGGATTTTACAAATATTGCCTCCTAGACAATTTTACATCACAAAAAGTCGCTCCTCTTGTTACAAGTACTTCAAACACCTAGAATTTACTATTTATGAAGCCTAAAATAGGTACAAGCACTCCTTATTGCAAGGTCTTCAAACAAAAAAAATTATGCTATTTATGAAGCCTAAAAAAGGAGAAAGAGAATATGGTGTTTTTGCCCAAGGGACACATGTGTTTTCCCTCTACAAAACTATTTTAGCAATTTAGCTCTCCTTGTGCTATTTTTGAACCAGAAACAGAATCAAAATGAGACACTTCACTAGAAATATGGCTTCTGTGATGTGCCTTGGCCATTTTAGTTTTGCTTGTTTTGAAACCAACACTGAATGGTGTCTTGGTTGTCATTTTTACAATTTGTGCAAAACTATGCTTTCTAGGCAATTTGATAAAAAAAGTTCACCAATTTGTCCTTTCTTATTGTAAGTACTTCAAGCATGATTGCTATTATGAAGTGTAAAAGAAAAGGTTTAATGTTGATGACTTGGACTTTTCTGATTGCCTTTTACAAGTTTTAGTTTTCCTTATCAAAATCTATGTTTGAAGGAAGAAAGGAATTACCCCCCTTAGTGCAAAGGATTGCAACTTTTAAGGTTCCTTTTTTTAAAAAAACTTGTTCTTTCTTTTTATTACCCTAAAAGAGTACCAAAATATTATTCACTCAAACATATATTTAATGGCACCTACCTTAACTCCCTTCAAGAAGGATGAAAAGTTTGAGGAAATTAAGCCAAAAAAATAAGAGTGAATTAGGGGTTTTGTTGATTTAGGAGGGAATATCTAGTAATTTTGGATTTAAATCTGTGCAAGGATTTACACAAATTTGTGAAATTTTGGGGTTTAGTGTATTCTTGATTCTATGACTTATAATTGCAAAAGAAATAATGCAATAATCAAACAAGAATGCCCACAAAATTCTTATCACCTACGTGTCGGATGCAACCGAAAATGCACCTAATTTGCCAATAAAGATGTCGAGTAAAATCGAAAATGCACCTTTTAATTTTTGCAACAAAATGTGTGTTTTGTGTTGTGCAAAAAATAATATTTTTATGTCTCCTACTTTGTTTTCCAATTTTGCAAAAGAAGTACAATGTTGTCTTCTCCCCTGAATTTTGCAAAATTAACAATTTTGAGCACTCCTTCCAAGACATGTCGACACACGACCCGCATTTGGAAGTCTTCCAGAACTAATCGACACACGACTTAGTTTTTTATGGTCCCAAGGTTACAATTTCTTCTCAAATTTTTGCAAAAAAGAATGTGCAATTTTATGTCTTATATCCCCCCTTGGAGAAAACAAATGCACACTTTGCCTTTGAATTTTACCAAAAAAAATTGTGTCTCCCTGTGTTATAATTTGGCAAAAAAGAATTCATGTTTGAACCTTTATTGTATGCTAAATTAACAAGGTTTGAGAAGAGTTTAGGGTTTTCTTATTTGCAAAAAAAATGAGGCTCTTATATGTCGTATATCTCCTTGTTTGTGAGAAAACAAAAGCACTCTAAAAATTGTAAATTTGCAAAAAAAATTCCCCCAAAATTGATTTTTAATATATTAATCTAATTCGTAAAGAGCATTTTTAAGGCCAAATATTTTCATTGAGCAAAGGATGGTTGAAGAAACAATTTTATATAGAGCCAATCATGATTTGATCTGTAAATTCATGGGTACTCGCCCTACCCTGAATTTTTTGCATTCCTAGGTCTAACAAAACTGGGAGCCACTTGGTGAGTATTATTTATGGTTTATTAGCAATGGATATTTTATTGTTAGTTTTTCTTCACTTGTCGATAGAACTAGGGCTTTCGAATCAGAAAAGAGGAATCATGGTCCAACAAGATTATTTGTTCAACCCTGGAGAGTGGGATTTGATCCTCAAATTGAACCCACTATTGTCCTAATTTGGATCTGTTTGTATGCACTTCCAATGGAGTTTTGGAGTGAGCAGGTATTGGAAATTATCGGTAATTCCCTTGGAAGACATTTGGGTGTTTCCAAAGACACAATAGAAGGAAACACAACTGTTTATGCAAGATTATGTGTGGAAATGGATCTTAGCCAGCCTCTACCAACAAAGGTGGAACTTGAACTTGTAGGACTATCTTGGATTCAACAACTGGATTATGAGGCATTGTCCTTCAGATGCAGAGTTTGCCACAAATATGGGCATTTGGCCCGATATTGCCAAAATAATATGAACATAAAAATGGAGGCTCCTCTAGGAATGTCAAATCTTCCTATGGAGGGTAAGTCAACAATCAACAAAGAACCAACGAATATTTCTCAGGGTAAAGAAGCACAGGGAGATGGTTTTGAATAGCCCAAAGGAATGAGAAGGCAAAAAAAAAAATGGTAAAGAGTAAACCCAACTCAAGCCCTCCAATAGGTATGAGATATTTAAGACACTAATGGACCAAGAAGAAAAATTCATGGAAGGAGTGGATGGGAATAATGAAAATAATAACATCCATGTTCAAGCTCGTCTTTCATTTCCATTCATCATAGAGCAGGTAATTGAGTACAGTGAGTTACCATAGTCAGAGAGTGCAGGGGCATTGATAGTGCATAACCAAGAGCAGCCAATAATTAAGGATGTCAACATGGGCATAGCAGAAAAGAACAGATAAAGGCCAACTTTAGGGATAACTAAGGTGGAAAAGAGATCAAAAAATAGCAACTCTCAAGGAGTGGGTAGAAAATCAAATAAGGAATTGATAGCAGTTCAAGAAGACAAACTGATCATTGGAGGATCGGTGAGGCCAATAGATTTTGACTGCTCTCAAGGTAACCAATGATTATACAATCATGGAATGTTAGGGGTTTAAATAGTAGAACCCATCAATGTGCTATTTGAAGACTCTTAGAAAAATATAAAACAGTTTTTTTGCTTATCCAGGAGACAAAAATGTCGTTAGATCTTATGTGTAAAACAGTTAACAGAATTTGGAGGGGTGTTGGTCATATGGAAGTGGCTGCCCAAGGTGCCTCAGGGGGGATAGTTACTCTTTGGAACTCTCTTTAATGGATTGCAATAGAACATATAGCTTGGAGGGGTATTCTCACATCACATTTTAGAAATAATGTCACGGTTGAACATGTTTTAATCACAAATTTTTATGGGGCTCAAAACCTAGATGGTCAGATGCATCAATGGAAAGCTGTGCATAACATGAGAGTCTCAAGGGAATATTTAGACTGGACTATTTTTGGGGATTTTAATGCTAAATTATCCTCTAGAGATCAAGAAGGGGGAACCCCAATTTTGGACCCAGGGGATCGACTTATGATTGCCCAAGTACAGGCATTACACTTGGTGGATATTAAATGCCCTGGAACCAACTATACTTGGACTAATAAGATGAGGGAGCCACATAGCAGGAATGTGAAGTTAGACCATTTTTTGGTTTCAGAGGAGGCATTTGTAAAATGGAATATAAAATTTCAGATTTTGGAGGGTCCAGTTTCGGATCACTTTCCCATTTTGTTGGAAGGAGGGATCAAGACAGTGCAACATCACAAACCATTTAAATTTGAAAACTTTTGGTTACAAAAAGAGGAACTTCGAAATAAAATTCCATAGTGGTGGGAAGAAGGTTGCCCAACATATGGGATAGCAATGTTTAGATTCCACAAACAACTTCATTATGTCAAAGATCAACTAAAACAATGGAGGCGAGCTAACAAGACAGACTTCCAGGTCCAAAGAGCTCCATTGGTGGCTAGATGGGATGAGGTTCAAAAACACTTTAGGGAAGGAACAATTATAGAGCAGCTCAAAGAAGAGGATGATGCATTGCGTAAAGTGGTTGAGGACATTGACAACCAAGAGGAGACCTATTGGAAACAGAGAGCAAGAACCACTTGGTTATTAGAAGGTGATAAAAATACCAAATTTTTCCATCGGACTACTTGTGCTAGGAGACATATGAACAACATGGAAGCTCTTCAAGATGAGAACAAACACTCCTTTGATACAATTCTAGGTATGCATTTCCATTCAATGGATTATTTTTCTAAACTATTTAAGAAAAGTATGGTGCAATATGAAGAGGCTCAAAAATAAGTTATTGTTGTCATACCCTCTGTTATATCTGAAGAAGAAAATCATACCCTACTTAAACCCATTGATAGAGAGGAACTGAAGAATGTAGTCTTTGGAATGAGCACCGAAAAAACACCAGGTCCAGATGGCTTTCCAATTGATTTTTTTAGGCCTTTTGGGATAACTTGGAGGAGTATATAATGGCTGTTATAGAGGATTCCAAAGGTAGTAAAAGAATGCTTAAAGCATTAAATCATACTTTCATTACCTTAATTACAAAATGGGAGGAGGGGGTACATATTTCAGACTATAGACCTATTGCCTTATGCAATGTCATATATAAAATAATCACAATGGTAATGGTTGAGCAGCTAAAACCTCTTCTACATAACATTATCTCCTCGGAGCAAGGGGGTTTTGTAGAGGGTAAGCATATCTTGGATGGTGTGGTTCTAGCTCAGGAGGCAATCCATTCAATGCAAACATATGGTAATAGAGGAATGTTCATAAAATTAGATATGTCAAAGGCTTATGATAGGGTGGAGTGGAGCTTCTTGTCAAATATGATGGCAGCCTTTGGTTTCTATCTGGATTGGATAGAATGGGTCATGAGTTGTGTTTCTACTCCGACATACTCAGTGTTAATCAAGGGTCTTCCATCGCAACTGTTTGGAGCTACTCGAGGCCTTCGTCAAGGAGATCCTTGCTCTCCCTATATTTTTCTCATATTGGCTAAAGGATTGGGTAGACTCATCTTGAGGAGAAGACAACAAGGTTTTCTAACAGGTATCAAGGTGGGTGAGGAAGTTTTGACTCACCTACAGTTTGTGGATGACACAGGATTGGTGGGAGTGGCTAGCTTAAGGGAAGCAAGAATGATTAGAGATACACTTAATGTCTACCTTAGGGCTACAAACCAAGTCATCAATGATAAAAAAATCCAAAGTGATATTTTTCAATCTTGATCAAAGGCTTCAGGACATAATTTTAGAGATCTTGGTATTCACAAGGACTTATCTCCCAGTGGTATACTTGGGGGTCCCTTTGCATTTTAAAAAACTAAAAATAGATATCTGGAGGAATATTTTGGATTGTATCAAGGACAAAATTAATCATTGGTCTCACAAATGGTTAACTTATGGGGGTAGATTAACTTTTTTACAGTCAGTCATTCAAGCCATGCCAATTTATAAATTTGCTATCCTTGTTGCCACACATACCATATGGGAAGAGTTGGACAAGATGGCTAGAAAATTTTTATGGAAAGAAGTATAAGGAGAGAGGAAATGGGCCTTAGTAGGTTGGTATAAAGTAAGCTAGACCAAGGTAAAAGGAGGTTTGGGATTGAGAATATCAAAGTTAAATAATAAAGCTTTGGTTGGAAAGCTTTACTGGAGGTGGATTTCCCAACCAACTTCTTTATTCAGTAGAATCTTAACTAGTAAATATTTGGGACATGTAAAACCAAATGAGGTGGGTCGTTTCCCTTTGGATGGTAATGGATCCTTAGTGTGGTAGGCTCTCAAGTTAAGATCTCAGGTAGTAAAAGATAGATTATTTTGGAAAGTTGGGAGAGGGGAGAAGGCACAATTTTGGACATATTCATGGGATCAATACCCATCTATCATTGTTGAATTTATTGAATTGCAACCAATAAAAACAACCATAGAAACCAAGGGATGGGTCCAAATTGAAAGTTATTTCAACACTAGTCAGCTGGGGGATTATAAGTTTAAGTAGTTTAAGAAGTTGGATGAGTGGCCAATTTCAATCCCTCCGGATTTGACACCCATCATGACTAAAATCTTGGCAAAAATATTTCTCACAGGTAGAGACGAGGAGGATGAATTAGCTTGGGGCTATGGGAGCCTTGGTTTCTACACAGTGAAGGACAGATATGATAATATCCTTACATAGCCTCCTCCTCATACATATCAGGTTGAGGATTGGAGAAATATTTGGCAGTCTAAGGGTTATCGAAAAGTTAACTTTTTTGCCTGGCAGTTCATACATAATGGAATTCTTACTTTTGATAATCTTAGACGTAGGGGAATCATTGGTCCATATCAATGTGTTTTATGCTATAAGAGTGAGGAAACAACTGATCACTTGATGTTTGAGTGCCCATTCACGCGCCAAATTTGGGATATATGGTTTTTATATTATAAAATTCAAGTTAATGGTGATTTGAATCGGATTAATATTTTGGAAATATGGAAGAGGAGTAGATTTAAATCTAAATCTCTTTGTATTGGTTGGGAGCTTGGATTAAACTTTATTTTGTGGCAAGTGTGGTTGGAGAGAAATGCTAGAATTTTTAGAGAAACTTTTTCTTCTTTATATGGAGTTTGGTAGGTCATTTGGAGCAAAGTCACAGAAACTGTGGCAGTCTATGCTAAAGAGGAAACTCAGGTTGTTATTGGGGCAATGGAGAAGGAAGTTGAAGTGCAAGATGCATAGGATAGAGCTAGTTGGAAACCACCCCCAGAAGGTTGGATTAAAATTAATACTGATGGAGCTGCAAAAGGCAATCCGGGTAGAGCTAGAATTGGAGTGGTTTATCGGAATCATGTTGGAATAGTGCTCTATTGGTAACTGCAAGTCTTGGGAAGAGCCACAAACAATGAAGTAGAAGCATTAGCTATCAAATCAGCTTCTATTTGGGTAGTAAAACAAGGTCATAGGAGGATAATCCTAGAATCAGATTCTCAAATAATGGTTGGAGCTCTAGATTGCATGAGGAACTTTGCTTTGAAAACATGGAGGTTGAGGATTCTTGTCACTCAAATTAAGGAATTATGGAGGGAATTAGATGATGTGATTTCAATTTATGTGAGTAGAGATCTAAATAAAGTGGTAGACTTCCTGGATAAGATGGGTACTGAGAAGGAGGTAGGGGTTCAGTGGCATAGTGACATGGATATTGAGGATGAGATGATTAGGCAGGTTGGTGAGCAAATCCAGTGCTTAGCTAATTTGGATAACCATTCGAGAAATACTGTTTAGTATATTTATGTTTCAATGTAGATCTTCTTTTATAGTTGTAAATAGGTGAACAGTCATTGTAGAAATATGGTTTAAGATATTTGGCTCCAATGCAAATCTTCTTTTACTGTTGTAAACATGTGTTCTCTCTGACTAAGGTTGGGAAAAGTCTCATCCCAAATTGTAAATGATCTTTGTTTTAATATAAGTTTTTTCAAATTATTTTTCAAAAAAATATATATTAATCTAATTAATTCTAGCTAATTTAAATTAATAATAAAATTAGTTTCATAAAAAAATCACTTAATACAAATGTAAAATGATTTTCATATAAAAATAAATAAATTATTAATAAAATTAACTAAAAAAATAATTAAAAAAAATAAAAAATCTTACCTTTTCCCGTCGAAGTAAAAATAACTTACTTTGGCCCCGACGGGGCTTGAACTCCCGACCTCTTGGTCGGGAGCCTTTCCTCCGGGTCCCCTCGTCGGTCGGGCTAGCAAGCTCGACGGGTTATGGAGGGGACCGCCTTCTATAAGAAGGCTTTCTTGCCTCCAATCGGGAACTTTTTGAATGTGGGACTTTTAGTCCCACATTCAATAGGAGGCGCTTGCATCTCCTGGATAAAAGGTGAAGCACACCCCTCATTAGTTGACTACCTTTGAGTAGTCGCTGCATGGGCAATCCCTTTTTGCTGCGGCCATGTGTCACAGCAAGGTGTCAGGTGGCACGTGGTCTATCTGCCATGTGTTGCCCATGTGTCATGTCTAGTCTAGGTGGCGTGTGCCACATGTGTCCGAGTCCAGTGGTTGTCTGCCATGTGTCATGTCTAGTCCAGGTCCAGTGGCTATCCACCACATACCGTGTCTGGTCTAGGTCAAGTCTAGTGGCTGTGCCACATCAGCACCTTGAGATCTATGCCTAAGGTCGCATCTGGCTGCCATGTGTCACTAGATGAGTGGGTTGAGTCAGTGCCTCGGGATCTATGCCCGAGTGCATGTGGGTCTACGAGTTTTGGTGAAGGGCATGCCTGCCCTCACTGACCAGTCCAAATCATTGGGGATCATGTAGGTGTCAGATCCCCTGACATGGATGTCCCCCTATCAGTGTTTGTTAGACCTGAGGGCGCTCCTGCCCTTAGGTTTGGGTTTGGTTTCTACTTGGGAGGGTGCGCCTACCCTCCCGGTTGTGTGCTGGACCCACAAGGGCTGCACTAGCGACCACTAGTAATTAGAGGGCTTCCTACCCTCGGGATCCAGGCCTGATGCTATGGGCTCTGGCCTCTTGTTAGGCCTGATAGGTCAGACAATAGAATACTTTCATATCTATTTGGGTCTATAGGCCTTCTCCCGTGGCCGCTCGATGATGTGGGCCTATGGGCCCTACTTCCTGGGAGTTGCCTCAAGATCTGTGTAGGTCTTGAGGGCCAACAAGGCCCTCAAAGACCGTGCTAGGTCCAGGTCAGGTGGAATGAGTGGAACTCATATTAGGCCACCCAGCTGCGATGATACCAATGTGATCAAGTGAGTAAGCGGAAAAACAATGATCAATTAATCAACTTACAATTACAATAGAAAGTATATGATCAAATAAATAGACTAACTAACAACATTAGGAAATAGTGCTAACTACCCTCTAACAATAGAGTAGGGAGTTACGTGATGATAACCACTAACCTAGGTAGAGAAGTCTAACCAAACCACTAACCTAGGATATTTAGAGATTAACCTAGGATAGAAGAATAAATATCTAGATAGTAAAAGATAAATGTAAATACTCTTTTACCTAGTGGAGTAAATGGTAAGTATCCCAAGTAATGGAATATTACTCTAACAAAATATTCTCAACAAACTCACACATAACTTGTCCAACTCTGCTAAAAAATTCCTCTCTAGGACTTGCTCAAATCTGTACTGTAAGCTTCCACAAAAGCTTACACAAAATTAGTCCATAAATCTTCTCAAAGACTTACCTCAAATTTGCTTAACAAGTCCACACAGAACTTGTCCAATCTCATAGAAACATAAAGAGAATTATTAGAGACTCAATATGTTCTATACTCAATACTCAATCACTTTCTCAACTCAATCTCATAGAAGCATAAAGAGAATTGTTAGAGACTCAATATGTTCTATTCTCAAAACTCAATCTCAACTCAAATCAATCTCATAGAATCATAAAGAGAATTTTTAGAGACTCAATATGTTCTATTCTCAAAAACTCAATCACTTTCTCAACTCAGAATATAAAATAATTTATTTTATGGAACTTGAACAATCACTTCATACATCCACTTGACTAGGCTCAATCAACTCTACTTAACCAATCACTTCAATAAATAACTCTTGCTCATAAACCCTAGTCCAAGCATGTATCATCCAACTCAAAATGTTTCCATCAATGCTCAACAATAAATATCAAATAACAATGATACTCATGATCTTTTCAAACCCTAGTTCAATTTCTTTGCATAACAACTCACTTCAACAACCATGCTCATCAAACAATGTTTTAATCACAACTCTCAATTTTAGAAAACCTTGAATCATTAACTCAAAAACTTCACTCAACCAATGATCTCAACAACAATTCTAATAAAACAAGGTTTTAATATCAAATCTTAAATCATAAAACCTTGAAGCATTAACTCAAACACTTCACTCAACCAATGATCTCAACAACAATGCTAATAAAACAAGGTTTTAATCTCAACTCTCAAATTAGAAAACCTTGAAGCAATAACTCAACCACTTTTGAAAAGGAAACCCTAATAAAGTCCTTTTCACTCCAAACTTAATTTTCAATAAAGCCAATCAATCAACTCAACCAAGAAGGAATTTACCCATACCTTTTGTTTGACAAGAGTTGGTCTCACAAATCTGCTACACTTATAATTACTTTTTTGCCAATCTCAATAAGGTTAGAGGATAATTTTCTTCAACAAAACATATCACAAAATATAATATCAAAATTACACCTTATCACTCCAACTTAAATAATAATCAATATCCTCACAATAGTCACAAAAACCCTTAATTCAAAATAACATACTACCCACAAAGTCTTAATCTTCTAATATTCCACAATAGCAATTTAAGACTTTAAAAATAAAAACAAAATTCTCCTTATAACTCCTAAAGGTAATTCTCAACTACCAAAAACTTTATTACAAAGCAACCTTTCCAAACTCAACCACTAAGCAACCTTATACCTCCAACTTAGGAATTTAATTAAAATTAAAATAAAAAATATTACCTTTGCCTTTGGAGAGTTTCAAACTCTCAATGCAACCCACTCTAACATCTCAACCATGGCATCAATATCCACACAAGCTACACGCTCGTTGAAGATAGGTGAAGCTCCATGTGCTTCAAATACTTTATCCCCTCATTGTTCGCAAAACGTGTGCCTCACGATTGACGCTTTCAACACACCTGCCAAGCGCTTCCGTCGAGACTCAAATGCTAGCCTCCTTACACACAAAATGTAAGCCACAACCCTCTTGCCACTAGGCCAAGGTGCCTAGTTGGCTTCCAACTATTTTACGTTGTCCCTTTTGTTTCTTTCATTGGCAATTCAAACTTAAAATTCGCACATCCATTTCACGAGATCTGCATTAATTAATTTGTATGCTATCTTTTCAATCGAGCAAGGATAATCTTAATGCCCTTTGGGCATAGGCTTAAATATTAATATTTCTCATTTGCTTTAGAAATTCGGCGTTTCAAAATGTAATTAACCCACATGACATCGACGAGGATAAACCTTTGTAACATGCTTCGAATATTTAAATTCTAACACCCATCTTTGGGTGTAGTAAAATATTATTATTAATATTTTACTTTGGGATATTTTTCACCACCTTACTTAATATTATAATAACTCATATTATAATATTATATCCTTTGATAAATTACCTTTAATATTTATTTATAAAATTTAAATTCACACTGAATTTAAATAATTTATAAAATAAATATTATAACTCCTTTTTAAATTCTACCTTTTACACTATTTCACTTGATCTTTGGCCTTCTTCTTGGATATCAAATAACCATTTTTATACCCTTTATTTCCTGCTGAAATATTTAGTAGTAATGATGACTTCATCTGGTGACATCAATGATAAATTTAACTTAGGGACTCAAAATGTCCAACAGGAGTTGATTATTATCATTCCTAAAACATTATAAAATCAACTCAAAAGGTGAACTAATAGTTTCTAAGCATTTTATCAATATTAGAGCATACTCTAATCACTAGGGAGACATAAGGATCCTACAAAACCTAAGTCTTAGAAAGGTTTTATCAAAGTTATTCACATACTCTATACTAGGGATACATAAGGAAGCCAAATTTAAAAGTAATAAACAAATATATAAACATCAAATGGTTTACTATTTAAAGCAATATGGATGAAATAATTAAGAATGGATTCATTGAAAATAGTGAAATGTTATTTCATGAACTTATGTTCTATTCACAAATCTGATAGAAAACTTTTGTGGATTCAAACTCTTGTCTACAAATTTGAAAGAAATATTCTCTTTGTTTTTGAAGGAAGCAAAAGAAGTGTTGTGACCATTGCACAACTTGCCCCAAATTTGGGGACCCACCTTAATTTTTTTTGTTTATGGGAATTTTGGCTTTCTTTGACTGATAATTTTTATAGGTCCCTACCTATGAGTTTGCAATATGGATTCTGAGGTTTGGATGTTGGTTGAGGTCTCATTTTAATTTTTTTTAATGGTCTTATGTTATGGTTAGGTTTAATAAACCTAATTTATGTTTTAAGTATTTAATGTTGGTTAGGTTTTTAATGTTGATTTTTTTGTTAATTGTAATGTTTTAGGTTAGGTTCAATGTTTGAGTTTTAATGTTGATGTTAATGTTTTAAAGCCAATAAATTCAAATATTTAATTTTAATTGAGTCAAATAAAAATAAAAATAATTGAGTCAAATAAAAATAAAAATAAAAATAAAGACAAAGAAAAAAAACAAAAGAGGAAACTATATATATAAGGATGCATAGTATATATGTAAGGTTGGTTTTATTAAGAGTCAATTTTAGGGTTTGACTTCATTATCTTGAAAAATTTTTAATTTAGGTTTCATATTTATTATGTCAAAATATTAATATATAGTTTGATTTCGTTGTTTAAAGGGGTCTAATCGACATGATTTGGTTGGATAATAGATTTTATTAGTGTAGATTTCGAGAGTATCCTATCAAAGGAAGGGGTGCATCAGAGCTATGAACGAGCGACATGAACACCAAATGGATGTCGACATTGTGGATCTAACATGGTGACAACATGGTAGCATGAAATGATGTGACAACATGAAATGATGTCACATGGTGATGATGCAGATAAATTACCAGGATGACATGTCAATGATGCATATGGACATGGTAGACATGTGGACGACTTACTAGGGATGGATTTTGGTTTTATAGAAAGGTACTCAGTGACACCAATATCTCAAAAGGGAAATCCAAGGTCTTGTGGGTTCAGTTGCTAGATTAGTAGGCTATTATCAAATGGCACTGATTCAATAGTAAAGGAAGCTTGGAGCACAACATGGAAAACGAAATCTTGATGAAACATCAAGCATAACCGGGCTTGTATCATTGTTACAACACAACTAGGAAGTAATATTACCTTATTTATGGGATCATTAACAAATATTTTAGTGGTGTGAAACCAAAAAAAAAGAGTCATTGATACGACAAAAACAAAGCCTCCATCAACATATGAATAAATTCAATATCTGAAACCTTCGAAATGACCCAAATATAAAGCTCCAAATAGTACTGAATGTCATCAATCAAAAGGCTACAATGTGGATGCATCCCTATCTTTAAAACATTGCAATGCATAATCATATTATGAAGTATCATAAAGGCTAGCCATTGAATTCAGATTGATGCGTCATCAATGCCAGTGTTGTTGTTCGAAAGAGAAGTATTTGAAGTCCATGTTGGAATAATGTGAGGTGTATAAAAGAAAATAAACCCTGCATATGACCTAAGCTAAAATGTGAAGGTGATGTATATGCGAGAGGTTTTAATATTGTGATGAGCAAAAATTCAACATGAATATGTACAAGTACAAATGGTAGATGCTTTGTAGCTGGGTTGGTAAATGGATTGTTAGAACCTTTGTTGATGAAAGGTAAAAGAAGATGATGAGAAACAATTGGATAGCCAATAGGATAGTGATAGTTACACAGAATTTTTGTCTCACAACATGAACTTAGATTTTGGAGAGAAAGGTATTTTGACACTGGTCTTGGGCTAGCCAACGATGTCGCTCAATTTGATTGATTTTTTTTGGAGTTGGTAGTAAAGAAATTATCGATGGATTTGGAGCACTTATATGAATGAGATTCTAGTGGTTTGTTGTAACGGATGATGTCTTCTTATGAGACGTGGTCCATCCTACATAGGTGGCATGAGTGGGATGAAATAGCATGTACGCGCACCAATGAGACAAAGGAATACAAATTATGAACATAGAAATGTGGGAATGTTGTTAATGAATGGTTTGACATGTACAATGTAAATAATAATTACTTATCCAATGTTATTCTATGTTGGAAATTTCAAAACCAACGAAGGATATGACCCGGAGGTATTTTACCTACATTTCAAAAGTTGCAAAATATTGAAAGCATCAGATAAATAGGGGTATTAATTATTAGAAAAAATTCTCCCAGTCACATCTTAGGTAAATGTTTTGATTTCATCCCATCGTGTCTTGCCAAAAGAGAAACAAAGGACAGGTCTGAGATAACGCTTAGATAAAAATATAAAATGACAAAACCTAAAATGTTTGAGGAAGCTCATTTAAGAAATAAGAAGAAGAAGGGAAAGAATTACCAAATGAAAAGTTACAAAGTCCAATACAAAGGGAAGAGTAAATGAAGAGTTTTACCTAAAATTTTAAGAAACCCATTCAAACGAAGAAGAGGGGTTGGAATATTTTTGAAATAGGAATGTGTGAAGTGGATTGGAAGGATTTTCTAGCTGCTACCAACATTTGGTCTCACATTATATGGAAAAAAATAAGGTTTTGAATACAACCGAAGCTTCATTGCATATTTTTCTCATGTATTGGGTTCATTTAATGGTGTTTTATGCATATGGTAGCATCATTTAATATTTTGAATGCATGTTCTTACCCCTTAGACTCTTGCACTTAACCATATTTAGATTGTGTGGATGCAGGTCTAACCTGGTTTTGTTTTAGTGTTCATGATCTTCCATTTTCTATAGAATAGGAGGGATTAGTTTATAATAGCTTCATTTTATAGCTTTTCTGCACTTCGTTTCACATTATTTCAGATTTATTTTCTCTAGCCCTATATTTTATCATTTTTTATCTTTCATTTTATTTTATTTAAAACTTCATTAAACATTCAAAGCCCTAATATATTATATTGTTTTGCATAAAAAAATAATAATGGCAGTTTTGAAGTAACTGGAGCAATCCAAATAATTTTGCTTATTAAGGCTAATATGTTAAGTTATTTGGACACATTTTAATTAAGGCAATTTGTGTAAGGTTCCAAAATAGATTCTTGCACTTCATAGGTTTTATTATTTAAAAAAAAAAATTAACAAAGAAGGATAAAAAAATTGTTAACAAATAAAGATAAAATCTATTTCACAAAGCAAGATAAATTGAATTAAATCACCGTTTCGGGATTCATATTTCAAATTTAGATTTAGTTGTTTTATTTTATGCTCAAAACAAAGCTTAACAAAACAAGATAAAACTTGTTAACAAAACAAGATAAAATCTGTTCACAAAGCAAGATAAAATGAATTAAATCACCATTTAGGATTCATATTTCAAAGTTATATTTTAGTCTTTACTTTCATGCTCAAAGCAAATTTTAAAAAAGGAAGATAAATTTTGTTAAAATCTGCTTAACAAAAGAATATAAAATCTACTTAAAACACTTCAATATAATATAAATTAAATAATTTTTCTAGGATGGTCATATGAGGACCAATCACATCACATTTTCTTTTATTTTCAAATTTCATGAACAATAAAGAGCATAGCAAATAAAAGTAATACCAAACCACAAGCCCCTTGTTAACAATCACTTGCACCTCTAAGGTATTTCAATATTTTTTGCACCTTTTACAAGTATTCAAGAACACATAAAGATAACAAGAACCTTGGAGAAATTTTAAATTTCTTTACAAGAGAGGGTTTTCTAAAAATCCCTTGACTGTGATGGTGGTTTTGCAATTGGGTAAAATTATCAGTCAATAGAATTGGTGCTATAAGGAGGGCCTTGAATTGGTCATTTCATTTGTAAATTCTAAATTTTTCATTGTTACTTGAAAGACTATTTTGAAGATATTGTTTTGGACTAATGAGGTTTTGTTGATAGGTGATTACATCCAATGATTAGAAATTGCTTTAATTGATGATGCATTGATGCTAACCTTTTGAGAATATTGCTTATTTTTAAGTTTTAATTGATGTATTGTTAACAAATACTTGTTTTTTCCATTTTTAAGCTATAACATAAGGGTATCATTACTAGATCTAAGGCTACAGAAGATACCATTTTCCAAATCCTATCTCCTACTCAAAGATATTGAATATCGAAGAGTGAAATAATTGTTATTGCACCTAGTGGGGTTTTAGTTGAGCCACCTATTGTGCATGTTCTTTCTATTGTTCATTTAGTCGCCCCACCACCAAATCCAATGGCTGCAAATGCTACTTGGATGGGAACATTTATGGGGATTCCCATGGTATGCCTATGAACATAGATAAATACTTGCCTAAGTATAAATATGATGGTACCAAACTAGTAGATGAACACATTCAGGCTTTTAAAGATACATTAATTAGATTGCAAGTGGAAAATGAATATGTTGCTTATAGAATGTTTTATTTGATCCTATATGACTTGGCATATGACTGGTACATCATTCTACCTTCCAACTTCATTACTTCATGGGTCCAATTAGAAATTTTCTTTGTCATAATCCTATCCTAACACCATTTTATAATTCTCATTTACTTATGTAATGATCCACTTCCACCATGGGGGATCCCAATATGATATTATTTTGTAATACTTTGTAATGTATGTGGCAAGTAGAATTTCTAGCCAAGTGGCACCATCTCATGTAACCATTTTTATTAAGATTGTAACTTATGGTAGGTAGGAGATTCTAGCTCAAGTGGCATTTTTCATGTAAGTCAACTCTTGAGCCTTTAGGTAGGGTTGCATGAAGTTTTTATTTAAAATATATGAAGCCATGTACGAATTCATACTTTTGCAAGCTAATGAAATATTGAAGGAGGTTGCCCCCTCAAAGAGGCCTACGATTCCATGTTATTGTGAGATTGTTCCATTTTTGCATTTGATTTCTATATAGTGTTATTGAGTTATTTGATGTATTTGAGTTATTTTTCAGTAGTTTGTGTGTTTTTATTTTTAATAGTGAGATACTAACAAGTGTTATCAAAAATATTTCTAGGATCAAGTTCTGCTACAAATGAGATGATTTTTTCCAGCCATTCCACCTGTTAGATATAAATTTTTGTGTTTTTTCATTTCTATTTTTCCTTTATTAAAAAAAATCCAAAAAATACAGTCCTTTTTTTCGATAAAAAATCTAGAAAACACAAAAAAATAGTCTCTATTTCAGTAGTTGTGTAGGTTAGAAACCTTGTGCCAGGGGTTTTAAAATATCACAAAGGAGCTGTCATTATTGGCTAAGATAGATAACCCATAAAGCATCTAGTGAAGTGAGGGGCAATCAGGCTTCAATACCCAGGCCTTAGACAACACTCACGCATGAACTTGAGCTCCCATGCATCGTTGGGTGTATCAGGAGACAATCTAGGTTTAAACAAAATTTTATCCATTAGGAAGCTTTTCAGCCTTATATTATCCATAGTCCATGGGACACAACATCTCGAATGATCACCCTCCCATACTTTTAGAAATGCAGACAATGTGCTCACGGGTATGTGTGGAATCCTCCTTGGGTAGTGGCCTAAAATATTGTCCCAAGAACTATTGTTCATCACTGTGGTATAATAGAGGGCCTATGGGTATTACATACTCCCTTACTTAGCATACCCTGGTTCTACAAAACATAACTTCCACTTGCAAATCAACACCATCCCTATTCTGCTAACCTGCATTCACAACTCCTAAAGTGAGCATAAGGAGAATGTATTCCTTATCACAAAAAAAAAAATTGCATACACCAACAATCAGGACAAATTTTGCAAGTATCTGCAATAGCCCGTGGTCAAAAATAGAATAGTCAGAAAAGTTGTATAAACATTCAGGTCAGTAACAGAGATAGTCGAGTCAACAGTAATAGCCCTCTGTAACAGTCCAAAATTATAGGCTTCTAGTGTTAGAAACAGTACTATCAATGTCAGATAATCCCTAGGTTCAGTGACAGGAACCATGTCAGTAACCACAATACAAGTGATAGAGGAAGTAACAAGATAATGACAGGGTGGTCAGGATGCAAACTAAAGGTTACAGATAGTTGATCCTAGACCCCAACTTTTGAACTGTAACTCCAAATCAAAAATCGACAACACAAGCAACACATCAGAATATATCTTCACACAGAGTTCATATTGACTCAAAAATTTAGTAGATAATTCTACACTCTATTCCAAATAAGATTGTCCTTGGCAGCCCCTGGTTAAATTTTGCACCAATTTTCCAAAAATAGAAATTTTTTATTTTTCTTGCCAAGGCCACAACTTTTCAAGGGTCAATCAAATTGATCCAAATTTTTGGGAATAGAAGCTACTTGTTATTATACACCAAATACCCTCAAACACTCACTAGTTAAATTTTAATTCCAAGTGGAATAAATTACCTTGACATTGACTTACAACCAATAGGAGATCACAAAAAGTCAAGAAATTCAATATATCTCTATTGGAACCAATTCTTGCATCCGTAGGATTTCTATTGTCATGCTACAAGAATCCGTTTGAAACCAATGAGCTATTACAGGCTCTGGTCGACCTACCTCATGTTCTGCTAAACACAAATATTGCTAAAGAAGACTACAGAACGGGTAAGGAAACCCTAGCGGTAATTATTTGATTATACTTCTAATTACACGCTCTAGATTTATATTAAGCTATAAGTATTATTTTTAAAATGACCAAGCATGAAAAACAACCAACTGTTATGCCTTATGTAGACCGGTGCCTAGATTCATTGGGTTGTTATAGCAATTTAACAACAATTTTAATATGAAACAGAAAGAAGGGGAGAAGAAAAATTGACGTTCTTAATCTCATTCGAATATCGTAATAAAATCAAGAGTTAACCAATGAAAGAAATGTATATAATGTGTTCAAATAATGTAACCCATTACACAGTGACACACAGTACTAAGACAAAGATATGATAGGAATAAAATCTAGAATTGTATTGATTTCATAAAATATTACATGCAGAGTGGGCAGGATGCCTTTTAACTCTATTTTTCTCAAAGAAATACATCAATACAATGAAGAGGACTCTGTTCAAATAATGTAACAGGTCTCTCCTACTCTCCTTGTTCCAATCTGGTAAGAGTAGAGTCTCTTGAATCCTAGGCTCAAGAAGGTAGGAAATGATCGTAGCTTCTTGAACGCTTTCCTATCACAGTCTTGCAAAGCAAAGAGAAGAAAAAGAAATGAAAAGGAAAATAGACACAGAAGGGGATACAACAACACAACTAACTAGGAACTCAAGTATACCTCTTAGCAAAAATGCTATTCTCTCTAATTGCTTGATGCAGAATTTGTCCATAGTTACCTCTTCTTATAGCCTCTGGTTCTTGATTCTATTATTTTTGGTTTATCTCTGGCCTTACACTTGTCAGCCTCTGGTTGATCTTGAAAAATTGGTACAACTGGCTTCTATTGTCTTATTGTAATTTTGATTGTATCCTCTTCTTTGAATTTTTCAAACATAACTCTATACAACCGATGATTTAGGTATGAGGAAAACCTTTATCTTTTTTTGCTACTTCCTTGTGCGTTTAGTTGTTGTCTTTCGAACTGGCCTCTTTTGGTCTGTCTCCCTTTGATTACTTGGCCCTTTAACTACACTGGAGATATTCCCTGTTGTTGCTGATGTCTATTGTGTTGAACTTACTTTTGATGTTGACTGCTGGTATTAACCTTTTTCCCTTTTAGACTTTGTTGCAGCCTTTTTATATGTTCATCAATCAATCTCCATACTCCTGTATCAAATGTGGCTGCAATCCTTAGCATGTTCATCTCCTATAAAATTTTGTTCTTCTGTTCAACAATAATAGGCATGTTCCTGTCATATTGAAATAGTAACATCTCCACAACATTCACCATAAGTGTAGTTTGCTTAACCATTTCTTCCTCATCACCTAGTTCACAGTCAAATATTCCAAGGGTTTCTTTGAACATCTCTTCTATATCTGAGGTTTCTATGCATTGGTCTAAGGATAGGCCAATATCTTCCAGTTTATCTGTGGCATCTTTTATTAGGTTATTCATTTTAGTTACAGAATTCATCCATCTCTCTCGGTTTGCTCCAAACAGGGCTGCTTTGAAGAACTCAAAATTGATCTGAATCTTATTATCATCATGTGTCATTATTTCTTGTCCTTGTAACTCTTCGAAATGATCTCCTATAAAGTCTAGGGTAGGGTGGATGATTCCAAAATCCTCTTCTCTTTCCTCCATCAAGGTCAAAATCTCTTGAGTAGTTATTTGAATCACCCTTATTTTTATGAACATCTTAGTAAACCCTTTGACTTGAGCTTTTATCTTCATCATCATACTCTTCCTTATTGTATTGAGATAGTAGACATGATCTTGGATTTTTGCCACTGATGGGGGCTGTGTACTCGAAGTGTCTTTTCTAGTCAATTCTTCCTGTTGCTTACTTATTACTGCTTTTAACTTTGCTTTTTCCTTCTCCTCTTTGTCCAGTTGTTTTCTTAGTTTATCAATTGTTTCAACAAATTGGTCTATGACTTGGACCTGCACTACTTTAGCAACTTCTGCCATCTCTCCCTCTTTTCCTAGCACTGATGAACCCCATGTTTCCTCATTAAATCTGAAGACTAGTGGATTTTGCAGAGGAGGAAGATTAATTTTTGCAACATCTGACATAGTTGCCCCCAATTTTGCTTCTTCTACAAATTGCTCTTCTATATTTCCCATCCCTGCTACTAACTGCAATTCTTGTTCATTTGTGACAGTGAAGGCGGTCTGCTCATCTATTATTTCCAAAACAACTTGGGTAGTAGGCAAAGACAATCTGGGTCTCTTCACTTCCATAGGAGTTACCTCTTTTTGATTCTTCACTAGGTGGCTTTGAAAAAGGCCACCTAATCCACCAGTTCTCCTAGGATTCATTTGTATTATTGATGGAATTTTAATCTCCTATCCCTTTATGTTTATAGAGGTAGGGATGGCCATGGGTGCCAATTTCTTCACACTAGTTACAGCTAATACATGATCAGAAATGGGAACTACAACTTGCTCTATGGGTGACGCTTCTTGAGTGGATGCAGTTACCATTTCCTTTCCTTTAACTTCATTGGTTTTTTGAGAAGCTTCTTGAGGAATGTTTGGTGCTGCTTCTATTCTAAGTTGAGCATTCTCACGGGGCCTAACCTATTGTTCTATTACATCAACAGCTTTAACAGTGACCTCCATTAGATCGATACCTTGTTCTTCTATTAATTCTAATAAGGGGTCTTCCTTGATGGTTGGGCCTATCCTTGGCATAACAGGTGCTACAACATCCACTGAATTTTCTTGAAGCCTTCTTAGTTCTGTAGGGTAATCATAGGCTTCATAAACCTATGTGCTACCTCTTTTTTTGGGGGGAACTCATTCCATACTACCTATAAATCTAATCCTTTCTCCATAGCTTCTAACAAGCTTTCTTCAAAAGCGTCTTCCCGATGTTTTATTCGAGCATATTCTCTCTTTTCCATCATTCTGTTGTATGTTCCCTTTGGGTCATAGAATCTCCATGATATTTCATCTAATCCCATGTTGTCCAATTCAAACATTCCTTTGAGCAGGGAAGGATATCCAACAAATACAAAATCTCCAAAATGACAGGGAACATCGAGCCAGAGGACCTTACCATGTTTCTTTACCAGTCTCATCTTAGCCTCTTCTGCCACCTGCCTGCATAATTCTAAAGCTGCTATGGATAATGGGCAGTATTGTGGTAGCACCTTAGGAGGGATCTTAGCTCCATACAATCTGATATAAGTAAAACCCTCTATGAAGAAGAAATCTCCAATTTCCTTTTCTTTAATGAAGGCTTTTACCCCTGGCCCTAATCTCTCTAGAACTAACCCAGTTAAGGCCCAATGGATTTCTACCATGAAACGATCACAGAACCAGCCCATGTGAGTTCATCCTTCATGAAGTCTCTAGAAGCTATTCTGAACATAGGGGCTGTCGATGGATTTTACTCTTTTACGGGCTTCTTCTCCCAATTGGCCCACTATTAGGTGAATGAGAAATGAATACTATGAAAAATGAGGCATCTCCTACCTCTGTTCAAAAACTGCTCTTCTTAATTCCATCATTTATTTATGTATTTGGGTACTCAATTCCAGTTCCTAGGCATAAATTGGAGTGTTATGTGCCCTATTGCATTGTGCAGCTAAATATAAAACCCTTTTTGTTATTCTATTCAGATCCTGTACTCCCAAAACTATGTTTATCATATCACATAAATCTTGTACCCAAGGTTTAAAAGCATTTTTGTTGATTGGAAATTCTTTATCTATTGTTGCATATGTATCGAACAAAATTTTAAAGACTTCCATATCTATAAACATACGAGATTGGTGTTCGATTACCTGGTCTACCAAAAAAGTGGTATAATTCGTTAAGTTGAACACCTCCTGGATATGCTCAACTTTGATGCTGAACACCCATCGATTCTTGTGGTCTCAAAAGGTCCTCGTTATTTCATCATATGCTACTGCCAACCAAGCCATCAAGTCTGAGGAGAAGTGCACTTTTGGGCATATTAGTTTCCCAAGGTTACTGTTCCATATGTTATTTTTGGGGAAACCCTTGTATTGTAACCTATGAGCTTTATGAAATAAATCCACCATTATCCATGGGGTCCTATTATCGCCTTCCATCACTTGGGTGAAACTCTTGATACAGGCGTTGTCAATATCGTACAGTTGAGTTGGGTTTGGTTTTTTATCTGCCCCACATTTTTGAGCAAACTCATACATGGTGGTACCGAGAACAAGTGGCCCAGAGATCACAGAGTATGGGGATCTATTTGTGATGAATTGCATGACTTCCCTAGTGTCTGCGGGTATGAAAACATCTCCCCATGATGCCATTGTTCTTAATGTAGCAGGTAAGGTCTTTCTATGATACTTGAAAACTTTCTTCTCTTTGTACCTCCTGTGTATCAACCTTCGCTCTTAGATTACCAGGGTAGTAGCCTCGACTATTTTTGTGGGTTCATATACAGGGTGGTGGAATGAGTCTGATAAATTTGCACGTTTTATCATCAACCCGATGTCACCAACTGCTATTCAAAATCGACCAACGAAAATCTGCCATCGCATATTTTTCCTGGAGTTGAGAGTTTATGGTGAGTAATGTCTTTTATCTTACGTGCCCCGGGCCCTTTTGATTTGTGTGCCTGTAATCATTTATAAACCTCTGCTATTGGTCACTGGGAACCTTTTTATCGGACGTGGAACTGATATGTGCCACTGGGATGACTTTCTTTTTAAATATTATGCCACCTCAGGTTCGAATGGTAACTAAATCCTTGGGATTGATTATATTTCATTTAGGCAATGATCTCCCTCGGGATTTCTACAAGATCTAGTTCTTGGTGTGAGTGACGACTTTTATTGCCTCGAAGGTTTCCCTTTTTCCTTAAGTCAAACGTGATCAAGCGCAGTCGTTGGATGTGCTCCTTTTGTCATTGTCACCATGGATTTGTTCAAAACCTGTAGGTTAATTAATCGAAAGAAACATGCTCTGAACCCTCTTTAAATTTTGACCAATAAGGATGGGGATTAATAATGGGTTCACAGTATTGTTAAATGCGTTTAACCTTTAATTAATCAAGCATTTTCTTTAAACTTACCTTCGGTTTACCTTAGGGTCGTGCACTACCATTGGATCTGAGTGTAGGTGAGTGCATTCGTTAGATCCATTGAAGATGCTTGTTCATTAAACCCTTGGTATTTTCTTTGTCTTTACTCTGACTCATGCGTGACCGTTGGATTTCTTCTATCTCAATGAAGCGTTGTCGTTAGATCTCGATAGTTGATTCATCGCTTAACTCTTTGGCTTGTGCGTTGTCATCGGATTGATTTGAGATGAAGCGCATTCGTTGATGTCCCAGGACCTGCACAATAGTTAGTCTTCCTGCGTCTGATTGGGTTAATCATGCTTGTACTATCAAAAACCTTTGGTTTGGTAATAATTCATAAGACATTATTTAAAGGTTAGAGACCATACTTTCATTGATTTAATTTTCTAATATCGTGGTATATTAATCTTCATCTAATCATGATTATCCAATATTAACCCCATGATTTCTTTATCTTAATAATTTAATTTAAACCTAGGTAGCATATTACGCGTTTACCTTTCCTTGCGATCGCCGTTAGATCTTACCATGGTGAAGGCGCGATCGTTGGATTTTATGACCATGTGCTTGGTTTAACGTAAGATAGAAGGGACAAATTATAAAGTATTTAATTAACCAAAAGAAAACCTTTAGGTTAAACCTTGATCACTTTTACCGACGCGCACCGTCAGATTTGAGCGGTGATGAGCGCAGCCATCGGATCTCTTGTACCTACACACTTTAATAACTAGGGGGGTGCATCTTTTAATTTTGATTAATCTCGATTAAGCCGAAAGGGGGAGATTAGCTGACGTGTTAGACCCTTGCTAATTACTTGATTAACTTTACCTTTATCTTTGTCCTCATCCGATATCTTACCATCCATGATTTTTGATGCGACCATTGGATCTTAGATGGCTATTGGCGCAGTCATAGATTTTAATCAACCTGCAAGTTAGTTACCAAAGGACACATGGTTTAAATCATGATTAAGCCAAAATGGGGGTGATTATCCAATGTGCTTAGACCCTTGTTAATTTGTTTTAACCCGCTTAATTAAGCTTACGAGATTTTACCTTTTTAATGCTTCTTTTATTCGCGTGCCACCGTAGGATTAGATCTGGATCGAGCATTGTCATCTGATCTTCCTAACTTGCTCAGTGATTATTCCAAAGGGGGCGTGGACTCTTAATGCTAATTTTAATACATGATTTATTTGAATCTGGTGCTACCATTAGATCAAACATTGCTTGGGCGCTACCGTCCGATCGGTTGGACTTGCTCACTATTTAATTTAAAGCTTGACCCATGTTGACTTATTTTAAAGTTTTGACTCTTTGGTAAGCGTGCAACCGTTGGATTGGATTTCAATAGAGAACTACCATCCAAATTTGCCAAGTTGCATGAATTTTAATCACTTACTACCTTAGGTGATAATCCTTTTTAGACCTTTTGACTTTATCATTCGGGTTTCTTTCGAAGGCACATCCATCGGATTTAGATTTTAAAGATGCGCTACCATCCGATTAAGCCTAAGACACGATCTATTTACTTCTAACCATGGTTTTGACTTTTGACTTATCTCTTGGTTGATCTTATTAATGTGTCGTCGTCCGATTACCTTTGGATCAAGTGCGGCCCTTGGATTAAATCTAAGGTGCTCATTTGTTAGTCTATTGGGGTGCATACCCTTAGGTTTTAATTAAATTTTTATTTTAACCTTAGGCTAGCACTTTTGAATTTTGGTTTTTAGACCACGATGATTTATTTGACCCTCTTTTTAAAGTATAAAGCTATTTGGACCTTAGGGTATAATGATTTATTTAATCCTTAGTGACATACTTTCAGATCTTAGGTCTTTATGTTTTAACATTGGATTTAGACCTTAGGGAGGCTTTACTTATGAAGGTCAATTATTAATAAAACTTGCCATAACCCTTATTAAGACAATTAAGCAATTATTAAAAGGGTGTCTACCTAATCAATGACCAAGATTTAGACTCATCAAACCAATTCAATGAAAAACTTAGATACTCACACTAATTTGAAGAAGCGACCAACATTATGGATACTTTGATTGAAACCAAAAATTTAAATTTGGGGGTTTCAAAGTTGAGTCAAATTTGGCTCCAACATAGGCTCTGATTGGGACAAGGTGCTGAAAACTTGAGGCTCTTGAGAATTCCAGAATCTCTCAGTTTTATTTGCAAAAATTTGAACAAAATTTTAACACCTTTGACTTGCTAAGTAAAACTTGAAATACATAAAAGAAAACTTTTTTAGCTCTTCTCTTTTTTATTTTATTTTTATTTTTTTAATATATACTGAAAAATGTATGAACAACATGATATCAAAGCAAGTAGAGTATGAAAAATTGTAGATCCCTTTTCATTCAATTTGGAAACAAAGGTTAGAAATTTTAGAAATCAATGAGTTTTATTTTGAAATATTGTAATGCTTGTTTTAGCTAAGTCATAAGATATGATTACACAGATTTTGTCATAGCCGTTTGTTTCATCATATTTTTGCCCATGTGTGTGTTTGTGCATTCTTTTTTGGATTTCTAAATCTTTCAGAACTTTACCATATCTGAGCAAAATAGCCAAGCCTAATATGTGATTTCACTCTTTAAAAATTTTCACCATTCTATAGGGCTCCACTGCCAGTCAAGCATCTATAGCCTCGGTGGAGTTGCTTCTAATCCCATATTAGTTTTACCCTACTACCAGTCAAGCGTCTATAGCTCCGATAGAGGTTTTCCAAGATATCTCAGGAAGTGACTCAATTTTACTTTATTTTTTATTTTTCTTTCTCGTGAGAGAAGTGTTTGGATATATAAGCAAATTGTGCAATAAGTATGCCTGAGTTGAGGATTAGTTTATGGCTATGAAATATGAGTGTAATGATTTTTGGCTCAACTACCCTCTCAAAGATAACTCGGTTCTTTGGACCTTTGAAGTCACCTTAAGTATCATTTGTAATGTGAGGCTTGACATGATGTTTCAATCAACTTTGTTTTCTTTCTATTTTATCTCATATCAAACAACTATTGCATAAACACTCATATTTGAAATAATTGTAAACCTCATCAACATCTAAAATAAATCCCTTTTTTTCTTATTGTCTTTGGTGGAATAAATAGTTAGATATACTCATCAAACTAAGATATCATGTGTATAGTAAACTCAAAATTATTCAAGAACAAAAGGGAAGCTTAACTACTAAACAAAATTCACCACTCTGTTTTTGGATTTTTATTTTTCTATTTTTTTTTTGTAAAGTACACCTTCAACAGGGATTGTACATTTTGAGGTGTTGGCCATTAATAGGGATAGCCATTATTTCTCCCTGCAAAGTCTGTAGCTTGTAAGTATTCTGATTGATAACATGGGCAATTTGGTATGGGCCAATCCATTTAGGTTCAAACTTACCCTTTTCACCATGCTTATCATTTTTAGGATCCCAATAGATGACTATATCTCCTTGAGAAAAAGGAGTACCCTTGGATTTCTTATTAAACAATTTTATAGTTTTCTGGGTTTGTTCCATCATTCTATTGAGGGTCTCTCTTCTTTGTTCTTCTAACAAGACAATTTGGTCAAGCCTTCTCTGAATGGGATCAGGGTTTTCATGATCTTGAAATAAAAGGGAAAGTGCCATTTTTTCCATTTTTGGGGGCAATAGGGCTTTTTCTCCATAAACCATCTCATAGGGGGTTCTTCCTGTATTTCTTTTAATAGACAACCTATCAGCCCATAAAGCAAATTTAAGTTCATCTGTCCCATCCCCTTTTGTTTTTGCCTAATGACATTTTTATTCTTGTTATTACATTTTTATTTGATGACTCAACTAAACCATTTCCTTGGGGGTAATAATTGGCAGAATGAGATAATTCAATTCCATATTCAACACAAAATTCTACCATTTCATATGACACAAAATATTGAGCATTATTAGTTACAATATTTTTAGGAACTCCATACCTGGTCAAGATGTTTTCTTCTATGAATCTGATGACTACAGTAGTTGTAGATGTTCTCAAAGGTGCAACTTCCACCCACTTTGTGAAGTAATCTATTGCAGTTATGATCCACTTATGTTGGCCAGATGAATTAGGCTTGATCTCTCCAATCAGGTCAATACCCCATTGAGCAAAAGGTGCTTCAATAATTACTAGCTTGAGGGGCATGGCTGGTAGATGCTTTTTCCCTATAAAAACTTGGTAGTTATGACAATTCCTAACATATTTATATACATCCTAAAAAGGGATGGCCAATAATATCCTCGCTCTCATGATTTTATTAGTTGTAGCTCTTGGAGCAAAGTGTCCTCCACAGAAACCATTATGAAATTCATTAATTATTTCTGGGACTTCTCTTTCATATAAGCAGACTAATAATACTCCATCAGGATGTTTCCAATATAATACTCCATTTTGTATATAATACTTTTGAGCTTGAAGTTTGACTGACCTCATTCTATTTATTGACATATCTCTGGGAAAAGACAACATTTGTAAGTATGAAAAAATTTCTTCATACCATTTACATTCTTCATTTTTTATTCTTCTGTCATCATATGTCTGATCTATGGTGAGAATATTTTCAGATCCTACTTCTTCTTTGTTAGCCAACAGTTTAGCTAAACCTTGCCCTTTGACTGTTTTAACTATTTTGAATTCAACATCGTATTGCAAAAGTTTTACCATCCATCTTGTTGGTCTTCCTAATGGCTCTGATTGAGAAAAGATATCTTTTATTGCTATAAAGGGAATACAACAATAAACTTTGTTTGAGCCAAATATACCTTTGAAGTGTTCTAAATATTGGATGACTGCATAGGCATGTTTTTCCAACAGGGTGTATTTAATATTTGCTCCTTTTAGTCCTGAGCTCATAAAGGCTATTGGCCTTTCATTATTTTCATTATCTTTCTATGAAAGAACTACAACAATAGAGTGTTCAGATGCATATGAATAGATATTAAAATCCTTTGCATAATCAGGGGCAACTTAAAGCTGGAGTGGTTGATATGGCTTCTTTGATCTTGTTAAATGTTTCCATATTTTCTATTGTCCATTTTATTTCTCCAGTTTTCTTCACCATATCATTTATGGGTTTGGTCATTTCTACAAAATTTGGGACAAATCTTCTGATAAAATTTATTTTTCCAAAGAATGACCTTACTCCTTTTAGGTTCTTGGGTGGGGAAATTTTAGAAATGGCTTCTATCCTTTCTAGATCAATGCTTATCCCCTTTTATGAAACTATATGACCTAGCAATTTTCCTTGTGTAGTTCCGAATATGCATTTTTTTGGATTTAGAGAGATTCCAAATTCCTTGCATCGGGAAAAAACTGCAGTCAAATGTTCTAGATGATCTTTTGGATTTTTAGAAAAAACTGTGATATCATCTAAGTACACTACTACAATTTTGAACATTAATCCTTTGAAAGCAAAGTCCATCGCTCTCTGGAAAGTAGCACCTGCATTCATCAATCCAAAAGGTATTCTTAAATATTCAAATGTGCCCTAGGGTGTGGTGAATGTTGCCTTGTGTCTGTCTTCTGGATTTATTAGAATTTGATTGTAGCCTGAAAATCCATCTAACATGGACAATCTAGTTGAACCTACTACTGCTTGCAGTAGTTGTTCCATGTTAGGCAATGGGTAATTGTATTTTAGTGAGCTCTTGTTTAAATTTCTAAAATCTACGCAGAGTCTAATGTCCCCATTATTTTTCCTAACTGGTACTAAGTTGGATATCCAGGAGGAAAATCTTACTTTTCTTATTATCTTGGAGTCCAACAATTTTTGTACCTCTTTTTGCATTATTGGGTGCAGAGTTGGATTGTATTTCCTTTGTTTCTATCTGAATGGATTGGAATCTTCCTTCAAAGGTATTATGTGAGTCATTACATCTGTCTTGAAGGTTTTGAGGTCTTCATAAGTCCAAGAAAAATGTTCTTTGTTCTTTTTCAAGAAATTGATATATCCAGCCTTTTCTTTAGCAGGTAAGGCCATGTCTACTTTCACTATTCTGGGTTCTTTCATTGAGCCAATATTAATATCTTCAGATATCACTTCTCTTTGTAAAGGTTTATAGGCTTTGTCAAAATCATCAAATAGGCTTTCTAGAGAAACTAATCCTTTGGGTATTCTATTAGTTTTCAACTGGATTACTTCTACTGGCTCTCCTATTTGATATTTTAGCTTTTCTTCATCTTTTTCATCACAGATTACATCTGCATACTGATTTTGCAAAGTCATAAAATCCTTAATATCTATATCATCTTGAAACACTTGAAGATAGACTATGTTATCT
Source organism: Wollemia nobilis (assembly GCA_028583015.1). Lineage (NCBI taxonomy): Eukaryota > Viridiplantae > Streptophyta > Pinopsida > Araucariales > Araucariaceae > Wollemia > Wollemia nobilis. Next base: position 4,818,738 of record JAQPPZ010004166.1, read on the forward strand.
GGTACAGATGGCTTATATACTAAGATAGTTGGGAATCTATCCATATATTCTGTAGTTATCTCTGGGTGATCTAGACCTGAGGCATTTATAGCTAAAATATTTGCAACATGATTTTGTTCTCTAGGAATATATGAAATATTGAAAGCCAAAAATTTATCGATTTCTTCCAATACTGCATTTCTATATTGCTTAAGTCTAGGATGCTTGGTTTGATATTTACCTTTGATTTGAAGTATAATAAGCTATGCATCCCTTGTTATAGTTAAGTAGTTAATACCTAGCTCTTTTGCTTTCCTTAGCCCTAATAGTAAAGCTTCGTACTCAGCTACATTGTTTGTGCAAGGAAATTGCAATTTGTAAGGGATACTAAGGTAGTTTCCTTTAATATCAGTCAAATTTACACCTGCACCTGCTCCAGATTGGGATTTAGCCCCATAAAATGACATGGTCCACATTTCTTGGGTTAATACTCGATCTGATTCAGCATCAATTATTCTCATATCTTCTGGATCCATGTTCTTTGCATCTGGTACTTCCACCAGGAATGGGTTGTGCCATATTGAATAGACTCCCATACCTTTTTCTTCCATAGAGTTAACTAAGTTAATCATGGTTTCATCTATTTGAATTAACTCTACGGAATGTTTGTTGAATGGTTCCCTTCTCAAAATTATATTCTCCTTATATGATATGGGGATGGTAGCATAAGACCAGTCTAGTTGTATTGACCCCCCTAGTTGTTCTGCCCAATGCCTACTGAGTAAAAGTGAGAAGAATGGGTCAACATCAACTACTGCTATATCCATGACAATGCACTTTTTGGGGTGTTGGTCTAGGTAAACTAATAATCCAGTTATCACCCCTACACAGGGAATTTGTCTACTATCCATTACAAAAATAGGAGTAGAATCTCTAGTATAGATTAATCCCATTTGGTCAGCTATTAGCTTAGGCATGATATTATGTGAAGCTCCACTTTCGAGCATGCAATTGTGAATCACATATCTTTCCCCTTCATCTGAATTATATCTTAACGACACATAGAAGGGTCTGATAGAATATGGTGATCTTGTATCATGTTGATTTTGTCTAGCAAGCATGACAAGTAGGGTCTTCTTTTTGCTCTACTAATCCAAAAGCTTTGCATACTTGTTCTCTCGTATGTTTGAACTTTCATAAGTTCACCAAATGTGATATTAACTTTTTTCTTACTGAGTTATGACCCAACATCAAATTCTATCTTCTTTATATCCAATGGTTTATTACTTTCTTCTTTGGGAATCTCTTCCATTGATTCTATTACCTCATGGAGTAATCTTGTTAGGGTTCCTATCAGTTTTCTCTTTACTGATATTTTTATTGGTGAAAGTTTGTTTTCTTGTTTCATTTGTAGATAGTTTCTCTGTTCTTTCAGGGACTGTTCTATTCCTTAAATTTAAAACATGGGTTGCCTCTAATTCTTCAACCTCTTGAGCAGTGGGGATCAATTTCCCTTGCTTCATCTTATCATATCTTGACTCATGTGATTTCTGCAAGATTTTAGTTTCTTTGGTTACTAATATTTGAGGATGATGATTTGAAGCATATTTATCCATGTCTTCTTCAAACAACCTTTCTCTGGATTCATCTTCAACGGACCAACATGCATTGATTCTTATATCCTCTTCTGATTTTGCATGCATATCTACATTACGTTGATCACTTAGGTGTATTCCACATGCATCAGGGTTATGGGGTGCATCACAAGTAGAGAAAAAATTAGGAAAACCCTTCTGCTACATTGGCAGATAGCATTGGGTTAGGGACATTGTTCTGATCCCTGGAATCTCTATTTTTCTAGTTATTATTCCCATTACCCCTATTCCTATTCCCTTCTTCAAAACCATTGTTGTTTCCCCAATTCTTATTGTAATTTTTCTTAAAGGGGGGATGGTTGTCAATATGTGGTCACTTTGTCTATGAAGATTCACCGTTATTTCCATTTCTTTCAATTCTTGCTAACCTGTTACTCATGTTGTTGAACATTTCTGTCATCTGACTAGTCAACTTCTCCACAGGATCAATTTTAGTTCTTCTTTGTATATCAAAAGCCACTCTCTTAGGTTTTCTCTCAGGCATGTTAACCTCTAAAGAATAAGGCTTCATCTTACCATTGTCAAGCATATTTCTTTCTATATCCATTGCTTTTTCCATACAACCATCAATGGTAGTGGCTTGTTCTTGCCTTAATTCATAGTTAAACTCTCCTTGAAAAGCATTCTTATAAAAACAAATAGACTGAATATCACTAGGCCTAAGGTTGGTAGGGATTTTGTTTCTTGTTTTTGAAAATATTCTGTTAAAATCACTAACAACCTCATTTTATTTCTTCTTCATAGTGGCTAGCTCAGTTAACAATGATTGTTCATTTTTCCTTTCACCATACTTCTTTAGGAACACCTCTTCCATTTTGGTGAAGTCTGGGATATCATTGTTAGGAAGGGAATTAAACCATTCTCTGGCATATTTTTCTAAAGTCTATAGAAACAATCTTAATACTACATCTTCATGTTCAACTTCCGGACTGTCCATTGCATATAAGAAACTTTTGATATGATCCTCTCCGATTCATTGCATTATTTCCTAAAAACTTAGGGAGGTATTTGTGAGCTTTACTGGGTAAGGCATTTAAATTTACTGGTAATGCAAAAGGCCTATATCTCTTAGTTCTCCATAAATGAACATTAACCTGAGCCATTGCTACTGTAGAATTCAATTTCATAGCTATAGTACCTACGGTGGTATGGGTCTGGGTAGCTTGAACGTAAACTGATGGATTATCTACCTTTGAATTAGAATAATCACATATATCTTCTACTACTTATTTTAAACGTTCATCTACAGTAATATCAGTAGTAATAGTATTCTGAATTTTCTTCACGTACCTTTTACCGCTAGAATTTAATCTACTATTATAAATAATATTCTTAAAAAGTGGAGTTTTTTGGGTATGTATAAATACCTCTGGATTCTCGAGTTTTGGAAATAGCTCCTTACCACTTCTCTTGGTGTTCGCCAACATGTTCTGTTCTCTCCCTTTTTTATATTTTTCTTCTGGGTTCATCCAATAGAGTCGCCAACACCGAGGTGCAGAAAGAACAACGTGCACTTTTACCAAGAATGCTTGATATTACCACTCATCCTCACAGAAGTTGGTTTTTGGGAAAATTCAAGAACATCAAGAAAAAAAATTTCAAGAAAATCAAGAAGTGGAAATTCAAGAAAATATAGGGACGTAAAATACTCACAATTAAAAACTACGGGCAAAAATAAAATAAAGAACGTTAGAAGTCATGGAAATTAAAACGTAAGCTCTTTATTTTAATTTGGCTACTCACTGATTGATATATGTCATGAACTCCAGGCTTAGAATGTAAAAATTCTCCCCAACAATGCAAAAAGGGGAGTTAAAGCAAAATATCGTTGGGAAAAAACTAGAAGATATGATTTTAACATATAAGTTCATTCCCGACAACGGTGCCAAAAAATTATTGGAACCGATTCTTGCATCCGTAGGATTTCGATTGTCATGCTACAAGAACCCGTTTGAAACCAACGAGCTATTACAGGATCTGGTCGACCTGCCTCATGTTCTGCTAAACACAGATATTGCTAAAGAAGACTGTAGAATGGGTAAGGAAACCCCAACGGTAATTCTTTGATTATACTTCTAATTACACGCTCTAGATTTATATTAAGCTATAAGTATTCTTTTTAAAATGACCAAGCATGAAAAACAACCAACTGTTATGCCTTATGTAGACCGGTGCCTAGATTCATTGGGTTGTTATAGCAATTTAACAACAATTTTAATATGAAACAGAAAGAAGGGGAGAAGAAAAATTGGTGTTCTTAATCTCATTCAAATATCACAATAAAATCAAGAGTTAACCAATGAAAGAAACATATATAATGTGTTCAAATAATGTAACCCATTACACAGTGACACATAGTACTAAGACAAAGATATGACAGGAATAAAATTCAGAATTGTATTGATTTCATAAAATATTACATGTAGAGTGGGCGGGATGCCTTTTAACTCTATTTTTCTTAAATAAATACATCAATACAATGAAGAGGACTCTATTCAAATAATGTAACAGGTCTCTCCAACTCTCCTTGTTCCAATATGGTAATAGTAGAGTCTCTGAATCCTAGGCTCAAGAAGGTAGGAAATGATCTCAGCTTCTTGAATGCTTTCCTATCACAATCCTGCAAAGCAAAGGGAGGAAGAAAGAAATGAGAAAGGAAAATAGACACAGAAGGGGATACAACAACACAACTAACCAGGCACTCAAGTATACCTCTTAGCAAAAATGCTATTCTCTCTAATTGCTTGATGCAGAATCTATCCATAGTTGCCTCTTCTTATAGCCTCTGGTTCTTGATTCTGTTATTTCTGGTTTATCTCTGGCCTTACACTTGTCAACCTCTGGTTGATCTTGAAAAATTGGTACAGTTGGCTTCTATTGTCTTTTTCATTTTGACTGTGTTCTCTCCTTTGACTTCTTCCAAACATAACTTTATCAACCGGTGATTAAGGTATGAGGGAAACCTTTATCTCCTTTTGCTACTTCCTTGTGCGTTTAGTTGCTGTCTTTCAGACTGGCCTCTTTTGGGTTGACCCCCTTTGATTTCTTGGCCCTCTAACTATGCCAGAAATATTCCCTGTTGTTGATGTTGTCTATTGTGTTGAACTTACTTTCTGATGTTGACTGCAGGTATTAACCTTTTTCCCTTTTTGACTTTGTTGCAGTTGTTTTATATGTTCATCTATCAATTTCCAAACTCTTGTATCAAATGTGGCTGCAATCCTTAGCATGTTCATTTCCTACAAGATTTTGTTTTTTTGTACAGCAATAACAGGCATGTTCTTGTCATATTGAGACAATAATATTTCCACAGTATTTACCATAAGTGTGGTTTGCCTAATCATCTCTTCCTCATCACCTAGTTCACAGTCAAATCTTTCAAAGGTTTCTTTAAATACCTCTTCTATATCTGAGGCTTCTAAGCATTGGTCTAGGGATAGGCCAATATCTGCCAGTTTTATTGTAGCATCTTTTATTAGGTCATTCATTTTTGTTACAGAATTTATCCATCTCTCTAGGTTTGCTCCAAACAAGGCTGCTTTGAAAAACTCAAAATTGATCTGGATCTTATTGCCATCAGGTGTCATTATTTCTTGTCCCTGTAACTCTTCAAAATGATCTCCTACAAAGTCTAGGGTAGGGTGGATGATTCCAAAATCCTCTTCTCTTTCCTGCATCAAGGTCACAATTTCTTGAGCAGTTATTTGGATTACCCTTATTTGTCTGAACATTTCAGAAAAACCTTTGGCATGAGCTCTTATTCTCTTTAACATGTTCTTTTTCATTATATTCAGATAGTATACATGATCTTGCACCTTTGTCGCTGATGGGGGTTGTGCACTTGAAGTGTCTCTTCGAGTCAATTCTTCCTGTTGCTTACTTATTACTGCTTTTAACTCTACCTTTTCCTCCTCCTCTTTGCCTAGTTGTTTTCTTAGTTTATCAATTGTTTCAACAAATTGGTCTATGACTTGGACCTGCACTGCTTTAGCAAATTCTGCCATCTCTCCCTCTTTTCCTAGCACTGATGAACCCCTTGTTTCCTCATTAACTTTGAAGACTAGTGGATTTTGCAGAGGAGGAAGATTGATTTCTGCCATATCTGATATGGGTGCCTCTGATTTACCTTCTTCAATGAGTTGTTCTCCTATATTCCCCATCCCTGCTACTAATTGCAATTCTTGTTCATTTGTGGTAGTGAAGGTGGTCTACTCATCTGTTCTTTCCAAAACAACTTGGGTAGTAGGCAAAGACAATATGGGTCTCTTCACTTCCATAGGAGTTACCTCTTTTTGATTCTTCACTAGGTGGCTTCAGAAAAGGCCACCTAATCCACCAATTCTCCTAGGATTCATTTGTATTATTGATGGAATTTTAATCTCCTGTCCCTTTATGTTTATAGAGGTAGGGACGACCATGGGTGCCAATTTCTTCACACTAGTTACAACTAATACATGATCAAAAATGGGAACTACAACTTGCTCTGTGGGTGATGCTTCTTGAGTGGATGCAGTTACCATTTCCTTTCCTTTATCTGCATTGGTTTGTTGAGAAGCTTCTTGAGGAATGTTTGGTGCTGCTTCTATTCTGAGTTGAGCATTCTCAAGGGGCCTGACCTATTGTTCTATTACATCAGTAGCTTTAATAGTGACCTCCATTAGATCGATACCCTGTTCTTATATTAATTCTAATAAGGGGTCTTCCTTGATGGCTGGGCCTGTCCTTGGCATAACAGGTGCTACAACATCCACTGAATTTTCTCGAAGCCTTCTTAGTTCTGTAGGGTAATCATAGGCTTCATAAACCTGTGTGCTACCTCTTTTTTCTAGGGGGAACTCATTCCATACTACCTGCAAATCTAATCCTTTCTCCATAGCTTCTAACAAGCTTTCTTCAAAAGCATCTTCCCGGTGTTTTATTCGAGCATATTCTCTCTTTTCCATCATTCTGTTGTATGTTCCCTTTGGGTCATAGAATCTCCATGATATTTCATCTAATCCCATGTTGTCCAATTCAAACATTCCTTTGAGCAGGGAAGGATATCCAACAAATACAAAATCTCCAAAACGACAGGGAACATCGAGCCAGGGGACCTTACCATGTTTCTTTACCAGTCTCATATTAGCCTCTTTTGCCACCTGCCTGCATAATTCTAAAGTTGCTATGGATAATGGGAAGTATTGTGGTAGCACCTTAGGAGGGATCTTAGCTCCATACAATCTGATATAAGTAAAACCCTCTATGAAGAAGAAATCTCCAATTTCCTTTTCTTTAATGAAGGCTTTTACCCCTAGCCCTAATCTCTCTGGAACTAACCCAGTTAAGGCCCAATGGATTTCTACCATGAAACGATCATAGAACCAGCCCATGTGAGTTCGTCCTTCATGAAGTCTCCAGAAGCTATTCTGAACATAGGGGCTGTCGATGGCTTTTACTCTTTTACGGGCTTCTTCTCCCAATTGGCCCACTATTAGGTGAATGAGAAATGAATACTGTGAAAAATGAGGCATCTCCTGCCTCTTTTCAAAAATTGCTCTTCTTAATTCCATTATTTCTTTATGTATTTGGGTACTCAATTCCAGTTCCTAGGCATAAATTGGAGTGTTATGTGCCCTATTGCATTGTGCAGCTAAATATAAAACCCTTTTTGTTATTCTATTCAGATCCTGTACTCCCAAAACTATGTTTATCATATCACATAAATCTTGTACCCAGGGTTTAAAAGCATTTTTGTTGATTGGGAATTCTTTATCTATTGTTGCATATGTATCGAACAAAATTTTAAAGACTTCCATATTTGTAAACATACGATATTGGTGTTCGATTACCTGGTCTACCAAAAAAGTGGTATAATTCGTTAAGTTGAACACCTCCTGGATATGCTCGACTTTGATGCTGAACACCCACCAATTCTTGTGGTCTCGAAAGGTCCTCGTTCTTTCGTCATATGCTACTACTAGCCAAGCCATCAAGTCTGAGGAGAAGTGCACTTTTGGGCATATCAGTTTCCCAAGGTTACTGTTCCATCTGTTATTTCTGGGGAAACCCTTGTATTGTAACCTATGAGCTTTATGAAATAAATCCGCCATTATCCATGGGGTCCTGTTATCGCCTTCCATCACTTGGGTGAAACTCTTGATACAGGCGTTGTCAATCTCATATAGTTGAGTTGGGTTTGGTTTTTTATTTGCCCCACATTTTTGAGCAAACTCATACATGGTGGTACCGGGAACAGGTGGCCCAGAGATCATAGAGTATGGGGATCTATTTGTGATGAATTGCATGGCTTCCCTAGTGTATGCGGGTATGAAAACATCTCCCCATGATGCCATTGTTCTTAATGTAGCAGGTAAGGTCTTTCTATGATACTTGAAAACTTTCTTCTCTCTATACCTCCTATGTATCAACCTTCACTCTTAGATTACGAGGGTAGTAGCCTCGACTATTTTCGTGGGTTCATATACAGGGTGGTGGAATGAGTCTGATAAATTCGCACATTTTGTCATCAACCCGATGTCACCAACTGCTATTCAAAATTGACCAACGAAAATCTGCCACCACATATTTTTCTTGGAGTTGAGAGTTTATGGTGAGTAATGTCTTTTATCTTACGTGCCCCGAGCCCTTTTGATTTGTGTGCCTGTAATCATTTATAAACCTCTGCTATTGGTCGCTGGGAACCTTTTTATCGGATGTGGAACTGATATGTGCCACTGGGATGACTTTATTTTTAAATATTATGCCACCTCAGGTTTGAATGGTAACTAAATCCTTGGGATTGATTATATTTCATTTAGGCAGCGATCTCCCTCGGGATTTCTACAAGATCTGGTTCTTGGTGTGAGTGACGGCTTTTATTGCCTCGAAGGTTTCCCTTTTTCCTTAAGTCAAACGTGATCAAGCACAGCCGTTGGATGTGCTCCTTTTGTCATTGTCACCATGGATTTTTTTGAAACCTATAGGTTAATTAATCGAAAGAAACATGCTTCGAACCCTCTTTAAATTTTGACCAATAAGGATGGGGATTAATAATGGGTTCACAGTATTGTTAAATGCGTTTAACCTTTAATTAATCAAGCGTTTTCTTTAAACTTACCTTTGGTTTACCTTAGGGTCGCGCGCTACCATTGGATCTGAGTGTAGGTGAGCGCATTCGTTAGATCCATTGAAGATGCTTATTCGTTAAACCCTTGGTATTTTCTTTGTCTTTACTCTGACTCATGCGCAACTATTGGATTTCTTTTATCTCAATGAAGCGATGTTGTTAGATCTCGATAGTTGTTTCATCGCTTAACTCTTTGTCTTGTGCACTGTCATTGGATTTATTTGAGATGAAGTGCGTTCATTGATGTCCCATGACCTGCACAATAGTTAGTCTTCCTATGTCTGATTGGGTTAATCATGCTTGTACTATCAAAAACCTTTGGTTTGGTAATAATTCATAAGACATTATTTAAATGTTAGAGACCATACTTTCATTGATTTAATTTTCTAATATCATGGTATATTAATCTTCATCTAATCATGATTATCCAATATTAACCCCGTGATTTCTTTATCTTAATAATTCGATTTAAACCTAGGTAGCATATTACGCATTTACCTTTCCTTGCGATCGTCGTTAGATCTTACCATGGTGAAGGCGCGACCGTTGGATTTTTTGACCATGTGCTTGGTTTAACGTAAGATAGAAGGGACAAATTATAAAGTATTTAATTAACCAAAAGAAAACCTTTAGGTTAAACCTTGATCACTTTTACCGACGCGCACCGTCATATTTGAGCGATGATTGTTACCAATGTGAAAGAGGATTTTTCTAAGTAGCTTAGAAAAATCCTCAATGTGAAATCTCCTGGTAGATGTCGGCACAATGTTTTAACAAGGTCGGCATGATTTTTCTTATGGTTTTATTTTTCCTACGTCCTATCCCTATATTCCTTCCTCTAATTTCTCCTTATCCCTCCATTGTTCTTCCTCCACATCCTCCTATCCCCTGCCATCCATTTTCCCTTATCGCTCCACACCCTTCCTCTCCCCACACCCTCGGCCACCTATCTCCTAGTCGCCTCCCTCTCCTTCCCCTACGCTTTCGTCCTCTCCTCTTCCTCAACTCCCGCCAACTTCCTTTTCCTACTTCCCTGCACTCCCTAAGCCTATATAAGGCTTTCCTATTGTAATGTTTGGTGTTGGAAAGATTATTAAATAAAACATTTTAATTGCTTCCTGTTTACGTTTTTATGATCTGACTACATTTTTTCGATTCTCGTGTAAATTCTTTTTAAAACTGCATTTGGTATCAGAGTCGAAGCTCTGTGGGACCCGCAACTGACGTGGCATGCAACCCCAAGTGGCACGTAGTTCGAGACATGGGAGCGGGCGTGAGCACGTAGCTCGAGGAGCTGACGAGGATCAAAGGTGTGACGTGGCAGGAGGGCAACAACAGACGTGGCGTGACTGGACAGGAGGTCCAATTAGCGCTCGACTCGAATTTTGAGGAAATCCAACGAGACAGACAACAGACACAAGGGCACGAATCCTGAGGCGATCATAGATTTTGAGGTCGATAGAAAGACACGTGGCACTCGTTGGCAGGTGGCTGGAAAAATTTGGTTTGTGAAACATGGTAGAATCTGGTTGGTTTGCATGGCAGACTGTTCGAAAGGACAAAATTTCGAAGGAGCGATTGCCCGAAGGCAATCAAGAGGATACGCGAGGGCGCGAGTATAAAAGGTATTATCTCGCCTCTCTCCCGCTGCATGTGGGATAAAGGCATAAATTTAAAATAAAATAAAAAGCCACCGCATGATGATATAGAGGCCCCCACTACCCTTTCCTCTCGTCCGACAGGCGTGGCCTAGCGGTCAAAGCTTCCCGCCAGCAGAGAAGAGAACCAGGGTCGAAACCCGCCGGGTTCAAAGTACAAAGTTTTTTGTTATTTTTTTTAAATTGCCGCCAAGGAGAAGTTAAAATAAAGAAGAGCGGTAATTCTTTCAAAGAGGCCGCTTGGTGCAGCAGTTAAGACGCCCGTCCGAACAGACAAGGTCGCGGGTTCGAACTTCAAAAAGGTTTTTTGATATATAAAAAAAAATTGTTTTTTTAAATTATTTTTATTAAAGTTTTAAAATTTTAATTTAATGGTTTTAATTTATATTTTAATTATTTTTTTAAATAATTAAAAATATAAAAAAAATTATTAAATTTAAAAAAAAAACTTTATAAATTTTTTTTGAAAATTTTTAAAGTGAAAAGATATTTTTTTTCGGAGGTAAAAGTTTTTTTGGCACCATAAAAAATTAATGTTGTAACCCAGTTCATGCGGTGTGATTATGAGTAGATGATCCGGTCAGCCGGATGCTATAATGCACTACTCTCTCTCTTGAGAAGAGAGACCCCGAAATCATTCGACGAGAAGGTCCGTCAGACCAGTCTCCACGTAGTTTTCTACCAGTTGGAAAATCAGGTGATTGCTCATCTGAGGAAATCGGACTCTGGATACGAGGCGGATTCTGAAGATAATATCTTTGGGCAAAGAATAGAAGAGTCCGAGATGGTTGAAATAGTACCTGAAGGACAATCAAGTGAAAGTTATACTCCTGTAGTGCCTGAAGTAGAATCAAGTGAGAGCTATACACCACGCTCTCCTGATCCAGAACTAGTAGAAGAAGAAGAAGAAGAAGAAGAAGAGGAAGAGGAAGAAGGGGAAGAAGAACCAGAAGAAGAAGAAGAACCAGTGGAAGTGGAACCTAAAACTGAAGAACCAGATGTTATAGTCATCAGTAGCAGTTTCGAGCCAGAAGCAGAACCAGAAGTCATTGTGATTAGTGACGATGAAGCAGACAACTTCGCCCCTCCAGTGTTGGGCAATCCTCAAGAAGAAGAATGCCAAATCAGTGAGCATGTTAAAAAGGCTAGATTTGATTTAAATCAGTGATCACTTTGTACTGCTTTGTACTTCTTGTTTACTAGTAAAATAAAGTTTGTTTTCTAAAATGGCATCCAATACTAGTCTACCTATCCCTGAGTTCAATGGTGGTGATTACGAGTATTGGTCAATTAAAATGAAAACCCTTTTGATAGGCAAAGGTCTATGGGATGTGATTGAAGATGGATATACTGAACCTACTACTGTTGAATGGGCCGCTTTGAATGTTGTCGATAAAAGGGCTAAAAAGGAAGCCCAGAAGAATAATTCTTCCGCCCTTTATCACATCCAAGCTGCCCTTGATAGAAGTATTTTTCCTAGAATAGCTTCTTTTATAACTGCTGAATCTGCTTGGAATGCTTTAAAAGAAAGCTATAGGGGTAGTGACCAAGTCAAACAAGTAAAACTACAAACCTTGAAACGAGATTTTGAAACTCTTAAAATGCAGGAGAGTGAAAAGGTTGGTGATTACTGTGTGCGTGTAAAAGTCGTAGTAGATAAGATGGTCACTTTAGGAGAAGAAGTCAAGCCTGAAGTTATAGTGAAGAAAGTGTTGAGAACACTTCTTCCTAAGTGGAATTCAGTTGCCATAATTATAGAAGAATCCAAAGACCTAACCTCTCTATCTTTTGAAGCCCTCATTGGTTCACTTCTCTCACATGAAGAGAGGTTACAACAATCTCCTTCCACAAGTTACGGAGGAGATGAAAAAGCCTTTGCTTCTCATGAAGGTAGAGGTAGAGGCCGTGGGAGAGGACAGTATAGAGGTAGAGGCAAAAATAATCAGAGAGGTGGAACTCCTAACAGAGGAGGAAATCAGAACAGAGGAGGATTCTCAAACAGAGGAGAACATCAGAATAGAGGAGGACAACAAAACAGAGGGAAACAATCAAGCAGAGGAAAAGGAGGAGATAAATCAAAACAATCTTGCTACAATTGTGGCAAACCTGGCCATTATGCTCGTGACTATTGGTCAAAGCCTTCACAAGGCAGCAACAGCAGCTAGAGCATTCAGTTTGGCAATTTTGGAGAAGAGGAAGAGGCCACAAATCTCTTTCTCTCATATGGTCAGGCAGATCAAAACATGAATGATACATGGATTTTGGACACTGGGTGTTCCAACCATATGAGTGGCAAAGAAGAACTCTTTGCTACTCTAGACTCCTCATACAAATCCAGCATCCGATTGGGAGATGACAAATCATTGGCGGTTGAAGGCATTGGAGCCATGGCGGTTCCAACTAAAGAAGGCATCAAGCAAGTAAGTGATATCTATTACACACCCCATCTCCAACACAATATTTTAAGTGTTGGTCAAATGTTAGAAAATAACTACAAGTTGCTTTTTGATGAGGGTAAATGCACCATTTTTGATAAAAATAATAGTAATAGAATCATTACACAAGTGCCAATGTCAAAGAATAGATTGTTTCCTTTAAAGTTTGGCCAGCCAGGGGGAGATAAGTTAGCAAATGTTGCTATTACCAATCCAAGTGTCCTATGGCACTTGAGATATGGTCATTTGAATTCAGCTAGTTTGAAAATGCTAACTTCACAAGCAATGGTAACCGGACTTCCCAAAGTTCAAGATAGTAAGGAAGTCTTTGAAGGGTGTGCCTTGGGCAAGCATGCCGAGTCAAAATTTCCTCATGGACATATGTGGTCCGATGCAGACCAAGAGTCTTGGTAACAACTCTTACTTCTTACTTTTCATTGATGATTTTACTAGAATGTGTTGGATATATTTTTTGAAACATAAGGATGAAGCATTTGAATGCTTCGTCGATTTCAAAGTAAGAGTTGAAAATGAGAGTGGATATTTTGTAAAGTGTCTTAGATCAGATAGGGGAGGAGAATACTCCTCTAATGAGTTTTTGAATTTTTGTAAGCAACATGGCATTAAGAGGCAGTTCATAGCTGCCTACACTCCACAACAAAATGGTGTCATAGAGAGGAAGAATCGCACCATTGTGGAGATGGCAAGGTCTATGCTTCAGATGAAGCATTTGACTAATTCATATTGGGAAGATGCATCCAGGACCAGTGTACATATCTTGAACATAAGTCCTACTTCAAGTTTGGAAGGGCAAACACCTTACCAAGCCTAGTATGGTAAGAAGCCAAATGTTAAGTATTTTAGAGTGTTTGGTTCACTGGCATATTCTCACATTCCTTATGAGCTGAGAAAGAAGCTCGATCCAAAGAGTCAAGCATGCATATTTGTAGGGTACTGTGAGAACACAAAAGCTTATAGACTCTACAATCCCAAGACTCGAAAGATTGTGCTTTCCAGGGATGTGATTTTTGATGAAGGGGGAGAATGGGGTAAGCCCCAAATATTCAGTGATGATGAATCCAATGATGTAGTTTCTAAGCAGGTGCAGCAGCAATCATCGCAGAAAGGTAAGAAGTCTCCACCCACAAGCCCAAGTTCATCTTCTAGTTCAACTTCTTCACCAAGTCCTCCACAGAGATCAGTAAGTTCCTCACCAATGGACATCGATTCTCCATCCAGAGGTAAGAGAACTCTACAGAATCATCCATCATATCAGATGTTGGATAAAAAAATTTCAAAAATATACACTAGGAGTCAAGCTAGTGAAATGAATTATGTTCTACAAATATTAGAAAATATGCACTTGTATGGTGATGATGTCTCCCAGCAGGAACCTAGGGGAGATCTAGTTAACTATGCCTTGTTAACTAGTGCACAACTTGAACCTTCTAGTTATGAGAAGGCTTGTACCCAAAATATTTGGCAAGATGCCATGAAAGAGGAGATAACCTCTATAAAAAACAATGACACTTGGGAGCTGGTGAAGCTTCCTAAAGGAAAAAAATGTGTTGGATGTAAGTGGGTCTTCAAGACCAAGTTTAATGCTGATGGTAGCATTGAGAGGCACAAGGCAAGATTAGTTGCAAAGGGATTCACTCAGAAATATGGAATTGATTATGAAGAGACTTTTGCTCCTGTAGCCAGACAGGAGACTATCAGAACAGTTCTTGCCTTAGCTGCACATAAGGGATGGAAAGTCCAACACATGGATGTAAAGAGTGCATTTCTCAATGGTTACTTGACAGAAGAAGTGTACGTTGAGCAACCACAGGGATTTGAAGAGAAAGATAAGGAGAACCTTGTTTACAAACTGAAGAAGGCACTCTATGGCCTCAAGCAGGCACCGAGAGCTTGGTACTCACGCATTGATGGGTACTTTAAAGATTTTGGGTTCATCAAAAGTAAAAATGAACCCACGCTCTACTACCTGAATCAAGGTAATGACATTCTCATAGTTTGTTTGTATGTGGATGATCTCATTTTTATGGGTAGTAATGAAAAAGTTAATATGGAGTTCAAGCACTCCATGATGCAGGAATTTGAGATGAAGGATCTTGGCTTAATGCACTACTTCCTTGGAATGGAAGTCCATCAGACAGATTCAGGGATCTTCATCTATCAACTTAAGTATGCTCGAGATATGATTAAGAAGTTTGCTATGGAGCAATGCAAATTAGTTGCAACTCCAGTTGGACATGGGATCCAATTAAGCAAGGATGATGGAGCACCGAAAGTTGATGTGACCACTTTCAGAAGCATTGTTGGGAGTTTGATGTTTCTCACCAACACCAGACCAGATATTCAGTATGTTGTGTCTCTTGTCTCTAGATTTATGTCTAACCCATCTGAGCTGCATTTGCAGGCAGCTAAAATAATTTTGAGATATGTGAAGGGTACATTGGATTTTGGAATCCAGTACAACAAAAGTGATACTATCAAGCTTGAAGGCTTCAGTGATAGTGATTGGGGCAGCAATATTGATGACAAAAAATCCACATCAGGAAACTGTTTTAGTCTTGGTTTGGGACTAATAACTTGGAGTTCCAAGAAACAGACAGTAGTAGCACTATCTTCAACAGAAGCTGAGTATATAGCAGTCACTCATGCTAGTACTCAAGCTCTATGGCTACGAAAGGTATTGGAAGAGATTGGAGAGAAGCAAAGTGGTCCAACTAGAATATACTGTGACAACATCAGTGCCATTCAGTTGGCATACAATCCTGTCCACCATAGTAGATCAAAGCATTTTGATATGAAGTACCACTTCATCAGAGATATGGTGGAAACTGAAGTTGTTGAGCTTCAATATTGCCATACTTTGGAAAATGTTGCTGACATATTCACCAAAGCAATGGCCAAAGCTCAATTTGTAAAGTTAAGAGACTGTATAGTCAGTCCTCTCAACTTTAAGGGGGAGAATGTTACCAATGTGAAAGAGGATTTTTCTAAGTAGCTTAGAAAAATCCTCAATGTGAAATCTCCTGGTAGATGTCGGCACAATGTTTTAACAAGGTCGGCATGATTTTTCTTATGGTTTTATTTTTCCTACGTCCTATCCCTATATTCCTTCCTCTAATTTCTCCTTATCCCTCCATTGTTCTTCCTCCACATCCTCCTATCCCCTACCGTCCATTTTCCCTTATCGCTCCACACCCTTCCTCTCCCCACACCCTCGACCACCTATCTCCTAGCTGCCTCCCTCTCCTTCCCCTACGCTTTCATCCTCTCCTCTTCCTCAACTCCCGCCAACTTCCTTTTCCTACTTCCCCGCACTCCCTAAGCCTATATAAGGCTTTCCTATTGTAATGTTTGGTGTTGGAAATATTATTAAATAAAACATTTTAATTGCTTCCTGTTTACGTTTTTATGATCTGACTGCATTTTTTCGATTCTCGTGTAAATTATTTTTAAAACTGCAATGATGAGCGCAGCCATCAGATCTCCTATACCTGCACACTTTAATAACTAGGGAGGTGCATCTTTTAATTTTTATTAATCTCGATTAAGCCAAAAGGGGGAGATTAGCTGATGTGTTAGACCCTTGCTAATTACTTGATTAACTTTACCTTTATCTTTGTCCTCATCCGATATCTTACCGTCCATGATTTTTGACGCAGCCATTCGGTCTTAGGTGGCTATTGGCGCAGCCGTAGATTTTAATCAACCTGCAAGTTAGTTACCAAAGGATGCATGGTTTAAATCATGATTAAGCCGAAAGGGGGGTGATTATCCAATGTGCTTAGACCCTTGTTAATTCATTTTAACCCACTTAATTAAGCTTACAATATTTTACCTTTTTAATGCTTCTTTTATTCGTGCGCCACTGTAGGATTAGATCTGGATCGAGTGCTGTTGTCTGATCTTCCTAACTTACACAGTGATTATTCCAAAGGGGGCACAGACTCTTAATGTTAATTTTAATATATGATTTATTTGAATCTGGAGCTACCATTCAGATCAAACATTGCTTGGGCGCTACCATCCGATCGCTCGGACTTGCTCACTATTTAATTTAAATCTTGACCCATGTTGACATATTTTAAAGTTTTGACTCTTCAATAAGAGTGCAACCATTGGATTGGATTTCAGTCGAGCATTGCCCTCCAGATTTGCCAAGTTTCATGAATTTTAATCACTTACTACCTTAGGTGATAATCCTTTTTAGACCTTTTGACTTTATCATTTGGGTTTCTTTCAAAGGCGCATCCATCGGATTTAGATTTTAAAGATGTGCTACCGTCTGATTAAGCCTAAGACACAATCTATTTACTTTTGACCATGGTTTTGACTTTTGACTTATCTTTTGGTTGATCTTATTAATGCATCATCATCTCATTACCTTTGGATCAAGCACGACCCTTGGATTAAATCTAAGGTGTTCTTTTATTAGTCTATTGGGGTGCATACCCTTAGGTTTTAATTAAATTTTGATTTTAACATTAGGCTAGTGCTTTTGAATTTTAGTTTTTAGACCATGATGATTTATTTGACCCTCTTTTTAAAGTATAAAGCTATTTGGACCTTAGGGTATAATGATTTATTTAATCCTTAGTGGCATACTTTTGAGTCTTAGGTATTTATGTTTTAACATTGGATTTAGACCTTAGGGAAGCTTTACTTATGAAGGTCAATTATTAATAAAACTTGCCATAAACCTTATTAAGACAATTAAACAATTATTAAAAGGGTGTCTACCTAATCAATGACCAAGATTTAGACTCATAAAACCAATTCAATGAAAAACTTAGATACTCACACTAATTTGAAGAAGCGACCAGCATTATGGATACTTTGATTGAAACCAAAAATTTAAATTTGGGGGTTTCAAAGTTGAGTCAAATTTAGCTCCAACAATCTCCTCATTGAGCGCTTAGATCAAACAACCACCGAAGTGGACCTTATTCTAAAATCATTGTTGCAATCCATTTCCCAAATTAAATTTTGGACCATTACTAAAAATAGTAACTCCTAAAATCCCACATCTATTTTTAGTAACTGAGTAAAATAGGGCTCACAATGGCAAGTGATACCTGTGGATAAAAGGAGCTAGAAATTGCCACAATATTGGATAATATGCAAAAATCCCATGACTGCTTTACCACTACAAACCACACCATAAGATAAGAGATTCAAGAGCTTCGAACAGATCAGGATACCACTAGAATGCACTTAGAAAAATAACTTACAGTGGTGGAGACACAAATGCAAGGTACTCTCATATCTAAACACCAAGCTAAAAACTCTAAACGAGGTCGAAGAAAGTTAATAGAAGACAAAATAAGGGGAGCTAAAGACACTCACTATGACAGTGATCCGACCTTCAAAATGCCTAAATTACATTTTCCTAAGTTCAGTGGAAAGGATGTCAATGGGTGGTTATATCGAGTTAATTAATTCTTTAGACTCCACAATGTCCCTATATATCATCGAGTTCAAATGTCTTCCTTCTTAGAATCTAAAGCCTTAAATTAGTTCAAATGGCTACGAGCCACTAACCCTAATCTATATTAGGAGGTCCCAACTACTCATACGATTTGGCCCTAATGACTATGAAGACTTTACAGGAGCATTGACAAAGCTGAAACAAACTATCACAGTTCATGATTACCAAATAGGATTCGAGAAATTGGCCAATAAAATAAGGGGCTTGAATGAGGGATTTTTTATGAATTGTTTCATGAGTGGGTTGAAAGATGATCTCCAGGCTAAAGTAAAGATGTTTAAACCACAAAACATGATGGAGGCTATCAGTTTAGACCAATTGGTCAAATCTAAACTCTAAGCTCAATGACGGACACCACAATTTTCTCAAGCTCGACCTCCCTTTCCTCCTCGGTTCCAAAATAATATTGATAATATAGCTAAGATGGATGCACGTCACACCCAAGGGCTATGTTATAATTGTGATGAAAATTTTGTGAAGGGGCATAGATGTGCAAATAAGAGATTATTCTTAATAGATGCAAAGGAACTCGATAGCAGTGACTATAGTGATGAGGAGAGTGACACAGCTAAAGCACCAACTCAACAGGAAGAGGAAACCCAAGAACCTCAAGCAAAAATTTTAGTCCATGCTCTTGCCAGGGTTACCACTCCACAAACCATGAGAGTTGTGGGTGTTTTCAAAGGTCAACGTCTTACTATTCTTATTTATTTAGGTAGTACACAACTTTATTGATCCTTGAGTTGTTAAGCAGGACAATTTCTATATACACACATGCAATTCCTTTGAAGTCATGGTGGTAAATGGAGGCACTTTACCCTGTAAAGGTAAATGTTGCAATGTTAAGATAAATATGGGGGATTACTCAAACAAGAAATGTTTGCCCTCTAATTAAGAGGATGTGACATTGTGTTAGGTTCCCAATGGTTCAGCACCTTGGGCACTATCAATCAGAATTTTGTAGAACTATGGATGCAGTTTTCACAACATGGACAAACACACCCTCCGTGGTACCAAAACATGCCCTTCCCAAATTGTTAGTTCCAATTGTATGGATAAATTGTTGAAAAAGTCATCTCACGGGGTCATTGCATAAATATTTTCAATTCAACCAAGCACTTCCACAGTGGATCAAATTCCAATATATTTACAACTTGTTCTAACCAAGAAAAATGGTGTTTTTTCAGAACCTACTACCCTGTCATCTCATCGCTCACATGACCATGCTATTCCACTACTACCAAGTCATGCACCACCCAATATTAGACCGTATAGATATCCTCATGCCCTCAAGTCTAAAATCGAGCATATGGTACAAGAATTGCTCAAAGTTGGTGTTATTCAACCAAGTACCAGCCCTTACACTTCTTCAATTTTACTAGTTCGCAAGAAGGATGGCTCGTGGTGATTGTGTATAGACTACCGTGATCTCAACAAAATTACCATCAAGGATAAATTCCCCATTCTGGTAGTGGATGACTCGCTGGATGAATTACATGGAGCTATGTACTTATCCAAGTTAGAACTTCATTCTAGCTGCCATAAAATCAGGCTCAATGATAAGGTGAAAGCTGAATGTAGGGTGACGGCGTGCCAGACTAGATGGTACAAATGAAATTGATATAAAACAATGTTAAGTCCTACGAATACAAGAAATCAATGCACGAAGGAAACGATGCATAGACAAGATGTAAGCAAACAAAGACAAAGAAGGACCTATTTTATTAATGTTGATTTTGATTTGATTACAATACATCCCCCATTTAGGGCTTAGAATGTTTGATACAGTTCATTACATCAACGGATGGTACACTTCCAGTGTCTTCCACGTGCCTCACATTCGAAATGGGTGGGCCAAAGGTTGCCACCGTTTGCATCCGTGTGTTCATGTGTTCCTTGCTGCCCCTATAGTGTTCCTATAGGTGAGATCCTACACTTAAAGAAATAGCAAATAGTTAATAGCATATGCGGATAGAGGGAAAAACATGCAATCCCCAGGGCCTCCGACTAGTGAATACATAAAATAGCAAAACGATGGTCAGAATATGTCATAATGAATTCAAATTTTATAGAAGAATATAAACAACATTAGAGACACATTGCAAAAGGAATAGTCAAGAAATCATGCATGGATTTCTAATCGCTCCGAGGTGGGACGATTAGGACTATCAAAAACATGCAAAAGCAACCTTGCAAATGTCCAACCCAGAGGCCTCCAAAACTCCTAAAAACTTGGGGTTAGGATAAAAATGGCATTTTGGGATGACCCAAAATGTCAGATTTTGCAGATTATACCTATATTGTCCCGTATCTGAAAGCGCTCCTTGTATGATAGTAAACACGTAAAATGATAAAAACAAGGTCAAAATAGGTCAGAATGCAATGAAACTTGAAAAGAAGCATAAGTAAGCCAAATAGAACATAATGCAAAAATAATAGTAGATCAATTCTTCTTGGATTTCTAATCACTCTGAGGTGAGACGATTAGGACTACAGCAGTTTGGGGGCGCCCGGGGGCAAGACACCCACCGTTTGGGGTCTGGTTTTGACACCAATCCACTTGGGATGGGTCCAAAACCTCCTAGGGGTTATTTCAATGAATTTGGTGTGGGATTGTGGCTGATTGCTTGGGTTTTGGGTCGGGATTACATTCCTAGTGTTCACCCGATAACCTCTCTCCCAAAAGAGAAATTATGGATGTAGGAAACACAAAGGGGAATGGGGGCACAATTTGGTAGCACTCCGTTGCTCCAAATGCTCCCACCCTAATCTCTTATTTGGGGTGAGGAGGCTCACCCTTTTATAGACCTAGGATCTCTCTCTTTGAATGCACATGCGAGGGTGCCACTTGGCTTGCCATGCATTTTTTGGGAGAGAAGATTCCTCCTTGATTTAGAGTCTCCTTGCATGAGGCCTCCATGATCAGGGCATGCTTGACTAAAGTCCCTCTCTCAGATTTGAAACCGTTCCTCACAATTGCATGCTCTGGAGGCACAGTTAAGTGGTAGATCTATCGAGGTTTGACTTTTTTCCAGTCAAACCTGCTACTCGTCCCACCCTTGGACGATTGCTGCTAATCATCCCGGGGTGAGGCAAATAGGATCCTAATCGTCCCAGGGTGGGACGAATAGGGAGCAAAGTGCTTAAAAGGTTCCAAATTGACCTCTGACCTTCCAAAACTAATTTGGGAGTGGTTAGGACCACTTTTTAACCTCTGGAGGCTACCCTAGGGGGTATGTATGCCAACTTGATAAGTGCTTGTAGCCACATAATTGGGTTGGTGTTGTTTTGGTGTCTACAGATGCCCCTTTTTGGGATGCGTTGTGTGTGGCGCAGTGCTGAGCAAAAATAGGTGACCAAAGCACTTAATGATTAGGGTTTCTTAGTAACCTAACCAACTTTTGATGCCCCAAGTATGAAAAGGGCAAGCATTCTTGAATCCTTTCTTCTGATGATCTAAGGATCTTAACTCAAGTGTAACCTTTTTTGGTGAGGTGTACTTGATCTTGGACATTGTTTAGTCATGAATAGGCAAAGGGCGCAACCTTTTTTTTGAGGAACCTTGTCTTCATGCTTGTAGAATGCCAAGTGTTTGTTCAGCTTGTGATTATTGCTTGTTTACTGAAGGAGCGTGATTGTATTTATCAGTGATTCTTTGAATGCATGCCATTTCCTTGATTGGGTGTGTATTTTTTTATTTGGTGACTAAGTGTGACTTCCCCCTCAAGTGATGAATCGATGAGGGAATGAAAAAAATGAGAAAAGCGACGAGTCACTTGACCCCATATGACGTTTTTAAGGGTGCCTTTAGTTGTTTTTATTTAAACGAGTGCAGTGTTTCAACAATCAAACCTATTTTTGGTGGGTTTGAACCCTTTTTGTTGACGCCTATTAGGGTAGAAATTATCGAAAGGCCATCCTCCCATGGAGCGGTTTGGATATGGTAGCCTTCTTAGGGAGTAGGATAGTGATAATTTGTGGCCCCGACATCGGTTTTTCATGCCAAGAATGTCAGGTGCAAAGGCACCTTTATTCGGCAGATTTATTGTTGTTTTTTGGTGGGTTTTGACCCTTTTTGTTGACGCCTATTGGGGTTGAAATTGTCGAAAATCCATCCTCCCGTGGAGCGGTCCGGCTATGGTAGCCTTCTCAGGGAGTAGGATAGTGATAATTTGTGGCCCCGACATTGGTTTTTCATGCCAAGAATATCAGGTGCAAAGGCACCTTTATTGGGCAAAGTTATTGTTGTTTTTGGTACATTTTTTGGATTTTGTTTTTGTTGCTTTATTTTCTGCTCTGTAATCGTCCTAGGGTGGGACAAATAAAAATTTGGAAATCTTCCCAGGGTGGGATGAGCGCTAGCTAGAGTGCTCATCCTAGGGTGGAATGATTACAGGCCCAACAGCCTATAAAAATACCAAATCTTGTTTTTGGGCTCATTTGCAACATTTTTTTCTTGGTGTTTTGGAGCTGTGGGGAGGAGTGCGAGTTTGCGTAGCGGAGCGCTGTCGAAATTTCATGGACACCATGAGTGCGAGAACCGGATCTTCGAGCGGAGGAGCCGAAGTGAGACCGGTATGATGTTCCTTCCTTCTTCTTGTTATTTTTTTTTGCTTTATATGAAG
The DNA here is from genome assembly GCA_028583015.1 of Wollemia nobilis. Lineage (NCBI taxonomy): Eukaryota > Viridiplantae > Streptophyta > Pinopsida > Araucariales > Araucariaceae > Wollemia > Wollemia nobilis. Next base: position 4,841,698 of record JAQPPZ010004166.1, read on the forward strand.
TTAAAAAACTTGCACATAATTGTTTTTATTTAGTGTTATTTTGTTTTTATTTTGTGTTACTTTGTTTTTATTTTGTGTTAATATTAATATCGAAACCCTAGTATTAATTTTTGTGTTGTATTATGTTTTTTTTTTTGTTCACCTTAAGGTCAAAACCCTAGGTTGATTTTGTTTGTTTTGTTTTATTTTTTTGTTCACACTTAAGGTTAAAAACCCTAGGTTGATTTTGTTTGTTTTTATTGTTGTTTTTTTGTTCACACTTAAGGTTAAAAACCCTAGGTTGATTTTGTTTGTTTTTATTGTTGTTTTTGTAGTTCACATTAAGGTTAAAAACCCTAGGATGAATTTGTTTTATTGTTTTAATTTGTTTTTGTAGTTCACATTAAGGTTACAAACCCTAGTATGATTTGGTTTGTTTTGTTTGATTTTTTTTTGTTTTTAGTTCACAGTAAGGTTAAAAACCCTAGTATGATTTGGTTTGTTTTGTTTGAGTTTTTTTTGTTCATACTTAAGGTGAAAAAAAAACCCTAGTATGAGTTTTATGTTTTTGTTTGATTTTTTTGTTCATACTAAGGTTGAAACCCTAGGATGAATTTGTTTTATTGCATTTTGTGTTCTTGATTGTACAGTTTATTTGATTGATCTGTACTTTGGCTGTACAGTTCTGTACTTTTGTTTTTCTGTAATTTGTTTTTCGTCTATACATGTTATTTGAATGTTTTTGGTTAAATTAAGGTTGAAACCCTAATTTGTTTTTTTGTTGTATTGTGTTTGTGTTTTGCAGGTTGTTTTGATTTGGCATCACAAACCGACTGTGTTCTCTAATGCCTAGGAGGCGCTGACAGTTGCGGATTGGGAGTGGCTTAATGCCCTTGGGCTCAAGTAGGTGACATGTTTGGAGCTTGTGGTGGGGGATCGGGCATATCTGACTGCCTTGATCAATTTTTGGGATCCCCGCACCAACACTTTTCATCTCCCAACAAGGGAGATGACGGTTACTTTGGAGGACATGTATCATATTCTATGGATTTTGATAGACGGACTGCCCATTCAAATGACTCCCCGTGATCAGTGGATGGCGGTGCTAACACGGTGCTTTGGGTAGGTAGTGGAGATGGAGGTGGATAAGGCTATGAAGAGGGCAGAGGCAGACTACCTGATTGGCAGGATTCTGGTGCGTTGGTGGCTAGAGAAGGGCACTTTGGGGGTGATGCATGTGTTGCTCATGACCCTCATCTCCAATATGCTGCTTCCTGACTCCTCGAGTATGAGGTTCCCTTAGAACTTGATCGAGGTGGTATTCATACTGGTGGAGTGTCCGATAGAAGTGCCACTTATTATGAGGTGGGGTTAGACATTATTGGCACAGCTTTACGATGAGCTGTACGAGGTCCGCTACCAGAGGCAAAAGGGGATCGGGTGCAGCTATCTTTTGCAGTGCTAGGGGTGGTAGCACATAGCTGTGGAGCGGCCGTAGGGATTGCCTTGGACCACTCAAGGTGAGATGGTGGACAAGGATATTGGGTATGCTGCTCTATGGTAGAGGTCAGAGGAGCAGGGGTAGAGTCAACGGTGGGCAGCTACCGTAGGGCACTATACTGATGCCTTCTCTCATCTTGCTCTGGAGGAGGTGTTTTGGAAACCATACTAGGATTGTCCAACCTGGCCTGAGGCTGGAGAGTGGCTCCGGTAGGTGCATAGGGGGATATGGTTGATCGGTGACGTGGGATAGAGCAGGAGTACTTCTCGTACATCTAGGTGACTCGACATTTTGGGGTGCACCAGGGATTGCCTGGTGAGCCTTTGATCTATTAGCATCGGGGCGACGAGAGGACTCTAGCCTAGCCAATTATTGAGTTGTTGGGTGAGGAGTATGATGCAGTGATTTATGTCCCTAATGTGGACAATGTCAGGGTTACTATAGAGTACGACGAGTGTTGGATGATGCAATGATGGCAGGGTGAGGGGCCTCTAGGAGGTTCAGATGCGGCAGTAGTAGGTGGTGGGGGTGCAGAGGCACTGATGGAGGGTTGGGGGGATCCACTCGATGATGTGGATATGGTGGAGGTGTATGACTTCGTTGGGGAGGATTTAGGGGTTCTGAAGTAGCCAGATACACACGACATCCCAGAGCAGTGGGTGCTGGAACATCATGTCATCCCGGAGATGCCCATGCTTTAGGCAGTCCTAGGGGATATGGAGGCTAGGTTTCATGCTGAGATAGCATGATTAGAGGATCTACTACGGAGACAAGATGAGGAGCACAAAGTCAAGAGGGATCTCCTACGGGCTCAGTTGGTGCAGCGGGATGACGCATTGGCTATGTACCATCGATGGGATGTGGAGTGGGGTTGGTGTCGGGTGGAGTTGGAGGCCGATATTATCCACCTCGGGGGATAGTTAATTGAGCTCACTAGAGGTGGATCATCATACTGTATGAGAGGCACTGATACTGAGCAGTCTACATCCTCTCATCTCAGGCAGGTGGGTGAGGGTAGCTTTAGTGGGCATGATGCGAGGGCTGGCAGCAGTCGCCCTAAGAGGTCCCATAGGACCCACACCACTAGGGGTAGTTCCAATCGCATCGATCCTATGTGATTATGGTGGTCGACTCCCTAGGCTTTGGGGATTTTGAGTTTTTGGATTTTTGTGAGGTCAGAGGACCTTTTTATTGTAGCCTGAGGGTATTTTTGACTTAATATATACATGACTCTCTTTTTGGATTATTTATTTGTTATGGTTTATTGCTCTTTTATGCACATTTATTTATGTTTATGTATGCATATGTTGTTATGACTACGGATGATGTTAGTTATATGATATGGATGTATGCATATGGAATGGATGGAATGATTTGTTGGTATGCAGGTGGTTGCACCATAGATTGTACAAGATTAACTGGCTTTTTGTACTATGTGATTACTTTATGAAATAACTTTGTATTTGTAATTTTTTTTTTGTTATTTCTGATGGTGTTAATGAAATGTACGACAATTGTTTTAAAATGTAGTTAAGGTTTTTCTAAGACTCAACTGCTTTAACTAACTAATCAAGACTGTACATTATCTTACAAGACTTTTGAACAAGGTACGAATCAAACTTGAGTTTGACCAAGTTATTTCACATCCTTGTGTGTGCGATTGAGTTCGTTTATGTGGTATTCATAAGGATACCGCCAGTGCCAGGCAGGCTATCCACCAAACATGTACTGAGGATCACCTAATTAGCTCCACTAATTCCTTTTCTATATTTAGTAAGATTTATCTATGATGCAATCTAGAATACCATAAGCTAGCTCATCCACATGCAAACATTGGTCTACACACACACAAAGCTAATGTGATAGACATATCGTCATGCGTTTAGGATACCACCATTGCCAGGTAGGCTATCCACCAAACCCGTAATGAGGATCACCTAAATGGTTTTTCAAATGCTAATAATTCTAGGGATTCAAGCTTGGGCGTCTTTCGGTTGCTCAACTTGTTGGGATGCTTGCTCTCATACATAGTGATGAAAATCACTGTTTATTTTTCTCTTTTTCTTTTTGTTTTTTTTTCTTGAGCAAGGGGTTTGAGTAGTGGTGATAACCATTGTTATTATTTTTATTGTTGCATTTTGAGGATTTAGATTTGGCATGTTGATTTCCAAGTTGAGCTTGTGGGTTTTTGGCTCATGAGTGGCATTGATCTTTTTGGCCTTGGGGATGACTACCCATCCTGTTTAGGGATGTGTAGTACGAATCCTTATGACTTTGGGGCTCAAAGGTGGTTGGGAATTTTCTTTGGAATGACATTGATCCTTTTAGGCCTTGGGGATGACTACCCATCCTTCTTAGGGGTGTGTAGTACAAATCCTTACGACTTTGGGGATCAAAGGTGTTTCAAGATTTTTGATGGTGGACTTTTGGGATTTTTCTTGTGAATGGCATTGATCTTTTTAGGCCTTGGGGATGACTACCCATCCTTCTCATGGATGTGCAGTACGAATCCTTATGAATTTGGGGACCAAAGGTGTTTGGAATTTTTGATAGTGGTGAAAACCACTATTTATTTTGGGGAATTGGATGGGGAAGAGCTTGTCCTTTTGTCAATTCTTAGCATTCTTGAATCATTCGCACAGGGGGATGAGTAGGATAACCTTTCACCTATGGTACCCTAGACTACTTTGTAGGTTTCTCTTGCGTTCACACAACTTGGGAATTTTCAAGTGTTTTAAGCTTGTGTTGGGATGTGATGTAACAAGGCGTGATCCAAGTAAAACTCTACCTTGTAAAAATCGGTCTGACTTCGTACAACATTTGACCAAAAATCTAAAGATAGCTGAATGAAGGAAAACCCTAAAGACATTAGCAGAAAATTGACTATGATATGGCACAAATGTAAAGGGTGTTATTTTGATGGATCTTTTTGCGAAATGGACTGAATTTGGAAAATGATGGAATTTTCGAGCAATTATAGTCTATGGTGCTTTTGACAAGTATGACCAGCAAATATGCAATGTATGTATGCGATGCCTAATGCAGCTTTTTTTTTTTTTTTGTGTTTTGATTTTTTAAGAGTATGCATGGAAGTGAGATGCAATTTTTTTTTTTTGTTTGTTATTTTTTATTATTTTGTTGTTTTTGAATATTCGTTAGGGTTGGTTTTTCCCGAATGGGTGCGGACCAAGTGATTCTTACGGATCCTTGGAGGTTTTGACCAAAGGGATTATAGACACCTTCGGGGCATTTTGGTTGACCAAGCGATTGTGGGAATCCTTGGAGATTTTGGTTTGACCAAAGGGATTATGGATACCTTTGGGGCGTTTTGGGGTTGACCAAGCGATTGAGGGAATCCTTGGAGATTTTGGTTTGACCAAAGAGATTATGGATACCTTTGGGGCATTTTGGGGTTGACCAAATGATTGAGGGAATCCTTGGAGCTTTTGGTTTGACCAAAGAGATTATGGATACCTTTGGGGCATTTTGGGGTTGACCAAGCGATTGTGGGAATCCTTGGAGCTTTTGGTTGACCAAGCGATTGCTGGAATCCTTGGAGCTTTTGGTTGACCAAGCGATTGCTGGAATCCTTGGAGCTTTTGGTTGACCAAGCAATTTTTGGAATCCTTGGAGCTTTTGGGGTGGGCTATGGCTCTCTAAATGTTGAATGGCCTCAAATGACTGATGTTCAAGGGTTCTAGTTCCTTGATTCCTTCAAGAGAGGCGAGCCGATATGTTCCAAGTCCTATTTTACTATCGATTACATAAGGACCTAACCAATTTTCCATGAAATTATCCCTTAAATGGGGTGGCAAGTTAGAATTTTGTTGGTTCTCTTTTAAGACCATGTCACCAACCTGAAAGTCCCTCAGGTGAACTTTCATGTTATATGCTTTCTTACGTTGCTCTTGATAGATATGTAAATGCTCGAGAGCATTGATGCATTGTTCATAGAGCAATGTAAGTTGGTCTAACCAGGCTTGCCATGTAGTGTCATCATCGATGAACTCTTGCATTGATATGTGCAGGGAGGGTATTTCCAACTCGAGAGGTATGACTGCCTCGGAGCCATACACTAGTGAAAATGGAGTTGCCCTAGTGGGCGTCTAAATGCTAGTGTGATATGCCCATAGGGCAAGTGGTATTTGGATGTGCCAATCCTTATGATTATCTATGACCATATTTTTAAGGATGGCAACTAGCATTCTATTTGATGCCTCTGCTTGCCCATTTGCCTATGGATAATAGGGTATCAAAAAACTATGCTAAATTTTGTACTTTTTTGTCAAAGCACGCACATCTTTGTTCTTAAATGACGTCCCATTATCCAAGATGATTTTGGATGGAATACCAAAATGACATATGATGTTATGTAAAATAAACTCCACAATGCGGGGCCCAGTTGTAGAGGTAAGCAGAATTGCTTCCACCCACTTGGTGAAGTACTCTATGGCCGTTATGATGAATGTGTGATGACCTGATGACGTAGGGGAGATATTTTCGATGAGATATAGGCCCCACTACAAAAATGGCCAAGCCGATTGGATCGGTTGTAAGTCCTAGGAAGGTACATGTGTCAAGTTAGCATGGTGTTGACACTTCATGCACTTCCGCACATATGTGCAAAAATCTTACTCTAAAGATGTCCAATAATAGCCCATGCGAAGAATGCACTTTGCGATGGCCATACTACTGAAGTGGCCATCGCATGTACCATCATGGGCTTGGGTGATCACCCAAGTGGACTCCTACTGGTCCAAGCAATGGAGGAGTATCCCTTCATAGCTCCTACAATACAAAGTTTCTCCTAGCAATACAAGCTTCATCGCTTTCTATTTGAGTGATCTTTTTACGACATGCAACAATCCAAGTGGGAGGCTACCTAACTTGAGATAGTATTGTATGGGTGTGTACCAATCTTGCTGATCAGAAACCTCGACAGTATGAACGACTGATCCCTCTTGAAATTTATTCCTAGCAAAAGTTGAGCGGGAAAGAACTTGTAAAAATAGCATTGTGTTGCTATTAAGAGGAGTTGGGGAGAACAAAGACCCCTAGTTGGCGTGTTTTAGACTATCATGGATTTGAGAGAACCTATCCTAAGATGGTTTAATATGGATCATGTGGATTCTTGGCATTATGTCAGAGCTTGCATGCTCCATCACGGATTGTGATAATGTTTTGACTTGAATGGTTGTCATCTCACCAGAAGGGTCTTGTGGGATTAGTGACCCCAAGGAGGCCATAGTGTTTGCAAAATGATTCGATGATCGAGGGAGTGCCTCGATGTCATACCATTCAAGTTTTTCTAGGAATTTATCCACAAGGGCTTTGTAGGCCTTCAAAACTAGGCATTTGCATTCGAATACCCCTTTCACTTGGTTGACAATTAACAGTGAATCACCAAATATGTTCAAGCATTTGATGTTCATGGTGATGGTTTCATGAAGACCTATGAGCAAGGCTTTGTATTCAGCATTGTTATTGGTGCACGAGAAATCAAGTTTAAATGATAAAGACATTGGAGCCCCTTGTGGTGTGAAAAATATGATTCTCGTGCCACCCCCTTTCTCACATTTAGAACCGTCAAATAATAAGGTTATGTCGACCTATGACTCAGGCTCTTCAGAATCTAGCGATTTTGATACTTGGAAGACCCCATCATTTGGGAGCTCTAAGGTCAGAGGTTGGTCGTCTTCGAGAGGAGCCTCTACTAGTTGATTAGTGATGACTTGACATTTAATGGACTTTTGTCCAATGAATTCGATGTCAAACTCCGTCAACAACATGATCTATTTTGTCGTACGACTACTGTGATAAGTACGACTCATCATGTATCACAATGGATTCTACTTAGACACAACATACATTGTATTTCTCAGCATGTAATGGCGTAGCTTTTTGGTTGTAAATACCACTACCAAGCATAGCCTCTTAATGTATGTATAGTTAAGTTCATAACTGACCAGGGTGCAGTTAAGATAGTAATTAGCTTGTTCTTTATGTAATTCATTTTTTTGGGCTAGCATGGCGCACAGTGCCACCTCGATAGCTGAGATGTATATGTAGAATGAAACTCCTGGTCTAGGTGGTTCCAACACTGGCGATGAAGCCAAGTATTTTTTGATGTCGTCGAAGGTGGACTAGAACTCATCATCCCAATGAAATGCTACCCCCTTGTACAATAATTTATTCATGGGTCAGCACTTATCAGATAACTGCATTATGAAGTGCTTGATCAACACGACCTTACCCTGCAAGCTTCTTAGCTACCTGATGGTGGTTGGGGGAAGCATCTCAAGGATTAAATTGACTTTGTTTGGATCTACCTTGATGACTTGTTTTGAGACTATGAAACACAAGAGTTTTCTAGATGTGACGCCAAATACGCACTTCTTGGGGTTTAGCCTAACTTTGTGTTCGATGATGCGATCAAGGATCTTGCATAAGTCATCGAGATGATCTGGGCACAAAAGAGATTTGGCCAACAAATAATCCATATAATCTTCCAAAGTTTTATGCATGTGATCATGGAAGATGTATGTCATAGCGCGTTGGTAGGTGGCATCAACATTTTTAAGGCCAAAGGGCATGAATTATAACAAAATGTCCCCCAAGGCATTGTGAATGTCATATTTAGTTGATCATCAGGATTGATACGAATTTGGTTGTATTTCGAGAAATCATCCATGAGGGAAAGCATTTCGTGGCCTGTTGTAGTGTCTACCAATGCGTCGATGCTAGGCAAGGGGAAATCATGCTTGGGACTCACTTTATTTAAATCTCAAAAATTGGTGCATATGCGAATCCTCCTATCTGGATTTTTTATGGGTGCCATGTTAGACAACCATGGTGGATAATCCACGCAGATGACAAACTATGCATCCAACAAATTTTGTAGCTCATCTTTGACCATTAAGGCCACTGTTGGGTGCATCTTATGTAGCTTTTGCTTAACTGGCTTGACTGTCGGATCAAGCGTTAAATTATGTGTGACTAGCTACAGATCTAGCCCCAACATGTCTTTGTAGGTCCATGCAAAAACATCCTTCTTCTCTTTGATAATGGTAATGTAATCGACTTGCTCTTCGGGGGATAGACTTACCCCTAGCTTGATGATTTGTGGATTCATTGGATCAAAACCGATGTCTACATCAATCGTCTCTTTGACTGACATGTGGGATCCATCCTCCAACTGGTGTGGATTCAGTAATAGGTGGATATCATTCATTAAATTTAGATCTGCATTGGGAACGTCGGGTTCCTCTTTAGCATGGAATATATCCTGAGGCTATCCTGGGGTGAAATGGAACATCCCACCGCAAGGCCAGTACTCTAATGGGGATGGTGGTGAGTCAGCATGATCCCAGTAGATGGCATATAGGTCTAGATACAATGGTCATGTTGAATCGGTTGGGTTATGGATGGGGGTGGTTAAATCAATGGAGATCATGTTGATGGAATTAATTTGGTCTCCATTACCATGTGGGTGTTGAATTGGACATTCTTGGTGATCCTTGCAGCCCGTATCTGGCTCTTTGGGTACTGGCACAAAAGGATCAGCCCTATGCATGGATAGAAGGATAGAGTCTGCCATTGGCACTGATGGCTCTATAGGGTCTCTAGGAGGGAGGTGCTCCCTGTATGCCCAAAGTGGTGGATGAAGCAGTTGGTTTAGCTGTTCTTGATTTAAATGCCACCTATGCCTTGGCCCCATGTTTAGATGTTCAAAAATACCCTCGATGTCTATGGGGTATTCTTGTTGCCTCATATGGTTGAGATATGCCATCTCAGTATCATCCTCATAGTCCTTATCAAAGATCCATAGGCATTTATTAGCTTCAACAATTGTTTTCTCTTCTTGTTGGTATAGCCTCCCACTAGGTGTTTCATGATCACTTGGCCTTATGGATGACATGGGAGGTTCATTTTGTTTGAGCAAGTTGATTTTGTCCCATCTGAGTTGTTCCACTCTCTGTGGGAGGGCTAGATTATTTTGAGGTGGCAATTGCTCGATTGGAGCATTCAAGGGTAACATTACCTCGAAGTTCTCCTGATAGTCTTCTATGGGAATCACTTGCGAGTGATTGCTATCAGATTCAAAATGGTACCAAGGTGCTACCTCATACTCTAACTCATCTTCAAAAGATTCTCCTTAATCTTGTTCATATCCCTCTTGGAGGTTATCCTTTGAACTTTCCCCTTTCTCGATCAAAGGGGAAGGGTTGTTGAGGTCAACAAGGTTTGTTGTTAACCATGGGAGATAGTCCTCCATTGTGTATGTTGTGTTGGGATTGGTATATGGATCTTGTGCCAATCCATCCTTTTTGCCTAGCCCTAGGCCTTGCATGTTTTCTACAAAGATGTCAAGGGGCAAAGGGTGGTTGAACCCTACTCCTGATTTATCGTATGGCATATGATATCTTGGTTGACAAATAATGTGCATTCCTTGTTCGTATCTGCCCAATCCATATCCATGCCAATTACATTGGTCTAAGTATTTCAAGGTGAAGTCCAGGTTGGACAGATAGTAAACATTCTCAGAAAATGGCTCTTCATCCTCTTCCTCTTGTAGGTAAGGTTTGATGTCGTTGTCGAGGCCCCCATATACAAAGTTTGTCTGATTTGGTGGGTAGCCTAAACGAAAGATAGTGCCAATGGGGAGGCAAGGTCTCCCATGTCTTGCATAGATTTGAGTGTAGGTGTTGCCACTATGTTCTACACTAGATACTCCCCTAGGCCTGTATTGGCCATTTTGATAGTAATCATCAGCAGTTGAGGGGGATGGAATGAGAGTTCTCCCTGAGTCCACTCCATGTTGGGTGAATTATGTGTCTCAACTTCCATTCATCCTCGATAAATATGGTTGAGAATAATGGTGGTGCCTCATCTAGGGACTTCTTCTCATTGTCCTTCGGTGTGGCCACCATAGGTGGTGTTTTTGGTGAAGGGACAAACGATGAAGATGGGCCAGGTCGATTACTTGAGGGACTCAATAGTGGGGATGTAGGCAGAATCGAACCCTAAGTGGAAGGATTCAATTGAAAGTCCAAATGTGTCGATGGGAGGGTCGATTGTGGCATCAATTGTACCACATTGCAAAACTTGAAGGGCTCTAAGTCTGCTAGGACTACATGTACTTGCCCTTCATGTGTGTACTTGAGGCACTAATGGGATATCAAAGGGACACACTTCATGTCCCTGATCCAAGGCCGACCTAGCAAGATATTGTAGGCCATATCACCCTCAAGGATGTGACACAACGTAGTAATGGTCTTTTGTCCTACTTGGATGGGCAGGACAATTGTGCCAATAGTCGAGCATAATGCATCATTGAATGCTCGAAGAGTGTAATTGGATGCCACAATGTGGGATGCTAGCAGCTTAAGGTGTTTTAATTTCGTAGATGTGATTATATTGTTGGACGAGCCAGTGTCCACCAACACCATCTTGAATGGAATCCTGTTGACCCGCATGATGATGTGTAGGGGTGGATCCACCATATCACTAGTCATCGATTTTAGTTCATATTCCCTGAAGGTTATGAATGGTTCTGTACATTGTCTCACATGTCCCACAAAGTTGAAATAATTGGGTTCCTGGGGCTGTAGCTCAATGGCTTTGAGTATCTCCATTAGAGCTTTCCGATGGGGTGGTGATTGTTGGATGAGCTCATAGATGGAGAGCCTAGATGACATGGTCCTTAAACTCTGAGTAAGCTTGGTATGAATCGTGGCCACTGGTCTAGGCAGGGGAGGTTGCATAGGGTTTTGTGGAGGTTATGATGTTGATGGAACATCTCCTATAGCTACAGTGGGTGTAGTCATGTTTGGGTATCTTTTGTTCCACGTCATGATGCTTATCATCCCTATGTACCCTTGCATTGGGAAGTTTTGTGTCACCTCATTCACATGTACAGTCTTTGTCTACGCATCATGGGTAGGTAATGGGTCTTTGAAGATGTCCATCTGTTGGTTGCTCAACGCTACGATATTGTCCACCACAAGCGTCTTGTTGTCTATCAAGTCCTGCACCAAGTTTTTGAATTTCCAACAGGTGAAGATGTCATGTCCTTTTTGCTGATGGAATCTACAATATAAATCCTCCCTATAGCATTTGTTTTTTGGCACATTGGGGTCTATGGGTCAAGTTTCTGGCAAGTTTATCAAGTTTACCGTGAACAAGCAATCAAACAAGGAGTCTCGAGACTCTGTGAATTATGTGAATTGTCGCTTAGGGCGATGCTGCTGATTTTGCTCTTGCTTGTGGTTTTCCTTTTCATAGTTAGAAAGAGGAACTGGCTAATAATTAGACTTTGGGGGCTATGTCATTTGTGTAGGTAGTGGTATAGTTATGGCAACTTGATTGACCGCGATGGGTTTTGATTGTGTGGACCCAATTTTGGCATTTTTGGTCCACTATTTCTTACGTGGCTTGGTAATCTTGTCATATTGAATTTTGATCTCCATAATTATCCCAGCTTGTGCTAGGGCTTCTTCTAGGGTGGCATATTGTTGCAACTACAATAGCATAGATATCGACCTTATGCAACTCTTTGAAAACATCTGAGTCATGTCAACCATGGGAGGGAGGTAAGGCAGCTTTGAAAGAAATGTCCTCCATCGATTCCCATAAGCGGCTATGGTCTCATCATCATACTACTTAAGGCCAGCTAGGTCGCTTAAGGATGCCTTCTTCTTGGTGTTGAAGGCAAAAAATTCAAGGAACGCATCCACTAGCTGGTCTAGATTGTTGATGCTATGCTTCGGCAATTGGGTAAACCAATCCGAGGTAGGGCCTACGAACGTGGTTATAAAAATTCTCAGAAGCAATGCATCATTGTCCTGAATGCCAAAGCATTGACTCAAGAATATCGTTACGTGCTCTTGAGCATCCTCATACCCTCTAAAAATTGCCAATTGAGGCATTTTGAAGTGGTCGGGGTATGGGGGTGCTGAAACTGAAGGATGCACAGGGTGACTGCGGAGCTGGCGTAAGGTGGGCTTTTAGGGCCCTGAAGTCTTGGTCTCCAAAGACTCTAAGCATTCTAACAGTGCTTTGTATGCATCAGAGGATTTGATTTCCTCTTCTTTGGTTTGTTCCCATTGTGAATTGTGAGGAACTTGAGGCCTATGGAGGGGTAGTCGGGTAGCGCCCCCCTGCCTTGGTAGGGTGTTTTAGCCCACTCTTCTTCTTGCTCAAATTCCTCATAGGCTTCCTAAGGATTTTTTGGGCATGACCTGTAAACATGGATGGGTGCTCGAGGAAGGAACCCATCATTGGTTCTAGGGGTGGCCTCCCACTCAGGTCTCGAAGGTCTTGGAGGCAACACTTGATAAGTTCGTGGAGACCTGCCTCGCACTAAGGGGTTGTGCCTCTCATAAATATATGTCCTATGCATGCGAGAGGTTGGAATCATCTCATGCATATTGTTCTGGAGCAATTCATCTTTCTGGAACCGAATGTGCTCTTTGTTAAGATGATAAAGTTGCTCTAACTACTGCTGATCTTGCCTAAGCTACATAATTTGTGCTTGGCGGGCGGTATGTTTGGCAAATGCCAAGTCAATTTGTTCTATCGTCCTATGTCTAGGAGGTCTAGATGCCTCTCCTACATGTCTATCTTGGTCGTGGTGATCTAAGATCTCTATGGGTCGCTTTACTCTGTCAAGGTTAGCAGCATTCACCTGAGGCTCTGGCCTCAATAGGTGATCTTAATAATTAGCAAGTGCGGAGGTGCATTGCTCTTGCACGATGTATTGCTCTTGAGGAATGTACTAGTTTTCCTCGTGCTCCATTTCATACATGTGAAAGGGATGGGTGGAGTTAGCTCACCCTTTCTAAAGAGCCTTACACTCTAGATTTGGTCTATTAGTTCTAACAACAATGAGGGGTAGAGGGGGGATGATATAATCATGTGGTTCCTCCTTGTGAACCCTATGGTGTTCTAGCACTTCATCGCACAGTTGCCACTCATAATGAGCATATAAGGGAGCCTTCCCATGTATGTACTCCTGAAAGGGTCTATGTTGAATGGGAGTGCCCCCCAAAGGGGTGCCTTTATAGTCCTTTTCTATAGTGGCATAGTGTGGACCATGTTATAGGTTAGGCTGCCAAGGTGGTATAACCAACTCCTTGGGGCTATAACGGAGGCGACTGGTGCCTCCTTATACACTTTCTACAGCTTCTACCCATGATTGGGGTTGGCTACAGGTATACACCATGGTGGTGGTTCTCTACAAGATATGTATATTTTTATCTCCTTTACGATTTTTTATGCTACACCAAACAAAGGGGACCACACAAACAAAGAAATGATTATCTCATTTATAGATTAAATGTGTGTCCTAAATCTGGTTCAGTGTGTTTTTATTTTTGTTATGCAAATCGTGTAAAGAAAATTTTGTTATTCATGCATATGATGAGGGCTCTTATATCTCCAAACTGGTCACCCCTTCAATATAGCACTGCCAAGCCATTATATCGAACCTCTCAATATACCCTCCCTTACGTGAGGGAAACTATTAGTACGCGAGAGCAGAAAAGTACGTGGAACATAGGCGATACGAAAGGGGAATCACTCTATTTTTGAAACATATCATAGAAGACTTATCCTAATGCACTGGGAATCACCCTCGCTACACTTGGTCAGATTTCATCAGGATTTACATCTAGCAACAGTCACGATCAGGGTTATGTATGCAAAATCCAAACCAAGGTGGTGATGAAATCCACCGTTGGTCTTGATCAAGTGTTGGGGTTTTACGACCAAATCCTTGATGTTAATATTATTACGTAGTGTGTGTGGTTCCTTTTACTTGCGTAAATAAAGAAAACATGCAGAAAAATTTTCTATGCAAGTAAAGAAAACAGAAAAATTGTAGAGATAGAAACAAAAGAACACAGAGGATGTCCAGAAAACCTACCTCTTCTCTGTCCCAACCAGATGCCTCTGATTTTCTGCTCAGAAAATGCACATAGCTCTAATAATCCTAGGGTGGGATGAATAGTAGGTATGTATTCATCCTAGGGTGAGACAAATTTGTATTCATCCCGGGGTGGCATGAATTCCAAGTCTGTATTCGTCATAGGGTGGCACGAGTAGCAGTCCAGTGCCCGAATGAGTAACACCTGCAAGAAAAACACAATATTTTTGATCAAAAACTTGATCCCAATAGCAGGGGATAGGTTCCCACCATGATCGCCACTAAAATATGAACATAGGGTGACGGTGTGCCAGACCAGATGGTGCAAACGAAATTGATATAAAACAATGCTAAGTCCTACGAATGTGAGAAAGCAATGCACAAAGGAAACGATGCATAGACAAGATGTAAGCAAACAAATACAAAGTGGGCCTATTTTATTAATGTTTCTTTTGATTTGGTTATAATAATTCCCCCATTTAGGGCTCAGAATGTTTGATACAGTTCGTTACATCAACGGATGGTACGCTTCCAATGTCTTCTGCATGCCTCACATTCGAAATGGGCGGGCCAAAGGTTGCCGCCACTTGTGTTCATGTATTCATGTGTTCCTTTCTTCCCCTCCAATGTTATTTATGGTGATATCCTACACTTAGATAAACAACAAACAGTTAATAGCATATGCGGATAGAGGGAAAAACATGCAATCCCCAGGGCCTCCGACTAGTGAATACATAAAATAGAAAAATTATGGTCATAACATGTCATAATGAATTCAAAATTTTATAGAAGCATAGAAACAACATCAAAGACACATTACAAAAGGAACAGTCAGGAAATCATGCATGGATTTCTAATTGCTCTGGGGTGGGACGATTAGGACTGTCATAAAACATGCAAAAGCAACCTTGCAAATTTCCAACCTAGAGGCCTCTAAAACTCCTAAAAACTTGGGGTTAGGCTAAAAGGGGAATTTTGGGATGACCCAGAAGGTCATATTTAGTATATTCTACCCATATTTTCCCGTATCTGAAAGTGTTCCCTATATGTTAGTAAACGCATACAATGATAAAAATGAGGTCAAAATAGGTCATAATGAAATGAAACTTGAAAAGCAGCATAAGGAAACCAAATATAACATAATGCAAAAATAATAGTAGAGAATTTTTTTATGGATTTATAATCGCTTCGGGGTGAGACGATTAGGACTATAGTAGTTTTGGGGGCACCCGGGGGAAGGACGCCCACCATTTGGAGTCTGGTTTTGACACCAATCCACTTGGGATGGGTCCAAAACCTCCTAGGAGGTTGTGTCAATGAATTTGGTGTGGTATTATGGCTGATTTCTTGGGTTTTGGGTCAGGATTGCGTTCCTAGTGGTCACCCGATAACATCTCTCCCAAAAGAGAAATTACGGATGTAGGAAACACAAAGGGGAATGGGGGCACAATTTGGTAGCACTTCATTTCTCCAAATGCTCCCACCCTATTCTCTTATTTGGGGTGAGGAGGCTCACCCTTTTATAGACATAGGGTCTCTCTCTTTGAATGTGCATGCGAGGGCACCACTTGGCTTGCCATGCCTTTTTTGGGAGAGAAGATTCCTCCCTAATTTAGAGTATCCTTGCATGAGGCCTCCATGATCAGGGCATGCTTTATTGAAGTCCCTCTCTCAAATTTGAAACCGTTCCTTGTAATTGTATGCTCTGAAGGCACAGTTAAGTGGCGGATCTATTGAGGTTTGACTTTTTTCCAGTCAAACCTGCTACTCGTCCCACCCTAGGATGATTGCTGCTAATCATCTCGGGGTGGGGCGAATAGGATCCTAATCATCCTAGGGTGGGATGAATAGGGAGAAAAGTGCTTAAAAGGTGCCAAATTGACCTCTAGCCTTCCAAAACTGATTTGGGAGTGGTTAGGACCACTGTTTAACCTCTGGAGGCTGCCCTATGGGGTATGTATGCCAACCGGTCAGTGCTTGTAGCCACATAATCGGGTTGGTGCTGTTTTGGTGTCTACATGAGGATATCCTCAAAACTGCATTTTGTACTCATGAAGGTCACTATGAGTTCTTGGTAATGCCATTTGGTCTAACAAATGCTCCTTCCACATTTTATAGTCTTATGAACAACATCTTTTGCCCTCTCCTACAGAAGTTCATCCTAGTTTTATTTTATGATATCTTGGTTTATAACCACTCATGGGAAGAACACCTTATCCATGTGGATCAGACATTACAACTATTGGCACAAAATCAAATTTTTTCTAAGTGGTCTAAGTGTTCGTTTGTTCTAAATGAATTGGAGTATCTAGGACACATTATCTCCAAATATGGCATCAAGGTCGGCCCCAAGAAGATTCACATAGTTTAATACTAGACAAACCTTGCACTCTTAATGGGCTTCAAGGATTCTTAGGGCTTACAGGTTACTACAACAAATTTATTTGTAATTATGGTAAAATAGCAACACCCCTCACATCCATGTTAAAGAAGGACTATTTTACTTGGACGGGGCTTACTGACCAAGCCTTCCTCGAATTGAATCATGCTATGACCCCAACACCATTTTTAGCCATGCCATATTTTTCCAAGAATTTTGTCATTGAAAGTGATGCTTCTGGTTGTGGCATCAGGACTATGTTGATGCAGGAAGGGGGACCCTTAGCTTTCACTAGTAAGGCACTCTCTGATCATAACTTGGGAAAATATACATATGCCAAGGAGATGTTGGCCATATTACATGTTGTAACTCATTGGTGACCATATCTCATTAGGTGTCATTTCTCCATTAAAATAGACCATCAGAGTCTCAAATACTTCTTGGAACAATGGGTTGCTAACCCAGAATAAAAAAATGGGTTTCTAAACTCATGGGATATGATTATGATATCACCTATAAAAAGAGAAAAGACAATATTGTGGTTGATGCTCTCTCACCAATTTGAGGCCCTCAGTATGTTATGTGCCATTTCCTCACATGTTCCTCAATGGATAGATTCCTTACGACAATAGGTACTTCAATATGCAGACTTGAAAGCTTTGGTGGCATTGCTCCATGATGATCCTACTTCATTCTCGGGATACAATTGGGATGACCATGACCTGCGTTATCACCAACACCTTATTCTTCCTCGCACATCCCCACTTCATGAGCTTTTCATGAAGGAAATACATCTTCCTTTGTATGGCATTCAGGATATCTTAAAACATATGAATGCCTCAAGTGCACATTCTTCTAGAAATGTATGAAATAGGATATCTATGATTTTGTAGCAGCTTGTGATACCTGCCAATGGATGAAAGGTGAAATGGTACGTTCTTCAGGTACTCTTCAACCCTTTCCCATTCCAGATCAGGTTTGGACTAATATTTCCATGGATTTTATAGAAGGGTTACCTAAATATGGTGGTAAGTATATTATTCTTGTGGTGGTGGATCACCTTTTGAAGTATGCTCATTTTTGTTACCTTGGCCATCTTTACACATCCTCCATCGTTGCCCAAATATTTTTGGATTATATTTTTTGCCTTCATGGTATGCCCACCTCCATTGTGTCCGATCAAGACCCAAAATTCACTAGTCTTTTCTGGCAAGAATTGTTTAAGTTGTAGGGAACTCAACTCAAAATTAGTTCAACCTATCATCCACAAATGAATGGTCAAACTGAGATTGTCAACAAATTTTTAGAGACCTATCTTCATTGTTTTGTATTAGATCATCCTACTAAATGGGTGAAGTGGCTTCCTTTGGCTGAATGTTGGTACAACACTTCTTATCATACAACAACCAAACTCACCCCTTTTGAGGCCGTTTATGGGCACCCTCCACTCACGCCTTCTTCATACATCCTAGGCAGCTCCAAGGTCTAGGCATTCAATGCCACTCTCATCCAACATACCAATGTTCTCTGCCAGCTGAAGAAGAATTTGGAAATGGCCCAGAATCAGATGCTAAAATAGGCTGACCAGAATCATTCTGAGCATAGCTTTGATGTGGGTGACATGGTCTTCCTTTGCTTGTAGCCATACAAACAATCATCTCTACAAATATGTCAGTGCTAGAAACTTGCTACAAAATACTATGGACCCTACCAAGTTCTCCAATGGATTGGTTCCACTGCTTACAAATTGGCTCTTCCGCACACATCCAAGCTCCATCATGTTTTCCATGTTTCCTCTCTCAAAAAAGTTGTGGGTACACAGGTACAGGTTTAGTCAACATTACCAGAATTATATGAAGAAGGGTCCATATTACTCAAACCTAAAAAATTGTTGGATCATCGAACCCGCACTCTTCGCAACCATACCATCACAAAAGTTCTTGTTCAATGGCACAAGATCCAGCTAGAAGATGCTACATGGGAGTCTCTCCATCAACTCCAGTACTAGTTTCCTCATTTTCATATTTGAGGACAAAGTTTTTCGAAGGGGAAGGAAATTTTAGGATCTTATCCTAACACCATTTTGTAATTCTCATTTACTTATGTAATTACCCACTTCAAACGTGGGGGATCCCATTATGATATTATTTTGTAATACTTTGTAATATATGTGGAAAGTAGGATTTCTAGCCAAGTGGTGCCATCTCATGTAACCATTTTTATCAAGATTGTAACTAATGATAGGTAGGATATTCTAGCTCGAGTGGCATTTTACATGTAAGCCAACTCTTAAGCCTTTAGGTAGGGTTACATTATTTTTTTCTTTAAAAGATATGAAGCCATGTATGAATTCATCCTTTTGCAAGCTAATGAAATATTGAAGGTTTACCCCTTGAAGAGGCCTGCGATTCTATGTTATTATGAGATTGTTCCATTTCTGCATAGTGTTATTGACTTATTTGATGTATTTAAATTTTTTTTCAGTATTTTATGTGAGTGTGCTTATTTTTCATAGTGATATCCTAATAGCCTTTGTGAATCATTTTAGGTTACCTGTATATCTTGCCATAATTTATCATCAATATTCTTCTTACAGAAGGGAACCTAATGAACCATTGAGAATGTTCAACATGAGATTTCAAAAGCTCTATTTAAGAATAACTGCTCCCTATGCTATCGATACCGATATTTCCATTTTAATATACTTTAGGACATTAAATCGTATGATCTCCATGTTTTTTAGGAGAAACCCTTTGGTCACCACTCTTGCTTTAGCATTCACAAAGGCCATGATTATCAAGCAACATTTGATACCACAAAGTTATGGGATAGGATAGTTACCTACTATAGGATAGTCTAGGGCATACAATCAAATCCCAATGATAAACTAGATGTTATCACAATAGACTCCAATGTTGAACACTTTGCTCTATAATCAGTTTTACCCTACCATGCTCACTTATTCTTTCACGTTCACTATTTGACTACACCCACCTATCTGACCACTCCATTACTCTTATAGAATCAATTGGCCACCCACAAATTTGTGGAAATGAATGCTCAAGCCTTGTCTACATTCTTAAATCCAACACCCATGTAGAGTTTGAATCCATTTCAAAATCTAATCATTCAAACTCTAGGCACTTTGTAAAATCAAAATATTCAAAATAAAAACATGGTACCAAATCAGAACATTCTAGGTTTCGAGAATACAATAAGTCCTACCACTAATATTTTCCAACCTAATGATCCTGATTCAGAGGTAAAATTCCTAAAGAGGTTAGTCTAGAAGCTAAGTAGTGATATGGTTTAGTTACCAAAACAAGCACCATAAAACCCACAACAAAATTGAAACTATAGTTTTCAGAGAAAACAATGGAACACACAACCAAACAATAGGGGTGAGCCTAGTCTAGTTGTTATAAATAAAGCATCTACCAGTTCTAGTCAATATCATACAATTATTAATATTTCATATTTAACTATGAAAAACTGGTGTAGGATGCATTCCACTAAAGAGCATAGTGAAAATGAATGCCTTGAGTTTTAGAAGATCGTAGGCATTTTGTAACAAGAGATGGATGATTTGGAATTAGTTCCTAATGAGGACTCTTCTCATCAAGCTAGTTAAAGCAAAGGTAAGAGAACTACTTTAATTGTTGAAACTTTTGTAACTGAATATGAGGAAGAAGAAGAGGATGATGATCCAATAGAAGAAGTTCAGGCCTTTAGGTAGTTTAAAAATGGAAATCACAACTACCAGTTGAGAAGTAAGAGTAAGACCCCAAATACTTCTTCTACTCCAAATAATTCCATTAATACACCATATTATAAGGCAAATAACAATCCTACACCTCCATATCAGATTTATTCATCCAAAACACCACAAAAGGGGTAAAATTTTGATAAAATTATTTATAACATTGTGGATGATTTAAAGAAAACAAAAGCTAATATCACTTTGTTTGAATTCTCACAATTGACAAACTAGAAAGATTCCTTTATTAGGGTGCTTGATCAACCAAAAAAAATTGATGCTAGGAAAACTACATAGTCATATTTTATACTGTAAAAGGATAAAGGAGAGGTTCCTCCCTTCCTTCTAACAATCAAAATTATAGGAAAGAATTTACACAATTGTCTAGTAGATTCAGGTGCATCAGGTAATGTAATACCTTATGTTACTTGTCATAAATTGGGTTTGAAACCCAATCCTTCAAACATAATAGTGGTAAAATTATATAAATCTAAGGTAAATATGGTAGGCATTTTTCATAACATCCATATTCAGATTTCATCAAAACCTAGAATTCAACAATACATTGATATTCATGTTGTTGATATTCCTAACAAGTATGGTATGTTATTGGCTAGGGATTAGAGCAAAAATTTGAATGGCTATATGGCCATAAATTTTTCACACATGTGGTTACCTTGGAAAGAGGTAGCGAATAAAATCCAAATTGAAAGAGATCCTATAATCAAGGAGTTGATCATGGAGTATAATAGAACAAACGAAACCCTTTATAATGAGTCTGAGTTGGGTGTTTACACATTAGATACCAAGTTGGTTACCAATAAATCTAATGTTGAAAGTCTATATTGTGATCCAGTTAATGATGATCATCTTGTTTGGACACTTAAATTTTATGGATCTAAATCCAAACAGGGTAGTGGAACTGGGGTTGAACTCATTAGACCTAAAGGTAGATCTTCTCTTGATGCATTTAGATTACAATTTCTATGTACTTGTAATGTAGTAGATTATGAAACATTAATTTTTGGACTACAATCAGCCCTAAATAATAACATCAAATGTTTGAAAGTCTTAAAGGATTTAGTGCTAGTTGTTAGGCAAGTAAACGGGCAATACACATGTTGTGATGAAAGGCTAATTCACTACATAACTGGAGTTAGAGACTTAATAGATGAATTTTAAGCCTTTAATATTTCTCTAATTTTTAGAAAGAGTAATCATGTTATAGATTCTTTGGTAGTTGTAGGAGGTACGTTAAATCCCATTGATAAAAGAAAGTTGAAATTTTTTCAATAGAATTAGTTCCTTTTCCTTTTATACCTAATAATGTTAAAAAATTATAGGTATTTGAAAATGACAAACACATCTTTGAATTTGTAACTAACTCGGGTATTTTTGAAAACTAGGTGATTGACAAAGACCAAAGGTTACAAGAGGATGAAGATGAAGAATATGAGGTAATGAAGAGAACTAATGCTATCCCAAAAGGTATTGTATCACTTGAAAAAATCTTTGATATTGACTACCAGAGCAAAAGGTGCGATAAAATCTCACCTTGAAATGATGCATATGATATAGTTAATATTGGAAATAATGAAGATTCACATAATGTACTTATTGGGAAAGCATGCACACATCAGGAACAAAAAGGAATAATACATGAACTTAAATATTATATGGATTGTATTGAATGGACCTATGAGGACCTAAAAACTTACAATTGAGAAATTATCATGCATACTATTCCTTTGAAGCCTGATTCTAAACCATTCAGGAAGAAACAACACCCAGTTAACCCATTATTGGAACCTCCCATAGAGAAGGAATTTAAAAAGCTATTATATGGAAAAATTATATTTCCTATCCAATATTCCACATGGGTTGCAAACATAATTCCTGTTAGAAATAAAACTAGAGAGATCTAGTTATGGATTGATTTCAGGAACCTTAATAAAGCTTTGCAAAAAGATAACTACCCTCTTCCTTCTATCGATAACATTTTACAAATTGTTAATAGATCTGAAATGATGTCCTTTCTTGATGGATATTCTATATATAATCATATTATTTTTTATCCACATGATAGAATGAATATTGCATTTACTACTAAATGGGGAATATTTTCTTACAAGAGAATACCTTTTGGTTTTCTTAATGCAGGTGCTACCTTTCAGCATGCCATAGACTATGGTTTTAGAGACCTCATTTGTAAATACTATAGACACCAAAACAGCACCAATCCGATTATGTGACAACAAGCACTGATCACACTAACACACACAGCCCCCAGGGCAGCCCTCAGAGGTTAAACAGTGGT
Organism: Wollemia nobilis; assembly: GCA_028583015.1. Lineage (NCBI taxonomy): Eukaryota > Viridiplantae > Streptophyta > Pinopsida > Araucariales > Araucariaceae > Wollemia > Wollemia nobilis. The sequence goes on from JAQPPZ010004166.1 coordinate 4,864,557, forward strand.
TCTAACCACTCACACAGTAGTTTTGCAAGTCAAAAACCAATTTGGCACCTTTTAGACACTTTATTGCTTATTCGTCCCACCCAGGGATGATTGCAGGTTTTACTCATCCTACCCAGGGATGATTACAGACTGATACTCATCTCACCCAGAGACGATTACCAGCGCTTGCTTCGGGGTGGGACGAACGCCAAGTTTGATCGACAAAAAGTCAAATCTCAACATGTAACAACTCAGAACTGCTACTTAGCTTTTCCTGCATGACATAGGAGTGCGAGTGAGTTCTTTTGACAACTCATATCTGCCAATTGACATTTCCTTCATTGCATGGGAATGAGAGTGAGATTTTTAGGACAACTCAGATTTGCCACTTAGCTATTCCTTCATTGCATGGGAGTACAAGTGTTAAGATCCTGCTATAAAATAAACTCAAATAACACACTCTCACACAATTGCTTGGAAATAACTCACATAAACATCACATTAATATAACAGAAATTTGCATAAAGAACAATCTCACAATAGAACTGAATCGCGAGGCCTCTTCGAGGGGGCAACCTCCTTCAATACTTCATTAATTTTGCAAAAGATGGTTACATTGGTGCCCTTTCGGGTATTTAAGGAGTTTCCTTCCAAGGTTGGCTTACATGCAAAATGCCACCTGGATTACATGCATAATGCCACCCGAATTACATGCATAGTGCCACTTTGAATTACATGCACAATGCCACCCGAATTACATGCACAATGCCACTCGAATTACATGCACAATGCCACCCGAATTACATGCACAATGCCACCTATCTACCATGTGTTACATAAAAAAGGGTGCCATTTGTCATAGGCACTACCTAAGCTAAAACTTAGAACATTACAAAATATTAATCATGGGTACTACCCACGTTCACTAGGAATTATTACATCAAGGAAGTTATTACATTAAGGGTTAGGATGAGATCCTAACATGCCCTTCTCCTTGAAGAAGCTTTGTCCTCAAAGCTAAAAATGAGAAGCTGTTGCTTGGAGTTGATGGAGGGACTCCCATGTAGCATCCTCAAGTTGAAGTCCACGCCATTGAACCAGGACCTCTGTGATGGTACGGTTGCAAGTTCGACGATACATCAGCTGCTTTGGTGCAAGTAAGATGGAGCCTTCTTCATCCAATTCGGGAAGTGTTGATGGAACCTGTACCTTGGAGCTGCCCGAAATGTAGGAGGGAGGCATGAGTGGAGGGTGCCCGTACTCAGCCTGCGGTTGCGGTGTGATAGGAAGTGTTGTACCACCATTCGGCCAAAGAAAGCCATTTTGCCCAATGAGTAGGATGATCGGAGGCAAGTAGCGAAGGTAGGTTTCCAAGTAGTTATTAACAACCTCTGTTTGACCATCCGTTTGCGGATGGTAGGCTAAACTCATTGTGAGTGAGTCCCTGCAACTTAAACAACTCTTGCCAAAAATTGCTAGTAAAGGTGGGATCACGATCGGATACAATGGAGGTTGGCATGCCATGAAGGCTAAATATGGAGTCAAGGAAAATTTGGGCAATAGTGAATGCTTGTGTAAGGATGGGCTAGGGCACAAAAGTGAGCATACTTTGAAAGGCGGTCCACTACCACAAAAATAACGAGACTTGTCTCCAGATTTAGGTAGCCCTTCTATGAAATCCATAGAGATGTCGGTCCACACCGATCCGGTATCGGCAAGGGTGGAAGAGTGCCCAAAGAGTGCACTGTTTCTCTTTTCATCCTTTGACCTATGTCACAGTCTGCCACAAAAGAGCGAATGTCCTGTTTCCTACCTTTCCAAAATAAGGTGCGCTTGAGTCGCTCATAAGGTGGTACGATATTGGGAGGTGTACTATCCAGCAATAATGGAATGGCATGGTCGTGAGAGTGATGCAGTGGTCGTGTGATGGGTTATGAAAAGATGGCCTCATGTTTGTGGAGAATCTGTTGCATGTCTTGTGGGATTTCACCCATTGGAGATGTGGATGGCTGGATGGAGAATAGTTGTGCAATGACCCCACGTGATGATTTCTTTAGCAATTTCTCCATGCCGTTTGAACTGATAATTTGAGGTGTTCTGTCGGGGAGCCCTTGATGATGTGTGTTTGTCCGTTACGGAAGAAGCTGCATCCAAAGTTTAGCAAAGTTCCAACTAATAGTGCCCAACGTACTCAACCATTGGCATCCCAAAACAATATCACATCCACCCAAATGGAGGGCAAACATGTCTGCTTGAGTTCATAATCCCCTATCTTGATTTTAACATTGTGACACTTTCCTTTACAAGATAAGGTTCCCCCATTGGCTACCATGACCTCAAAGGAATTACAATTATGGATATAGCAATTTGCCCGTTGAGCAACTCTAGGGTCAATGAAGTTGTGCGTGCTTCCCGAATCCAAAAGGATGGAAAGACGTTGGCCCTTGAAACATCCTGTAACCTTCATGGTTTGAGGAGTAGTAATGCTGCAAGGGCATGGATTGTAATTGATGTCTCGGGTTCCTGTTTCCCTTCTTCTTGTGGGGGAGGTGTTTACGGAGGGTCCTCATCCTCATCACTCTCGTCAACGGTATCAGGTTCTCCAACATCTATCAAGAACAATTTTTTGTGTGCACACTTATGCCCCTTGAAAAACTTTTCATCACAATTGTAGCATAATCCTTTGGCACGACGTGCATCCATCTCTTCGGTGGTGAGGCGCTTGGGTGCGGCGGGTTTATTATCATGCGGGTGTTGGGCTCTCGGGGGAAATGAAGGTCTATCTTGAGAAAACTTTGATGGGCGTCTTTGGGCGAGAGAGTTTAGATTCGGCCGGACGGGCCAAGCGATAGCTTCCATCATAGTTCGTGGTTTCAACATTTTGACTTACGCTTGGAGTTCCATCTTCAACCCAGCGATATAACAACTCCGGAAGAACCCTTCACTCAATCCTCTTGTTCGATTGGCCAATTTTTCAAATTGAGCTTGGTACTCTCGAACTGACCCTATTTGTTGTAGTTTGGATAAGGCTCTGTGAAGTCCTCAAACTCACTAGGACCAAATCGAGTGAGTATTTGGGATTCAAAATCCTCCCAAGAGAGATTTGGGTAGGTAAGATGCAACCATTGAAACCAGTGTAGAGCCTCAGATTCCAAGTTAAAGGAAGCCATCTGGACTCGATGAAATATTGGTACATTATGAAGTCGAAAGAATTGGTCAACCCGACATAGCCACCCATCAACATCCTTCCCACTGAATTTGGGAAAGTCCAACTTGGGCATTATGAAGGGTGTATCATGGTCACGATTCCTTGTAGAACTCTCAGCTTGGTATTCTGATTTGGGTGGTTCTCTTCTCAGTTTGCTGTCCACTTCAATCAATGCTTCTTCTAAGCGATTGCTAGTGGCCTCATGCTCTAAGCGAAGACCTTGGACTTCTTCCCTTATGGAGTGAAAAGCCGAGTTCAAGTTCTCAATGGCTTTTGTTAGGGAATCCAAGTGTTCTAGTTCTTTATGGTGTCCACGAGTACCCTGGGCCATTTTTTGACCTTTTGTGACCAGTTACTAAAAATAGAATTGAATTTTTTTGACTTACTATTTTTAGTAAATGCCCAAAAAAGTGCTTGGGTGCTATATATCAAAATGATCAGCAAGAGAAGGTGGTCACAATGAGCTATATCTCTTAACACTACTTTTTGGCACCCCAGACTTTTTTTTTTTTTTTTTTATCTCTGTTTCTTTGAGTCTAACGGTGTTTCTGATTCGATTACGAGCTGCTGAGCAAAAGTTGGGTGCTTGGAGCACTATCTATAAGCGGCCGTGTTTCACACTCAAGATTCTCTGTATTTTGCAAGTGACTGATATGACAGTTATGTTCGACTACGAAAGGCTGTGAATTACCCTTACTGTTGTCTTGACCTCTCGACTTGGTCGACTTGACTATGTTGCCACTGTAAATTTGACTGTTACTCTCCAGAATTTCAACTTAAGTGTCACCCTCATGGCTTATCCTGAATGCATGTCCCTTTTGTTATTTTTTTTTGGTAGAGGACTCCTTTCTCATATGCTCACTTTTGAAATGCAGGTTTACGAATGGGGGTGTTTGGATTCTTATTTTGATTTTGATTTTTGTATTTTTTACAGGTTGCAGTTTTAACAGAACCAGGGAATGCTAAGTATAGGAGTATGTACCACCCATAGGCCCTCTAATATACCGACAGGTGACGAACAATAGTGCTCGGACCAATATTTCGAGGCCACTACTCAAGGAGGATTCCACACATACCCTTGAGCACACTACCTGCCTCTACGACAATACGGGAGGGTAATCGTCCGGGATCTTCGTGTCCCGTAGACTATGAGTAATACAAGGCCGAAGAGCTTCCTAATGGCTAAAAGTTTGTTTAATCCTAGATGGTCTCCCGATATACCCGAAGATACATGGGATCCTGATCGCCCCTCACTTCACTAGACGCTTTATGGGCTATCTAGCTTAGCCAATAACGACAGATCCTTCGCGATATTTTAAAACCCCCGGTACAGGGTTTCTACCTACTCAACTAATAATATATATATATTTTTTTGTTTTTGGTCTGGAAAAAAAAACACTGTATTTTTTTTTGGATTTTTTTAATAAGGAAAAACAGAATGGAAAAAACACACGGAATTTATACCTAACAGGCGGATTTGATGGCAAGAATCATTGCAGTTGCAGCAGAACTTGGCCCTGGAAAGCGCTCTGATACCACTTGTTAAGATCCTGCTATAAAATAAACTCAAATAACACACTCTCACACAATTGCTTGGAAATAACTCACATAAACATCACATTAATATAACAGAAATTTGCATAAAGAACAATCTCACAATAGAGCTGAATCGCGAGGCCTCTTCGAGGGGGCAACCTCCTTCAATACTTCATTAATTTTGCAAAAGATGGTTACATTGGTGCCCTTTCGGGTATTTAAGGAGTTTCCTTCCAAGGTTGGCTTACATGCAAAATGCCACCTGGATTACATGCATAATGCCACCCGAATTACATGCATAGTGCCACTTTGAATTACATGCACAATGCCACCCGAATTACATGCACAATGCCACTCGAATTACATGCACAATGCCACCCGAATTACATGCACAATGCCACCTATCTACCATGTGTTACATAAAAAAGGGTGCCATTTGTCATAGGCACTACCTAAGCTAAAACTTAGAACATTACAAAATATTAATCATGGGTACTACCCACGTTCACTAGGAATTATTACATCAAGGAAGTTATTACATTAAGGGTTAGGATGAGATCCTAACAACAAGTGAGCTTTTCTAAAACACACAAAGACATGCACAGAGACATTTAAGAATCCCTTGATCAAGAAGAAGTCTTATTTTTAGGCAAAGAATTCATGCAAAGAAACACTTTTGCATGTTAATTCAAAGAGACCCCTTGGGTCTATAAAATGGTGAGTTTCCTCACCCAAAAGATATACCGAGCTGGAGCATTTTGAGCGACGAAGTGCTGCTAATTCATTTACTTGCGATTTGTGTTTTCAACATCCATAATCTCTTAATCGAAAGAGAGGTTATTGGGTGACTTTTGAAGGCATGAATCAAGAACCAACACCCCATTATTTTGACCATAATATCCAACCAATTTGCCGACAACACATCACATCAGGTTTCGGACCCATCCTAAGTGGATTGGTGTCGGAGCAAAGTTTCACCCGTGGGTGGTTTGCCTTTGGGCACCCCTCCCGCTTTATTGCTTTTGTAGTTTTTTAGCTAGTTTCATGTTTATGCTTTTATCAAGTTTTTAGTTCATTTAGATTCATTTTAGCCATAGTTAGATTTATCTTTTATTTTAGCCATTATCACTTTGGCTTGAGATATTGCATCCATTACCTCGATCGCAACTGCTGCTAGATGTAAATCCTGATGAAAGCTGACCGAGTGTAGCTTGGGGTGATTCCCAGCATGTGAGGATAAGCCTTCTATGGTAGGTGTCATAAACAGAGTGATTCCCCTTCCATACCGCCTATGTTCCACATATCATCTACTCTCACGTACCTATAGTCTCCCTCACGTAAGGGCGGGTATATAGAGAGGTTGGTATATCGGTCCGACAATGGTATATTGAAGGGGCGACCATTTTGGGAGTCATAAGAGCCTTCATACTTGCATTTAAACATTTCACAAAAAATTTCAAAAACAAAACAAACAACAAAAACACACTAAACCAGATTTAGGGCACACTATTAATCTTTAAAAGAGATAATCATTGCTTGTGAGTGTGTATGCTATTTTTTGTTTAGACAAAAAAATCATAAAAAGAAAATCACAAAAAGAACTTTTGCATTTTTAGGTTAGCATTACCATGGTGAATACTCGTAGCCAAGCCCAATCACGGGCAGAAGCTGCAGAACATGCACCAAGAGAGACAAATCGTCTCCGATATAGCTCTGAAGACTTGTTCATCCCGCCTCAACGGCGAGGTACACCAGTTAGTTCACACCATGCAGAACATGGCTCTATAGGCCCCTCCGTGAGGGGTACTCCAACCCATACAGTCATAGAACATGGTTCTAGAGGTGCCTCAAGGAATGGTTCTCCAAGTCAGACCATCAATAGACGAGACTTTAGAACTCCCTCTCTAAGGGAAACACCTAAGCAACAAGAATCTTTTCAAGAAAATAACTTATATATACCACCTGGTCTAAGTACGAGGCCTCCCTTTGAAGTTCAATATGGGTGGCCTAGTGATGAAGCATTGTGTACTGCTATGGAACAACAAAGGGTCCAAAAGGAAGAACCATATGATTTTGTGGTTCCTAATTTACCCCCGATCAATGTCGGACATAGTAGACCATATCCAGAACAACAAGTTCTCCCGATAGGGCAAGACAATTATGCCCGCACTTTTTATGCATATCATAGAGAGAGAGAGGAGGATCACTATATTCCTCCAGGCCAGTATCCAGTGCCAAAACGATGCACGTCTGCACTTGCATTATATCCAGATCGCTTATTGAGACCAGAGTTTCAAGTCAATGCGGCCAACCTCGACAGAGGGAAGCAACATATAGGAGTCTCAGAGCATTATGATCGAAACAGATATGTAGGAGAGACATCTAGGCCTATTAAACAAGAGACAACAGAACAAAGTAACTTGGCATTTGCACAACTAGCCACCCGCCAAGTGCACATCACGCGGCTTAAGCAAGAACAACAGGAATTAGAACATTTGTGTCGCCTTGATCAAGAGCGCATTCAGCGTCAGACAACTGAATTGCTTCACAACCATGTGCCTGAGAGGGCCCCAGTTCCTCGCGCACAACAATCTGAGATGTATGTGAGGCACAACCCCTTAGTGTGAGACAGGTCTCCGTGACCACAACAAGCACCGCCTCCAAGACCTCTTAGACCTGGGCGGGAGGCCATTCACCGTGACCATGATGGGCATCCTCCGCGGGCACCCATCCATGTTTACAGGCCTAGGCCAAACACTCCTCAAGAAGATTATGAGGATTATTACCAAGAAGAAGAGCGGGCTGAAACGCCCTATCAAGGCAGAAGGGATGCTACCCATTTAGTCATTCAAAGGCCTCAAGTTCCCCGCAACCCACAACGGGAACAAACTAAGGAGGAGGAAATTATATCCTTCGATGCCTACAAAGTGTTGTTGGAACGCTTGGAGAATATGGAACTTAAGACTGGTGGGCCTCAAAAGCCTACCTTACGCCAACTCCGTAGTCATCCGATACATCCGTCAGTGCCAGCACCTCCATACCCCGAACATTTCAAGCTGCCCCAGTTGGCACTCTTTAAAGGGGATGAGGATGCTCAAGAGCATGTGACGAGATTTTTGAGCCAATGCTTTGGTATACAAGACAATGATGCATTGCTATTAAGAACATTCATAACCACATTCGCAGGATCTGCCTCGGATTGGTTTACCCATCTACCGAAGCATAGCATCTACAATTTGGATCAACTAGTGGACGCGTTCCTAGAATGTTTTGCTTTCAATACAAAGAAAAAGGCATCACTCAGTGATCTAGCTAGCCTCAAACAGTATGAGGAAGAGTCTATGGTAGCATATGGGAATCGGTGGAGGACAGTGCTTTCAAAGTTGTCCTACCTCCCTCCTATGTCCGACTTAACTCAAATGTTCGCAAAGAGCTATTTGCGATCGATCTCTGTGCTATTGCAGCTGCAGCAATACGCCACTTTAGAAGAAGCTCTGGCGCAAGCTAGACGTATCGAAGAGATCAAGATACAGGATGGCAAAATTGCCAAGCCTAAGAAAAAAGAGTGGAACAAGAGCACCAAAATAGGGAATACGCAACAAAAACCCGCCGCGGTCAATCAAGTTGCTATTAATGCCCCTACGCCTGCCCAAGCAACACAGCCTTCAAAGGCTAACTATCAGGTGGTGCCTCACAATAATTATGAGAAAGATAACAAGAAGCAGGATCAAAATTAGCAACGTCACCCCAAGCGACAATTTACACCATACACTGAGTCTAGGGATTCCTTGTTTGACCGTTTGTCAGCGGCAAACTTGATTAATCTGCTAGATATTCCAACAATTGATCCTAATGTGCCAAAGCCTAAGGGCTACAGAGAGGATATTTTCTGTAGATTCCACAGAAGGAAAGGGCATGACCTTAATGTCCGTTGGATGTTTAAAGGTTTAGTGCAAGATCTCATTGATAATCACACATTGGTAGTGGATAACCCCATCGCACCCAACAACCAACAAATGGGTGTTTTCAAAGATCCTTTACCCACACATGATGCACAAACAAAACCTCTGCATGTCAACGAAGTGCAACAGAGTTACCCCATGGAGGGATATGTTGGGATGATTAGCATTGTGACAAGAAACAAGAGACACCCAGGAGTTGTCCCCGCAATAGCCCCTAGGGAAGCTTCATCCACGTCACAACATCAACCAAATCCTACACAGTTGCCCCCACCTAGACCAGTGGCCACGATTCGAACTAGACTTACCCAAAGTCTATGGACCACATCGGCTAGGCTCTCCATTTATGAGCTTATTCAACAATCGGCGCCCCATCGGGAAGCTCTTATGGAGATATTAAAGGCAATTGAATTGCAACCCCACGAAGCGGATTCGTTCAACAATTTTGTGGGGCATGTCAAATAGTGTACTGAACCAGTCATTACCTTTAGGGAAGATGAGCTAAAAATGGTGACTGGAGATGTAACGGATCCACCCTTGCACGTTATTGCGCGGGTCAATGGGACTCCATACAAACGGGTGTTGATAGACACTGGTTCGTCCAGTAACCTTATTACAACCGCTGCACCTGAAACATTTGAAACTACCAGCCTCTCACATTGCACCTTCCACTTATACCCTTCGAGCATTTAATGATACGATATGCTCGACAGTTGGCACAATTTTCCCGCCCATCCAAGTGGGACAAAAGACCATTCATACGTTGTGCCACATTTTAGAAGGTGAGATGGCTTACAATATCTTGCTTGGGCGGCCTTGGATCCGAGATATGAAGTGTGTCCCTTCAATTGCTCATCAATGTTTGAAATATACATTTGAAGGACAAGTGCATGTGGTCCCCGCAGATTTGGAACCTTTTAAGTATTGCAACTCAGTGCAAATCATGCCGTAGTCGACCCTTCCTTCAACGCACATGGATTTCCAGTTAAATCCATCTAAACGGGGTCCGACTAAGCAAGAATCTTCATCACCAAATCAATCAAATTCTCGAGGCGGGATCATCTTCTTCATCCAGTCCTCCCACAACGACGCCACCTATGGTGGCCACTCCAACGGACAAAGGAAAGAAGCCCCTGGAAGCGGAACCACCTTTAGTCTCCAACATCTCTACGGAAGAGACGCCTAATAGAATGGAAGTTGAGATGCCTAGTTCACCCCACATGGAGTGGACTCAAGGAGAACTCCCATTCGCTTCCCCTCAATCGCCAACAATTACTGTTGAGATGTCTAACACAGGCATGGGGGAGTATATAGTGCGCAATGTTGTTGCAACGCCCACACTTCAGTCTATGCAAGACATGGGAAGACCTCGACTCCCCATAGGCTCGGTGGTTCCTTTAGGTTACCCACCTAATCAGACAAACTTTATTTTTGGGGGCCTAGATCATGGCGTTGAACCTTCTCGAAAAGAAGAAGAAGATGAAGATCCCTTTGTGGAAGATGTCAACTATCTGGCTAACCCAGACTTCGCATTACGATATCTTAGCCAATGCAATTGGCATGGATACGGGTTAGGCCGGTATGAACAAGGAATGCGTGTTTTGTGTCAACCAAGATACCAAATGCCTTATGACAAGTCAGGAGTAGGGTTTAATCACCCTTTGCCCCTCGACATCTTGGTTGAAAATATGCAGGGCCTAGGGATAGGCAACAAGGATGGGTTGGCATCAGATCCATATGTCAATCCAAATACAACTTATACATTGGGGGATTATTTCCCATTGCAAACAAATAACCTTGTTGACCTCAACAACCCTTTCCCTATGGCCGAACAAGGAGAAACCTCATGGACTCACCCACAAGGGGAAGATGGACAAGACCACGAAGGGTCTTCTGAAGATGAGTCGGAGTATGATCATTCGCATGAATATCCAATGAATGACGATCAGGAGGACTTCCTGATGATGTTCCCATTGAATGATCCTAGTGAGCATAGGCTACCACAACAACAACAAAATCCTTTGGACATAGATGACATGTTTGAACACTTACACATAGATCCAAGACCTAGGAGGCATTTCAACCTCGGCGTAGCTTATAGCAATTATCGCACCCGCCACTCCAGGCATACAACGAGCATCTTTCGCTTGGAGACCCTATCAAACCATCTGTACCTAGGGCAGACCCTATTTGCAGGTCCGCGCATAGGGCTGATCCCTTTGTGCCAGTGCCTACAGAGCCAGATCCAAAGCACCAAGAACATCCAGAATGTCAGAGTTGTCACATTTGTGGTAATGGAGATTACAATCATTTCATCAACATGGTCTCCATTGACTTGACCGCCCCCATCCATGATCCAGCCAATCCAACATGATTATTGCATCTAGACATAGAAGCTATTGATTGGGATCGCGCTGACACACCACCATCTCCATCAGAGTATTGGCCTTGCGGTGGGATGTTTCATTTCACTCCAAGACAGACTCAGGATGTCTTCCATGCTAAAGAGGAACTTGACGTTCCTAATGATGATCTTAATTCAGCAAACGATATCCATCTGATCCCAATTCCACATCAGTTGGAAGACGGATCCCATATGTCAATTGAAGCAACGACTGATGTAGACATCGGCACAGATCCAATGAATCCACGGATTCTCAAGCTAGGGGTAAGTCTTTCCCCCGAAGAGCGAGCCGATTATGTTGCCCTTCTTAAGGAAAAGAAGGAGGTTTTTGCATGGTCATACAAGGATATGCCGGGACTAGACCCACAGCTAGTCACGCACAATTTAATGCTTGATCCGACAATCAAGCCGATCAAGCAAAAACTATGCAAGATGCATCCAACAAGTGGCCTTAATGGTAAAATATGAGTTACAAAAGTTGTTGGATGCCCAGTTTGTCATCTGTGTGGATTATCCGCCATGGTTGTCTAACATGGTTCCTGTCAAGAAGCCCGATGGGAGGATTCGCATATGCACTGATTTTTGAGATCTTAACAAAGCGAGTCCTAAGGATGATTTTCCCTTGCCGAGCATCGACGCGTTGGTAGATGCTACAGCGGGCCACGAAATGCTTTCCCTTATGGATGGTTTCTCAGGATACAATCAGATTCGTATTAATCCTGAGGACCAACTAAAAATGGCATTCACAACGCCTTGGGGGACATTTTGCTATAAGGTCATGCCTTTTGGCCTTAAAAATGTCGGAGCCACCTACCAACGTGCCATGACGTACATCTTTCACGATTACATGCACAAAACTTTGGAAGATTACATGGATGATTTGTTGGCCAAATCTCTTTTGCGCCCAGATCACATCGGTGACTTGAGTAAGGTCCTTGATCGCCTCATTGAGCATAAAGTCAGACTAAACCCCAAGAAGTGCGTCTTTGGCGTCACCTCTGGAAAGCTCTTGGGTTTCATAGTCTCCAAACGAGGAATTGAGGTTGATCCAAACAAAGTCAAGGCAATCCTTGAAATGCGTCCCCCAACCACCATCAAGCAGCTCAAGAGTCTACAGGGAAAGGTTGCGTCGATCAAGCGCTTCATAGCGCATTTATCTGACAAATGCCGACCCATGAATAAATTATTGCATAAGGGGGTCACATTTCATTGGGATGACGAGTGCCAATCAGCCTTTGACGACATTAAACAGTACTTGGCTTCGCTGCCAGTATTGGCACCACCCAGACTAGGAGTGCCGTTCTATTTATACATCTCAGCCATCGAGGTGGCACTGGGCGCCATGTTGTCCCAGAAAAATGAACTTCATAGAGAACAGGCTACATACTATCTTAGCCGCACCCTGGTCAGTTATGAACTTAACTATGCATATGTTGAAAAACTCTGCTTGGCAGTGGTGTTTGCTACCAAAAAGTTATGCCACTACATGCTTAGTAATAAGACGTATGTTGTGTCTAAGGAGAATCCATTGCGATACATGATGAGTCGTACTTATCATAGTAGTCGCACGGTGAAATGGATCATGTTGTTGACGGAGTTTGACATAGAGTTCATTGGACAAAAATCTATAAAAGGTCAAGTCATCGCCGATCAACTAGTCGAGGCTCCTCTTGAAGACGATCAACCTCTGACTTTTGAACTACCTGATGATGGGGTCTTCCATGTTTCAGAGTCGCCAGATTCCGATGAGCCTGAGTCACAAGCTGACATAACCCTATTCTTCGATGGTTCTAAATGTGAGCAAGGGGGTGGTGCGGGAATTGTATTCTTCACTCCACAAGGTGCTCCAATGCCCTTGTCATTTAAATTAGACTTCCCGTGCACCAACAACAATGTAGAATACGAAGCCTTGCTCATAGGTCTTCAGACAACAATCACCATGAACATTAAACGATTGAATATCTTTGGTGATTCGCTGTTAATTGTCAATCAAGTAAAAGGGATATACCAATGTAAATGTCCACTTTTGAAGTCTTATAAAGCCCTTGTGGATAAATTCTTGGCACAACTTGAATGGTATGACATCGAGGCACTCCCTCGATCATCAAATCATTTTGCGGATACTATGGCCTCCTTGGGGTCACTCATCCCGCAAGACTCTTCTGGTGAAATGACAACCATTCAGGTTAAAACATTATCGCAATCTGTGATGGAGCGTGCAAGCTCTGATCTGACGCCAAGAATCCACATGATCTAGATTGAACCATCTCCGGATAAGTTCTCTCGAATTCGAGATTGTTTGACTAAAGCCAACTGGGGGTCCTTGTTCTCCCCGACTCCTCTTACTAGCAACACCACGTTGTTTTTACAAGTTCTTTCCTGCTCAGCTTTTGTTCGGGATAGACTTCAAGAGGGATTGGTCGTTCATACTATCGAGGTTTTTGATCAACAAGATTGGTACACACCCATTCGGGATTACCTCAAGCTAGGTAATCTCCCACTTGGATTGACACAAGCCATGAAAAGATCATTCAAATAGAAAGCGGCAAAGCATGTCTTGTTAGGAGACATTTTGTATCATCAAAATTATGAAGGAATCCTCCTTCGTTGTTTGGACCAACAAGAGTCCGCTTGGGCGATCACCCAAGCTCACGATGGTACATGTGGTGGCCACTTCAGCGGTATGGCCATCGCAAAGCGCATTCTTCGCATGGGTTATTATTGGCCATATTTAGAGCGAGATTGTTGCGCATATGTGAAGAAGTGCATGAAGTGTCAGCACCATGCTAATTTGACACACGTACCTTCTCAGGCCTTACAGCCGATTCAATCGGTTTGGCCTTTTTTGCAGTGGGGCTTTGATCTAATTGGAAAGATCTCCCCTGCGTCGTCTGGTCGTCACACGTTTATTTTAACGGCCACAGAGTACTTTACCAAATGGGTGGAAGCAATTTCGCTGACCACTACGACTGGAGCCCGCATTGCGGAGTTTATTTTGCATAACATCATATGTCATTTTGGTATTCCATCCAAAATAGTCTCGGATAATGGGACACCATTCAAGAATAAATATGTGCGTGCTTTGACCACAAAGTACAAGATTCAGCATAGCTTTTCGACACCCTATTATCCGCAGGCAAATGGGCAAGTAGAGGCGTCAAACAAAACGCTAGTCGCCATTCTCAAAAAGACAGATTGCAGACAATCATAAAGACTGGCACATTCGGATCCTGCTTGCCCTATGGGCTTATCGCACCAGACATTCGGACGCCCACTGGGGCAACTCCATTTTCGTCGGTGTATGGCTCCGAGGTAGTCATGCCTTTTGAGTTGGAAATTCCTTCCCTGCGCATTTCAATGCAAGAGTTCATCGATGATGACACTGCGCGGCAAGCCCGGTTAGATCAACTGACGTTGCTCGATGAACGACGCGTTAATGCTCTCGAGCATTTGCGTATCTATCAAGAGCGACTTAAGAAAGCATACAACATGAAAGTCCATCTTAGGGAATTTTAGGTTGGTGACTTGGTCTTAAAAGAGAACCAGCAGAATTCTAATTTGTCGTCCCATCTACGGGACAAGTTTGCGGCAAACTGGTTAGGTCCTTACATCATTGACAGTAAAATAGGACCCGAAACATACCGGCTTGCCTCTCTTGAAGGAATCAAGGAAACAGAACCCTTGAACATCATTCATTTGAGGTCATTCCACAGCTAGAGAGCCATAGTCCAACAAAAAGCTCCAAGGATTACCACAATCGCTTGGTCAACCCAAAAAGCTCCAAGGATTACCACAATCGCTTGGTCAACCCAAAAGCTCCAAGGATTACCACAATCGCTTGGTCAACCCTAAAAGCTCCAAGGATTACCACAATCGCTTGGTCAACCCAAAAGCTCCAAGCGTTACCATAATTGCTTGGTCAACATAAATATTCAAAAATCAACAAAAACAACAAAAAAAAAAAAACATCAAAATCACAAAAACAATTGCATTTCAATTCCATGCATACTCACAAAAATCAAAATTACAAAAACATTTGCATTTTAATTCCATGCATACTCATAAAAACAACAAAATCACAAAAACATTTGCATTTCCATTCCATGCATTCTCATAAAAATCAAAATACAAAAATATAGGTTGCATTAAGCATTGCATCCATACATTGCATACTTCGCTAGGTCATACAAGTCAAAAGCACCATAGGCTGTCATTACTTGGCAATTCCATCATTTCCACCTCAGATCCATTTTCATAAACACCTACATCCAGCATATCACCCTTTTATTTTAGCATCGTCAGTGTCGCCTAATGTATATAGGGTTTTCGTCATTCAGATGTCTTTAAATTTCTAGCCAAAACCTGTACATAGTTAAGCAGATTTTACATGGGAAAGTTTTACTTGGACCCCACCTTGGTACGTAGCATCCCAACACAAATTAACACACATAAAATAATTCCTAAGTTGTGTGAACGAAAGATGAAACCTGCACCGTAATCCCGGTTACCATAAGCGAAACGGCTATCTTGCTTATCCCCCTGTGCAATTGACCCTAGAAATGCTGAGAGTTGGCAAAAGGACAAGCATCCTCCCTACCCAATTCCCCATGAATCCCAAGTTCTCAAAAGTTGCAAAAACATCAAAAATTTGCAAATCGTCAAAACACTAAAATTTGACATCCTACAGTGCACACATCAAAAGGCACAAACAATAGTGATTCTCGTCACTCCATATTCAAATCCCTTGCTCAAAAAAAAAAAAAAAAAGATGAGTACTATCATAAAAATAAACAGTGATTTTATCACTACAAGAGAGCAAGTATCCCAATACAATTGAAGAAAAGAAGGGAGTCGAACTTGAATCCCTGGAATTCTCAGCATTTCGACAGGTCATGAGGCAAGCTTCAATTTCGATTTGGTTGATAGCCTATCGGTCACTGGCGGTAAACCTCCCGCATGACGATATATCTGTCACATTCACTTGTGTGCAGATCAATGTTTGCATGTGGATGAGCTAGCTTATGGTATCCTAGATAGCATCGCAGATTAATCTAACTAAATACAATAAAGGAGTTAGTGGAGCTACTTAGGTGATCCTCAGTACAGGTTCGGTTGAAAGCCCATCTGGCACTGGCGGTATCCCCGATAAATACCACATAAATGAACTCAATTGCACACACAGGGATGTGAAATAACTTGGTTAAATTCAAGTCGGATTTAGACCTTGTTTAGAAGTCTTGCGAGATAAATGTACAGTCTTGGCTAGTTAGTTAAAAATATCTGAATCTCAGAAAAGCTTAAAACAACCGGTACATTTCATTCCATACATCACCATCCACAAATAAACAAAATACCAAAACAAAGTTTCCACATGCACAAGCATTCCACAAAGTTATCCCATTATTAGCAAATCCAATCCAGATTTTGTCTAGTCTATGGTGCATCGACAAATCATCAACAAATCATTGCACAAATTAGAACCATCGCATTCATAATCGCATATGCATACATCAATGTAAAAACATGTACATAATAATAAATCATGAAAAATGATACACACCAAAAAGAATCATCTGTATATATATCATAACAAAAATTGCCCGCAGGCTACAATGCACTGGTCCTCGGACCTCACTCCCATCATCCAAAATCTCAAAAACCCCCAGCCTAGGGCGTCGGCCACCATGATCACGCAGGATCGGTGCGACGAGAGCTACCCCCACGGTATCCGTCCTCTGAGACCTCTCAGGGCGACTGCTCGCCCCTGCATCCCGACCACTCGCTCCTCCCTCCTCTCGCCGTCGACGATGGGATGATGTCGACTGCTCCGTCCCGCTGTCTCTCGTCCTGTATGACGAGCCACTGGTCGGAGGCTCTGGTATTCGCCCACCCAGGCGGATGATCTCACCCTCCATCTCTGATCGATGCCGCCCCCAATCAGCCTCCCGTCACCCCCAATCAGCCTCCCGTTGCCTCCACTCTGCCTCGTGCCTATGGTAGTACGCGATGGCGTCATCGCGCTGTGCTAGCTGCACCCGTAGGAGATCCCTCTCCCGTGCAGCATCCGTATCCCCGCTCTGCTGGTGAGCCGCAGCCCCTGCGCTCCCCGCCCTGCCAACTATGTCCGTAGGAGATCCCTCTCCTACGTCATCTCCGCAAGCTCTCCATCCCGCCTCTCGAGCAACCCCGTCAGTCGCGCTACCTCAGCGCGCAACCCCGCCTCTGTCTCCCTCGACCCAGCCTACTCTGGAGCACCCTGCATCTCTGGCTGATCCTCCTCCTCAACGTCATCTCCTGCCTCTGCCACCTCCACCATCTCCACATCTGCAGGAGCTCCCCAACCCTCTCCTGGTGCCTCCGCACCCTCTCCGCCTCCCGTTGCCTCCTCGCCTCCCAATGGCCCCTCACCTCGCCACTGCCGCAGCGTCCACCACTCCTGGTACTCAGCAGTCACTCCGACGTCATCTACGTCTGGAATGTCTAGTACTGCATCCGACTCCTCCCCCAATGGCTCGAGGATCGACGTAGCTAGGGTCCTCTCATCACTCCGATGTCGATAGGCTACGGGCTCCCCAGGCAACCCCGGGGTACCCCAAACTGTCGCGTCACTCGGAGGTAATGGAAGTACTCCTGCTCTGTCCCATGCCGCCCAATCACCCATCTCCCCCTTCGAACCCGTCGAAGCCACTCATCAGCCTTTGGCCATGCGGGACAATCCCGATATGGCCGCCATATCACATCACCTGGAGTCAGTCGTGCCAGTGCATCTCTGTAATGGTCCACGTCTCCCGCGAACCGCCGACTCTGCCCTCGCTCCTCCGATCGATACCATAGAGCACCATACCCAATATCCCTGTCCACCATCTCAGCTCGGGTAGTCCAGGGCAACCCTCGTGGTCGCTCTACGGCTATGTGCTGCCATGCCCAACACTGCAACAAGAAACTGCACCCCATCCCCTTTCGCCTTCGACAACGGACCTCATACAACTCATCGTACAACTGCGCCAAAAGCGTCTGACCCCATCTCATAATAATCGGCTCTGTCACTGGACAATCCACCAACTGCCACACCACCTCCAATAGGTTCCATGGGAACCTCGCTCCTGACGAGTCTGGCAGGAGCATGTTGGAAATGAGGCTCATGAGTACCGCATGCCTCACTCCCAACATTCCCCTCGCATACCAATACCGTACCAAGATCCCCCCAATATGGCAATCCAGCTCCGCCCTCTCCAATGAAGTCATCCCATCATCATCCTCTCCATATCCAAAGTACCGCGTCAGTATCGCCGTCCTCTGGCCCCGTGGTGTCGTCCGAATGGGAACCCCGTCTATCAGAATCCGAAGAATCCGATACACGTCCTCCAAGGTGACAGTCATCTCCCCTGTCGAAAGATGGAAGGTGTTCGTCCGAACATCCCATAGGCCGATCAATGTCTGTAAGGTACGCCCGGTCCGCCACAACCGCATCCAACCGAGCCACATGCTTGAGCCCTAAGGCATCAAGCCACTCCCGATCATCATCACTCAATGCCTCGCGGGCATTAGAAAAAATGGTCGGTACTCGATGTCGACTCTTCACCACCTGCACATCACAAAAAACAACAAACATCAAAAACATGCATCAAATTACCATCACATGTACAAAAATGCATAACTGTATAGTAACATCTTTCATTCACATGTACATCCAAAAAAAAAAAAAAATTCATCAATTTTGCATCTTTAATTTCATAAAAAAAAATGACAAAAATTTGACATGGTTTACCTACGGTTTTACCTAAGTTTACCATTTCAAAAACATTCATCAATTTTGCATCTTTAATTTCATAAAAAAAAATGACAAAAATTTGACATGGTTTACCTACGGTTTTACCTAAGTTTACCATTTCAAAACAAAAAATTCATCAATTTTGCATCTTTAATTTCATCAAAAAAACAACAAAAATTTGACATGGTTTACCTACGGTTTTACCTAAGTTTACCATTTCAAAACAAAAAAATTCATCAATTTTGCATCTTTAATTTCATAAAAAAACCAACAAAAATTTGACATGGTTTACCTACGGTTTTACCTAAGTTTATCATTTCAAAACAAAAAATTCATCAATTTTGCATCTTTAATTTCATAAAAAAACCAACAAAAATTTGACATGGTTTACCTACGGTTTTACCTAAGTTTACCATTTCAAAACAAAAAAATTCATCAATTTTGCATCTTTAATTTCATAAAAAAAAAAACGACAAAAATTTGACATGGTTTACCTACGGTTTTACCTAAGTTTACCATTTCAACCAAAAAATTCATCTTTAATTTCATCAAAACCAATACAAATTTGACATGGTTTACCTACGGTTTTACCTAAGTTTACCATTTCAAAAATTCACCTTTCATTTCATCAAAAATGACAAAAATTTGACATGGTTTACCTACGGTTTTACCTAAGTTTACCATTTCAACAAAAAAAATTCATCTTTCATTTCATCAAAAATAACAATAAAAATTTGACATGGTTTACCTACGGTTTTACCTAAGTTTACCATTTCAACAAAAAAATTCATCTTTAATTTCATCAAAACCAATAAAAAAATCGACATGGTTTACCTACGGTTTCGACCTAAGTTTACCATTTCAAAAAAAAAAAAATTCATTCATTTTCCATTTTTAAAATTCCATAAACATAACACAAAAATATGGGCATGGTTTACCTACGGTTTCGACCTAAGTTTTACCATTCACATAGAAAAACATTTTTTAACCATGGTTACCCTAAAGTGTTACTCTAAGTTTCATTTTGGGTTTATCCTATGGTTTTCCATCTAAGTTTCCATCGGTTTGCATCCATGTTTCATTCGGTGTCATTCATTTACCTTTTAATTTAATTAATTAGGGTTTCATGTTTAAACACAAGAAAAACACCATAAAAACAAATTTGCATTTTTCAAATTCACAATCGAGGAGATAGTGCACTTACTGGTCTCGCCTCGGCTCCGCCGCTCGACGACCCGGTCTGTGCACTCATGGTGGCTGGATGATCCGGCAGCGCTTCGCGTCAGAAATCTACCTCCTCCTCCCAGAGCTCCAAATCGCAATCGCTGAACAGTGCAAATGAGCCCAACCTGTCATTTTCGCCTATTTATAGTTTTTGCCTGCTGCCAATCGTCCCTAGCCGGGACGAGCGCTTTTCGGCGCGCTCGTCCCACCCCGGGACGAGTACAATGGTGGCGCCCTCGTCTCACCCCGGGACGAGTACCATCCTGGCACTCGTCCCCCCGGGACGATTAAAAAAAAAAAAAAAAAAAAAAAATCAACAATAACCAAAACATAAAAATGACAAATGCCAACAAAACCAAAAAAAAGGTCAAAACAATCGGGAAACTGCTCGAGCATGCTTAGCGGTAAACCATCTAAAGGCACCCTTGCACAAGTCATCTTGGGTCAAGCGACTCGTCGCTTTTCTCATGTCGGTCATTCCCTCATCGATTCGTCGCTTGAGGGGGTAGTCACACTTAGTTGCCAATCAACACCATTATACCCGAGTCTGGGAAATGACACGCATTCAAAGGATCATTGCAAATGACAATCGCGCCCTTGCTTGGGGCAGCAAACAAGCAATCATCACAAACTGATCATATACTTGGCATTCGTGAATCATGAACTCAAGGTTCCCACAACAAAAGGTTGCGCCCTTTGCCTATTCATGACTGATCAATGTCTAAGTTCAAGTAATACCTCACCGAACCAGGTTAATGCTTGATTTAAGTTCCTTAGCTCGTCGGAAGCAAGGATTCAAGAATGCGTGCCCTTTCCATACTTGGGGCATCAAGAGTTGGTTAGGTTACTTGAGAAACCCTAATCATTAGTGCTTTGGTTATATATTTTTGCTCAGCATTGCACCATGTGCAACGCTTCCCAAAAAGGGGCATCTGTAGACACCAAAACAGCACCAATCCGATTATGTGACAACAAGCACTGATCGCACTAACACACACAGCCCCCAGGGCAGCCCTCAGAGGTTAAACAGTGGTTCTAACCACTCACACAGCAGTTTTGCAAGTCAGAAACCAATTTGGCACCTTTTAGACACTTTATTGCTTATTCGTCCCACCCAGGGACGAGTGCAGGTTTTACTCGTCCTACCCAGGGACGAGTGCTGACTGATACTCGTCTCACCCAGGGACGATTACCAGCGCTCGCTTCGGGGTGGGACGAATGCCAAGTTTGACCGGCAAAAAGTCAAATCTCGGCATGTAACAACTCAGAACTGCTACTTAGCTTTTCCTGCATGACATAGGAGTGCGAGTGAGTTCTTTTGACAACTCATATCTGCCAATTGACGTTTCCTTCACTGCATGGGAATGAGAGTGAGCTTTTTAGGACAACTCAGATTTGCCACTTAGCTATTCCTTCATTGCATGGGAGTGCAAGTGAGCTTTTCTAAAACACACAAAGACATGCACAGAGACAGTTAAGAATCCCTTGATCAAGAAGAAGTCTTCTTTTCAGGCAAAAAGCATTCATGCAAAGAAACACTTTTGCATGTTAATTCAAAGAGACCCCTTGGGTCTATAAAATGGTGAGTTTCCTCACCCAAAAGATATACTCGAGCAGGAGCATTTTGAGCGACGAAGTGTTGCTAATTCATTTACTTGCGATTTGTGTTTTCAACATCCATAATCTCTTAATCGAAAGAGAGGTTATTGGGTGACTTTTGAAGGCACGAATCAAGAACCAACACCCCATTCTTTTGACCACAATATCCTACCAATTTGTCGACAACACATCACATCAGGTTTCGGACCCATCCTAAGCGGATTGGTGTCGGAGCAAAGTTTCACCCGCGGGTGGTTTGCCTTCGGGCACCCCTCCCGCTTTATTGCTTTTGTAGTTTTTTAGCTAGTTTCATGTTTATGCTTTTATCAAGTTTTCAGTTCATTTAGATTCATTTTAGCCATAGTTAGATTTATCTTTTATTTTTCATACACAAGTGCTACTGATTCTTTGTTTGTTTCTTTGAACGCAGATTTGTGAGCATTGGAGGAGCAGACGAGGAATCGACCTTTACCAACGCAAGCGGCGACAACGTTTTGGTTCGCCCATTTTATATGTGGGCACGCGGAAGAAGGAATTCTGAAACAAGTTGTAGAGATCAATATCTAACGCTCCTATCCCCTAAAAAGGAAGGAGACGCATTGTAACACGAATTGAAAAGAATATCAATAAAAAAGGGCCATAGTTTATATTGCTTTTATATCTTGTGTTCATTCATTTGTGTTCTTTCCTTTTAATACAATTTTGTTTAGTATTTCCTTTTTGTTTCTGGAATCTCGTGTTTTCACATGATTCACATGATAGAATGAATATTGCATTTACTACTAAATGGGGAATATTTGCTTACAAGAGAATACCTTTTGGTTTTCTTAATGCAGGTGCTACCTTTCAGCATGCCATAGACTATGGTTTTAGAGACCTCATTTGTAAATACATAGTCATTTATGTAGATGATATCCCTATTTTCTCAAATAAATGAGAAGATCATATTAATGATTTGAGAAAAGTTCTTCAAAGATGTAGAGAACATGAAATTTCACTTAATCCTAAAAAGTGTGTCTTTGGAGTAACTGAGGAAAAATTGTTTGGACATATAATATCAAAATATGGCATTTCTATAGATCCTTTTAGGATAGAGGTAATTCCAAATTCCAGGGAGTAAGAAAGATATTAGGTCATTTTTTTGGGAAAATTATTTTTGTTTGGAAATTCATTTTGGGATTTGCTAAAATTGGTTAAACCATTGAATGACATGTTAAAAAATGATGTTAATATTAAGTCGACATGTGAGGCTAGGACTAATTTTTAGAGTGTTAAATATGCCATTTTTGATGCATCTTTTTTGGTAAATCTTGATTACAGGAAACCATTATTCATCTATAATTTTGCATCTGATCATTCATTTGCTAGCATTCTAACTCAAAAAAGTGAATTTAATTATGAAAACCCTATTGCTTTTATGAGTTCAACTTTGAAATATGCATAGTTAAGTTTACCATTTATTCACCGGACTGAACACTTGTCCCTTTCCTAGTGCTTTTAGCGGTGTAAAAGGTTTAAAATGATTGTGGCATGGTGGTTATAGGGGCAGATTGCGTGAAGATCTGTACGGTGGCTTCTAGGGCGGACAACGCATAATACTGTGGTGGCCATAAAATATGGACAGCCTGCCCAGATTCGTGGCAGCTACCGATTCCACCATTTAAATTAAAAAATATATATATTTACCTGAGTGGTATTTTCACCCAGTTGTGAAAGTACACTCTCTGTTAGGATTTGGGTTCCCAAATCCCCTCTTGCAAAGAAGTTAAACACACAACTTCTCCAAGGTCTCTGCTATATTAGCATTTCACGTATATGTATTATTAATCTTAAATAAAGATACTCAATGTAAATGCTTGGAACACCTTAGTGCTTGCAAGTAACTGTAAACAAGGGGCAATGTTTGTTTATTTTACCGTGAAGCTTTAGTGATTGTTCACTGAACCAAAATAAAGCAAATGTGAGTTGGCCCTCATGTGACCACGATGTAGCTTCAAATAGAACTTTGTGAAAAGGCTGTAAAACATAACTCCTTCGATGAAATCGAGATTTTCATGAAGGGAATGTCATCATAGGCTTGTGAATGAAACATGAAACAGAGGAAATGAAATTTCAGCCTGCAATGATAAAATTGTTTTTTGGCTTTGAAGTTTTTTATTTTTTATTTTTATTTTTATTTTAATGTCTGTGAAAATAAAAATGCAGAATTTCTAGAATCAATAAAATGCACAAAATAATAAAAAAAAAATGCAGGAAATTAAAAATAAAGTGCATTCAGTATGATGCTATCCTGTTTTGAAAAAACCGAAGATGCGAGGTTTTCATGCATGCAAGCTAACCTACTGGACTTGCCAAAACCAGCACAATCCCCATAGACTAAGTGCTAGCTCCTAGGGTTTAAGATAAATTTTAGATTCGGGTATTCATATGAAGCAACCAAGTGAACTTGCATTTAACTTCATCTACAAACTTGAAATCTAAAAAAGAAAAGAAATAGACATTAAATCCGTAGTATGCAAAGATGAATCTCCTTCTTTCTTGCCCACAAGATACAAATTTTTGAAAACAACTCTATATTAAAGATTTGTCATTTAATCTAACAGAGATTTCTAATCTTTCCCAAAAAACAGAACAAGTGGGAGAAAAACCCCAAAGAATCAGGTCCAGAATGGCCTCTCACCTTTGTCACTGCAACTCTGCTCCAGTAGTTTCCCCCCATTTCTTTTTGAGGTATACATTCATATTTATAGAGGACTTGCCTCTCTGCAGCATTTCAAATTATAAAACTGAATTTTCTTGGGAATCATAAAATAAGCACTAAAATGGGGGACAACTTGTCGAACTCTGCCTCTTTATAGTATTAAAATATAAAGCCCATAACATAAGTACTAGAAAAGAGGGACAACCCGTCGAAATCTATCTGTATGCAGCATTTAAAACATAAAGCAGACATTCCTGGGGCCCACAGAAAACTTTGCGCTGACTTTTCCTTTTTGCTATTTTGACCGCGATTTCATGACAAGTCGCGAAAACGCGACATGTCGCGATATCGCAACAACTTTCTTCTTCTTGTATTTTCTCCTGCTGGTAGCTGCAAAAATACATGTCGCGATATCGTGACATGTTGGCCTCCTCGTCTTCTTTGGTTGCACTTGGTCGCGAAAAAGTGACATGCGCAAAATCGTGACACTTTTCTCTCGCTCAGCTCTCCTGTCCCCATTAGCCACGAAAATGCGACATGCCACGAAATCGTGACATCTCCTTGTGTTCGGCTTCCATTTTCATATGCTTTCGTGAAAATGTGACAAGTCGCGAAAATGCGACATGTCGCGATTTCGTGACATCTTTCTATCTTCTCCTTTTGTTGCTGCTTCTGTCAGGTCGTTCTCTACAAAAGAAAAAGCAAAAGTCAGAATTTTAATGTTATCAATTCAAAGTTCATCACATGTCAGTTTGATTTTCTCCTTCCCAGCTCATATTCTTTAAAACATGTCGTGATTTTGGAACACGTCGCGATTTCGCGATGTTTTTGCCAAGCTGTGCTTCTAATGGAAACTTGTCGCGATTTCGTGACAATTTCGCCAATTTTCGCTTTCAACAAAATTTGTCGCGATTTCATGACGTTTTCGTCACTTTTACTCTGTTTAAGCTTATGCATCGCGAAAATGGAACATGTCACGATTTCACGACGTTTTCGTCGAGCTCTGCTGCAAATTGGAACTTGTCACGATTTTGTGACATTTTTCTTTGGCACTTCCTTTTATCACTGTCAGCCGCAAAAACGCGACAGGTCGCGAAAACGTGACATGTCGCAATTTTGTGACGTTTTCGTCGAGTTGTGCTTCTGATTTGAAATTTGGCATGATTTCACGACATTTCTCTCAAGATTCGCCTTTAGCCAAAATACGTCATGATATCGTGACGTTTTCTATACTTCACTTCTGCAGAGCTCTTCGAATCACGATTTCATGACATGCGCGATATCGCGACAGTTTCCACAAGTTTTGCCTCTGACCAAAATGTGTCGTGATTTCATGACGTTTCCCTCAAGTTTTGCTTTCGATCTAAACTTGTCACGATTTCACAACGTTTTTGTTGCTTGACTCTTTTCTTCCTCGGACATCGCGATTTCATGACATGCGCGATATCGCGACGGTTTTGCCTTGATTGCTTCTTTCATATTTGAAACGCGATTTTGTGACATGCGCGATATCGCTACATTTTCCACAAGCTTTGCTTTTACTCAAAATACGTCGCGATTTCACGACAATTCTGGCTCCTGTTTTGGTCAACTACTTTTGATCGCGATATCACAACACATCATGATTTCGTGACAATTTCCCACTTGGATTTCTCTCTCCTCTTTGAACAGCGATTTCATGACATGCGCGATATCGCGACGGTTTTGCCTTGACTGCTTCCTTTGCTGCCTTCGACCGTGATTTCACAACACGTCGTGATTTCGTGACATTTTTTGGCTTTGCTTTCTCTCTCCTCTTTGAACAGCGATTTCAGAACATGCGCGATATCGTGACATTTTCTTCAAGCCTTGCTCCTGACCAAAATGTGTCGCGATATCGCGATGTTTCTGGAATGTGTCACGATATTGCGATGTTTGTTTCGATTTCATGACATGTTTTGCCTTCGTACCCTCTATTGCATCTGGGTCACGATTTCACGATAGCGATTCTGTGACATGTGATTTCACGACATGTCATGATTTCGTGACTCGTTTTGCCTTCGTGCCTTCTATTGCATCTATGTCACGATTTTGCAATGTGTCGCGATTTCGTGACAACTTTGAACTTACTCGTTCTGGCACAGAAACTCACAGGGAAACATAGAGGAGTAAGCCTTTCAACCCTTTATGCAAGATTTTGCGTGATCAGCAACAAAAAAAATGACGTGGTAGAATGCAAATAAGACGAACACAACTAAATATCAGAAACAAGAAAGGTGGGTCCCCAATTTTGGGGTACGTTGTGGAACATCCACAACATTACCATTTATGGATAAACAAGTGTATGCCTTATTTAAAATTGGTAAAAATATTAGGCATTACATTTTGCAAAGTAGAGTTTTTGTTATTGTACATGACCCTACTGTGAAAACCATGTTAATGTAGAATGAACTAGGTAAAAAATGAGGAAAGTGGATGTCCACCTTACAGGAGTTTGATCTTGAGATCCATCCATTGAAGCTAGTTCTAGGACAAGACTTGACTAAATCCCTTGAAGAGATTGACCCTCAAATTTCTTGTCAACATTATAATGTAGAGGATATCACGCAAGATGAATGGTATATTGATATTGTTTATTTTCTTTTGAATGGTAAGTGTCTTTCATATTTTAATTCCACGTAGAGAATATCTCTTATATTAAAATCAGTGAACTATATGATTAAAGCTGGGGTTTTGTACAGGAAAACCATGAAAAAAATTTCCTTCGTTGCTTGAGTAAGGAAAAATCCACTCACATATTACATGAGGTTCATGGTAAGTATGGGACGGGGTATGGTTTTGTAAATGCCACTGCACACCAACTCTTGAGATCTAGTTACTACTGGACACACATATTCAAATATGCTCATTCTGATGTATGCTCTTGCCATATTTATCAACTTGCAGCTAATAGAGAGAGACATGTACCTATGACATTACAACCTATAGTTGACATGAGAACTTTTGCGTAGTGGGGCCTAGATTTTGTAGGGGTCATAAACATTAATTCTTAAGCTTCCCATAAGTTTATTATTACCACCTCTGATTATTGTACTAGATGGATGAAAGTTATCCCCACAAAAAAATGTACTATTGAGGTTGTTATTCATTTTTTTGAAAAACACATCATGACTAGGTTTATAATGGCACATGCAATTGTTTACAATAATGGTTCTACTTTTATTTCACTCTATTTTGGAGAATGGGCATACGATAACAAGGTGAGCATAAAATATTCTTCTAATTATTATCCACAAGGTAATAGCTTAACTGAATCATCTAATAAAAACTTGTCAATTATAAAAAAATTGCTTGAACATAATCCTCGAGATTGGGATAATAAATTGAAGTTTACATTATGGGCAGATAGAATACGAAATAAGGAATCCATTGGAACATCACCTTATCATTTAGTGTATCGTCAAGATCCAATTTTTTTTGCTAATCTTAAATTGCAAACTTTACATTTCATGAAAGAATATCTTGAAACAAATGATAAATTGAAGGTTGTCTCACTCACCTTATGGATTTAGATGAAAAACAAGAGGATGCCTTGATTCCTTTTAGTAAACATTAGGACATTGTTAAAATATGGTTTGACAAATGGGCTAAATATAAATATTTTAGGATTTTTGATTTGGTTTTGCTTTGGGATAAGGCACGTGAGAAAAAGGGTGATCATGATAAATTTGACTATCTTTGGCTAGGTATTTATTAGACTGCTAAAATTCTTGGTGAAACACTTCTCAACTAAAAACCTTAAGTGGGTATGATATTCATTTACCTATTAATGGGAAGTTTCTCAAGCATTAATTTCACCCATGAAGCAGTCAAGTATCATTTGTACCATGCTTGTATATTATTGTATATAGTTTTTGGGTTTTCATGCTATTTATTTTAGCTTTTTCTTTGTGTGGTGCTTTTGTACATAGCCTCTTGTTTGCAATATTTTGCTTTTTTCTTTCTTGTCAACTCACATTAGGTTAGGTTTTGGTTTTTTTTTTTGAATTTTGTTTCTCTTTGGCATGTAGGATGGATTGCTTAATCTGGAATCGGGTAAAATTGAGGAAAAGGAAATAAAATAGTTTAGTAATCATTCTCAAATTTTGGACTAAGATAGTGGATTTTTGGGACAATGAAACATTTCATTAAAGCTCCACATATACCTCACTATATTAAAGGGCATCCTTTGAAATCTTAAAGGATGAAATCATTTCAGTTTTCAAATTAAGGCAAAAATATAATACACTCCATATTTAGCATTAAGTGGTCTCTAACCCAGGTGGCAGATAAATTTTGCAAAGCAATACAATGCTTAATAAAAATAAATAAGTAAAAAAAAAAGAAAAAAAAAGAAGAAGGAAAGAAAAGTCAAATCAATCAAAAGGTTTGGATAATCTCCACCAGGGCTATAGATGCCTGAATAGAAGTGGAGCAATGTCTAGCCAAAACAAAAAAGAGATAAATGTAAAATTAATCTAATGTCTGGGTGATTCAAATAATCTCTATCGTAGCTATAGACACCTAGCTAGCAGTAGAGCAAGGTCTAGAAGAGATAAAATTCATCTCCATCGGGGCTTCAAACACCTGTTTGGTAGTGAAGCGATGTAGAGGAACATTTCTAATGAGTGACATTCTATAGCCTAAATGTAAAACAAGTGATGGAATGTAAACTATTTCAAGTATGCAAAATGAATCACAATTCACACACTGAGTAGAATCAAATGGTCCATCTATTTTCATTTGAAGCTATTTACCCCTTTTTCTTTGGATATTTCTAAATTATGTTCATGTCTATGATCGTTGATTTTATTGGTTTCAGATTCGGTTCTTCATCCAAAATGCTCAAGAGCATTTCCCAGCAAAGTCACCATTTGTTATGACCATTGCACAACTTGCTCCAAATTTGGGGACCCACCTTAAATTTTGTTTCCTTTGGGAATTTTGGTTTTCTTTGAGTGATAATTCTTGATAGGTTCCTATCCATGAGTTTGTAATATGGGTTTCGAGGTTTGGATGTTGGTTGGGATCTCCTTTTAATTTTTGTTAAAGGGTCATGTTTTGTTTAGGTTAAATAAACCTAATTTTTGTTTAAGTATTTAATGTTGGTTAGGTTTTTAATGTTGATTATTTGTTAATTTTAATGTTTTGGGTTAGGTTGAATGTTTGAGTTTTAATGTTGATGTTAATGTTTTAAAGCCAATCATTTCGAATATTTCATTTTAATTAAGTCAAATTAAAATAAATAAATAAATAAATAAAGAAGTAAAGAAATTAAAAACAAAAAACAAAAGAGGAAATTATATATATATATATATATATATATATATATATATATATATATATATATATATATATATATATATATATGATGCATAGTATATATGTAAGGTTTGTTTTATTAAGAGTCAATTTTAGGTTTTGGTTTCAGTATCTTGAAAAAGTTTTAATTTAGGTTTTAGTTTTATTATGTTGAAAATATTAATATATGGTTTGATTTCATTGTTTAAAGGGTCTAATTGGCATGATTTGGTTGGATGATAGGTTTTTTTTGGCAAATATTATGAGGAGAGGCTTATCAAAGGAAGGGATGCATCAAAGCTATGGATGAGCAACATAAATGTTGAATGGACATCGACATTGTGGACCTGATGTGGCGATGACATGGCAACATAAAATGATGTGACATGGTGATGACATGGCATAATGAAATGACGTGACATGGTAATGATGCAAACAGACTACCAAGATGATGTGGTGATGATGCATATGGATGTGGTAGACATGTAGAGGGCTTACTAGAGATGGATTTTGGTTTTATGTAAATGTGCTCAATAACAACAATATCTCAAGAGGGGAATCCAAGGTCTCGTGGGTTTAGGCTGCTAGATTAGTATGCTATTATCAACCGACACTAATTCAATAGTAAATTAAACTTAGGGTACAACACGGCAAATGGAAGCTTGCTAAAACACCAATATTAACCAGGCATGTATCATCATTACAACAAAACTAGGAAGAAATATTACCTTATATATGGGATCATTATCAAAAAAATTAGTGGTGAGAAATCAGATAAAAAAAAGAGTCATCGACATAGAAAAAAAAGCCTC
This sequence comes from Wollemia nobilis, assembly GCA_028583015.1. Lineage (NCBI taxonomy): Eukaryota > Viridiplantae > Streptophyta > Pinopsida > Araucariales > Araucariaceae > Wollemia > Wollemia nobilis. Next base: position 4,895,069 of record JAQPPZ010004166.1, read on the forward strand.
CTTGAACTTATGAATAAATTCAATATTTGAAACCTTCATGATGACCCAAATATAAAGCTCCAAACAGTATTGAATATCGTCAATCAAAAGGCTGCAATGTGGATGCATCCCTATCTTTAAAATAGTACAATGCATAATCATATTACAAAGTATCACAAAGGTCGACCATTGAATTTAGATTGATGCATCGTCGATGCCAGTGCTATTGTTCGAAAGAGAAGAATTTGAATTATGCATTGCAAGACTATGAGGTGTATAAAAATAAATAAACCCTACATCAGATCGGAGTCATAATGTGAAGGTGATGTAGATGCACGAGGTGTTGAGATTACGAAGAGCAATATTCAACATGAATATGCATAGGTATGAATGAAAGATGCTTTGTAGCTAGGATGGTAACTGGATTGTTAGAACCTTCATCAATGAAAGGCAAAAGAAGTTGATGAGAAACAATTGGATAGCCAAGAGGAGAGTGATAGTTATGTACTTAGTTACCAAGCTTGAGTGTTCAAGTTTGACACTTTTGAAGTTCGAAAGAAATTCGACATGTTTAAAAACTTGGAATAAAATTCGACATATAAAAATTGATATAATATTGCTTATTAGAAGTTATAAGGAGGTAAAAAAGATACTAGTAAAGTTAATTTGCTTATTAGGAGTTATAAGGAGTAGAAAAGTAATTAATGGAGTTATTTGATAAATTTAAAGCTGAATTGTAAGGATTATTTGAATGTTTTTAGAATTATTGAATATTTATTTTTTGGAAAAGTGTGGAGTAATAAGGATATCTACTTTAGTTTTTTTTTTTGGTTATTTCAAGTTATTTTATTTAGAGTTTTTTTAAATTTTTGAGAAAATTTTAACTTGAAAATTTTATTATAAGTTTTTGAATTTTTACAAATTTATTTTTTGGAGTTATAAGGTTTTCTACATCAAAAGTTAAATATATATTTACAAATTTCTTATTATTTTATAATTAGGGAGTCATAAGGTATACTACTTCATAGGAATTAAATTAGTGAAATTGAATTATTTAAATTTAGGAGTTATAAGGTTGTCAACTTCAAAGGAATCAAATTGAATCTAGAAGATATAAGTTTCTTCAACTTGAAGATAAAAATGGATAAATGACCAAGAGGAACTTTTCATAGAGGAAATTTTCAAAATGCAAAACCATACTTTATGAAAGGAAAAGTTCAAAAACAAAATCTATATCAAAGAAAATATTTTGAATTCAATGAGCAAGATCATAGAAGAATTTTACAAAACTCTTATCAAAGTTGTAAGATAACATCATGTGAGTCTAATCAACAAGTTCAAACATAAAAGGATATTTGGTATATAGATTTAGGAGCTAGTCATCATATGATTGGTAACTTATGTATGTTTGAGTCTTTAAAATTCAAGGATAATGTTTCTCTAAATATTGTATATGATAAGAGATCTATTTCACAAAACTAGTAGAGTAATAACTAGTTTAGATTTTGTACTAGAGGATGTTATATATGTTTCGGTATTATCAACCAATATTATTTCAATTACTCAATTGGTTGAAAATGAAAGAATCGTTTAATTCAAATGTATAAATGAGCATAACAAATGCATCATTAAGAATCAAAATATAACAAGCTTCAAGATCAATTAAAAATACAATATATGCTTTAGATTCAATTGATTTTTCCCATTGATTTTTTAATTCTTTATCTCAAGATGAAAATGATTATAAATTGTTTGAGTGTTCAAAACAAAAGGACAAGAAATTGGATTCAACATAATCGAAAGTTTTCTTACAAATGTAAGCATTGTGTAAATTCAAGGTTTATAATAATGAAGCAGGTTCAAGAGAAACAAAGGTTCATGAACAATGCAATATCATTTGAAGATTAAATATGGAGATGAAGACAATGATTGAAGATTAAAGTCTTCAATAACCAAATAATATAATATGGGAGGTGTTGGATTATATTACATTTTTATTACATGCTTAATGTGTCCCATGGTATAATTGTAAATAATATATTAGGAGTGAGTCTACAATTTAAAATATGATTTATATTTCCCTAAGTGTGAATGTGCAGGAAATGCAAAAGTGTCATGTGAGTTAGTGTGCAAGTGTGAGTTGAGTAAATATGCACAAGTGTCTTGTATGTATGAGAACAAATATGTAATGTAAATATGTGCACAAGTGTCCTAGGTTAGGTGTGCAAGTTGTAGAAGTGTAAGATCATGTAAAGGTGTGCAATTATTATAGAGTCAAGTGTTCATAGAGTGTGTTAGTGACAAGTAGATAATCCAAGAGACATGAGACTTGACATATGAAGAGTTATAGTCAAGTATCCAAAGTATTATGGAAATAGTGCTCTATAGACAAAATACATCACACACAATTCATATCTCTTGGTCAATTTGTGAGAAGAAAAGGAGTAATAAATATTGTATGTTTTTTGAGCAATTAATATTGTAAGTTGTTCTTCATGCATAGTACATGAATAGTTCAGGTTATTTACATTCATATTTCAACATATTATTGAATGTTATTTGATTTTTTATAAGCATTTATATACATATTAATTTGCTCATATTATTATTATTTATCTTTATATATTGTGATTATTTATATTCGATCATGTGTGATATAGCTTGTGATATTTTATGATATTATAAAGCTCCAAAATCCATCATAAATAAATGTATTAATAAATCTACTATATTTCCTCCTATGAGGAGGTCCCAAGAAATCCTAGTGGATCCACTAGGACTAAAATCCCCACAAGGTTAACCTCACCTCAACTAGTGTGTTTGGTTAGGGGTTTGATATGTTGAGGGGTTCACCAAGAGTATTTTATGGATTCACTAGAAATCCATTTTTTTATGTGTATTTTTGAAAACACCTAAGTTTGGCTTGTCTCTAAACAAGTAATTATTAACTATATAAAGACTTTAGTAAAAATACTTCAAACAAGATATGCAAAAGGATAAGAGCTAGCCTAGAATGATTTTTTTTATTGAATGAATACTAGGCCTAGATTTACAAGAAAGTAAAGCTTTTTATTTAAGGCAAGGGTTCAAGAAAATGCACAAACAAAATTAGCCTATGTGCACAACTATATGTAATTTGTGTTTGAATGCCTATAAATATTTAAAGGGAAAAAAAAATCAAGATCTAGCATATGTTATTTGATAGCCCCAATAAAATAAGAAAAGGGACTTATTTTTATCACTTTTGATATTTCTATGAAAATAGAGAGCAAAATGAACAACAAACAATATTTTAATAAAATTTCTATTGAAACCAAAAATGGAAGTTACCTCAACCAGTGGTTGAAGTGATTTTCCACCCTGTAAATCTCAACCAAAATTGATTTCACACCTTGGAAAGGCCAACCATGAATTTGTAGAACTTGTAAAATAGAGAAGAAAACTAGGAAAATGATTAGTTTTTTTTTGTGCTTCTATTTCCAGGGCATAATAGGACTATCCAATTGAGAATTTAGACCCTCGAGGTCCCTTAGATGACCTAAACTAAATGTAAGAATAAAGTGACCAAAAGTGCATGGAAAGTGATTTCATAGTCCATAATTATGGGGCAAGCAATCACTTTGTGGATGAAAAGAAAATTTGTAGCCCATATTGTATAGGGTGCAAAATTTATTTGTGGAGAGAAATATGTGAATCCAAATGCACAAACCGAAGGGTTATTGTATGCTATAGGTATCAGGAAACTTCCAAAGGGATAATACAATCAAAATATGTTATAAAATGGTATCAAAAGAGGTATAAAAATGTGAAAAAATATTATCAATGTAAGTGATGATTATATGTGATTGTCCAATATAAAAATAGCAAAGGTAAATTTAAATAGGCAAGGTTAGTGGTGAAATGAAGAGACTAAAAGAACCTAATTATGAAATAGAAAATGATTTAAAATAGAAAAGAGGTAGATAATAAATAAAATAAAAGGATGAAGAGAGAGGGAAGGGTAAAAATATCACAAACCTTGAGGAAGAGTTCCCTCCTTCTTGGCTAAAACTTGATAGTGGCCTTCTCTCTATACTTGGATGCTTGGATGATGATGATGCCCCCTTGTAAAATTTTATTGAATGGTTAATGGATTACCAAGTACTTGATAAGAACTTGAAAAGAGAAGAGAGGAGAAATTAAAAAAAATCCTATAGAGGTTTGGTTCTTGAGAATGCTTGATGAGAAGGCTATCCCAAGGGTCCTATTTATAGATTTTTCATGGCCTTGGGAGAGAGGGAAAAGAGTTTGAATTTGAAAAAAATAAGGAAATGCATAGATCTTGATGAGATTACATGGGGGTTTGCAATATTGCATGTGGATTTTATAGAGGAATTTTAATCCTTGGGCTTGGTGAAATAGATATTACATGGGTGTAGGCCTAACATGCCATTAATGCCACAAGGCTCAATGAAGGTGGAGAAATATAAGAAATTAAGATTATAACTTGACTGGATGATTTCATGGTCAAGATTTGAGCATCGTGATATCACTAATTTGACCATTGGATGTTGTATAGGTAGGAGGAAGGAGATTTGAAATTTTATGATTTTGCACCCTAGGTGCAAATTCATGCCTTGTTATTTATTGCCTTGGAAATACAGGGTGTGATATCACAATAGCGAGACCCATGTATAGTTTTTCTATATTTTGGGGGATCAAATGATGTTAGAATATAATACAAAATATTCTCATTGAAAAATCTCTTTTTTATTTTGATCTAATGGTAGAGGTTTTAAGAAATTTGAAGAAGATTTGATGGAGGAAAAACTAGGTAAAAGAGGACTTTACTTTTTGAAGCATTAAATAATTAATTTTATGTCTTTGGAAGGTGGATTTGGCTTGGTTGGTTAGAGATTCAATGTATGAGGTTGATCGGTAGAAATTTATGAAATGTGGGTCAAATTTTAATGTCTATATTTTGCTCCCCTTTTTATGCATTCATTGTAAAATGATTACGTCAAAAATAACCATGCATCCATTTTGATGGTGTGGAGCTTTTGTTGCTTGAAAAGCCAATGTAGAGGGGATGGTGTAGGAATTGATTGTTCATGAAAAAATTTCTATGCATGTATGCCCCTAGCCTAGGGTTCCCCCTTGATTTTTGGAGGGGAAACCCAATTGAACTAATGAAACTTGATTAGGCTAGAATTGAGGAGAAAGAGGAAGGTAACTATATGAAGATTGCGAAGTATTAGCCATAATTAGAGTGACCAAAGATTAATATGGAAAGGAATATGAATCGATAAAGGAGATGAAATAATGAGATAAAGAAATAAGCAAGAATAGATATGGCCAGATTGAGGCCCAAAAATATTGGAACATGGCTAGTTAAGGCCTAATATGGGAGACCAGTTAAGGCTTATATATATGTATATATAATAAATATACTAGTTATGTACAATGGACATTGTCCAATGAATATTTATGATGGAAAATAACCAGTTAAGACCTAATATGGACAATGACTAGTTAAGGTCTAGATGGTTAATGGCCAATTAAGGCCTAAATGAGCAAAATGTGCAATTACCAGTTAAGGCCTAAATGAGTAGGGTGATCAGTGGCTAGTTAAGGTCTAGCAATTGTGTATATAATGTGATGTGTTATGTTGATGTGTTTAAAAAATGTGGTATTTTTGTTTCTTCTTAAAATTTTATAATAAATTTATGGTTAATAAAATTGACATTAGGAAGTGATGTATATGTTTTATATGTGAATTGACAATTGGTTTTGGGAGTAATTTAGTATCATTGTTTAATGCCTCAAATTTGGAAGTTTTTTTTATAAGTAAAAATTTCATTAAAAGTGGGTTTTGAAAGGGGCCCCAAAACCTTTTTACAATAGGTCAATAGACCAAACAAAATACCAAAGGATAGGCCAAAGGAAAAGTACAAAAAATCCCATCCGAAGTAGGCAAAGAAAAAACCAAACAAAATTAAAAATCTCATCCAGCAGGAAATTTGAAAATCTCACCCAATAGGAAAAATGAAAATCCCGCCCAGTAGAAAATTTGAAAATTCCTGCCTATGTAGGAAAAATACAATTTTGAAAAATCCTGCCTAGGGGAAAAACTAGAAACCAGTATCCCGCCAAGGAAAAAAAAAAAAAAAAAAACTACAATGCAAGAAAACCACCCCGAATAGTGGATGGAGTAGAGGAACCGCCATGAAGGATCGTCTTACCTAGGAAGGATCAGGATATACACAAGGATTCAAGAAAACAATACCAAAACTACATACCATATAGGGCCTAGAAAATGGAGCAACAAATATGAGGATCTGGACAGACCACGAAATCCCCTGGCACATAAGGTTGAGCTACGTAAAAACCAAAGGAAATAGAGGAAGCACTAGAGGTAGAACCGCAAGCCACAGTAAAGGGGTAGGAAGGTCCTAGGGAACCCAAAATGAAGGATCCATAGGGTTTCCAAGATGCAGGTAATAAACATAGGTCCCTCCCAATACCAAAAGGTACAATAGAAAACCCTAGACAACCTCCGACTCCGTCATCGAATAACTTTTGGGAACCATAAAAGGAAGACCAGGGGGATATTAGTAGCAAACAAAGCAAAGGTAACACCAAGCCAAGAAAGATACATTAAGAACCCACCAAGTAGACCAAATATAGGAACTCAAAGAGCAGATGCATAGAAAATAAGCAGGTGGTCCCCCTTAGAAAAAAAATATGTTGTGAAAACCTACTCAAGAAGCACCAATACAGAGCCAAGCCACTCATCCAAAGCTATGATGCACCACATCTGGAGAACCAATGAAACTTGGCTCCAAGTAGATACCTAAAAAAAACCTAGGATATATCTGAGAGCACCAGGGAAAAGGATACTTGAAACACCATAGAAAACCCAAGGAAGGTCCCATGGACATCCCATAACAAAGGCACACGAAAGAAACCATTAATCAGGATTAGGATTGGAAAGAGGAAAAAATAAAAAAGTCACCTGCCACCCCAATGAGATCATATGCAACAACATCCAACCAAGAAGGAATGGCCAAGGAAGTGCTTAAAAATTAGGATAGCACTAGGGGAGGGGAAAGCAGGAAAGTGGATCGAGACATCCCATGGGATATCCCTTGTAGTTCCCTCCTTTGTATGTATAGATGGTTTTATGTAACTTTGACTAAGTTTTGCAAAATAATTTTCTTATTAAGGGAAAATATGAAATGAATATGGAATTAGCTTAATATAGTAAAGAGGTTTACAATTATAAGGATTGAACAAATTTTATCATGATCTTGGGTTAAGAGGATTTTTCTTTTTTAGGGTTAGGGTGAAAATTTTGGTTTTTTGAGGGGGGGACAATTTAATTAGATATGGTTTATTTTTCATGTTTCCAGGCATGGATCCTATTTGTGGATATTTTGTAATGTATTAGGGATGGGTTTCCTAAGGATTATTTCTATAGAGTTCTGATAGGTGTGAGGATGAGTGGATTTGGTTGCATGTCTTGTGTTTTGAGGATAAGGATGAAAGAGGAGGAAGTCAAAATGGGATGATGACCCAACAATTGGAGGGAATCCTTGTTGATATTTTTGTTAATCAAGGTTAGTTTTAAATTAACCATTGGCCTCCTGAAAACTAAAATAGCATTTTTTAGGTATCTAGCCTATTATATGCCTATAAATTGAAAGTAAAAAATGTTAACAAGGAAGATTAGAGTAAGAGAGAAAGAGATGTTGGAAAAGTGAAACTCAATTTTTTTATGAGCTAGGGAAAATGTAAAAATGATAAGGTAAGTGTATATCCTTTGATATGTTGAGGGAAAAATTCTAAAACTTGCATGATAAAGGGATATACATGCCTAGAATATGATAGCTAAGTGAAGGTATAAAAAGAGATAAGATGATATGTGGTGTCTAGATGATCCAATACTAAGGTTCAAATTTGGCATGCATTAAGGTATGATTTAGTTCTATTGGTCTCTTAAGAAAGGTGCTTAATAGGTCAAAACTAGGCTTATTGAAGAGCACAATATTATGATGTGCTTAGTGTGTGCCTCTTAAGAAAGGTGCTTAATAGGTCAAAACTAGGATTATTGAAGAGCACAAGATTATGATGTGCTTAGTGTGTGCAAAATATTCAAAGAGTACATGAAAAAACCTTGATATCTTATGATTGTAAAATTTTGGGCTCATTTAAGAGTACCAAAAAAAGAGTTTAGTAAATATGTGGACTCATTTAAGAGCACTAGATAAAAATATGAGCAAATATGTGGGCTCATTTAAGAGAACCAAACAAAGAGATGAGAAAAATTGTAGGCTCATTTAAGAGGACCAGACAAAGAGATGATCGAAATTGATAGTTGCTTAAATGATTTACAAAGTATTACAAAATTTAATTCTTTATCTAAGGAAGATCTACACATTTCTCTTCCTTGTAAAAGTATTTCTTCTTCAATATTTTAATCTTAAGTGTTTTCTCAAACTATGGGAGACATGCCCCTTGAAGAGAGGATTGAGGTTCACTTATATGAATAATAAATTTTTCATTATTTATATCTTCCTTTATCATATTAGATTCTCTCTTTGGTTAAGAGGAGCACACTTCTTTGTGATTAGGTAGGGGATTCTCCAAAGAAGTTGTCAATTTACCAAAATGAGGATTATACACTACTATGATTTGGATAAGGAGGAAATATCTACTTGATTTAGATGCTCCAAGAACTATAGAGGTTTGTGTTATAGTGAATTGAAGTGTAGTCAATTTACCATTAGTTGATTGATAATAGTGGTTTGATTTACTACTATAGGATGATTTTCTAGTTGTAAATTTATCATTTGTGCATGGTGGATGACCACAAAATAATTTTTTGGATAATGGATCATATTACACTACACCAAAAATGATATTTAAGGAACCCAAGTGTTGTAGGTGAGTTGGAGAGGAGAGGGCAATCCTCCAAGGGAGGTCCCAGGTTCAAATCTCCACCCTACCAAAAAGCTGAATTGGGTATCCAAAATCCAATTGATAATGTTGGTGCGGGTAGGGTCGGGTGCGACTCCCGGGTGACTTTGACGGTGTAGAACCCCCTATTCGTGGTCTCTCATACCAAGGCGGCCCGAAAGGGGTTTTTTGCTTTAAAAAAAAAATATATATTTAAGGATGGTTTTTAACTGCACTTAACAACATTTAAGGGAAGTTATTCAACTACCATCTATGAGGGTATCAATACGATGATGGTTAAAAACCACCTCAAAAATCGATTCTCTTAGGATCTATTAGGAAAATTAAAAACCACCTCAAAAACTACCTTAATAGACTCTATGAGGGTGGTTTATAACTACCCTCTTAGCGTTTATTATGGAGATTTAAAATTGCCCTCTTAGAGTCTATTAGGATAGTTTAAAACCTCCTTAATAGATATTAAGAAGACAAATTTAAACCACCCTATTAGGGCTAATATGGACGTTTAAAACCACCCTCTTAGGGCTAGGACCTCTTAGGTCTAAGAGGGAGGTTTAAAAAGGTCACTCGCTCTATTTCTCCAGCTAGAAAGGTCATGCTAGCTTTAGTAAAACTATGTTCATAGTCTCTAATACCTCCAAGTATTCTCTCCAAACATTATGGTTTATGTACAAAGGAGATTCCATAAATATCATGCCAACTTATATCTATTTGAGCTTTTACTATATGACCCTTCTTTCAATGTGAAGCACCCTGTCCAAACACATTTTATAAAGGAAAAATTTTGGTTTTTGTTTTGAAGCATTAAGGATTTTAAATGCATTTTCATAATATACCTTCCAACATACACCTCTTTCACAACACAATAAAACCTACCACCCTTATGGTTGAGAGTTAGGGACCCCAAATTGGGGCTAGTAAATTGGATTTGAATAAGGGTTTTTGAACTCCCATACTATAACATATGATACGATGCAAAAGGATAGTTATAAAGAGAATAAATCAATCTAAATTTGAAGTCTATATCCTTCATTTGTAAAGAATATTCATGTTCATATTTTACTTGCATAGGTTTCTAGATACTCGAGACTCTACCTTTGGTAACAAAATAAATTATGAGTGAGCTATATTCTAGTTGATTGACTCCCAATTCATGTCAAGCATTCACTCTACATATACTCAATCATTAGGTTGCTTCTTCAATCCATCAATATTCCTTTGATTTCCTTCCTCACTTTGGTATGAGTTACATTTATGAATTCATAAACAATCCTTCAACAACTTAAAAACAACAAAACGAGAGTTTTAAGATATGTCTTGGGTACAATAAATATTGGTTTTTGCCATAGCACAAGTAGTAACTTTCAAATTATTGGAATCATGGATGTTGTTTAGGTGAAAATATGTTGTTAATAGGAGCTCTAGGATTATAAGGCCTACTGAATTGTTTCTCACTCTTAAATAAACCAAAGTTGAAACATAATAATTGATTTATCTATTACATCCATTTAAAAAACTTCTTTGCTTGGCATATCAATTGAACAGACTTGGGATAAACCACTTTTTAAGACTTTTGAAGAACTTTAATGATGGATTCATGAATTGGTTATGGGATTACAAAAACAGGGACAATTTTCCCATTTATAGCCTTATTTCTTGTTATAATTTGTCCACCTTTCATAAATGCTTGTACTTGGTCATATACTTACATGAAAAGACTAAAGATAATACTTGTTACACTTTTGCATTAATAGTTAATTAGTAAATATTAGTCTTGATTTTCAATATCTCTAGATGTTTGTCTAATATGATTTTACTTAGATGGAAACAATCAAGTTATCTTAATTTATTTTTTATCTATTTATTTTCATCCATACTATGCTCTATAAAAATATATTTGGAGGTATGCTGACTTGGATTTGATTCTCTTCCAAAAGAGGGTAAAAAGTTGATTTTTCAACACTTTGAAAACCTTCTATATCTCAAAATAGATTATGACATAACCAAATCCAATACCCAACACATTAACAATTAGACCCGATATGACTTGATAAATGAATCTAAATAATATTCAAAGTTGTAGTACCAATCAGGAAGCTTAAAGCACCTGTAATTGAGTAATATCAATCAACAAAAATGTCTTGTCCATAGGTTCAAATGTCCTTCAACATAAAACTCCATCATATGACTTCCTACAAAGTCATCTCGTATGTAGAGAGCATAAAAGAATAATGACCATCAAACTAGAATGTATTATAAAATATATCTAGCAACATTTTAATAAACAACAAATGTAATGAGAAGGTTCTAAGGATTTCAAATCCTCCATGTGGAAGAATGCTAACTTGGATTTGATTCTCTTCCAAAAGAGTGCAAAATTTTGATTTATCAACACTTTGAAAACCCTTTGTATCTCAAAATAGATTATGACATAACCAAATACAATACCTAGAACATTAACAATTAGACCCAATATGACTTGATAAATGAATATAAATAATATTCAAAGTTGTAGTACTAGTTAGGAATCTTAAAGCACCTGTAATTGAGTAATCCCGATCAACAAAAATGTATTATCCGTAAGTTCATATACCCTTCACCATCAAACTCCATCATATCACTTCTTGCAAAGTTAGCCTGAATGTAGAGTATTAAAGAATAATGACCATCAAACTAGAATGTATTAGATAATATATTTGGAAATATTTTAATAAACAACAAACACAATGATGAGGTTCTAAGGATTTCAAATCCTCCATGTGGAGGCATGCTGACCTAGATTTGATTCTCTTCCAAAAGAGGGCAAAAATTTGATTTATCAACACTTTGAAAACCCTTTGTATCTCAAAATAGATTATGATATAACTAAATCCAATAAAGGTCCGAGGTGTAGACCAATTGGTTCATCCAAACCCCATAAGGGGGCGGAGGTCCAAGGTTCAAATCTCGGGCCTCACCGGACTGAACGCTTGTCCCTTTCTTGGTGCTTTCAGTGACATAAAAGGTTTAAAATGATTGTGGCATGGTGGTTATAGGGGCGGACTGCACGAAGATCTGTGTGGCGGCTTCTAGGATGGACAACGCAGAATACTGTGGCGACCATAAAAGCTGGACAACCTGCCCGGATTCATGGTGGCTACCAATTCCACCATGTAAATTAAAAAAAAAAACTAAAAAAAAAAACTAAATCCAATACACAACACATTAATAATCAAAACTGATATGACTTTATAAATGAATCTAAATAATATTCAAAGTTGCAATACTAGTCAGGAAGCTTAAAGCACTTGTAATTAAAGAAATTTTGATCAGAAAAAATGTCTTGTCCATAGGTTTATATGCCCTTCACTATAAAACTCCATCATGTCACTTCTTGCAAATTTATCCTAGATGCAAAGAGCATCAAAGAATAATGATCATATCTTAGCCTAGATGTAGAGAGTGAGAGAATAAAAAATGATGACCATGTCTATTGTGGGTGCCTCTAGAGTTTATGATTCATAACTAAAGAGAGCATAGCCTTAGACTCGACTGAAGACCAAGATGCGTATCCCTATCAAAAACTATGTAAAAAACCACAACGAGAAGCTTATCTCCTTGTGCTCTATTACCCCCCCTCTCTTTTTCCTGCCCTCACGTGGGAAGATATATTTGTTTTTTAAAGGTGACCCTAAGAGGGAGGTTTTTAACCACCCTCTTAGGATCTATTAGGGTGGTTTTTTACCACCATAAAAAATCACCATATTTCAGGCACCATTAAATTTTTTTTTTGGTGAGGGTGGTTTAAAACCACCCTTTTAGGTCTATTAGGGTGTTTTTTACCACCGTAAAAAACCACCATATTTAGAGCATGAGGGCAATTTAAAACCATCCTCTTAGGATCTATTAGGGTGGTTTTTACCACCGTAGAAAACCATCGTATTGTAGTCACTCTTAAAAGCCTTTTTTTATATAGTGTTATAGGTGAAAATGTAGAGTGCACTTAATCCCAAACTCTTGTTCTCCATGTTGTTGTTCCATTAGCACCTACATGCTTCCTTGCTAGAGAATCTACTAGTTTTCCTCTTTGATTTCATAACCTTGTGCCGTAGCCGTATTCAATGCCCAAAGAGACTCATTATAGGCTAAAGTTTCCCAAGGAGTGGGAGTTAGTAGGTCTTGCCATTGAGGCTCCTAATTGGTTAACTACACATATTATTGTTGAAAAGCCACTAGTTCCCCTCCTTGAATTCATTATTCTCAATTAATACATGAAAAAATCTGTAATATTTGAACCAAAAGCACTAAATTCATTAGCATCAAGAGTAAATGTGTTTTATTATTTTATTATAGGAATTTAGGCACTTGTTTGTGCTATAGTTGTGAGATATATTGTTCTTGCTCACATGATATAGGTTGTCCTATTAAGGCATATGTTAGTTGTTATTTTTTCATAACTTGCAAACTTGGAGATACCATTTTCTATTTTTGTTCAATCAACTATTACATTGGATGTTGATTCTAATATACCTATTGTGGGTTAGGGCTCTATGTTATCTGATAAGCCTATATAGATAACTAAGTCTTAGAAAATTATTGATATAATAGAAATTATTGTTGACATTGAGAAATTTATAGGTAATGGGGTAAAAGAGCGTTTGGATCCCATTATATATTTAATATCATTTGAGTGTTACCCCTAGTGGAGTAACCATGAACCTTCTTGAAGGCTGAAATTGTTGAAGAATGTCACCCCATAGGGGTACTTTTATTTAATATTAATTAGTTTAAAATATAGTAAATCATTATAAAGTCAATAACTCACTAGATTCCAACCATACCCAAAATTTTATTCTCAAATCACCAAGACCCTATTAGCAAAACATAATCAATATGTTGGAAAAATAGCATGTTATTGATGGATCACACCCATTTTAGTGATTCAAATTTGACTGGACTTGGTATATTTTACTCATTAGTGCACTATATTATTGCTTAAGTCATGGTGAGATCATCAATTCTATAAATGGATCTCACTTGTGCTAAGAAATTTTCAACTCAGTTTTTCAAATGATTTTATGAATTATACAACCAATCATTGCTTTGGTCAACATGAGATCACTAATTGTTAGATTATATTATATCCTAAGTTCTTACTAGGATAATTTGTGTGGCTGAGATTAACTCAGTTAGTTATGATCTAATAGATCATATTGTACACCTTTGCTATTTAAGCAAGGTCTTTGTCATTGAATAATATCAAGTCTGTTTTGTTTCTAGCATGGTATCAGAGTAGTCTTTCCCTGCCCTGTGAGCCTGAGGAGATTTTCCTCATGGGGGAATTTCCCTCATGGAAATCCCTTCCTCTTTTTTTCTCACTTTTTTTTTCTTCCAATTTGTTTTTGATACCGAGGGAGTATGCTCTCCATATTTTTGATGGATCAAAAACTAGATGGTTAAAAATTTTGGGAGGTCATTTTTTTTTAGTTTTTCTACCATTATTATTGTAGATGGTAGCAACATAATATATTATGTTGTTCTATAGCCTTATATCATAGATGAGGGTGAGTTTGTGCATAGTGGTTTGAGTGGCAGTTGTGTTTTATCATATTGCTGAGAATTAGTTTTTTCTTTTGCTACACCTACCCCAATAGCCACAACAACAATAGAGCCCCAATAACAATTTGACCTATTCCTATGGATCAGACTGCAAAAAATCAATGACATAGGTCTATGTGTAGTGTTTTATTTTTTGTGAAGTGTCTACAGTATTCTGTAGATCTATGAATCTAGTTTTCCTCTACTGGACGTCAGTTAGTTCAGCGGTTTCATCATCATTTTGGGGGGGCTTTTCTTCCTCCTCATATTCATCATCGGAGGGTTTGTTGAAATAGAAACAAAGTTTGAATATCTTATGATCGATAGAGGAGTTTTTTTCTCTAGGTAGAGCTCACGTTGTGGTACATTTTTTTGTTGAATTGGCATTTTTGTTTAGAGATGTGTCTGGTGGTGGTGTGCTCTAAATGCTAGCGGTGGTGGATTTCAATACACTGAATTTGGTATGAAAAGTAAGATGGGTGTTGCATGTTTCACCAATAAAATTGTGTGATTTTTTATTTCACATGGATGACCTATCCCTGGTGGCCTCTTCGATGCCGACCACATTTCGAAGAGTAGAGGAGATATATTTGTTGCTCTAGAAGGACAATATATTCGGTCCATTTTTTTATGAGACACCCATCAAAACTGTTAACTTTAACGTAGTAGTAGATCCTACAAGTACTTAAGGGGGTGTTATAAATGTCCTAGTACCACTTAAGGGGGGTTTTAGAGTATATTATATCCTAAGTTGTTACTAGGATAATTTGTGTGGCTGAGGTTAACTCAGTTAGTTATAATCCAATGGATCGTATTGTGCACCTTTGTTATTTAAGAAAGGTCTTTATCATTGAATAATATCAAATATTTTATTTTTCCAACACTAATGAAGCCAATGAATCATTGAAAAGTCAAGAAATTTCTATACAAGTGAATTAGTGAATGGAAAAGTTCGTCAAGAAGGGATGTTATAACCAAAATATTTAGCTTTACAAAAAAATCATTTTTTTGGTTAATGAATTCAATCATCAAGGACTTGCCATATTTTAGATAAAAATTGTTGATAGAATTCATGCAAAAATTAATCATAAATTTTTTGATGAATTATAGTTGAACGATTTTGGAAATTTTAAATATTTTTTAAGTTATGTTGCTTTGTCGAAAAATGGGCTCAAAACAATAATTTTTTAAAACATAAAGGTGTTATGATATTTCTTAAGGTTTCAAATAAATTTATAATATTGATCATCAATAGAGTCACCATTTATGCTTGAATCAAAAGGATTTACAATAAATTTTAACAATAGATAAGACTTGAGACAAGAGTTTAAAATTGTAGGATTTGAGCAAACTATGAAAACATTTGATGATATTTTTCTAGGTTTTATTAGGTTTGAGGTCTTAAATAAGTATTTTTAAATAAATATATTTGACATAGAATGACATAGATATAAAAAATAAGGGGTGTGTGGATAATCTAGAATTCATGCAAATTCAATGCTTAGGGTCCCACCGAGCATACCAAAGATTGTTGATCCATGAAAATGAAATGGACCTCCAAGGTCATTTTTTAAAAAATGGAAGAGGGAATTTTAATCCCCATTGATCTCTAAATTTGGGTCAGATCCACACTAATATATGTTACCCTAAAATTAGTATAATTATAAAAAAAAAGTAAATTGATGAAGGTAGGCATGTGAGAGATGAAAATAAAAGTTCAAGAAACTAAGTATGATCAAAACCATAGCAAGGCTAGTGTGTGATCTATTGAATCATTAAGATGTAACCAATAATAATAATATGCTTGTTATTCATCCAATGTATGAATCAACAAAAATAGGACTAAGAGGATGTGAGAATGCATTGCCACAAAGACTATTCACCCATGCACCAAAAAGTAAAAAAAAGAGACACAATTGGAACATAAGTGCCATGCACAATTTTTATTAGTTGTAAAAGGAAAATTGCAATCACAAACTAAAGCAACTATGTACATATGCGAAAAACCTAAGAGCTAAGAATTTGCCTTCATCTATTTCATGGCTACCACACAGCTGGTAGCTTCAACTTATGTTGAAGCTACTAGAGCAAGGAATTGCACCAGGGAAGAGGTCTTGCAAGTTCATGCTGAAATTTTTCCACAAGGTAACAATGTCAATCCTATTGTTGAAATTCCTATTATTGAGTTTGATAATGCATGCAAGTGGCTAGAAGAGAATACCCTGATAGGATATTTTTTGGATTGTATCCTAAATGATACTTTGATCCAATCTCGGATTTAACAGTATTGGCAACCTTATGGTATTAAGATAAAGAATATCCAAAATTTGTCAAAGGGGTTTTTTATTTTTTTCTTTGCTAATGCTCAAAATGCACGAGGAGTTTTTAGTCAAGGTCCCTGGTATGTCTGAAGCTCTTTGCTTATATTTCAATAGTGGTCCAGATATTTCTCTATCAATGATGAGGTTTCTATGCAAGTACCTATTTGGGATGAGTTCCCTAGTCTTTTGATAGCCCTTTGGCAATTCTTACAAAGTATTGCTTCCACCCTTGGGAAGGTGGTCTGCTTAGAACCAAATAAATTCTATAATATTCGCCCTAATAGGTGTGTGTGTGTGTCAAATTCAATCTTTCCAAGGACCTTACTGAGTCTATTGACCTGAATATTGGTGACAAGGTTTTTACATAGTATGTTGTGTACATTAATTTTCCCAACACCTATTACGATTGTCAATTAGTAGAGCGTAAAATTAAAGATTATCCACTTCTAGTTGATAAGTTCAAATCACACAATGTTGTTGTTCCCCCCTTGCTCTGATAGTTACAGCTCCAGGAGTCAAGAATCCTCTAGATGAAATGACTATAGTGACAAATAGAAAAAATCATCCACCTAAGCAGTCGATGTTGCAGGGAGGTTCTAGTTCCAACCCTCCGATACAACAACCTTCAACACCATGCATGCCAACCATTTTGGATCTAACTACTCCAGTCTAGCTATCTCCCTTGGCACTAGGAGGGTCCCCTTCTGTACCTGCTTCATATGGAGTTTTACCGCCTTTAGTATCTTCTTCACCTGATGATCTTGTTCCTTTCATTCTTAAGCAAGTGTTATCGAAGGATGTGTCATTCTACAGATCCCACCATTCACGTAGTCCAGCTCATGAGGGGTTACATCAATAAAAGATATGGTAGACTAAATTTCTTAGTGAAAATCATGAACGATTTCTCAGTAATTCATACACTTACATAGGAGAGTTGGGATATTATGAAGATGTTTTCAAGGGAATGAATCTCGATCGTCCGCAATGATTTTTTTGTCCTGGAATGTAAGAGGACTGGCGGATCCAGTACAAAAATATCAAGTTTTTAGAGAGATTCAGAATGTTGCTCGCCTGCATGGCAATCTAGAATTTTTTTGTTTGCAAGAAGTTAAGGTTGTTGACTTAATTTTGGACAATACTTGTACCTTTTTATGGCTGGAAAGTAAGTTTTTTTATTCCCATCATACTCCTGATAGAGGAGGATCTATCACTTTCATTTATCCTAGATGGCATTCTCATCTTGTCACATGGGGGTGGACCCCTCAAATCAAGCAGTTTGGACTCTTTTTGAAGTTGGTGGTATCCATTTTGGTTTGATTAATGTATATGCTTCTAATAATGCATCATAAAGGTGTGGTTTATGGTGATAGTTTAATATTTCTCTACCTAAAGTGGTTTTGGTGGTGTGTGGTGATTTCAATATGGTGGAGAAATCGATTGACAAACTTGGCTTACTCCCTATGCGTTGGAATATTGGTGAGCGGGAAGCATGGTTTTTTTTTAAATAAGCTTGGGCTAAGTGACCCTAATTCCTGCTTTATACCCTTTGATTTTCTTGAGTCTATGTGGTATACCTAGTCCAATTTTCAATCTGGCAATGCCCATATTTTGAAGTGTCTTAATAGAGCTATGCTATATAAAAATTCTCATTTTCATTTCCATCGCTTGTTAGCTTCTCTAACCTTTGTTTCAATTGTTCCTAATACCACCCTTTTTGATCATGCTCCCATTGTGTTTTCCATCTCTTGTTCTCCACCTCCACCTTGTCAGTTCAAGTCTTAGTTTTATCTAAATGTTTATTTTTTGAAACATCAAGCTATATCTGCTCATATTCATAGGATTTAGAATATAGTTCCTAGACCAAATGGAATTCATGGTAGAATTTCCTAGTGGAATGAAGCTATCTCCAGAACAACTCTTCTTATCAGGAATTTAGGAGTTGAAGTTGCCAAGCGAAGATGAATCCCTAATGCAACCCTTAAATTTGAATTGGCTCACAATTCTATCATACTATAAGTGAGCCCTCTAAGATCTATTATTCAAGCCCAATTTGCAAGTCTTAGGCATGAGCTTAAAAAAATTAAGCCTTATGAAGGAGCTCAACTTCATGCTTGACTTTACTGGATGAAAATTGGTGAGAGGGTTTCAAAAGAATTTTTTCAAAAAATAAATCCCTTAGATATAATCCATTCAATTCAATGCTATTCAAGATGCATGGGTTCATTAGAATTTGCTTCCTAATATTATTAAAGTTTTTGTTAAGCATTATCAGAAAGTTTTTGCTTCTCAGGAGTTCACTCCTGAATGATAGGCTACAATTGAAGCTTTATGTGCAATTGTTCCTGAGAAGCTTTCAGTTCTTCAAAAGGAAGCTTGTGAGAGTCCTTTGTCATTGGATGATCTTGCTAAAGCCCTATCCAGGATGGCTAATGATAAAGCTCCAGGATTAGATGGATTTCCTTGTGAATTTTATAAGGAGTATTGGAACATGGTTGGCCAATATTTACTGTATGTTTATTAGAAATCAATGGATTTTGGCTCTTTAGGTTCTATAATTAATAAGGGTAATATTAAATTCATCCCTAAGTAGGGGGATTCAGAAGTGCTCACCAACTGGAGGCCTATTACTTTACTTAATGTAAGTTACAAAATTATTGCTAAGGCTTTGGCCTTACGCCTTAGACCTTAGTTGCCACTTATTATTCGTATTGATAAAACTCGGTTTTTATAGAGTAGATATATTCTAGATAATGTAATTGTTATTTGGGAGGGCATGGAATGGGCTAGAGCCACTCAAAAAAATACTCTTTTCATCAAAATTTATTTTGAGAAAGCCTATGATAGGATTGAATGGAATTTCATCCTTACCATGCTTCAAGCTCTTGGTTTTGGGTCACATTTCTTGAGCTTGGTTAGTATGATTTTTTTGGATGCTTTAGTTGTGCTTACTTTGAATAATTGCTAGTCTAAATAAATTGGATTGTTCAGATCTGTTAGACATGGTTGTCTTTTGGCTCCTTCTCTTTTCATATTGGCAACTGAAGATTTTGGATACCTTCTTACTAACCAAGTGAGTCAAGGTAATATTAGGGGTATTTATTTACCTAGATAATCTTCTCAACTTACAAATGGAAATTTTTTAGATGATTCTTTTTTTACTCTTTATGAGGATGAACGCTCTATCAAATAGGCTCTAGATTGTCTGGATATTTTTTGCAATGCATCATTATCTAGCATTCAATGGAGGAAGACCTCATGATATAGGTAATCCTATTTGGACCTTCCAAGCTGGCTTGAAAGTTTCTAGTGGCATTGGATCCAACCAGGGGAGATGTTTAAATTCCTTGGAATCCCATTTTCTTTCTAGAGTTCACATGCTGTCTTGTGGAATTATGTATTAAAAAAAGTAGAGAAAAAAATATCCTTTTGGATCACCAAAAAACTTACTCTAGCTGGTAAGTTTCAGGTGTGTTCCAAAATTATTGCTTCTACTCATGTGTACTATTCATCATGTTGGGTCCCTTCTCAAGCTTGCTATAAAAAGTTGGAAAATATTTTAAGGGATTTTATTTGGGCTAACTCATCACATAAATGAGGGTTTCATAGAGTTTTCTAAGAAATATGTTGTCTTCCCAAAAAATCATGAGGTATGTGAGTACATGATTTTCAAAGATAAGGTTTTGTTTTATCTACTAAATGGATTCTTCGAGCCTTAAGTTGTTATGAATATTATAAATATCTCATTCGGTATTGCATCTCCACTAGTTTACCTCTTGGTAGGAAGGCTTGGAAAGTCATGAATATTCAATCCCTCCTGGTTGCTCCTATCCTAGTTAAAATTCAAGGCTCTTTTATCATTCAGAGCATATGGAGGGCTTGGGAGAAAATTAAGCCCTGATTGAGTTGGCTAGGGGATGGACATTAGAAAGGTGCTTCTATTTCCACTTATAATGTTTGGTGGTCACCTTTTATTACTCTTCAAGGTTCTCCTCTTACTTTTGTGCAATGGATTCATGCTTAATGGTTTTTCAGGAAAGGGATTTCAACAATGGTAGAATTTTTTTTGAGATATTCCAGGGATTGGATCCCATGGGATAATTTCAGGATATTGTTTGGTCTACGACCAGATGATAATATTACTTATGATACTATTTTGGATTGTATCCTCTTTTCCCTTTGGCCCATAATCTGTAGATATTCTCAAAAGCCTTGGTGGTCTGATTGGGGATGGTTTTAAAAAATCCCACTTCTTACTTAAAAATCTAAGTTAGGGTATGTTTGTCTTACTCCCAATGTCCCTATGGTTCAAAGACTCAATTCTAGGTGTGATATTCTTTCCACTCAAAATCGTTAGAGTCCAATATTTAAAATGGCTTGGGCAGGATATATTGAACCCAAACAGGCTTTCTTTACTTGGAGCCTCTTATCCTATGGTATTACTCTTGGAAAAATATTAAACTACCTTGGAATAGAGAGTCCTTCATATCATTTTTGTGGTGCTCCAAAGGACCCACTTCATATTTTTTAGCAATGCAGGAAATATCGAATGGTATGGGATTGTATTGAGACATTCTTTCAGCCTCATATGGCCAGTTCATTCACCTGGCATCATGTTTTACTTGGCGATCCACCAGATTTTTCCTTGCCCTTATTGGAAGTGTGGAAAATTCTTCACATTAGTGTACTCTTTCATATTTGGAAAACTCATAACAAAATTCTCTTTTCTTAGTAGCATAGTTTAGATGAATTTTCAATTGTTGGTTTATTCTAATTTTTGGCTCAAAATTTTAGTTCAAGTGGAGAAATATCATTTAAATGTGGAGCATCTTCGCTCTCTTATGCAGCATTGGGGTAATGCCCCATGTAAGGTTATCCGAGTGTCTTCTATAAATCCTTATTGATATTATCTCTGATGGCATTGATGGTTTTGGTACAAGTGATAATGTTGGCACACCTAGGGAGGATGGGTGGCTCATTTCCATTCCTTATAATATCGGTTGTTAGCATCTGGAAGGTTATGGACATTCACCTCGTGAGCATACCTCCATGATTGACATGATTTAATGCATGCTTTTTGGTGTTGTGGTTGGTGATGGGTTTAACCCTGTTTTTATTATTTTCAGTAACGCTGCCTAACTCCACTTGAGTTAGTATACCTAAATATTGGGGTGTGCCTATCCACCTATTTTTTTGGTTGTAAAGATTTATATTTTTAAATTAATTAAAAGTTAGGCCTTTACATTCAAAAAATTGCAATCACAAAATATCTTATAAATGAGCCCATGAATCCTATTTATAGGAAAAAATTAACCCTTCTTTTTATTTAAGTAAAATAATTTCACTTTTATATTTATAGTAAAGAGAAAAGAGTGTCACTTTTAGGTAAGTATACTTTTTAGTTCTACATAAGTCGATAAATTGTTTGTTAGTTGGAAAATAACTACTTAGTCGATAGATCAATGCTTAGCTAATAGATCACTAGTTATTTGATGAGTCACCAAATATGGATGATGTCACGTTGATGTTGGAATTGAAGCTGATGAATTAGGAGCTTGTTAATGAACTAATAGATTATTGACATATTGGAAGTTTATCAAAAAATAGACAACTTCCTAACAAATTTTGGATTCCTATACTTAGCCATTTTTTTAGAATAAAATTCTACTTCACATCACTGCTTCTAGCATTACATAATTACTTCTCCTTTTCATCCATTGGATAATTTCTTATAGGAATTTAAAGGTAGTATCCAAGCTACTACAATTTAAAAGCTTATTAGTACGTTAGTCATCCATTGGCCTTATAGTTAGCGATAATGATAGAACTTAATTAACCCTTGTGGAGATAAGCTATTAAAGGCATATACCAATTTGACAATGGAGATTGAATTCTTGATTTCTTCATAAGGGTTTGCTATTCTGGCAACCTATTCCTACATCAGTTAATAAATTATTAATTGTCCAATGAATCACCACTTGGTCGATAGATCATTTCTTGCTCAGCATACCACTATTTAGTCAATAAATCACCAAACATAGATGATGTCTTGTTGATGCTAGAAGGAAAGTTGATGAATTATTATCTTTTAAATAGATAAACAAATTATCGATATATTGGAAGTTTTTTAATGAATTAAGATCTTTCTAAAAGATTGCCAATTCCTATACTTCGTAAAATTTTAAATATTTTTCAAAATTTCTAATTCACACTACTACTTCTAGGGTTGTAAAATCAATTCTTCTTTGTCATATATTGGCTAATTTCTTACAATTTTTTAAGGTAGTAGCCAAGGTACTAAAATTAGGAATCTTATTAGTGTTTTAGTCATCCATTAGACTTATAGTTAGCATAATGATAGAATTTGATGAACCATTATGGAAATAACGTAGTACACGCATGTGCTAATGTGACAATGGAGATTGGGTTCTTGATTTCTTCATTGGAGTTGGTTATGTTCATAACCTATTACTATTTGTATTTATGCAAGGAGTTATGAAAGAGCATGAAGAAGCATCAAAAGTGAGATAAATTTAAACTTGAGGAGACAATAGTTTCCATGACTCACTTTCTATGGACAAAATCTTGGAATATATTCAAGAATAAGTGAGTTTATTTGTTGCATAATTTAGATTAATGGTAGGATTAATCTACAAGTAGTGCTATGGAGGATATTGATTATGAAAATATTGAGTTGAGGGAGATAATATAGTTGGAATTCGTTGAGAACACTCAACTAATAAACCTGTTGATATGAAAAAGTGTAAAATAGAGGGAATATAACAAATAATATTAAGGAAGAGTCAACATGTTCAATTTAGAAGATAAAATATGTGGTGGATATGCATACAATATGCACTTATTTTGTATCCATAAATAGCATAAATTTGGGGGAAGTACATAGAGCTAACTGTTGTTTGTAAATGACATCATGAGTATAGTACACACTTGGTGGATAGATTACATCAAGAAGGGTATTCAATAAAATTATTAAGTCCAAGAAAATTTTCACCGGAGAGCAAGACTTTGAAATGGAGTGTGATCTATAATTGATAGGGAGAAATCCTTATCGTGGAAGGAAACAAATAACATATTATGCTTAATATAGGAAATGTAGTAGGGATCCTTGGTGGTTATTTCTAGCATATTTGTGATTAGTGGCTCCATGATTGAGGATGCACTATGATGCATGTTGTTAGAAGGATGTGGAAAATATGTTTAAAAATTTTAAAAGCTTGCTCCTTCAACTTGATAGGAAGTTTTCAAGTCAAGGACATTTCATCCATTGTGGCTGAAAACATCATGATAGAGGTTCCAAATGTTGTAACGTAAGCTATGAAAGGGAAAAAGAGTAATGATCTAATGCATGCATGGAATACTCAATGATGCACTTGCTACCCAAAATATTAACTAATATTGAAGGTTTACACCTTTACTAATATAGTATAAAGTATTGTAGTCCCTTTTAAAGTTTATTTCCTATTGTGTATAAGGCAATAAGTTTAATGGCAATTTTGAAAATTTATTACTACAAGACCATTAATTACCTAGTTAGATCTTTTAGTAACATTTTATAATAAAATATTCTACTTCCTTCTTTCAGTAGTTATAAATTAATTAATTTATTTCATAATAATAATATCTATAAATATTGTATATTAGTTAAATTGTTTATATATATATATACTCTAGTTATTAGTATTTGAACTTATTTTTATAAAATATTAATAAAATTATAAAGTTGTATATGGAAAAAAAAGTGCAAGATCTAAAATAAATTATCCCAAATTTAAATATATTAAATTTGTGTCCTTTAATAATAGATAGATTAGTTATTACCTTTATATTTGTTTAGAAAATTTATAATTTAATACCAAAAACATCTATTGCATAATGAAATGAAATAGTTAATAAAATTTTCTATCCTTTATAAAATTTAAAATCAATTATTATCTATGTATATATTACAAAAGACTATATAGTAAACATAAACATATATATTTTCATAGTAAACCTTTATATAATCTATATACATTATAAAATGTTATAATTTTATAAGTAAACATATATAGATAGAGGATAAAAAAACTTTTATATAATTTATACATTATAAAAAGTTATAATTATATAATTAATGTTAATGGAGTTATGGTTGAATGGTTGAGTTATATAGACGAAGGAGGTTGCACCAAATAAAAAGGAAAAAAAACCTTTAAAAACTCTATTTAAAAAAACAAATACAATTATATAGGTAAACACCCCTATATTTACACAAAGAACTTTATAAAATCGATAAGATAAACCCCACAAACAATAGAATCAAACCAAAACTTTCAACCGGCATATCCCTGTAAACCTTAATATTCATTCTGGTTGTCTAATAAAAATGATCTCAGAATTGAAAGAAAAGAAAAAAAAAATTATTCAGCTTTTCTGAATAGCCAACGTCATCGATCCCTATCAACTTATTCAAAAGGGCATTCAACCTAACCCGTGGAATTACAGCAATCCGATTCTCCGAATAGCCCTTACAGCACACGGTGGCCGATCACTTTGTTTGTTTCCCTCACTACAGAGTTGTCTTGAATATCATATTGTCGTTTCATTCCACGGGCCCAATTCCACCATACAAATTGTCTCGCATTCTGAAACAAAAAAGCTGAAATTATGCTCGTGGAAATCATTCATCCACAAGTATTTCAGATGGTACAAAAGGGTACTGCAGTTGAAGGACTTGCATAAACTTTCCAGCAAAAGAAACCCACCATTATGCGTAACGGGTACTTCGACATCCTGCAACATCTTATTCAGAAAATATTCTTGGACCGCAACCAACTTTTCCACTCAGCTAAATTCGTTATGTTTATTGAAATCATGGAGTTCTGGACCAGAATAGACTCTTAAGTCTTTTCAAATACAGTAAATGGGTTATGTTTATTGAAATCATCGAGTTCTGGACCACAAAATATTTTTGACCGCAACCAACTTTTCCACTCTTAGCTAAAGTGGTTATGTTTATAGAAATCATGGAGTTCTGAAAAGGCCCTTAACTCTTTTCAAACAGGCGTTCTTTTAGCATATTTATAGTCTCACCAACGCCAAAGAAAACTTTAAGACTTGAACAGATATCTGGTCCGGTATTAATTTTTAATGTTTTTGCTAGGCGCCGACAAAATTTGAAACTTTCTGTTTATGCAAACAAATAAATATAGGTTATTGTTATTATTTTTTAATACATAATATATATTGTATAATTTAAGTTTCTAAATAAAACTCAAAACTTAACTTTATAAAATTATAAAAAATAAACAAATAAAAGGTTACCAATTCCTATATATAAATTAAAATAATTAAAAATAATAAAATAAAATAAAAATCAAAAATATCAAAATTGTTTTATGCTTGTTTCTTTTTATCTTTTTATATATAGCTACTTAGTTGTATTTCACATAACCGACATATATATAGCTAGTTAGTTGTATTTCACATAACGGGCATATACATAGCTAGTTAGTTGTATTCCATCTCATAACCTGTATATTTGTCACATATAAATTTATCATAATGTGTACATATATTTATTTGATATCAAATACGCTTATACTTTTTTAAAATAAAAACTATTTTAAAAATATATATTTTATAATTATAACATATATTTGTTATTGGTTTGAATTTAGGTTTTTAGAGAAAACTCAAAACTTAAATTTCAATATTTTAAAAGTGAGCTTTGCTTTATTATACAAAGAAACTATAACAACCTTGCCAATTTCTTTATATATAAAAAAAATTAAAATAATTAAAAATAATAAAATAAAATAATAGTCTAAAACATCAAAATTATTTTATGTTTGATTCTTTATATATATAATTTGGATTCCATCAAATAATCTATATATTTGTCACATATAATTTTTTTTGGTAGGTAAAAGGTAAGGGTTTTGAAAGGATCCAAAAACCTTGTACATAGAGTTTCAAAAGGAGTCAGGAAATCTCTAAAAATTACAATTTTCAATATAGCACAAAGGCAGGCTCAACAAAAAAGTTGGTGGAAGAAAAAATAATTAAACTTACATTCTTGTCCAATGGTAGCACAACAATTTGAACACAAAATCAAAATCAAAATTATCCTCATCTCGCCTAGCAAGGGACCAACCAACCGACCAATAGTGCCATCAAACCCTGAAAACTAGGACTCAGGCTATCAACAATTCATCTCCGAGGCATAAAAAACTTAGGACCCCTGCACTTCCATAGAAACGAAAAATGTTCTTCCTTGAGAACACCACTGGGACCTAAGCGCAGAAGAAGGATTTAAACTTTGGATCACCCACTCAACCAACTCAATAGAAACTAGTCATCGAAAATGGAGATTTGTAACATATTGCCCCAACAAAAATAAAATCCTTCATATCAAAAATCTATGAAGACTAAAACTCCACAAATCCTGTTGGATTCCAACCATCCTTTGATCTTTGAAGGACAACTCATACCAAACATCCATCTCAAAACAAAAACAAGGGCCATGGAGAAAGGTTTTGGAAAGGACCCAGAACCTTGGGATCTGTGAGTTCAAACCCCACAGAAAATTGGCGAGAAAAAAATTCCACCCCTGTGGGTTCTAATCCTACTGGTATGCAAAATAATAGAAGACCCCCAAATGAAGGAACCCAACAACAAAAAAGCAGCCAAACACTGCCCCTGGACTAAAAAAGCTCCCGTCCACTACCCAACCACAATAACAATAGCATTTTGAAAAAAATTTGACTAGGGGACTTTGGTACTAACATCAGGTCAAAGCGAGGCACAAAATATGTTTCACCACTGCCTAGCCAGTTGCACAATAGTTGATTGAAAAAAAACTAGAACAAGGGACTTGTTGGTTACGAATCTACCATAGGAAAGGGTTTGGTCTGTCTATGTGCCCTAGACTCGTCTAACACTTTGAAAGGTTGGAAGGAAGGGATACCTTCTGTACCAATCTCCAGAGAAGGCTGGCTCCTTTACTACACTACACTGGTGTTTTATATTAGGTAACTGGAAAGAGATTGGAAAATTGCTAAAAAAGAGAAAACGACTAAAAAAATAGGGAAACATGGCCACAGACCAAGAGAATCCAAGGGGAAGAACATGTAGCACAATCACTTATCCCTAATTGAACTAGCAACAATCAATACCAAGAATGAAACATAAACTAACACTTAATATTAATAAATTTATCCTTCATAATAATTCCAGGTTTCGTTCTTTACCAGACGCTTAAATCCAGATTACAAAATTACAGCAATCAGACAAAGAAATGAAATTAGCAGAAATTGCAGTAGAAGGCATCATACACAGAAGAAAATCCAGAATTAGAGCCAAAGAGTCTTTAGTATTGATGCAGAATTCAAATACAACAGTTCTCTAGCAGAACGTTCCCCCCGATTACATTACATTGAACTAGTTTTTATAGATAATTTCACCTTTGTAACATTAATGTCAAACCCTAAAAGTCATCAGGGTAATTGATATTTGACTTCTTCCAAGGAATGGTGCATTCATGGAGTCCAACTCCCTCATGTTAGTAGTTATGAGGCATGGGCTCGAATAGACTTCACCTTTGGTAGTGCTTGTCTCATTACTGCGGTTGGTGGAGTCTATCTTTAGATGGATTCTTTGGACTTGACAACGTCATCTCGATGGGATGGGCAGGAGACTCAAATTTGTGCACCATGAAGGCACCTTCTGACCTACTTTCCCCTTATCTAGAAGCGCGCCCTCCAGATGCAGCTTTAGCACTAAAAAATGCTCTAGGGAGGTTTCATTGAATATCAAGCCCAAAATGTAGCTCTTTGCCTTTAGCATGGCCTGGTAGGGAAGTTTCACTCAAACTAGACCTAAAATGGGCTTTCGTTGGAGTTTATACCTGAAATGGACCTTCACTAAAGCAAGGGGGAGGAGCACTTTGGTTTGCTATTTTTATCTAAGTTTGAAACAAAATTTCACCAGATGGAGTTTCACTTTGGATAAGTCCAAAATGGACCTTTGCTGGAGCGGAGACCCGAAATACAGTTTCTCCTAGATGAGGAGCAAATATAGGCTTGACAACTTGATATTTTGCCTTAGATACTTTTCTCCCAAAGTGCATCTTCACATTTGATGAGGGGTTCTCTTAAGACGGTGCCCGAAGTGGAGGTTTCAGTAGCTTCTTGGGCGAAAGTGAGCTTGAATTTAATTTTAAGACCTTTTTCTTGGTGAATCCAGTGGTTGGAGTGGGCTTTCGCTCCAGTTAAGTCTGAAGTGGAATTTTGCTCACATTGGTATCCGAAAGGGGATTTCAGTAGCATTATGGACGAGAGCCATTTTGACTAGGTTGACCTTTGCCTTGGACTTCACGTGCCTAAACTATACTTTCACTCCTACCAAGCTCCAAAGTTAAGTTTCACTGCCTCCAAGGGTGAAAACACCCTACTCATGCCTTAGCCAATTTTATGTTTTTTTCTTCTCCAAGCCCGAAGTGAGCTTCACTCTAGCTCTTGAGGGAAGCTGTATTTTGCTCCTTTTTTGGGTGACTCCCTTTTAACCATTATCCTAAGCGAAGCTGCCTTATGGCCATATTTTTCAATGATTTTAAAATTTTACATTGGTTTTATCCTGAAATGGACTTGTGCTCCAAAAGGGGGTGAGCGAAAGGAGTTTGGACTATTTCAAAATACTGGTTAGGGTCTTGCACCATGGAAATATCAGAGAAGAGAAATTAAATACAAACAAAAAAAGAACATCACAACAACTCCAAATTTTATCCCTTAGACAAAATGTGGTAAAATTGTCAGCATTCCTGGCGGCTCGGGAGGTATTGAGCTCACCTCAATGCAAAGACCCCAGGCCTTACCCATTGGGCTCAGAGTCATAATCAACCCCTTCCTCTTACTGTCTTCTACTGACTAAGGGATCTTCTTCTAATATTTATCCTTCTTCTTCCTCTTCTTCCAACCTCTCTCCTTCCTCATCCCCTTCTTTATTATCAGGCTCTTGATCTTCTTTTAAGGGAGCGAGGTGCTCTCGGATGCGTTCATAGGTGGCTTGCACCTGGGCCCAGGCCTCTTCCTAGAAAGTCTTATGGTCATGAAGCTCCTTAACCAGGTATTTGAAGCTTTCAATCTGGTGCATATCAACATAGCTAACCCTTTGGCTCAAATTAATTAGGTAAGACTCAATCTGATAGAATCTAGATATCAATTGAATCACCTATGTTTCCAGGATAAGGTTTGTCCAATTGTCAATATTAGTAGTATCTTCCATGAAAGCGGTCCATGCTAGCCTTAGCTCATTCCTGGGTAGAAAGTTTTTATCATCATCCATAAAGCTAGGGAATGTGAGGGTTTGAAAATATTCCAGGGAGGTGTTATTTTCTTTCTCGAAGACATCTAATAGCATCCTAGTATTTTTGACTCTTTTTAGCTTAGTGAAAAATCTTAAAGAGTCAATCTTGCAATGGCCCATTACCGGGTAGTCCGGGTCATTGGTGGAACCTCAAGGTCCATGTGCTCATAAGTCTGCACTTTTATCTCTAGACTAAGCCAGTGCTCCGTGCCACGCTCGACCTCCTCCACAATAGGTCTACCTTGATAAGCTGCTTGCTTTGCTTCCCAAATGAACATTAGGACAACCAAAGCCTTCAAATATCTAGGCTTAAAATTGTTCAATAAATGAGAGCGAATCTCCTTAATACGGTCTCGTGAGATGACCTCCACCTACTCTTCACTCTATAGACTGCTCCTACAATTCCCAAACTTGGGTGTCTAAATTATTCACCATGTCTTCTGCTTCCTCATGTGCCTTGAAATGGTGCTCGATAACACTCTTTTCTTCGCTCACCTCCTACTCTAGGACGGTCATGCGTTGTCAAAGCTGCTCTAATTTGGCCTTCGTGTCTTCCAGTTGTACCTGCATTCACACCAGGGTTTCCTCCAGCTTCATGTTTTCATTTTCTATTGTGAAGCAGCACTCTTTGATATGCTCGTTGTGTAGGTAGATCGAGCCCATATTGACCTAGATAGTCCGCATCTCCCCCACCATGTCAAATGTCTTCAAGTCCTTGATGGTACGTTGATAAGAGTAGTTAGAGGACATCATTTCCTGCAAGGGCTTCTAAAATTTTAGCATATTTTTTACTTTATGAAGCTCCATATTCTAAGGGTTAAAAATGATGTACTTTTCAACTCTAGCCGATGCTTGTACGCTCTTATTTATGACTTACTTGAGCAATCTAGATGAGATTTTCCATAGCTTGTGCAGGCTCTCTACTATGGGATTCTCCTCTAGCACATATAGCTCTATCTCCAAATGCTCTATTTCCCCAAACATAGGTGAGAAGAGCAACAAGGCTCACTGAGGGAGGGCTTCGATGGATAAGTCAAGGATAGCTCAGATAGGGACTTAAGTGAATTTTGGAGGTGCAGGGGTTTGGACAATAGTGGATGGACTGTTAGGATTTGGAAGTGAAACCCTATGTAGGGCTTATGTGACAGATGGAGGATTAGGTAACGTTGATGGGCTTTGATGAGCGGTGTCTTTTTTGAGCAACACAGGGACTTCAAAAGCATTGGGAACAGTAGCATAGGATCTGAATACTTGGTGGAAAAACTGGGAAGTAGCAAGAAGTTGGACTTCTTTTATCAGGAAGTTGGACTTCTTTTATCAATGTCTAGGAGGCCAAGAGGGAAATAGTTGATAGGGATTCACTAGTTAAAGGCAGGGTGGATACTAGGGTTTCAACACCTGAAGATACCATATCTGGAGGCTCAGAAGAAGGGAGAGGGGAGAGAGTGTGCATACCTACGTGCTCCAAGATGAGAGTGGTCATCATAAAATACTGCGTATTGGGGCTCTGACTTATATTCTCCTCCTTTGTGTCTAGTGTGTTTGCCTCCACATTGACAATTTCTACCTCCTTCTACAATGTAGTGGAGGGTGTGACTATACTTGTGGTAACAAGAACCTCCAGAGGATTTTCATCGGATGAACGGATTGATACGGTTCAAGGCTTATTTGCCTTTGGGGGTGGCGTTTGTGTTGTCTGCATTGTTCTAGCCGACCTCTTCTTTGGCTTATCCTGGCTTTTAGCAGGCGATTTTAAACTCTTCTTTGTAGCATGGCTTGATTCTGCTCCTTGCCCAACTGGTTGCTACTACCACTTAGATAGGTCCTCTGTTATTTTGGGGCTTTGAGTACTCTGAGGCACAAGGTTCACTAATATGATTGATTGATAAGTGTTGCAGTTGACATCAAAAATATCAAAGAACTAATTGTCAATTACGAGGGATCCATCTAATGTTTCTTTTTTGTTGTGGACCCTCATGACCCACCAATTCAAAATCTTTTCCTTGGACCAACCCCAACCCTTCAATTTGTTCTCCATATTTTTGAAGAAATTGGAGTTGGGATCATGCATCAGATTCTGTGATGGGTTGTACTCTACTTCCATGGGGTAGAAGTCATGCCACAATAGGATTTATTGCATCCGTTATATGTGCCACTCTATATCATGCATTAATGGGTTATTGCACTGCTCCATAATCTCCAGGCATGGTAAGAAGTGGAAGTTCTTCGCCCCTATGAAATTTTAAAAGAGTTGAGGGGATCATATTTCCAGTTTTAAGGGAGCATGATCAAGCCAAAGTCCCCAGCGTTGTTGTGAGAAATTCATTCTGTCTGGTTTCAAAGACCTCAACTTCACCCACTTGAAAGGGAAGGTGCATGTGTGCGTCCATTTACTTCCATGGCCATAGGTGTCATTTGTGAAGTCAATCTGTTGAGCAACCTCCAGAGCGAACAAATATTTAGTGGTGTAAATTGATAGAAAAATGGGTTTATCAGTAAACCCCAAAATTTTTATTACCAACCCCTGTGTGAGTTGGAAGATGTCACCCAACTTGTTTTGCACCTATCTCTCATTGTCATGGGAAATTTATGGCAAGCACTAATGATAAGTTATAGGGTAGGGCTAAGGAACACTTGGTTGAAAATGTAGTAAGACTCTTTCTTAGACAGAACTAGAGTCCACTAATATACTGGTAAACTTTTTCCATTATTTTTGGTGCAATTAGTGGTGATGAACTTGAACTTGTCATGCATGTGATAAAATAATAGCCATGCCAGGAAGGAGTAGGACCTGAAAGATAAGTCCTTCCCCTTATTTAGGTTGGTTAATCATGTATTCATAATGTGAGCCACCCATTCTACCCAATCAAATAACATGGGGTTCATCTTTGGCCCCATGGCATCAGGGGTGTAGAATTTCCTATACGAAATACATTCTGTGAGAGATACTTTCCACAGGTATACTGTCATGTTGGTGGAGAGCCCAACCACCCATGCCAGCATTGAGTAGATGTACTAGTGTTTAAAATGCTTTAGAGATATGGGTATCTTTGGCCATTGCTTAGGTGACAGTTTCTTTTTGAGCTAGAACTCCATGAAAAATCACATCTGTGGAGTAGGTAGGAACCTGATGTTCTACTCGTTGATGTTAATTAATCTGATGGTGTAATTTATGGGCAGTAATTGCCCTGAAGCAAAAGAATCCTGAACAGTGTCAACAAAAATTGAAAATAACTTATTTCCTTTAGCATCCCAAAATTATCTGATCAACGAATGATAGAATGTAGCAATAACACACATAAGTTTTGGGAAATTATATGCAGGAGTGCACAGAAACAAACACAAGTGGGAGTAGTATGTGATAGTCCTTTTACTCTTGAAGGAAACCTTTTCCAGCATCTCGTCAATCATCTGGCATAACTGTTTGATGCTTTTGTTAGTGAGGACACCATCCCTCATATTCTCCATTCTGTCCATGGGAAGAGGGATTTTTACTGGCACTTCTTCTTCTTTTTGCTTATTTGTTCTTTCTGGATTTCCATAACCTCCATATTTTGGTGCCTTCAATTTTTTCTCAGTGCCTTTCTTACCCATTTTGGTCAAAGGAAACCCATGCCAGTGCAAGGATTGAAATGCTTGGTCTTGGCATGTCACAAGATAATTATAGTCGCTCAGGACTATAGCACAGTGCACTGACAATTATAGGCGGTTACTTTTGATTCAAACTTATAGCACAACATCGAGGTATTATCAGAAACTCAAATAATTTTCTACACTAGAGTGTTAATATTCTTATAGATGTGGTCTTGAACCATCCCATTAATGGCGCACACAGGGATAAAATGCCCAAGTCAGAAGTTGGTAGAAACAAATGCTTCTTTATTGGTGACTGCATGCTTCTCTCATGGTTGGAAGCTTCAGTGGGCTCGCAATATTCCTTGTGAATCTCAATTCATCGTTTTCTACTCTCCAAGGCACTATCTTTTATTTTGACAACCTACTTCGAGATGTGCATGGTCACCACAACTTTAAAATGTGTTCCTTGGGCACCACCATTTTTTCTCATACCCCAATGCTCGCTATGCCCAATAGCCCATTGGGGAGGGTCTTCGCTTAAAACTTGAGCGAAACCTCATTTCAATCACCAAGGTGCCCAAAATGGGTTATCACGCTCCTTTTCGCTCCAAGCATTCAACTCTATCTTTCACTTTGAACATGGGCAACCCCTATCTTCACTCAAAAACTTTTTCAAACCCTTCCTTCACCTTAGAAGCAGGAAAAAATCCCATTACCTTTGAAAACAGGAAAAACCTCCATTTTGCCCCTAGGAAGAGCAAAGCGCAATTTCAAGGTGAAACCTTTGCAAAACTTTATTTCAGCCGAAGGTAAAACAAACTTTAGATTTTTTATGCCCGAAAGATAGAATTTTTGATGAGGGTGAAGGGTCTTCTTATTTTATTGCTCGGGGGAAGGTCGAACTCTAGCTTTGCTCTTGGGATGGCTAAACTTCGGCTTCACTCCTAGGATGGCAAAACTATGACTTTGCTCAAAAATGAGCGAAATCATCTTCTACTTAGAAAACCTTATCAAAAATGCACTTTTGGATAGAACAAACCTGACGCCTTTCCAATACCTCGACCTAAGCATCACTTGTGTCTAGGTCTGGGATGGACCATCCCGAGACCCAAAAAAGAGAATAACGTAGGGTACACAAAAATGTTCCATTATGGAGTGCAATCGCTCACTAGAAAAAGTGAAAATGTATATACATACAAAAATAGGACACAACAACAAAAATAAACTTATGTACATAGTTTTGAAACCTTTTGATGCTCCTTACTGGTGGTAAACCTTCAGGTGAAGGCCATTGATAGGTATGGGTAGAGTATGACCCTCCATGTCCTGTAGAATGAAAGAGTTCACCTGATTGATATGGGAAATATGAAATGGGCCTTCCTAGAAGGCATCAAATTTATCATGGTTTCCTAGTTTCTCTTTCTATGCGTCCCACTTTAGCATCAAATCCCCAACTTGGAAGGCACGGGTAGTGGCCCCTTTTTTTAACCAGTTCTTAGTGGTATTAATATGCTTCATGAAATATTCATAAGATTTCTTCCTTTCTTCCTCTAACTGTAGAAACTAGGCCAATCTGACGTCCATGGGATCATAGGTCCTCTCTTTCATCATCCAACATCCAAAGTGCAAGGATTTCGATGTGGGTAGGTAGAACTACCTCTTTCATGTATACCAACGAATACGGTTTCGTCTTGATAGACTTCTTGATGAAGGTGCGATCAGCCCAAAGTTCCTGGTCCAGGAGTAGATGCCATGTTCGCTTGTTGCTCTCTAGGGTCCTCTTCAGGATTTTTAGCAAGTTCTTATTTGTAGACTCTGCTAAGCCATTCCCCTGCGGGTAGTAGTTAGAAGAGGCCTTTAGGTAGATTCCATACTTGCTAGAAAACTCGCTGATTTTGGCACCTATGAAAGAAGGGCCATTATCTATCACAATCGCGTCTGGAATCCCGAAGCGGGTGATCAACTTATCCAAGAAGGTAATGACTACTTCCTGGTCGACATGCTTGGTTGGCATTGCTTCAACCCATCGGGTGAAGTAGTCTATGGTAGTTAGTATATATTTATGCCCTACCAAAGAGTTTGGTGATATTACCTTGATGAATTCTAAGCCCCATTACTGGAAAGGTGCTTCGACTTGAATTGGGTGCAGGGGAAAAGGGGCATTTCTATTCTGGTTGGCATACCTCTGGCAATTTTTGCACTTTTAGTTGCCTAATAAAGCATCAATAAAACTTATGGGCCAATAATAGCCTGCTTTGATTATCTTCAAGGCCATAGGTCTTCCTGCAAAGTGACCTCCCGACATTCCATAATGGAATTCATCGAGGATTTTCTCTTTTTTTGTTCCTCTAACACATCTTAGGATAACTTCGTTAATATTTCTAAAAAACCACCCATTTGGATGCAATACATACCTGCGGGCTTTGAGCCTGAACCTTCTCCTCTGTGATGCATCGAGGTGGGATGGGCATCTCCTAGTGTTAAAGTACTAGATCAGGTCTTCCACCCTGTCACTGTCATCCGTAGGTTGGTTGGTGAAGTTGCCTTCTAGCACTGGGTCCTCCCACTGGCAGGTTGTTACTTCTGAGGTAGCACTCCTTGCGAGCTCTTGGCATAATGCCCAATTGTAGATCAGCTTGGTGGGCTAGATTTCAATGTCAAACTCCTAGATTTTAGAAACCCAACTAGCCCTCTTGTTGCCCATTTCTCTCTGAATGATAAAATTCCTCACATATGGATGTACAACATACACTGTTGTCTTGCTCTAGGAGATGAAGTATCTGAATTTTTGTAGAAAACTCATAACCAGGTGTATTTGTATTTCAATAAAGTTGTACCATTTTTCATGATGCTAGATTACCTAGTTCAGGAATGCTATTGGGTTCTCATTATTGTCTTCTCATTTCTACGTGAGGAATTTTGCGTAGCTTTCAAGTTCTTCTACTACATATAGGATAAATTCTTTAGAGTAGTCAGGGTTCACCAGAATAGGGGTTTGGGCGATTCAGGTCTTGATCTCTTCAAACACCTTCTTCCTCTCATATATCCACCTAAACTCAACATCTTTTTTAGGATTTTGATCATAGGATTGACAACCTAGGTGAAATCAGGTACAAAATTTCTCACAAAGTTTATTTGGCCAAAGAAATACTATAGGCCCTTCTTGTTTGCCAATAGTGGGAGTTTGAAGAGGGCGTCTACTCTATAAGGGTCAAAAGTGAGTCATTTATATGAAATAATGTGGCCCAAGAGTTTTACCTCTTTCATCGTGAAGATATATTTCTTCAAATTTATGGATATACCAAATTCTCAGCATCTCTCAAACACTTATCGTAGGTGTGAGGCATGCTCCTCTCTTTTGTGTAAAAACACAGTCATATCATCCAAATAGATGACAATGATCCAATTTAGTAGTTCACCGAATGCCCAGTCTATGGCTCTCTAGAAGGTGACCCCTGTGTTTGAGAGATCAAAGGGCATATGTTGATAAGCAAACATTCCCCATTTAGTGGTGAACATTATCTTATGTTGGTCTTCATATTTTACCCAAATATGGTTGTACCCAGATAAATTGTCTAGGAGGGAGAAACATTGTGCCCCTACCACCACATGGAAAATATGGTCAATCTGATGGAGTGGGTAGTGGTATTCTAGCAAGGCCTAGTTCAAATTTTGGAAATCAATGCACAAGCAGATATCTCCATTATTTTTTATAGGAACCAGGTTGGCGACCCAGGATGAATGCTTGATTGGATAGATGATTTTCGCTTCGAGCATCTTTAGGAGCTCTACCCTCATCAAAACTTCGATTTTTGGGTTAACAGGCCTCTACTTCTGCCTGCAAGGTTTGACACCTTCCTGCAGTTCAATGGTGTGTTGTATGACCTCCCTGTCATACCCCTTCAGATCTTGATAGCACCAGGCAACAATGTCTGGATATTCTTTGCATAGGGTCTGGATCTGTTCCAGCTCTTCAAGATTGTAGTCT
Source organism: Wollemia nobilis (assembly GCA_028583015.1). Lineage (NCBI taxonomy): Eukaryota > Viridiplantae > Streptophyta > Pinopsida > Araucariales > Araucariaceae > Wollemia > Wollemia nobilis. Next base: position 4,932,830 of record JAQPPZ010004166.1, read on the forward strand.
GCTCCAACTTTGATGACCTTTCTAGGTTCTAGATCAAGCTCTTTGTATTATTTCTCATCTACTTTGATCATGTGAGCAATTGCTCTATCATTCTGATCAAATAGACTCTCTAAAGTGATTAGCCCTTTTGGGAGATGGTTATTTTTTAATTGTATCAACCCCTCATATTCCTCATCATCAAGGTCTCTACCTTCAATTGTGCTTGCTTCATGGATTAAAAAATTGATGATCTTCTCATCACTATCAAATGCCTACTAGTGGGTGTCTTTATCAGGCATAGAAGGCCTATAAATGGTTCTTACCACCTTCGGCTTTTGCATCATGTTATCATCCGAGGAGTATTTGGCTCCAATAGATGCTAAGACATTTGCATGTTTGTTCTTTTCCCATGAGATAGCCTGGAAATTCAATGCCTCGAAAGACTCTAGCAGGTCCCATACCCTATTGTGGTATGCCTTGAGATAGTGCTGCTTTGAGATGCACTTATTGGTAACCTATTTGCAGACTAACTCTGAATCTCCAAAGATCTACAACTACTTGATTCCCTAGGTTCTCTGCCTTATTCAAACCTAAGCACAAGGCTTCATACTTTAACCGCATTGTTGGTACAGCTCCAGGTAAGTCTATAGTAGTAGTCCTTTTTTTCTATGAAGGGAGATATCAAGACAACCCCAGTCCCAATGCCATTCTTGCATCGAGCGCCATCAAAGAAGAGTTTCCATAGTTCATCGAGGATGAGGTCCTTGTCTTTCTACACCTTCTCCTTCGCTTTCTTAGGCTTGGTGATGGAGTAACACCCTATCTCTGACTCGATCATGGCATTAAATTCAGTTAGGGAGAATTCATCCTCTGTTCGAAGTTCCTCCAGGGATTCTTCCATCAGGTCTACCTCCTTCAGCTCCTCTGTCATCAGATGGACTGATTCTCTCTACTGTTCATATTTGGTCATCTTATCAATGTGGAAGCTGGAGGGTTTCTCATTGTATATTTTTATCTTTATCCCTCTGAATGGAACCTCCATGTGTGAATAATCCAAGTGAGAGGTAACCTCCCAGCTTAGCGCTGAACTCTCTCAAGAGACACATGCTGAAATATGGCTCCAAATCGACGACCATGACCTCCTAGATTACAACAATCTAGGGCATCTTGTGCAACTGGATTGGGATATCCTTGATGACTACCTACTATTTTTATGAGGGTCCCATCAAGTTGGAGAATAACTAGACTACTCCATGTATATTCCATGCCCATAACTTCACATACTGCTTTGGGCATGATAGTGGTTATTGCACCGAAGTTGATCATACAATTGTGCATGATCCATCCCTCCATCCTAAGTGATAGGTAGAATGAAGGCAACCTATTTTTACCTGTAGCTGAAGTGGTCAAACTTTGAGTCATCATAGTCTGGGTTAGCTTATGTTCCTTCATATATTTTAGTATTCTTGCAACAAGTCAACTTTTCTAGGGAGCTGCAACGCGTCATAGAGACTTATCTTAGCAGGAGATTTCTTTAGCTCCTTGACTATATTGTATGCCAAGGTAATGGGTCCTCTCGGCTCCTTCACAACTTTGTATTTGGTGTGGTACTGCTACATATATTCAACCCTCTATCATTTAGTCAGCGATGGGTACTTGAGATTTTCTTTGGCTTGCTCCTTAGTTTTCACTTGAGGTTGTGGCACTGGTGCTTTCATTAATAAGGCTCTCTCCTTCACTGGTGGGGGTAAGGGATATTTATCTAGAGCTTTTGCTAGTGATTACTCCTTATCACATTGAGTATACACATTTAGAGGCTCCATTTGAGTTGCATCCACCTCAATGGGTTTCTTCCCAGATCTGGTAAGAACTGAGATCTATTATTTAGTAAGGATTATGAGGTTATGGTCTGCCTCTATGATCATATTAACTTGCTCATTGGGAATGCTATCTGCTAGAATTTGTATGTAGTTCATGTGGACCATGCAAGTATCCTCTTCATGTGTTTCATTGCAATTGGAGCACCAATACACTTGGTATGATGTGCTTACCTCTTCGTAGTTTAAAATTACGGCATTCCTCCTAGGGCCTAATAGTTGGGGCCGCTTGGTCCCTTGTAATTTCTAGAGGAGGAAATCATCTTGGGTAAAATTATTTCTAAACCTGCTTTCACTTGATGATAAAAAATTCATTTGACATCATCCTCATGGCAGAATTGATAGACTGCACCTCTTGCAAAATATTTCCTTGAGGGTCAGCGATCGTAGGAATTGGTAGAGGTAATGGTGCCATGGGTGGAGGCAGTATCGGGTATTATGGATGTGGAGGAAGCTATGGGGTGGGAGGAATGTAGAATTATGAAAAAGGATGGTATAGGATTCAAATTCCATGATGAAATCGAGTACATGGAAGGTGCAGGTAGAGACTGGGTGATCATTTTGGGGTATTGATACTGAGGCAAATTGGGGAAGATTAACATTATTGGCTTTGGTGGGATTTTTCCAATGGTAATTAAGTCAACCTCTACCTTCTATGCCTGATTATATAAATTTTGTAAAGTATTGAAATTAGAATACCAGATGTTCATGCGAATGTCTGAATTGAAAGCTCTGAGGAAATAAAATATTTCTTTCTCAAGGGTTGGTTGAAGTTCATCAAGGACCCTCTGCCAGGTTCAATCAAATTTCATGTTGAAATTGGGAACTTCCTCCTATGTATACCTCTATATGGTTGTGAATTGGTGTAATGGTAAGAAAGTGTTAGTCGATTTGTTGAATCCTCTTATCAATCATTCTTCCATTTGGTCCCAAGTGGCGATGGTATTGGCTGATAATGATCGATACCAGTAAAGGAGTTTCCCCCTAAGGGATAGGACCAATATTCATACCATAATATTTTCTTTTGTGATTTTATGGATATTAGCTAGAGCAACAACATCTTGAACATGCTCATAAGCCATTTTCCTAGTACCATCATACATGGGAATGGCTTTTAGAACTACAACTGGGATCTAGGCTTGTACTACTAGGTTCAAAGGCCCTAAATGGTTCTAGGACAAGAACTAACTGGATAGAGCTAGTTGTGCCATATGTGCATTTAGATTCAGTTAATTGGGAGGGTTTAGCTACAATGGTGGCTACAACGATTGGTTCGGTTGAGCTAGGAATGTTTGTTGATCTGGAGCACTTGATTGATCATTTGGTGGAACCAAAATATTCTGATGATCTAGAGAATTTGGAGGATTCATGTGTAAGCTAGTTATCATGCTATATAGAGTTGGGATCCACACAACACTAATATATTCCTATGAAGATGTCCTATCTAGCGGGATATTCAGCCTTACCACCCTAGGATATTATCCTAGAGCGTCGATGTCAAGCTTGTAGAACTCAATTTCTTCTTATGCGTTTCTAGTTCTCCATCTCGTACACATGAAGACATGATCATTTAGACTGGTCTTCAAGACTTGGAGGTATCTGAGTTCAATAGATTCACCAGATGTTTAGATTTGATAGTACTGATATGAACATAATTTCTCAATACTGCTTTAACATGGAACGATTGTGTCCCATCCAGCATGCCATAAAAGCTATTGGTCATGAATCTACCCTAGGAAATAATTTTGTTTTTTTATGTGCCCTTGACCTAGCCAACCTTGAAATGCCAAAAGGAAGGAATACCTTTTGTGCCAATATCCAGATAGAGCTAGCTCCCTTACTACTCTAAATTGGTGTTTCACATTAAGGAGCTAGAAATAAATTGGGAAATTGTTGAAAGGAATGGAAATAACTAAAAGGAATGGGAAATATGGCCACAAGATATATGGAATCCAAGGGGGAAGAACAGGCAACACAATCACTTATCTCTACTTGAACCAACAACAATCAATACCAAGAATGAAACAGAAACTAACACTTAAGATTTCTCTGACATGTATCCTTCATAATAATTCCAGGTTTCGTTCTTTACCAGACGCTTAAATCCAGATTACAGAATTACAGCAATCAGACAAAGAAATGAAATTAGCAGAAATTGTAATAGAAGGCATCATACACAGAAGAAAATCCAGAATTAGAGCCAAAGAGTCTTTAGTATTGATGCAGAACTCAAATACAATAGTTCTCTAGCAAAATGTTCCCCCCTTATTACATTGCATTGAGCTAGTTTTTATAGAGGATTTCACCTCTAGGACATTAATGTCAAACCCTAAAAGTCATTGGGGTAGCTGAGATTTGATCTCTATCAAGCAGTGGCGCATTTATGAAGCGTGCAACTCCCTCATGTTAGTAGTTATGAGGCATGGGTTTGGACATATTTCACCGTTGGGAGTTCTTGTCTCATTACAATGGTTGGTGAAGTCTATCTTCAAATGGGTTTCTCTAGATCTAACAATGCCATCTTGATGGGATGGGTGGGAGACCATAATTTGTGCTCCATGAAGGCGCCTTAAATTCCTACTTACTTTCCCCTTCTCTAGAAGCGCGTCCTCTGGATGTAGCTTTAACAATAAAAAAATGCTCTAGGGAGGCTTCATTGAATATCAGGCCTAAAATGTAGCTCTTCGTATTTGGCATGGCCCGGTAGGGAAGGTTCACTCAAACTACACCCAAAATGGAATTTCACTGGATTTTATGCTCAAAATGGGCCTTCGCTAGAGTGGAGGGGAGGAGCGCTTTGGCTTGCTATTTTTATATAACTCCAAAAAAAAATTTCACTAAATGGAGTTTCACTCTGGCTAAGTCCGAAATGGACCTTTGTTGGAGCGAGGACCCGAAATACAGCTTCGCCTGGCTGAGGATCGAAGATAGGCTTTACACCTTGATTTTTTTCCTTAGAAATTTTTCACCCGAAGTGCATCTTCACCTTTAATGGGGGGTTCACTCAATATGGCACCCAAAGTGGGGTTTCGACAACTGCTTGGGCAAAAGTGAGCCTGAATTTGGCTTTAAGACCTTTTTCTTGGTGAAGGTAGCACCTGGAGTGGGTTTTCACCCCCGTTAAGTCTAAAATGGACTTTCACTCACATTGGGGCTTGAAAGGGAAGTTTGATAGTGTTATGAGCAAGAGACGTTTTGAGTAAGTTGACCTTTGCCTTAGAATTCATCTGCCCGAACTATACTTTCGCTCCTAGTAAGGTCCAAAGTTAAGTTTCACTACCTCCAAGGGAAAAAATGCTCTGTTCATACCTTAGCCAATTTTATGTATTTTTCTTCTCCAAGCCCGAAGTCAGCTTGGCTCTAGCTCTTGAGTGTAGACACCTAAAACACATCATGTTTAGGAGACTACTCATATGGGCACATCTATAGACCATATAAACAATCTTGGACATTTTCAAGATCAAGAAGTGGTCCTAACCACTCAAAAGGGGTAGTTCTAGCCCTTTCAGGCCTAGCCGCTATCTATTAGAGTGTCTACCAATCTTGGTCGCTCAAGTTGAGAACGACCATAGCTAGTCCCTATTGATGACAAAGGCTAGCATTGAAATACAGACTATCATCAAGGAGAGCCTAAATAATGGGTGAAGATAGTAGTTTGCATGGTTTAAGAAGGTATTTTTATGTTGAACTCTCAGAGTTCCTCTTGCTTAGCCCTTCAATGCCAATTTGTGATTGAACCTTCTTCTTTGATGGTCAGTTTGTATGTAGATCTAGATATAGATCTAGATTTGAATTTGAATATAAAGAGACTACATATGTAGACTTCCAAAAGGAGGTAGGATCAGAGAGAGAACTTTTTGCAATAGAGGCCTATCATATAGAAGAGCAAATCCATGATCCTTTGAGGAGCATCAAAGCACCGTACGACTGAGCTATGTCTATGCACCTGCATTTAGATCCATTATTCCTAACCACAAACCATTGTACCAAACACAATAGGTGAACCTTGAAAATCAATTTGAGTAAGTGATCTACTATCACAACCCCTAAAACCTATGGTAAACCTTTCAGTTTAGTGGTCGCTATCTTCGATAGTGGCCCACAGTCATGGTTGCTCTAAGCAGCAGTGGCTAGGGTTTGAGATGTTATTTCCTTTATTTTAGCTTAGATCCATACTTGCTTTTTGTTTCATTATCTAGTTTTAGCATAGATATGATTCTTGCAATGCATTTACATTAATATTTTTGAGTTTTACATACGTACATTGCTTAGATCTACTGCATTTTAAATCGTATTATGCTTATTTATCATGTTTATAATATTTTCTAATAAAATCCTCATCAGGAGAGGCTACCCGTTCTACTATAGTGTTTTGTTGTTTCTATGCATGCAGGTTACAAGTTCAGAGGACCTATTCAAGGCATTAAGAGCATAAGATACCTCCAAGAGGAGAGAAGGAGAAGGAGTCATCTATAAGCCTTCATATAGTTCATGTGTGAGATCGGGAGGCATGCAAAAGTGCACCACCCCATTGCAAGGGGACATATTCACTATTATTCTTCCTCTATTTCATTATATCAAAATTGGGTATCCCTAAGAGGGACAGATATGTAACCGAGATTTACAAAGAATTAATAAAAGATTTTTTTATTTATGATTTTTTTGTTATCTATGCTTTATGGTCTTTCATTTGATACAATATTACAAGTAGTGTAGAGGTGACGCTTCTCGAGGTCGCATATATGGCAATCATGATGGGACCCCCACTTGGTTTTTTGTTTTGACTATTTTACTAATGTTTTCATGGGTTTTCTATGTGCAGGTTTAGCCACTCTGGTTGACAACGACCAACATAGCTTGACCAGTTTTGAAGTCAGTGACCAGAAGTAGCCACTATGGTCGACAATGGCTAGTAGAAAAGTATGGTAGAGGGCAGCCATTTCATCATCAAATGAAGATTTTAGGTTGGTACCACTCTCTGATTTTGTATCTTTCTTTGTCTGCAACTTATTTTCAGAAAACAACAAGTAAAATCATATTTTTTATTAAGGAAATATAAGAAAATATGGAAGAAAAATTGTATTTGAAGCTTCTTAGATTTTTATTTTAGATTTCCTCTAGTCACTTCTAGGAACATCGAGCCTCTGTTTTTGATGTTTTCCCTAGTCTCCAACAGTCTAGGATCTTGCATGTTTAAGATTGCTTGCATGTGGCCCAGCTAGAGGCCGTTACATCACAAAGTAGAAATTGCATTGTATGAAAGTCATTTAGATCAGTTAGAGATGCATTTTTTGAAATCAAATGTTCTTTTTAGGCATATAGGGAAATATCATGAGTGCTCTTTGATGCATCACTTTCCATTATAAAAATCTAAAAAGAACCCCACACACCACATATCACTTTAACACTAGTGAGTTGGAGGTCATGACCAACCACTAGTAGAGATCAGCGAGGTGGATTTCATCTCCACCCACTACCTCAAATCCCACATACCTATTATTATTGGCCAATATCGGCTCCAAGATTTGTCATAACCCATGGGAAATTTACATGTATATCTATTTGGAGAAGTATATCACTGATTGTGGGTGAACTGGGTGAGGACCTGTGCTCCCTGACCGTGTGTGGACTTCATTACCACACATTATAGGTTGGATTACATGACCTAAAATTCATCACCAGGTTGTCGAGCTACGAATATACAAGTGAAATCCTTTGAACAATCTGAGTATATCATCAACGAAATGTAAAACATGATGAGAGTTATATTATAGATATCAAAAAATCTAAAACATACTAAACAAGTTTTAGGACACAAATCTAATACTTAAAAGAGATAATCATATTGTTTGCTTTGTGTGTTTTCTATATTGTTTGGGTAATCAACCTGAGATCCTTGATCTGGGACCAAACCCTAACCCTAATTTTCAAAGAAATTTATCGAAATCTACTTTTTGATTTTGCATCCAACAGATTGAGAATCATGCAAATCAAAGCTATAACAAAAAAGTTATTTTGGTTTTATGATTACTCTCTTTTTGAAGCCAAAAATAGGGAAATACTACACTAAAATAGTCATAAAATGGGTTAGAAAACTCCAAAAATTTCCAAATTTATTTTGTTGCCTTAGTTGGCCCCTTGTGCACCTCTCCCGAAAATTTTGAGTCCTAACTCTTTGTGCTTCAAAATTTCCCAAAATTTCCTACAAGTGGGCATTTCCCCATGAGCCCCGATTGGCCAATTATTTCAAAATTACAAAATTTTGACCCAAAAGTCACTTTTTGGATTCATATCCCATTATGATCAAATCATCGCATTGATCATTTTGGTATATAACACACAACCTTTGTCAGAAGTCAAAATATCTTCACTGTGGGTTTCCTTCAAGGTTTGCCTAGTTAGCACATCATGCCAACTAGCTGAGTTCAAGCACAAGCCAATGAAGCAGAAATCTTATGGAGAGGCCCTAAGCACCTTTGATATTCTCCTGAGGATCTCACCATTCTTACATGACACCCTGATAATCATCGTGAAGATCATCCATATGAGGATCACACAATTCACACATGATGCCCTGATAGTCATCGTGAAGCCACTTCCTCACATAGGGGATCTACCTACCAAAGTGATAGGGATGCAACATACATGGTAGGATATTACATAGTTGAAACCCCCTATATCGAGATGGAAAACCATCAGCCTTGCACAATGGATCACCTAGATCGGTTTCCTAGGCTGGGGGACTTGCATCATGTGGGAAAAGTTTAAGAACGTCCCCACAATAGTTACACTACTTCCACTCATGGAAGTACAGAGCACAAATCCTTGCACACTGATGATGTCACCTTTACGGATAAAGGTAAAAATATAGTGAGGGCTTCTACCAAGACCCTTGCCATCATGACTCCTCACATGTAGTTATAAATCCATAGAACTTTAGTGGAAGAATAATCTAACTATATATGTAGGTTAGGGGAAGAATTGTGCATAGAGAAAGAGCACCTAGATGCCCTCAAACAAGTGGTAAAAGAGAGGTGGTACCAATGCTATTATGAGCAATACCTAAAGGATCAGAATACCTTGGAATTATGGGAACATGAAGAACAAGTGCATGGGGTAATTCTTAAAGAGGTATCCATGCCTAGCAAACATAGGCAACAACTCAATGCAAAATGCACTATGCATCATCAATATTTGCCTCCTAAATAGTTAGGTAAACCCTCTACTATTAATCATCAACAAAATGATATATCCAAATACTCTTTACCTAGTTGTGAGGTCAAGGAGGATCAAATAAAATAGATAAATAAGGTGTGCATAGCCTCACCTAATGAGGAGATTATCAGCATGGTTAATGTCACAACAGGGAGTAAGGAAATCCCTAACCAGTTTATGCCATTGCTAAACCAAATTAATACAAATCTTACATCACAATATACACAATAATTAAACTCTGTTACATCATGCGGGGACCTTGTGATTACATTCCATAAATAGGATATTAGACAAGTCCTTAATGGTGGAGCTGATTCACCATTGCCCATTATAGCTTACATTAATATAATTTTATACAAGCGAGTTTTTATGGATACTGGTTCATCCGTCAAGATCATCACTACCACTGCATTGAAGCATATCCACATTTTGCCTTCCCACATTAGAGCATTTGCCTTCATATTGCAAGCCTTTAATGATGTGGAACCTCCTATAGTAGGCACAATATTCTTCCCCATTGAGGTGGTACAAAAGACTATTCCTATATTGTGCTACATCTTAGAGGGTCCAAGATAGGGTTATGCATAAGGGGTCGGCCCCAAAATCTATTTATAAAATCAAGGCAAATTGTCTTGGAATCCCAATGAAATATGTAGAAGTATACATGGTGAATTGCATTTATTTATCTCCAAAAAATTTCAAATCATGGCAAATTGCATTAATTTATCTCTAAAAATTTTCAAACCATGCCAAATGTTTTTGTGTTGGGGGCTATGAATATCGGTTTGAAAAATATAAAAATGTATGGTAAACTTAAAAGCTTTAGGTCGACATGAAATACTTTTAGCCTTTATGTTTTATGACGATCGGTCTGAGACATGTATGACGATTGACTGTAGGTATGACGATTAGTTGTAGATATAACAATTGTTGGCATGCATGATGATTGGTTTTAGGCATGACGATCAGTTGTAGGTATGTCAATCGATTGTAGAAATGTCGATCGATTTCAGGTATGACTATCGATTGTAGGAATGATGATCGATTATAGGAATGCTGATAAGTTGTGGTAATTATGGTCAGCCGCAGGCACAAAAATCAGCTACAAGAATGTTGATCGACTGTAGGCATGATGATAGTTTGCAGACATGACGACTAATGGCATGCATGTCAATAGGTTGTAGGCATGATGATTGGTTGCAAGTATGCCGATTGGGTGTAGCTATGATGATCAGTTGCAATAATTTTGATCGGTTGCATGCATGACGATCAACTATAGGCATAATTATTAGCTATAGGTATAATTATTGGCTTATGTCGATCGTCTTGCATTGATCGACACTTCTTTGCAACCAATATGCTTATGTCGACAGACACTCCTCTACAACCTTGTCAAGTTTTTTGTTGTTTTAGAGCTATTTTTGAGTTAGAGTATTTTAGATGTATGTTTATTGGTACCCACTACAATATATATATGGGTAGTATATGAGGTGATTTGGGTGGGAAAAATAAAATCATTTATAATTTGAAGGCGAATTGGGTTGGAAAATCAAAATCATTTATAATTTGAGGTTGGTGAATTAAAATAAAAATAGGTTAATTATTATCAACAATGGATGAATTTACCCCAAAAAAACTTCCACCCCATAAATTTTGGGCAAATGGGCCCTAGTGAAAGGATCCAAAATTAACCAATTTAAAATCTTGAAAATCCTAAATAGAGACAATTTATGATATTTTGTGCTTATGCATAACCCTGGTCCAAGATAGTATAACATACTACTAGGAAGGTCTTGGATAAGAGCCATGGAGTGCATACCATCCGTAATGCATCATTGCATTAAGTATATTCATGCAAATAATATCCATGTAGTGGAGGATGACATAGATTCCTTTAAATATTATAAGCTAGTAGACCATCCATAGGAGCCTATTATGGCACCCACACATCTGAACATTAAATCTAGTGATGTTATCTAGATTTTGAATGCAACCTTGTGGTTTGTTGTGGAGTTGCCTTCCCGCAACCATCACCCATGGTTTCACCCATTACACCTCCATCCTCGGTCTCTCCAAGCAATGATAAATCAAAGAAGACAACCACAAATATGCTCACAGATATCTCGATTATGTCATTATAGGACTCTCTTACTCCTATTAAATGATAAGAACCCAATGTAGTTACAGATGAATCAAATCATATCATACCATATTCATCCACCATGTTGCAGGTCACATCTCATTTGGATGAAATTGAATTCAAAGAGCATGTAGAGGTAAACATTGCATTTATGCTTATCATTGAGTCCATGGAGGATTTAGGTCGATTGCCTATCAAGTTGCTACTTGGTGACCTCATCCTTGATTCTTCATTTGAACATGACAAAATATTGGTTGCCACACTAGAAATAGAACAACTTCAACAAGTTGAGGAATCACCCACAACTCATTCAAATGATGAAATGTCCTTGCATGAGTTTATGGGAAAGGTTGAAATTAAGTCAGAAGACCAACTAAATCTAAAACAGATAAAACAAGATATGGTGCAACCTGAATATTCCATATCAAAGGGCTCAAAACCATTGGCATTAGTCACCCTTGACTCATTTCTCATGGTTCCTCCTCAAGAACAAGAATAGGGGTTTTACCCACATCAAATTGGGGGTACTCAAGATGGCAAGCATGAGCATGTGGATGCCACTAATGAAGTGGACCATCATGAAGCATCCACATCAGCTCAAATGAAGGAAATGGATGATTTACATTTACCTTGTGGATATTTAACATCCACTCTTTTGCCCTTGTCAGTCTATGATGATATTCCAATCTAATCACTAGAGGTGTACATGAAATCCTTATCAGTATTGCAATCCATTCTGAGTCATATAGATAAAATGGAGTACCAAATGGATGAGTAAAATGAGGCATTATATATCATGAACTAGACTAAGATCCAAGATCTATAAAAGCAACCCTCATCTAAGGTCAAACTATGCCCTATAAAGCCATAGGAAAAGCCTCAACCAGAGCAAGTGCCAACTTGGCCACCTCAAAAACCTGGAAAGCATCCCTCACAACTTGAGCCTATGATATCAATTTTCAAATGATTATGTGCTACAAATGCTATCATATTACCTAAGGTTCACCTGTTGAATCCATATCATCCAAGACCATAAGTGTATGAGGAAGAATCACACTATCTATATCATAGAAAAAATGGTCATGATATTAAATCATGTCAAATATTTTGAGCCATAGTATATAATATGCTTGAAAAGAAGTAACTTTGGGTTATCAACCAACATATGGTCTTATGAGACAATCCTCTCTTGCATCCAAAATGCAAGGGGAGTCCCCTAAGATAGCAAGCGACATACATAGGTTTCAACCTGGTCCTCAAACCAGGCCAATGCATGTTGCACGCTCGAAGCATCCGTAGTGCATTTGGACTCATTTAAACTAGCCTATGTCTATCATCTTCCAGAAGTTACAAGAAGCTAAGGTCTTAATATTATGTGACATAAAACTTATATACCCACACAGAGCTAAACCTAAGGGTTATAGGTAGGACCATTACTATATCTATCATCGAGTAGAGGGCCATGGCATTCTTAATTGTCATGAATTCAGGAATGTGGTTCAATATATCATAGATAGTGGGGTTTTTACCATGTATGGTTCATCCACAGTGCCTCAACCTACCAAAGTAGAGGCTACATCACCCCAACAGAGACCCCAAGGTTAATCGTAGCCTTGTAGACCTAACAAGCCACCTCAATGAGTAGTCACATTTGAGATGACTATTGTAACTTTATTTCAAAAGTTGTACGAGGTAAAGGCATTTGTATTACCCGATGTCAAGCAAAGAGCACCCAAGCCTGGGTCCACTGATGAAAGCCTCTTTTGCATGTATTATCATATATAAGGTCATGAAATATGCAAATACCAGTCATTTCAAAAGGTGGTCCAAGACCTATTAGAGTGAAATGAGCTCTGTGTAGATGGTTCACTTGTTTCACCCCACAAATATAGGGGTACCCTGCAGAGGTCCATGTCCCAGTTAGGAGAGTTGATTTCTGTCACTCTTCCTAAGCAAGTTGACTACATTGTAGTGGACAACATGCACATTGGAGGCCTTAAAGATAATGTACCTTCCCCATCTTCCACATCAAGTTCAATGAGGCAAAATGAGGATCCTAAAAGTATCACACCTTCCTCATTTTCATTAAGTGGAACTCATGCGGGGGTAATTAAGGTATCATACCTCCCCCCTTCCAAAACAATAAAATTCAAAATTTCAAAAATAATAGAAAGCATCAAGAATCCAAACAAATTAGAAAACATCAAAATAAAAAACAAAAGGTTCCAAAGGCATCTTAAAGCCCTTTGGTCAAAACACAAAAGGCCCCAAAGGCATATTAAAGCCCTTTGGTCAAATCACAAAAAGATCCAAAGGCATCTTAAAGCCCTTTGGTCAAATCACAAAAGGTTCTAGGGGTATCTTAAAGCCCTTTGGTCAAATCAAAAAAGGCTCCAAAGGCATCCTAAAGCCCGTTGGTCAAATCATAAAAGGCTCCAAAGGCATCTTAAAGCCCTTTGGTTAAATCACAAAAGGATCCAAAGGAATATTAAAGCCCTTTGGTCAATTCACAAAAATCCCCAAAGGCATCTTAAAGACCTTTGGTAAAAAACAAACAAAAAAGCACAAAAACAATTTAAAATCAAAAGTTCAAAAATATTTAGAATAATAAAAACTCAAAAACAATTGAAAACATCAAAAACATTTACAAAAATACAAAAATATTTGCATTCTGCATTCATGTAATTTCATTGCATTTAGGCATGACCATCCATTACACTTGCATTAGGATAGGTTGTGTTTGCAATATTACAAATGACACTATGTTTGTACCTCAATCATACATCTTGTAATCCATCATAATACATAACCCATGTGAGTAAATGTGTTTCTCAACACAACCCCTCTTGTTGCTATGAGGAATATACTAGGGTTTTTCGGTCACTCAGCCATACCTGATGATTTTATTAGATTTTGTAGAAAGCTATCTTTAATTTTGATAGATGAGGTTTGCTTTTGATAGCACCTGGTATATTTTAGAATCCCATCACTAATAAAAATCCTAGTTGGAATAAGGGAAATATGAATGCTACAAAGTGGTACTAGGTATCCTAAGCGAAACATTTTTACTTGCTCACCTTGCGATGCACGTGGCCTAGGATTTTGATCATTGGCAAAAGGAAAAGCTTCTCCCTACCCAAAGAAATATCTTGCTTTCATAAAAACAAGCAAAAATCATAAAACAATACAAAATTCAAAAGCAAAGTAAATAGTGATTACCATCACTACAAAAATACCTTGCTCAAAAGAAAACAAAATTCAAAATAAATAGTGATTCTCATCACTAAGCATGAGCAAGTATCCCAAATAAATATGAAGAAAATAAGGGGGTGAAGAGCTTGAATCCTTAGAATGGTCAATCTTCACAAACTGTTGAGTGATCCCTCATGCACTAATGGGTTGCATGAGTCCACCTGGCATTAGGGTAGTTCTAAGCAAATTGTAAAAAGAGCTAGCTTTAGGTGTCCTATATTGCCTAGTGGTCTAATATGACTGAGTCCAACTTAGGATCATGATGGACATTTGAGGATCCCCAATACAAAAATGGGCTGAATGAATCCTACCTGGCATCGAGGTAGGCTTATGTATTATCTAATTTATTCATTTTCACACATAGGGATAATGAATATCTGGGTCTTCATAACAAGAAATTTATCTTTCAGGAGTCCTGTATGGTTAATATACAAATTTTGATGGAGTAACTAGGGTGTTTGAGTCTCATGGAAAACCTCAAAAATTCCTAAATAACAACAAAAAATTCATCGGTCAAATCATCAAATTTCTTTATGAGGTTTTTTTAATTAAAGGGTGTTAATGAATAGGACAAATATCGGATAAATATCAATAATTTATTTAGACGGCCACTGACTATTTTGTACAAATATTTTAATTTACAAAAGCTTATAAAGAAAACATATACATATCATATCATCTCATCTCACATATGGATGCTTAAATGATTAATTCTTATGATAAGGATTATCATTTATATTTATGATTGTGTTACATTATGTGGTGTCATCCATTAGATTGTTAAAACCATATCACATGCATTCCTTATGTTTTAAGTGATTAAAGCATACAAGTTCATTTACAATAGATCACCATCATATAAATAGCACATTACAAACATTGCATTTACCATATCATAACAACATAAATTAGATGCATACAATTAAATCAAAATTAAACATACATTTAACAATAAGCATTGCATCCATATATGCATACATCATAAGTAGTCCATCTACACATCATATATCCATCATCTAATCATACATCCATCATCTAGCTAGTGCATGTCATCAAAACATCACAACATATAGCAATAATCAAATCATATAAACATTGCATCCACATATACATACATAATAGTCCATCTATACATATAGATCATGGCATCTAATAATACATCTATCATCTAGCTAGTGCATGTCATCAGTACATTGCATACATATAGCACAATCATATGATCATATAGGTATTACATTCATCAATGCATCCATAACATAAAATCAAAACACAAACATTTGCAAGCATCAACTGGGTCATTATCAATGTCATACTAACCAAAAAGGCCCCAAAGGCATCATATGCCCATTGGTCAACACAAGAAGCTCCAAAGGCATCGTAAGCCCTTTGGTAAACTCACAAAAGGCTCCAAAGGCATCATATACCCTTTGGTAAACTCACAAAAAGATCCAAAGGCATCGTAAGCCCTTTGGTAAACTCACAAAAGGCTCCAAAGGCATCATAATCCCTTTGGTCAACTCACAAAAAGCTCTAAAGGTATCATACACCCTTTGGTAAACTCACAAAAAGCTCAAAATGCATCATAAGCCCTTTGTTCAACTCACAAAAGGATCCAAAGGCATCATACACCCTTTGGTAAACTAATAAAAAGCTCCAAAGTTGTCATAAACCCCTTTGGTTAACACCCAAAAAGATCCAAAGGTATCTATAAATCCTTTGTTCAACTGACAAAAGGCCCCAAAGGTATCCATAAACCCTTTGGTCACCCAAAAAGCCCCAAATATATTGATAAGCCCTTTGGTCACCCAAAATGCCCCAAAGGTATTCATAAACCCTTTGGTCACCCAAAAGGCCCCAAAGGTATCCATAAACCCTTTGGTCACCCAAAAGGCCCCAAAGGTATCTTAAACCCTTTGGTCACCCAAAAGGCCCCAAAGGTATCTAAAACCCTTTGGTCACCCAAAAGGCCCCAAAGGTATCCATAAACCCTTTGGTCACCCAAAAGGCCCCAAAGGTATCCAAAACCCTTTGGTCACCCAAAAGGCCCCAAAGGTATCCAAAACCCTTTGGTCACCCAAAAGGCCCCAAAGGTATCCAAAACTCTTTGGTCACCCAAAAGGCCCCAAAGGTATCCATAAAACCTTTGGTCACCCAAAAGGCCCCAAAGGTATCCAAAACCCTTTGGTCACCCAAAAATCCCCAAAGGTATCCAAAACCCTTTGGTCACCCAAAAGGCCCCAAAGGTATCCATAAACCCTTTGGTCACCCAAAATTCCCCAAAGGTATCCATAAATACTTTGGTCACCAAAAATGCCCCAAAGGTATCCATAAACACTTTGGTCACCCAAAAGGCCCCAAAGGTATCCATAAACCCTTTGGTCACCCAAAAGTCCCCAAAGGTATCTTAAACCCTTTGGTCACCCAAAATGTCCCAAAGGTATCCAAAACCCTTTGGTCACCCAAAATCCCCCAAAGGTATCCATAAACCCTTTGGTTACCCAAAAGGTCCCAAAGGTATCCATAAACCCTTTGGTCAACCAAAAAGACCCCAAAGCTATCCACAAGCCCTTTGGTCAAATCAAAAAAATATCCAAAGGTACTTAAGCCCTTTGGTCATAAAAAAATAAAAATAAAAAAACAACATAAATTGCAAAATAACAAAAAAATAAAATAACAACAAAATCTCAAATGCACCTTGTATTCAATTATCTACTCTATTTACTTAGCGGTTGCAGCGACTGGTGCTCCATGTATTTCGAAAATATGATTAAATAAACATAAGGCCATTTGGGGTAAATTAGTCATCGTTGAATTGAGATGTTGCACTTCAATCCCGAAGAAGGCCATGATGGCCAGAATGCCCCATGAGAATGAGGATTCATCTCATTTCCTCTATGAAACTTTAAATAAATCATCAAACATAGTGATTCAACACAAGCCTAAATGGAATTACTATCATCTTGATTCCCTAAGAAGGCCAATTGCGGCCAAACCGCTCCTTGGGATAAGGATATACAATTACTATTAATAGTTGAGATCACGCCTATAAGGGGACCTACCCATCATCAAAGCAACCCTCTAAAAAGGATCCAAATCAATCATATTGGTCAAGCGACTCATCGCTTCATTCATTGTCCTTCCCTCATCAACTCATCGCCTGAGGGGATAGTTAAAAATTTCAAACAATCATAATAAAAATCAACAAATGATCACTTGATCATGCCAAATTTCGTTCATCTTCCAAATCATTGCCAATAAATATCATAAGCTTACCCTTTGATAGGAAAAAAATCAAACATGACAATTAAATTTGTAGCTCTCCTCCTCTCAGATCTATAGTAGCACTAAAGCCTATAGTAGCATTGAAGCTACCCGACTGTCTGATGAACGAGTGTAAGATTTTGAAAATTTAAGCCTTTCATTCTGTTGGAAGCAATGATTATTGGATGCGTGCCCTTTCTCATGATTGGGGCATCCAATGTTGATCAGATCAATGATCATCACACACCCTAAAATGTGGCCCTTGGTGGTCTATTTTTCTCTGCACTATATTTTTCCATAGTGCATCCCAAGAAGTGTCATTTGTAGACACCTAAAATACATCATGTTTAGGAGACTACTCATATGGGCACATCCACAAACCATATAAACAATATTGGACCTTTCCAAGAGCAATCAGTGGTCCTAATCACTCAAAAGGGGTAATTCTAGCCCATTCAGGCCTAGTTACTATCTATCAAAGTAGCCACCAATCCTGGCCACTCAAGTTGAGAACGGTCATAGCTAGTCGCTGCTGATGACATCGGCTAGCACTAAAACAAATACTACTATAAAGGAGAGACCAAATAATGGATGAAGATAGCAATTTGTATGGTTTGTGAAGGGATTTTGGTGTGGAACTCTTAGAGTTCTTCCTAACTGGCCCTTCAATGTCAATTTGTGATTGAACCTTGTTCTTTGATGGTCAGTTCGCATGCAGATCTAGATCTAGATCTAGATCCAAATTTGAATCCAAAGAGACTACATATGTAGACTTCCAAAAGGAGAGAGGATCAGAGAGAGATAAATTTGTGCAGTGGATCCCTATTAGATCGAAGAGCAAATCTACATCCCTTTGAGGAGCATCAGAGTGCCATCTGATTGAGCTACATATATGCACCTATATTTATATCCATAATTCCTAACCGTAAAGTAGTGTACTAGACGCAATAGGTGACCTTTGAATATAATTTTGAGGAAGGGATCGACTGTCACATCCTCTAAAACCTAAGGTAAACCTTTCAGTTTAGTGATCACTATATTTGACAGTGATCCAAAGTCATGGCTACTCTAAGCAGCAGTGGCTAGGGTATGATATATCATTTCCTTTGTTTTAGCTTAGATTTGTACTTGATTTTTATTTCATTATCTAGTTTTAGCATAGATCTAATTCTTGCAATGCATTTACATTAATATTTCTAAGTTTTACATACATACATTGCTTAGATCTACTGCATTTTAAATCATATTATGCTTATTTATCGTGTTTATCATTTTTTCTAATAAAAGCCTCATCAAGAGATGCTGCCCGTGTGACTAATAGTGTTTTTTATTTCTATGTACACAGGTTATAGGTTCACAGTACCGATTCAAGGCATTCAGAGCATAATATCCCTACAGGATGAGAGAAGGAGGCATATATAAGCCCTCATACAATTCGTGTGTGAGATTGGGAGGCCTGTAAAAGTGCACCACCCCCTTGCAAAGGGACATCTTCACCATTATTCTACTTGTATTTCATTGTATCAAAATTGGGTATCCCTCAAAGGGATTGATATGTAATTGGGATTTACAAATAATTAATAAAAGATCTTTCTTTATTTGTCATTTTCGTGTTATCTGTGTTTTATGGTCTTTCATTTGATATAATATTGCAAGTAGTGTAGAGGTGCGTGCTTCCCGAGGTCACACATTGAGCGAAGCTATATTTCACTCCTTTTTTGGGTAAAACTCCCTTTTAGCCATCCTCATGCACGAAGCTACCTTCTAGCCCTATTTTTTAGTGATTTTGAACTGTTGCATTGGTTTTATCCTAAATATGGCATGTGCTCCAAAAAAGGTGAGCGAAATGAGTCTTGACTATTTCAAAATACTAGTTGGACTCTTGCACCATAGAAATATCAAAGAAGAGAAAGTAAATATAGATAGAAAAAATAACATCACAACAACTCAAAATTTGACCCCTCAGATAAAATACGGTAAATTTGTCAACATGACTCTAAATCACCACAAAGTCCCCGCTAGGCATGAGAAAAGCTTCACAACTAGAAAAGATCGAACCAACGGACATAAATCTCTCTTGTAAAGACTATGAGATCCAACCATGGTCCTACCCCTATGAGCTCCCCTTCCATTGGCTCCTCTACCAATCCACTCTGCACCCAAAATCCATAAGGGTCAAATCTTCCCAACTTAGAATGCAATCTAGATCTTGCTATCTTCATCTGCACCGATTGGACTCCTCCGAAAACCTAACTCCCTCCCAAAAATATCTAATACACTAAAAAATGAGATTTAATCCCTCTCTACTTGGATGTAATGGTCCAATTGGATATATTTGGCTGTAAGCACATATCCATCTTGAAGTCCAGGGCATTCTCACGAACAAGGCGCTAGAAGGGGATCTTCCTGAAAAGCAACTCGATGTTGTTCTGGTACTTGTGGATCTCCCGAAGAGCAAATGTCACATATAAATTTATCATCATGCCTACATATACTTGTTCCACATCATAACTACATAAAATAAGTTTTTAGTTTTTTAAAATATAAACTATTTAAAAATATATATTTTTGATAACTATAACATATTTTTTCCGGTTTGAATTTAGGTTTCTAAATAAAAATTCAAACTTAAACTTCAATATTCTGAAAGTAAGCTTTGCTTTATTGTAAAAAGAAACTATAAAAACATTTCCAATTCCTTTATATATATAAAATTAAAATAATTTAAAAATAAAATAAAATAATAAACATAAACATCAAAATTGTTTAATGATTGTTTATTTTATATATATATATATATATATATATATATATATATATATATATAGTTAGTTAGTTGTATCTCGTTTCATATCATAACCTATATATTTGTCACATATAAATTTACCATCATGCCTACATATATTTATTCGACATAAAATAAGCTTATAGTTTTTATAATAGAATCTATTTTAAAAAATTATATTTAATAACTTTTAATTTTAATATTTTTTTTAATTTTGAATTATGTGTTTTAAAAAATGGATATCTCAAATAAATTTTATATTAGGTTTATTGTTTTTTATGACATCTATTTCATTTCATTAATGGTTAAGGACATTAAATTCAAATATTGATGATGTTAAGTTCATTATAAAGCTATCCAAACTTAAAAAAATAAAACTTTGAAATATAATGTAATTTATATATCTTGCTTAAGAACTGAACTTTTCTTTTAATAAACACGAGTATAGTTTATATTTTACAAATAATATTTCTTCCAATTGTATATTAACTAACAAATTAGAATTACCTCCAAGGTTTAGGTGGATTTATAGTTGCTTGTCTTGCCAAGCACTTACCAAGAAGAGACCTAAGTTCAAAACTTGGGGTAGCCTAAGGTAGTAGTATGATCTGAATGCTTTGAATGGGTACAAAACTAACAATGATATGAATCTTGAGTGACCAGTGGTCCCCCTCACGTTAGGTCAACAACAACGAGGTAGAATAGGTTTGGTGGAAACAACCCTTGTAATTTGAACCCTACGTTTGACAATTACTAAAAATAGTGTGGTTGTAACCAACTCCCCTCTCTATAAAAAAAATAACAAATTAAAATTAAATAATATATTATGAAGAGATATGTGCCTACATAATTAATAATATTAAATAATACTTTATCATTTATATAAATATTTTTTAATTAAAAATATATATTAAAATATATATATCTTGGTAGAGAGAGATGAAAAGTCTTGCAATTATTCTTTTTATGCCTTTAATGTTTTATTAAAACTACACCACTAAAATGATTGCCTAGATAAGCCTATAGGGTAGTGACCCTATGCCCCTATCAGAACAGCTCGCAGGAAAACTAGCTTTGCACCACCACTGAATAGGCCTCAGGTAGCTTCATGTAGAGTTCCTTGCACAACACAACCAAAAAACATGAGCATAGCATAGTTGTCCATTCACAGGGTCAACAATCTACCATTCATTCATCAGGTTAGTGGAAGCATTCATCAACATTGCCCATAGGGCATCCATCATATGGCACAAGGCCAACATTCACACAAAGAACATATTTGGAACATAGGCCAAAGGCCTTCCTTTCTCATTGCATAGCATGGACCGAGGTCCTCTCATTACATGCAGCATGAGGCCTTTAGCTTGACCCAAAGGTCTTACAAAGAGACAACTTGCAAAAATAGGTGCCCGATCAGCTCACAAGAAATAGGGCTCATAAATAAATTCAAAATAGCATATGAGAGCTCATGGAGATCTTACAAAAGAATATTTGGAATGGTGACCTTACATATTTCCTAAAGGCTCTTCTTGGTTTACCTGAAGGCACTTGGTTTACCCCCAAGTGCTTGGTTTACTCGAAGACTAAGAACATGGGTCCCAAGACCCGTTTAGTGGACATGTTTCCCCTAGATCTCCTTGATAAGGATGAATTAATCCCTGTGTGATCCTTCATCTAGGCATCTCCATCCCATGGTCCTTGGTCTACCTTCACCACAATGAAGGTTCCTCACCTTTTGTCCTTCAAGTAGCTTCGATGGACCTCAGTGATCCGAGGGATGGTAGGCCTCATTAAAGCTATTTTTTTGTCCTCATACTTGTGTGCCTTATTTTTTGCCATTCTCTACATTCTCCCACCCATGTATCGATAAACAGGACTATGTGGGATTTGGTGGGGTATAAAGACACAACCACCCCACCACAATCCTCCTCCACTTAAATTCAACACCATCCTCGATGTCGGCACAAAGATATTGGGTGACCAAACTAAGTGAGGGTCAGTGGAGGCATACTTCTTAGGTTTATGCCTTGAAAACATGCCATCTCTAACTCATCTTCATCACCTTGTCTCATTGGTTGATACAGACCGCCATCGACTTGGTACTAACCTCATTATACGACATTGTAAGGAGGGTCTTAACCTCTACTTCACTTGGGAGTGGGGCATGCCCGCTTGGGTCGTTCGACTAGCAGCACAAGCCTCCCATTGAAGTCCCATTCAATTCACCATTCTCAATTGGATCAGTCCTTATGATGGCATTCATCACCTGTTCGACCTCCTCTCCTTTTGACTGGTCCTCATCCTCACCCTATTGGGATGGAGTGATATTTTGGCACTATGAGCACTCTCTCTAAGTGTGAGGGTTTTTACAAAGCCAACACTTCAATGAAAACTTGGGTTTATCCTCAAATTTTTAATGGATGTTGGAACCTTTGTGAGGCCTGGATCATTTTGGCACCTTTTCTCAGAGATCGATATGACTTCCATCCATCTCTTGGGCAATCAATAGATGAACCCTATGGACCTCTTCCTTTGTACTCAAACTTTTGCATGTTATCACATCGATCCTTACCTTCATCAACCTTGTTGCGATGGTCAAACAATCCTTCTGCTATTGTGACTGCTTTCGAGATGGTTCAAGGTCTATATCTTTGTAGCTCATATTGAGCCCATGGTTTATGCCCATGTTGAAATTGGAACAACTTCTCACCTTTAGATAGACATTTCACCTCTATCATCAGGTTCAAGAACTCCCAGGTGTAGTCCCTGATTTTACCTATATGTTTCAACTTATGGAGCTTGGTCTTGGTGATCCAATCAATGTTCTCTAGCTAAAACTAATATTCCAGTGCTCACTTCAGGTCATCCTATGACTCAATATATATGTCCACCCTTCCCTCAGCTAATTCTTTGGCCAGGTTGATCCACCAAGTCAATGCGGTTCCTGTTAGGTACTTGGCTACCAGGGTGAGCTGTTCATCCTTAGGAAGGGGACCAACCACATTGAGGTATTGGGTCATGTCCTAGAAGAACTTGTTGAGAGAGCTCAACTCTTGCACTCCATCGTAGTTGGATGGTTCTCGTAGTTTGATTCACACCCTGTTTGCACCATTGGCTGGTATAAATTCATGGAAAAACTACAACTTATGGTGATACCAGTAGAGTAGATATACAAACTATCTAAGAGTAGATTTAGTGATGTTGTAAAGCCTATACCCAATAAGGCATGGAAAAATTCAAGATTAATTGTTAGGGTTGTATTTGATAAGAATAGATTGCTCTAGAAGGGTTGGTTATTATCTAATAAAATTGAAGATATAATTTAGGATATTGTGGATATCAATAATGAAATGACACGGTATGGTTTTGGGGGACTATGGATCAAAAGCAAATCCTTGTTGTCAGAATCAAATATCAAAAAGAGTATAGCTTCAATAATTCAAGATGAATCTACGATAGATGGTTGGGAGGATCCGATTGATCAAGAGCAAGTCTCTCAAATGATAAATGACTTAACTAGGCCCAAAGATATAATAGAAGACCTAGTGAACAAAGGTAACTCTGCTACTTATGAAGAGACCTCCAAGTTGGAATATGTTTGTAGGTGGCTGAAATAAACCTCCAAACCTACTTAATCTATTTGTAATTAATATTTTTAAACTTTGAAAATGATGGTTTAGCTATTTGGGATATATACAAATCCCAAAGATAAGCATGAGACTTCTCAAGAAGAAGAAGTTAAATAAGATCAGGCTAATGTTGAGGATACAGAGAAGGTATAGGATGAGCAACTCCAAAAGTAGAACCAAGAAGAGAATGAAAAGTAATAAGTAGTATTATGGCTTAAGAAGCCTTTAACATTTTTGCATTCATGTATATATTATGTATTTCATTTTTGTTATGATACTATCAGAGAAAAAGTAATAAAAGTGTGAGGCATGTGGCAGAAAATTTAAAATACATGAAGGAATTTTGTCCAAAATAAGCGAGTTTATAAAAGAGGATATAAGTCCATATTGCCAGACTAAGGTGGTGCCCATGGTGAGAGTTTTGAATTATATTATTTCTAACATGGTTTCCATGTGAACCGTTACTCTCTAAGTATCTTCATAAATGTTCTAGAGAGTAATAGTCACATAAAAGCTATTCTATGAAGCATAGTCTATAGATTTCATCATTTTTGACTCTTGATCCAATGGATAAGATTGATTTCTCAGGATTTGTGAGAAAAACCCCCCAGGAGGTGCCAGAATGTAGGCCCAAAATAACCACATCCTTAGAAAACTTTTTAAAATATTTTTTAAAGCAAAGAAGAATGTTCCATCCTGCATGAGATACAATGTATTTTACAGCGACACAGGACAAGATGTTCTATTACACGGTCAAAATGGTTAAATTTCACTTTTTTGCTTTTGAAACCATGGATCACAACATATTTTTGATTATGTCTAAAAGCTCAACGGCCTACAACATGTTCTAATATGTGCAACATTTGACATGTTTCCAACCCACAGTTAAAGCAGTCAAAGTTTACACTTGCTTACTTCCAAGTCATAGAACAACATATATTGTTCTAGCCCATGCATACTAAAACCTATTTCAAGCTTGCTCTACCTCATGAGAGTTCAAGAGTATTTTATAGCAACACAATGCACATGTT
Organism: Wollemia nobilis; assembly: GCA_028583015.1. NCBI lineage: Eukaryota > Viridiplantae > Streptophyta > Pinopsida > Araucariales > Araucariaceae > Wollemia > Wollemia nobilis. The sequence continues at coordinate 4,957,999 of JAQPPZ010004166.1, forward strand.
CTAGCCCGCGATCAAAATGGTTAAATATTGCTAAAGTGAATGCAAAATTTATGGATTGGTGCAAATTTTTATATATCATGTCTTATGTTATCATGCACGAGCCAGAGTGATGCTCTACCTTACGGTCAACCATAGTCAAACGAAGAGGTACGAGTTTTTAGGCACTAACTACATCACATTGTAGATTATGTTCTATGTCATGGATGCAAATCAACTCTAAAATAGATTGAAGAAAAATATTTGTGACCTAGTGAAATGTTCCATCACACGCACCTCCAAGTATATTTTCACGCTAAATCCTCATGTGATCCAACCTGTGGTCAAAGTAGTAAAAGTAAGTGAGAATATATTAAGAGGAGTAGGCTACGACATGTTCCACGTCGTGAAGCTATCAAAGGATTTCAAGGTTTAATATTGGTCATTAGTTTGGAGATCAATGATTGGTCTATTCTGATGATATCTTAGACACATAAAATCAGAGCCTTTGCATTATAAACTAGTTGAGCAAGAGAGCTAGCATATGAAATGTCATTGAAGCCAAGAACCAAGAAAATACAGTTGTAGTGAGTTGTAGATCTATGGTAGATAAGATCTACAAGAATGAAAGATGACCAGGATCACGTTTTTGATAGATTGAAGCCAAAAAACCATGAAAAACCAATAAGTTGTAGGGATTGAGTTGCAAAGGAGTGCAATATTGCATAGTTTTTGCTAGTCTCAAATGTAAATTAGAGACTACCACCTTAGCATCTAGCTGATTTGAAATTTTGTTTTCCTTGTAATGTTTAATTTATTTCAATTTATTTTCAAAGAATAAAAACTATAAAAGGAGGTTGAACACTCATTTTGAAGGGTCGACTCTAGAGTGTTTGCTTACCCTGCTATGTAGTACTTGTTTGTAAATCAATAGAAGGAACATTGCTTGGGATATTTGCCTCAAATTTGTGTCTTTTGTAATTTTTGAGAGATTCAAGTTGTGGATTGCTTTTATGCTACTGCTGCTATGGTTAGTCTATTCTGCTGATATTGGATTGCTAACTTAGAGCAGTTGAAATATTTTTATAATTGAATTTGTACTAACGAAAAGTTCTTTTATGTTAAATATTGATACTAATCTTATTATGCTAACTTGGATTATTAGTATCTTGATATTGAAATAGATTTTCTTGACATATATCTCTATTTTATCTATAATATTGAAGATTACTTGTTTTGAATGTTGTTAATTTCAAGTGTGGGATATTGGAAATTGTTTTGTAAGATGGGTTTTCCTTATAGATGCCTATGTTGTTAGCTCTATCCATCAACTATTTGATTACTATTTCTTAATCCTAACTCATTTATACCCCTACCTTTTAAAAAATTAACTGATATTAAATGAGTCAACACCTTGTTAGTTGATAAGGAATACCAACCTACTCTAGAGTTCGGATTAGAGCAATATTTAATTCATCCAATGTTGTAGTCTGAACTGTGATTAGCGGGTGCATGCCTAATCAGATAATTGGAAGATAATAGTCATAGTATAAAGATTTTACTTGATGGAAATTTGGATCCCAATAGTAATGACTCAAGCCAATCAAGAACCACTATGTGTGTAAATAGTGAATTCATTTACCCATCTTGAGTAAGGTGAGATTAAGCATGTCATGGAGAGAACCAGAAAGCTAGCTTATCCTTATGTGCATTTAGAGGTCTCTTCAAGAGAGATGTGTCACCATGCATGAGCATAGTCCAATATTAGGGTCTTCAAGTTTTGGGGAATCAGATTCTCAACCACTCGAATCGAGTCCTGATGAGAATGAAACCCTATCCTTACTACTTGAAGCCTAGTTATTATTATGTGTTTATGAATTTGAGTTAGAGCTTTGGGGAATCGGATCCTCAACCACTCGAATCGAGTCCTGATGAGGATTTAACCCTATCCTTACTACTCATGCTTTTATGATTTTTGTTTTGATGACAAAAGGTAGAGCTTTGGGGAATCGGATTCTCAACCACTCGAATCAAGTCCTGATGAGAATTTCACCCTTATCCTTACTACTCTATCTTGTATTTTTGTAAAGTTTTGTCAGTGGTGAAAACCACTATTTTTATTGTTACTTTGGACTATGTGCATAATTGGACAAGCGAGAAGAACTTTTTACCTCAAGGTTCAACCCAAATCATGGTGTCATCCCTCTCTGACACAAGATGTTATTAATAAGTGTAATATGTGTTAGGTTCAAAAATGGCTGAGTCAATTCTAGAACTCAAGATTTTCTTAGTGAAAAATTGTGCTTTGGTCCAAGATAAAACTTGACATTCAATAGAGGTTGCTTGAAACACTAGGAGTGGTTGAGTGACTAAAAATATTTAGATTTGCATGAGTGGTGAATTGTGAAATGTGACTAATGCTAGACTAAAGGTACCCCTGATTAAGGCGACAAGACTTGTTGGACTAACAATTATCCAAACGGAGCAAATGATAACTATCATGAATGGATGCAAATGATATGAATGCATGTATGCAATGTAGGTGGAATGCATGAATGAATGTATGAAATGTAATGTATATGTTTGAGTGGTAATGAAAATGATTATTTTTTTAAACCATGTATATATGTACATATATAATTTGTATTAAGCATAGAATGCTCTCAAGTGGATAATATTCAATGGCTCGGGCTCTTCTATTCCCTCAATATTAGCAAGCCTATATGTTCTTGGACCCAATTTTTGTTTTACAATGTATGGACCTAACCAATTAGCCATAAATTTATCATGAAGATGCGATAATGCATTAGTGTTTTGTTGATTCTCTTTAAGTACGAGATCCCCTACTTGGAATTCACATGGATGGACTTTTGCATTATAAGCATATTTAAGATGATCTTGATATACTCGTAGATTCTCCAAGGCATTGATTCACCTTTCATCAAGGAGTGTGAGTTGATCTAGTCGGGCTTGTCTAGCAGTGTTATCATCCATGAATTCTTGTAATGAAATTCATAGTGAAGGGATCTCGAGCTCAAGAGGTATAATTGCTTTGGCACCATAGACTAATGAGAATGGAGTTGCCCCTGTAGGTATACAAATGCTCATTCGATAAGCCCATAATGCCAAGGGGATTTGAGTGTGCCAATCTCAATGATTTTCTTTGACTAACTTCTTTAGAATGGCTATCAATGTCTTATTGGTTGCCTCAGCTTATCCATTTGCTTGTGGGTAGTAAGGAGTCGAGAAACTATGTTGGATATTATATTTCTCACACAATGCTCGAACATCCTTATTTTTAAATGACTTGCCATTATCAAAAATAATTTTTGAGGGAATGCCAAAATGATAGATGATATGTTGGAGTATAAATTCCATAATTCGAGGTCCTATCGTACTAGTCATAGGAATTGCCTCGACCCACTTTGTGAAGTATTATATGGTAGTGATGATAAATGTGTGTTGTCCCAAAGAGGGAGGTGAGATTTTTCCAATCAAATCAAGATCCCATTGTGAGAAAGGCCACATAATTTGTATGGGTTGTAATGCTTGTGATGGTACATGAGTTAAATTAGCATGTTGTTGACATTTCTAATATTTCTTGACATAATTGCAACAATCACTTTCCATGGTGGGCCAATAATAACCCATGCATAATATACACTTTGTGATGGCCATTCCACTAAAGTGACCACCACAAGTACCATCATGAGCCTCAAATATGGCTCGTTGTGCCTCTGTAGGCTCGAGACAACGAAGTAGGATTCCATCATAACCACATCTATACAACACATCCCCCAAGAGAGTGAAATGAACTACCTTCTATTTGAAAGTTCATTTGGTATTTCATGATAAATCTGATGGGAGCATACCAAACTTGAGAAAGTCCTTTATCTGATTAAGCCAAGACTCATATAGCTCTGCTTGAATGAAACAAATATCCTTCTCATCCTTAGATTTAGCTCATGATATTGCAGATTTAGAGATTATCATGATAAGCAATGGTTGGACTTCTCCTACAAAGTTCTTTGGGATCAATGATCCTAGGGAAGCCATCACATCTACAAATCTATTCATCGAACGAGGCAAGTTGTCAATTTTGTACCAATCCAATTTTGCTAGCAATTTCATTGCTACCTCATTGTAAAGTTTTAGGACTAGCTCTTCTACATTGGTATGATCCTTTCACTTGATTAACAACAAGTTGGGAATCACCAAATATTCTCATATGCTTTATGCCCATAGCTATAGCTGCTTGAAGTCCTAATATTAGAGCTTCATATTTTGCATTATTGTTTGTGCATGGGAAGTCGAGTTTGAATGATAAAGGGATGGGTATCCCTTGAGGTGTATGAAACATGACTCCTGCACCTTGTCCTTTCTCGCACTTGGAACCATCAAAGAATAAGGTGATATCAACATCATATTCAGGGAGAACATCTTCCTCCTGTGTAGTGATATTGAATACCGAATCATCTGGTAGCTCAATAAATAAAGGTTGATCATTAGGGAGTGGAGCTTTCATGAGTTGATCGGCTATCACCTGACCTTTAATGGACTTTTGGCTAATAAATTCAAGGTCAAATTCTGTTAAAAGCATTATCCATTTTGTGGTATGGGTATTGTTGTATGTGCGAGTCATCATATAACGCAGAGGATTTTCTTGAGCTATGACATAAGTGGTGTGACTTAGCATATAATGTCAAAGTTTCTTAGTGGTGAAGACCACTGCTAAACACAATTTTTCCACATATGCGTATCTGGTTTCATAACTTACCAATGTTCGACTAATGTAATAAACTGCTTGCTCTCGATTGTTTTCATTTTTCTGTGCAAGCATTGTCCCTAATGCAAAATCTATTGCTGAGATATAAATATGAAAAGGGACCCTCGGGCGAGGTGGCATTAGGACTGATGGAGAGGTTAAATATCTTTTGATGTCATCGAACGCCTCCTGACATTCCTTAGTCCATGAAAATGTGACCCCCTTTTGTAACAGGTGATTAAATGGCCTGCATTTATCTGAGAGTTGCATGATGAAGTGATAGATCGATTGGATATTTCCTTGTAAACTATGCAACTCCTTCAATGTTGTTGGGGGAGGCATTTCCATAATGGCCTTGACCTTGTTTGGGTCCACTTCAATGCCACGCTTAGACACAATGAACCCTAGAAGTTTACCTGATGTAACTCCAAAAACATATTTCTTAGGGTTCAACCTCACATTATACTCGAGAAGTCGATCAAAAATTTTTTCCAATACATCGATGTGATCCAGACATGTTTTAGATTTGGCTAGCAAATCATCTACATAATCTTCAATGATCTTATGCATATAATCATGGAAGATGTATGTCATTGCATGTTGGTATGTAGCTCCTACATTTTTAAGGCCAAATGGCATTACCTTGTAGCAAAAAGTCCCCCAAGGTGTTGTGAATGTTGTTTTGTGTTGGTCATCAAGATTAATTCGAATTTGGTTATATCCTAAAAAATCATCCATTAAAGAAAGCATTTCATGGCCCATAGTAGAGTCTATGAGAGTGTCGATGTTTGGTAAAGGAAAGTCATCCTTAGGACACACTTTATTGAGGTCTCAAAAGTTAGTGCAAATGTGAATCACCTATTAGACTTACGAATGGGTACCATATTTGAAAGCCACTCAGGGTAGTCAATGGGTTGAATAAAACCCACGTCTAATAATTTTTGAAGTTCTTCTTTGACCATGAGGGCTATGGTAGGATGTAACTTTCTTAATTTTTGTTTAACTGGCTTAGCATCAGGATGTAAAGTGAGGTTGTGAACTACCACATTGGGGTCAAGGCCAGGCATATCTTTATAAGACCATGCAAAGATGTCTTTTTTCTTGTAAGTACATCTATAAAATGCTCTTTCTCATTGGTAGACAAACCTTCTGCAAGTTTTACAATTTGTGGGTTGTCTAGGTCTATGCTTAGGTTCACGTCTATAGTGTTTTCAATTGCCATGTGTGAACCTTCTTCTAATTGATGAGGCATCGGGATTAAGTGAATGTCATCAGTGACATCATCAAACTCTATTGGCCTAGTGTCTTCCATTTCAGCATGAAAAATAGAAGAAGCGATTGTTGAAGGTGAAGGCGAAGGCTACGAAGGAATGTAAGCAGTAGAAGCTCTTAATAGTTCCTCCAAAAGGATGAATTCAAAAATGGATGGGGGTGATGTGATCCAATCCATGTCGATGAGGCTTATGTCAATAGGAATTGGTTTTGCCAAATCATATGGATTATGAAGGGGTGTCATCAAGTTAACAAAAATCATGTTGACTTGGTGGGAGAATGGTGACTGCGATGTGGAGGGTGATTTTTTTTTTGGAGATCAACTACCTTGGATTTGATGAATGAACCTGAAGAGCAATGAGCGACATGCATGAGTGCAAATGATAAGGATGCGTAAATGCAATGTAAAATGTACATGTATGAGTGGATGTACAAAATGCAATGTTAATGGCTATGCTGATTTTTTTATGTACATATTTTACATCAGATTTACAAAAAATGTTCAAGGTGGTGGTGGTGGATCAACTCGCTCTAGTGGAAGGAGCAACCAGAATATGGGTTGATGGATAGGAAATATTCTAAGGTAGAATTCATCTTCCTTGATAAAAGGTGTAATTGGAACTGACTCTTCTTTAGAACTATCAGAGGTGATTGATACTACATCATATTCCTCATCAAAATCTTCTTTAGAGTCATCATCAAAAATGGTATTTATCATTGCAACATGAGGTCTCATTTTCAAAAATTCCTCATCATCCTCTTCACTATCTTCTTCAGAATCTATAGTGAGTTGTTCAAATATTTGCTCAATGGGAAGAGTAGATGATAATGGTCTAAAGCCTAAGCCAGAGCGGTCATGTGGTTCACGATAGTGAGGTTCAATAATATCAGGACTACCCTATTCATGTCATCCTAAGCCATATCCCTACTAATGAACCCTTCAAAAGTATCTCATTGGGAAATCTGAGTTGGATAGATGTTCTATATTGGCACAACCTTGTTGTCTGGGTTCATCAAGAGGGAGTGGATCAGACGAAGAATCAACTCCCCCATATACAAATTTAATTGAATTTGGGGTTGAACCCATGTTATAAACCACACCTATGGCTAAGGGTGGGTCACGTGGGTGATCATAGTCTTTAACAATCTCAATGCTAGGTGGGTTTATTTTGACACTCTCAATTATGTACTCACCAATGTTGGGATTAGTGAGATGAACTACAACTTTGGTTGGACTGGATTTGGATGGAATGGGTGTGGAGGTGGAGGCTTTCAAGATGACTTGTGGTTCTGATTTGGAAAAGGGTATATGTTGTAATGGCTCCTCACCGACAGATAGATCAATCTATGCAACATTGGGTGGTTGAGGTGGAGATGAGTCTTGTTGAATAGGTTCAGGTTGAGACAAAGTGATGGGAGGTGCTTGTGAAATTGGAGGTGTGGATGATGAAGTATGATTGATGATTGGTGATTTAGATGATGTGGAGGCTTGTCCCCCTTGTATGGATGTTGAAGTGGAAGCCTGATTTGGATTGGTGATTGGGAGTGCTTCGAGAATGGGTGCTTTTGATGAATTATTTTGATGTGAAGTGGATAATGTGGTGAGAGGTATGAGGGATACATGGGTAGATGGAAGTGATGGCTCATACGGGTTTGAAATGAAATTGTAGTATTTGAATGGCTTAGTGTCAGTTGGTATACAATGAATCTTTCCCTCATGCACATATTTTAAACATTGGTGCAATATTGAGGGAACACTTTTCATTTCCCTAATCCAGGGGTGCCCAAGAAGTATGTTATAAGCCATGGCCCCTTCTAGGATATGGAACATAGTGTGGATGGTTTTGACCCCCACTATCATAGGTAGGACTACAGTGCCTACTATGGAACACAAAGCATCATTGAATACCCGTAAAGTGAAAGTTGATTTTGTGATATGAGATGGTGGTAGGTTGATGTGTTGTAATGTTGAAGTGGTGATGATGTTGATAGAGGAGCCAGTATCAATTAGCACTCATTTAAAAGGCTTTTGGTCGATGTGAGCTATAATATGCAATGGAGGATCAGGTAACTTCGATGACACAGTCTTTATTTCAAAATCATAAAATGAAATTGAAGGTTCCATGCATGTTTGGATGTTCCCTACAAAATGGGTGAAGGCATTAGGGTCTTGAGTTTGAAGTTTGATGGATTTTAGAATTTCCATCAATGCCTCACGATGCGGGGGAGACTATTGTATGAGCTCATAGATCAACAATTTGGCCGAAGCCAACTTAAGGCTATGTGTTAACCGACTCTTCAATGTGATAGGGGATTTTGGTGGATGACTTGGAAGATGAATTGGTTGAAGTGGATTGATGTGGTTAGGTTGTTGAGGTCTAGTAGACATTGGTGCCATAGGAGGAGGTACTATTGTCTATGGGTCATTCAACTATTGTGTTCTATTCATATTTCTTTGACTTTTGGTGACTATATGAATAGCACCAACAAAACCTTGGTGATCTTGAGCATTATATATATGATTGACTTGATTGGGGTTAACTATAGAAGTCGATGCCCCTTTCATTTGTTGTGCACTCTCATGGTTAGGAAGAGGTATCTGATAGATGCCAATATTCTAATTTTGTTGTGCTAGAGGATTATCAAATTTGATAGTCCCATTCTCAATGAAATCTTGCACAATATCTTTAAATGAATAGCAATTGTTGATATCATGACCCTTTTGGTGATGATAGGTATAGTACAAATACTCCTTATAACCCCTACCACGTTGCTTGTTGGGGTCTTCTGGCTGAATGTCTGGCAAAGTGATGTATTGGGCCTCATACAACCTTTGAAAAATGTTGGATAATGGTTCAGGTAATGGAGTATAATTGTGGGCTGGTCGAGTATACTATCGATGTTGATGATTATCTGATGTTTGAGCTTGAGTGTTCAATTGTTGTGGGGGTGGTACCACCTGATAATTTTATTGTTGCAGTGGTTGTTTTTGTTGTAGGGGTTGTTGGATTTGGACTTGAGGTTGTTGGATTGGTTGTGTTGGTTGACTCAAGATCACTTGGTTGACTTGACCAATTTTTGACTGGCCTTGGTTATTTCCCCTTGAATTTTTGTTCTGCCATTCTTTCTTTTTAGGTTTTATTTCACCCTCTTGAATTTTAATTTCTTCAATAACACGGGCCTAGGCAAGTGCTTCCTCGAATGTTCGATATTGTTGCAATTGTAGCAACAAGGCAATGGGTTTCAAACAACTTCTAGTGAACATTCTTGTAAGCTCTTCCATAGGGAGGGTGAATGGCAATTTAGTAATAACCACCCTCCAGTGGTTTCCAAAATCATACATTGACTCTTCATCAAATTGTCGTAAGTTGATTAAGTTAGTGAGTGTAGTTTTATTTCTGACATTTAGAGAGAAACACTCTAGGAATTGGTCTACCAATTGCTCAAAAGTATAGATGCTATGATGTGGAAAATGGTTATACCATTCTAAAGCATCCCCTCCAAATATCTGAGGGAAATTTTGGAGCATTAAGGGATCATTTTCTTGTATTCTAAAACATGCATGAATATGGGCCAATAATCTCTATGCTAAATATTCTAAGAAAAAAATTCCTGAAGACCTTGTTCATTATCAACTTCCTACCAAAGTTTCTCCAATTTTAGAAGTTATTACAACTGGTGAGGTTTTGATAAACAAAAATTTATTTTGGATCATTCATAATGGTCAATAGGTAAATTTTTGGATAGATTATTGGGATGGTGACAAGCCTTTGATAACTCAGTTTCCTGATTGGAGGCCTTGGATGGAGGAGCTTCACCGAGCTAATTGGATAATGGTAGCTAATTGCTATCGGTACCATAATGGTAATTAAAATGTTGGTAGATATTGGATCCCTATTGAGGACTGGCCTATTCAAATCCCAGAAAGGCAAAGACAACATATCAAAGACATCCTTCATATGATATCTCTCTTTTGGTCCCATGAAAAAGATTGTTTTGGATGGAACAACACTACTAAGAGTGAGTATTCAGTTGCTCAAGGTTGTTTGACCTTATGCCATAATAATCCCAACCATTCTTCTGATATTTTTTCTCAATTGTGGGATCAAAAGCTCTAGCCTAAGGTGAGGTTATTTAATTGGATTTTATTGCATCGTAGGGTGCTTACTGGTGAGCAACTTATGAAGCGTGGTTTTCATGGTCCTTTTAGATGTGAAATGTGTGAAGAGAATGTAGAAAATCTCAACCATATTTTTATTGAGTGTACTTTAGCCTTTGATCTATGAAGGAGAATGGCCACTTTACTTGGCTTACAGTGGTCCAATTTTTTTATTTTTGAACAATTTTGGAGGGATTGGCCTAATCAAGAGGGTGTTGATAATTTTATTAGGCAGTTATTTTGGATGGGTTCTACCATTCTTCTTTGGAATATTTTGAATGAAAGGAACAACCAAATTTTTAATCAAGATAGGAAGGATATTAATTATATTTGGAAAAAGACCATTGCCAACTTAGTTAAATTAGTCCATCAACTCCTTAATCATCCCCAAAACTCCTACCAAATATGGGATCAAGTGATGCAAATATTGAAGATTAAATATTATAAGGGAAACCATCTTAAAGGGAAAGTGAGTATTAGTAAGATGGATAGGATAAGAAATTGACAACCTCCTCCTAAGGATTTTGGAAAAGTTAATACTGATGGAGCCTCTAGAGGGAACCTTGGAAAATCCAGTGTGGGAGGAATTGTAGACTTTCAGATGGCTCCCTAGTTTTTACTTTTGATAAGAATTTGGGTATTATTTCCAATAACCTTGCTGAGGGGTATGGTATCCTCAGAGGTCTTCAGGAGGCTACTAAGGTTGGATGGGAAAAGATGTTAGTTGAGTCTGACTCTCAACTTATGATTAATCTCTTGAAGACTCCTTCTAAGAATCATAAGGTTGATTGGAGAATAAAAAGAATTATTGAGAAGATTCAATTAATCTAGATGGGATTTTTTAAAGTTGATTACAATCATGTGGTTAGAGATAAAAAAAAGAGTGTTGATGCTTTAGCTAATTGGGTTTTGGATAAAGGTGATCTTACTTGTTATGGCCACCCTTCTAGATGGTGGGATTCACAAATTAGGGAAGCTCTTCTTTCTATCATTTCTTTGGATGGCTCCAGTTTTGAAGGTACCTAGTTTCTTCTTACTTTTTTTGCTTCTCTTTGGTTCATTCAGGTTTTTTTAGTTCCCTAGCTCAAACTATTATTTCTTTTGTTTCCTCTGTTGATTCTTGCCTTATTAGTCTTTTGGTCTAGATAGGTCATTGTTATGTTCATTTTTTTTTCTTTTTTCTTTTTTGTTTAGTTTTTTAAGGTGAGTGTGTTCTTTTGTTTTGTTTTATTTTTGTGTTCTTTGTGTTGTTTTTTGTTGTTCTTGTGTTTTTGTTGTTTTGTGTTTTTTTATGTTTTTTGTTATTGTTCTTGTGTTTTTGTCGTTCTTGTTCTTGTGTTTCTCTTTGTTTGTGTAATTTTTTTTTTTTTTGTGTGAGTGTTTTCTATGTTTTTTGTTTTTGTTTATTGTCTGTTGTTGGTTGTTTTTTATTTTTATTTTTATTTTATTTTTTTAATATTTTAGGTTTTGGTTGTGTTTATTTTTCATGTTTTTTTTGGGTTATGTGTTTGTAGTGTTCTGTTTTTTTTGTATTGTTTGTATTTTGTTATGCGGTTCTTGTGTTTTTCTATGTGGTTCATGTTGTGGTTTCTTTTATCTTATTGTGTGTGTGTTTGGTTGTGCTTTTGTTTGTGACACACTCAAGGAGAATATTTTTTATTTTATTTTATTAATTTTGTTGTTTTTTACTTAATTATTTACTTATTTTTAAATTGGTTTTGTGTGTTTGTTTTCTCCTTGAGTATGTCAAAGGTGGTAGGTCAGGTACAAGTCCTAGGTGGTTTTGGCAGAATGGATACCCCTACCTCCTTGGGTCTTACCCAAAAGTGGCATCCCTTTTGGGATGTTTTCCACAAATAAAATAAAAAAAACATGCATGAATAAACCCACTTATGTGCTCTCTAGGGTCCTTATTCCTTTTAAATTTGTCAAACTTCAATAACATAAAATATACCAGATAAGGTTGTGATGGTACCGAAGGATGAATATGTTGATTGACTAACTATCGTAGAGTGGGTTTCTGATAGAGCATTCTAGGTGTCTGCATGGCCAAGTTATCAATTTATTTTGCAAAAATTAAATTTTAGGGTCTTCCAAGGGTGGTTGGAATCCTGACTTGTTTTTTATGTGTAAGTTTGATGTGTGGTGGTTGGAATTTGATGTTGGTGGATGTTATGTTGGAATTGTTGTTGTTGATGATGTGGATATGGGGAGGTGATGGTATATTGATTTGTTAAGATGTCATAGGTATATGGAGTGTACAAGGTGGTATGATTAGATTTGGTGGTCTTGAAACCTAAGGATGAATCTTGGGTGAAAAAGTTGTTTTGATTCAAAGTGAATTGATGATTAAAATCTTTCACTTGTGATTGATGTTGTATCATGGGGTGAACACCTTGATTGGCATTACCTACAAGCAATTATTGTATGTGGAGTATTGTTTGTTGTATGGCAATAGTATATGGGGATTGTGTGGTTGTATAGATTGATGCAGGAGCCTATATTTCAGAGGGCATAACTTTTGATCTGACCGTTGGATCGTCTTGAAATTTTACAGGGAGTTATATGAATAGGTGGACATGCCATATCATTTAGCATTAAAAGTAGAATAGAAACATAGGATGAGTAATTTTAGAAAAGGAGTGAAGAAAGGACCATCATCACCTTTAGTCAGAGGGCATACCTCAAAGAGAGAATATTCTAGTACAAAGAAACAAGAATATTTTTGGCAGAATCAAGCTAACCAAAAGAGGTGAAGGATCTCAAAGAGGAAGAGGTTATGGTAGAGGATGAAATTGGGATAGCCCATGAATATCATACACATGTTATGGGTACATCGAGTAAGGATATAGACCTTATGAGTTTCCACACTATCCTACACAAGAAATAAGACATGGATAAGAAGCTAGAGTCAATCTGGTTAAGGTAGAAGAAAAAACAGAGATAGAAGTTGATGCAGCTATGGGAAAAAATATTAAGGAGGATGATGATCGTACCAAGTAAGGAGAAACTAGAAAATAGTGATGGTGGTGATTATTGGCTACGTACGAATATATTTTGAACTAGGTGCACATTTGGAGGGAAGGTATGTAAGATTATTATTGATAGTGGTAGTTGTGAAAATATGGTTTCATATGAAATGGTCAAGAAACTTAACTTGAAGTGTGAGAAGAACCTAAATCCCTACCTCATATTATGGTTCAATAAAGAGAACAAGGTAACTATAGATAAGAGGTGTCTAGTTAAGTTTTTAATTGGGGCTACCTACACGGATGAATAAAGGTGTGATGTAATTCCAATGGATGCATACCACTTGTTATTGGGGAGGCCTTTGCAATATGATAGGAAGGCGATCCATGATAGAGGTAGGAATACTTACACATTTTGAAAGGATGGAGTAAAAGTGGTCCTATTACCACATAAGGAAGAAGGGCAAAGAAAAAGTCTATTAATGACTAAGGAATTTATCACAGGGATGAAAGAAGATGGGGTTTTTTATGTGTTGACAACAAAGAAGGTGGATACTGAAGATGCTACTATACCACTTGTAGTAGCAAAGTTGTTAAAAGAGTATGTAGATGTCATGCTAGAAGAGTTACCAGATGGATTACCCCCAAAAAGAGATATTCAACATCATATTGATCTAATTATAGGATCAACTATTACAAATAAGGTGACCTATAGGATGAGTCCCATGCACAATGAGGAGTTGAAAAAACAAGTGACAAAATTGGTAAAGAAGGGAGTGGTTAGAGAAATTTTGAGTCCTTGTGTGACTCCTGCACTGTTGACACAAAATAAAGATAATGCATGACACATGTGTGTGGATAATAGGGCAATAAATAAAATTACAATCAAGTATTGGTTTCCAATTCCAAGACTTGATGATATGATGGATGTACTATTCGGAGCATTATCGTTTAGCAAAATTGACCTACATAGTGGATACTATAAGATTCGAATCCGAGAAGGAGATGAATGGAAGACTACTTTTAAGACAAAAAATGGGTTGTATGAATGGATGGTGATGTCGTTTGGGTTATCCAATGCATCCAATACATTTATGAGGATGATGAACAAAGTATTACGGGAATATATTGGTAAGTTTGTAGTTGTGTATTTTGATGATATTCTAATATTTAGTTGGAATGAATAAGAACATTTTTTGCATTTGAATCTAGTGTTAGAGTTGTTAAGAAAATAGAAGTATGTCAATTTGAAGAAGTGTAGCTTCCTTCAGAAGAGTCTAGTGTTCTTGGGATTTGTAATCTCAGAGGATGAAGTGAGGATGGATAAAGAGAAGGTGAAGGTGACTTTGAAATGACCCACTCCAAGAAATGTGACAAATATGAGGAGTTTCCATAGCTTGGCAACTTTTTATAGGAAGTTGATTAGGAATTTTAGTATCATTGTTGCACCTATAATAGAGTGTATAAAGGATAGAGAATTTGTATGGACAAATAAAGCAACATAGGGTTTTGAACAATTAAAGAAGAAGGTGACAGAATATCATGTTTTGATATTTCCAAAATTTAGCAAGCTGTTTGAGGTTGATTGTGATGCCTCCCATGTGGGAATTGGAGTTGTAATGAGTCAAGAAGAGCAACCTATAGCATTATTTAGTGAGAATTTGAATGAGGTAAGGAAGAATTATTCTACTTATGATGTGGAATTCTATGCTATTGCTTAGGTATTGAGACACTAGAGGCATTATTTGATGTCTAAAGAGTTTGTGTTATTTACTGATCATGAAGCATTGAGGTATGTAAATACCCAGAAGAAATTAAATAATAGGTATGTAAATTGGGTATCATTCTTGCAAGAGTATACATTTATTTTGAAGCATAATTCAAGTAAGCAAATTCAAGTTACTGATGCTTTGAGTAGACGTGTAGTGTTATTAACTATTGTGGAGAATGAAGTAGTCTGATTTGAGGTAATTAAGAAAATGTATGAAAATGACCCAGATTTTGGTGATATTGTGAAGTAGTGTAAGAATCCAATATTGGGAGAAGTTGAGAGTGGTGTTGGTGATTATCTAATATAAAATGGTTATTTTTTTAAAGGAAAGCAATTATGCATTCATATTGGTTCAATGAGGGAGAAAATTATTAAAGAGCTATAGAGTGGAGGTTTGGATGGGCACTTTGGAGTGAGCAAGACAATTGTTCTTATAGAGGAGAAGTATCATTGGCCAAAGTTAAAGAGGGATATAACCAAGTTTGTGTTAATATGCAGAGTGTGCCAAATGACTAAAGGCCATGCATAGAATACAAGACTTTGTCTTTGCCCATCCCTACAGTACCATGGATATATGTGAGCATGGATTATATGTTGGGATTGCCTAACACACAACGAATTAAGGATTCATTTTTTTTTGTACTAGATAGGTTTTCTAAGATGGCACATTTTATTTCTTGCTATAAAACCAATGATGCTACTAGGGTTGCAGATTTATTCTTTAGAGAAGTTGTTAGACTACATGGTGTCCCAAAAAAAATCACCTCATATCAAGATACAAGGTTTCTAAGTCACTTTTGGAGGAATCTATGGGGGAATATGGGAGAAAATATATAGTTTAGTAGTGCATATCACCCCTAGAATGATGGGCAAACAAAACTAGTAAATCATAGTTTGGGAAATCTTCTAAGGTGTATTGTTGGAGAAAACCAAAACAATGGGACTTAGCCTTACCACAAGCTGAGTTTACATATAATAGTTCAATCAAAATATCAACAGGAAAATCTCCTTTTCATATTATTTATGGTAATAATCCCAATTGTGTGTTAGATCTGATTAATCTATCGATTTTGGGTAAAATTAGTGATGATGCAGAGGCATTTGCAAAGCACATACAAGAAGTACAGGAAGGTTTCAAAAAGAAGTTATAGGATAGAAATGAAAAGTATAAGGTAGCAAAAAATACAAGTAGGATACTAAAATTATTTTAGGTGGGATACACGGTTATGGTTCACCTTAGGAAGGAACGATTTCCAAAGGGCACATATAAAAAATTGAAGTATAAGAAAATTGGACCCTGTAGAATTCTGAAGAAGATGAATGATAATGCCTATAAAGTGGAGTTGCCTGATAATTTTGATATCTCACCAATTTTTAATATTACATATTTGCATGAATTTAATGGGACTGAAGATGAAGAAGACATAAAATGGGAGCAACAAATACCTGAGAAGAAGAAAGAAAAAGTTATGAAAATACTTGATAAGAAGACAATTAGTACCCGATAGGGAAACTATAGCAAATACTTGGTACAATGGGAAGGTTTACAATAGGAAGATAATAATTGGATTTCAGAGGAGGAACTAAAAACTATTGACAGTAAAAATTTGTATGAGTTTTATCAAAGGAACTCGCAGGAGTAGAGTTCTTTTTTACTAGAGGAGAATGATGCAAGAGCCTATCTTTCGAAGGGCATAACTTTTGATACGACCTTTGGATCGGATTTAAATTTTACGAGGAGTTAGATAAATAGGTGTAAATTCCATGGGCTAGACTAATCTAGTTGTATAGTTGTTTTTTCATTTTTTTTTTCAAGTTCTAATTCCTTCATCTGGTGCCTCGAAAATGGGATTTAGTGTTTTTTTGAAAATTTGGACGAAAATAAATCTAGAATAACTTCTTATTTATACATGGCTAGGTGTTGAGATTTTATATAAGGCTTAATATAGATAATATGAAGGTGCATGTAAATTTTGAGGGCTATCCAAGTTTTTTTGGGTGATTTAGGTTTTGGCACTAAAGATAAAATAGCCTAGAAAATAATAAAATAAATAAAAATAAATAAAAAAGTAATTTTTTATTTTTAGGCTTAAGATTTAGGGTTTTGTTTTAGGTTTTATGTATGGATATATATTCCCTTGGTATCGTATTGTAAAAGGGGTTAAATACAATAATGAGAAATAAAGCATTTATTAGATTATTTCCATCTATTGTAACTTTTGTGTGATTGGGAATTTTATCTTTTGCTTTATTTATGTTTGTCATAATATTATGTGATTGGAGGTTCTTTTTCTAACCTATTGAAGTTGGATTTACACCATAGATGGTAGAATATTTACTATTATGAGTGGTTGCAAAATGAATCAATATTGGTGGAGGATAAGTTGTGAAAGGAATCACAACTGAATGGGGAATGGTATGGTGCATAGGATCCATGGATCTGGATGATTTAGGTGGAATGAAGGTTGATACTTGTGAATTATTTTTGGTTTATGCCTTATAAAGTGGGTTAGAATAAATGGTAGTGTTAGTGGGTCGAATTAAGGTATAGGGATTGAATTATGATAACTGATTTTGATTTAGGGGCGTATGTTTGAAAAGAGGATTAGTGAAGACATGATTGATGTTGTTAGGTTGTGAATGGATGGGTTCCTATTAAAATTTAAGAACATATTGGGGTGTAATGATGAGGTAAGGCAAAGATAAAAAATTAGAGCTTAAATGAGCTCTAAGGGTGTTGAAATCGATGTAGACGGTATGATTATCGAAACGTGTGGGTGGTTTAGTATGGGAAGTCTCAAGAATGGAAGTATGGATCACTCTCTGCATTATGTCTGCATGAGAGGGTCCAATGGACACATTGGGTTGACCATCCATAGAAATTTCTTAGGGATGTGAATTTTGAGTGAAGTGCTCCATGGGTGATGATGAATGGTTTGTGGGTAACTGACTCATAGCTCTAGCTTGATCTCGTGTCATTACCATAAGCTAGGGGAAAGTGAATGTGCAATGTATGGGTGTGTGAAAATGTGAAATTTACACTATCAACCAAACAAACAATTTACACTCAGCAAACAAGAATTTTCAATTTCTTTTTGATGATTTTTTTAAATTTTTTATGTGTTGTGCAAATCCTAGTCATAGAAAACTATGCAGGTAGGTGGTGAAATAAATCTATGAAGGTGTGTTCAAACTCACCCCTCTAATGAAGTATGAATCATGAATTGATATGGCTTCCTAGTTGAAGGAATGACAATGGGTATGACCTAAGGGGACAAAACATCTCTGAAAGAGGTTGTGTTGTCTAATGCCTTACTACTGGCCCATCTGGGATTTCACTTCATCCTCTCATTTGAGCTTGGGAAGAAATGATAGCTACAATTTCATGATTATTAAGCCCTCATAATGAAGGGCATCTAACCTTGGTTACCCCAAGCTAGTCTCAAGAGTAACCAGTTTCTTGGTGATGAAATCCAAGAAACTATCACAACTAGCTATGGCTTTCACTAGGGGATCTTTGATAGTTGGTGATGAAATCCAACTTGTTTAGTAGAGGTTTTCCTCGCACTTGTCCTAAAAAGGTGTGAAATGGTAAAATGTGCATAGTGTGTGATGATTCATTCTAAGATGAAAGTCTAGTATGCACTTCCATTTTATTACCTACGAAAACATAATGCAAATCTAATATGCACTTATGTTTTATTGCCTACAAAAAAAGAGTAAAACACATAGTAGACAAAAAAATAAAAAAAATCCCTAATTAAAATACAACCAACAAATTCCATATGGTCCCTAAAATATTTTTGAAACATAAAACTAGACATGGATATGCATTTGCAAAAAGGTGCAGGACTGCATCTGCACAAATATAGAGCCATGCTTGTGCAAGTGTAGAACCACGTCTAGAAATACCCAAATGTAGATCTGTGTCTCTTAAAATGCAACAAAAACCAAAAAAAGGCAAATTTGGAATTTTAATGCAACCTAAAATTCATTTTAATAAGCAAGCTAACCCTATATGCAGTTATTATTATTTTCTTTGTGATCTAAGAATTAAAAAGTATACCCTAAAATGCAACTTAGATTGATTTTTATATTTTTAAATGCTTAAAATTTAAAAAATTCTTGATCTACCACCTATAATGAAGATAGAAATAGAAAACGCTATTATTATTATTATTTATCTAA
This sequence comes from Wollemia nobilis, assembly GCA_028583015.1. NCBI lineage: Eukaryota > Viridiplantae > Streptophyta > Pinopsida > Araucariales > Araucariaceae > Wollemia > Wollemia nobilis. Next base: position 4,977,099 of record JAQPPZ010004166.1, read on the forward strand.
GAATTAAAATTATTCCTTAAAATGCAACTTAGATTGATTTTTAATGCCTAAAATTTTAAAAATGCATGATCTACCACCTGTAATGAAGAAACAAATAGAAAAAGCAAAAATTTCTTTCTTTCCCTTTCAAAAATAAAAATTTTGAACTAGGGTTTTAAAGATGACTTACTTGGAAGCCTTATTCTTCTATTAGTAAATTCACAACAGGTCCGAACAAGCTCCAAAACTCCTTGTGATAGAGATCCAAAACCTACAACTAAGATTACACATATTAGTAAATAAAATATGACAAGGCATATCTAAAATAAAACCCTTTGGGGGTCCCACCATGATCACCATTTTGTAAATAATAAAATACACACCCAAAATAATATAATAAATAAACAAGAGATATAGAATGAATATAATTTATTTTTGTATTGATATATTTTCTTTTACAACAATGATGTACCCCAAATTGTTGAGGTTTGATCAAAAATTAATTTTACTTGCTTTTCCAATAGTACAATGCACAAAATAGGGGAAGCCTCTTTTGTATGTTCAAAGAATAGTGGATTCTAATATTTCTTCTGCTATAATCATTTTTTTTTATGATCTTGAGAATCCTTACAGGTTGTCTTTGCTTCAACAACTTTACAAGAACTTGTTTCTTGTACACATCCTGATAAACAAGGGTTAATAGCATATGCAGGCTTCCACCATGTGAAGCCCTGTGTAAACAAAATCTGTAAAACCCTAGAATGTAAATGTTTGCAAATCATAAAGTATAAAATATATAAAAACAAATAAATCAAAAATTGCATTGTGTTATACCTAATATTGATATGTGCTTTTGGTTAGGGTTGCTCTATGTAATTCGCTATGGAGTGTCTGTTAGCGTATGTCTATTTATTACATTATTAGGAGGCGGTGTATCTATTCTGTTTGAACTGCCGCCTAATAAGGGTTTGGTCTATTTGGTTAGTTTCGTTTGTTACAGACTAATCTGGGCATTTATTGTACTATTTAATTATCATTTGATTAATGAAATGTTGCTGAGTTATCTGACATGGTATCAAAACAAGACCTGTGCTGGACCTGCTTGGGTACGCTTTTCAAGATTTGAGGAGATCGACATAGATTCAAGCACATTTCCTGAGGTAGGGCTGTACCTACTCAGGCACGCATCTCAAGGCATCAGAATTGGACCTACTCGGGCACGTATCTTGAGGCATCAAAACTAGACCTGCACTCGAAATGAGGGTGGCTGGATCTGACTAGATGCGAGAACAAGGGCAGCTGGATCTGACTAGACATGGGCACGGATCCTGAGGTCAATCTAGACTAGTTATGACTTGAGCACATTTCTTGAGGTCAGACTGACGTTGGACTGAAGAGACCTGATAGACCCTGGATCTGGCATGAAGCCCGAGGTGGCTGACTTGGGCAGGAAATTTGAGGTAAACTAACACGTGGTGATGACTTGAACTAACATGTGGCGACAACCTGGACTGACACGTGGCACCACCTACACTGGACTAATGTGGTCACCATGTGGACTAACGTGGCAGCTAACTGGATGCTGGACTGACATGGTCGCCATGTGGACTGACGTGGCCGCCACGTGACCTGACGCAGACCTGACCCCTACCGCATGGTGTGGCAAAATGGGTGTTGTGATTGCCCAAAGGCAATCACGTATAAAGGGGGGAATCTTCCCTTTTATTCCCCCCTCATGCACCCCATGGGAGCAATGTGGGACTAAAGTCCCATAATTTTTTTTGCTCCCCATGAGGGTCGCAAGGGGAGAAAGGGAAAATCTTCCCTTCTCCCTCTCATCGGGCGGGCTAGCCCAGCTGGCAGGAGCGCCAGGCTAGCGCCCGTGAGGTTGGGGGATCAAAACCCACCGACCCCCCCAAACAAAGGTAAATTTTTTTTTTTTAAAGTTATTTTTTAATATTTTTTTTCTAAAGTTAAAATTAAAATTTTTAAATTATTTCTTTTATATAGTTTAAAATTATTTAAAAAAAAAAAAAAAAAAAATTTGCTATAAGGAATAATAATTTTTTTTTTAAACTTTAGAATATAAAATGTTTTAAAATACTTTTTAAAGGAAAATTTTAAAGGGGGAAGTTATTTTTTCAAGGGGGGATAGATTTTTTTCTCTCCACCATCAAAGCAATTAAAGAGGCATAAAATCATCAAACCTCCAAACCTATTTTTTAGACTTCATAAATAGCATTTTTTTGTTTGAAGTACTTCACACAGGGGGGATTTTTTTTGGTGATATATTGTGCTAATTTGCCTACAGGGCAAGCTTTGTAAGAGCCTTTTTTAGGTTGAATTGTTGCATTTTTTTTGCACAAAAGGGGGGATAACATTTTTTTTCCTCCATCTCCTCTCTTGCAATAAGGGGGGATACATTATAATTTTGCAAACAAAAGGGGGGAAGACTTATAAGGGTGCATTTTCAGCAGAGACCGACACCTTAAGAATGGGTAGATCAAAGAAGAAAACTATCCCAAAACAAACTGATGATGTTGCAAAATCAGTTAAAGGCCCATATTTTTCCCCACACCTGGAAGGGATAGATTATTATGAATATGGCACATTTCGTACACTAAGGAGTGGTGTAAATGCCATAATCAATGATTTTGCGTCTTATGGAGACATGCAGAAAAATGGTGTTCTAATCCCTATTGGTGCTATAATGGGCATATTCATGTCATTTTATGCTCTTGACAAAGCACAACAAAAAAGGGACATTAGTGAGGAAAGCGAGGTCCTAAAGGCGAACACTTGTTGTGACACAAGTGACCTTCAACCCATTGTGGCGAATGCTTGTTGTGACACGAGTGACCTTCAGGCCATTGTAGCACATGCTTGTTGTGATACAGGCGACCTCATACCTTCTATGGTAGATATCAGTTGTAGCATAAGTGATCTCATTTTAGTAGCAGATTTTGCTTGTGACACTAGTGACTTAAAAATTGAACCTCCTCAAAAAGAGCTCCATAATCTCATCAATAGCGACAAATGCAATATTGTTAAAAGCATTGATGAAGATGATAAAATTGGGTGTTTTGAAAAACACACCAAAGGATTTGGTTCCAAAATGATGAAGAAAATGGGATTCAATGGTGAGATATTAGGTAAACAAGAACAAGGCATTAAATCTCCAATAATGCTAAGTGTCAGGGAAAAGCATGAAGGCCTTGCTATACTGGACATGCAAGTACCAGTAATTCTATGTTTGTAAAACCTAAATCTCCAACAACTCCTAAAAAGCATTGTTGCAGTCATTGTGGAAAGACAGGACATGTTGCAGCTAAGTGTTGGAGATTACATCCTTGTGATTCTTGTGGATGTACGAATCACTCTTCTTCAAGTTTTTGGTACAAAATGAAAATGGCCAACAAGGTTCATATTGATTGTGGATGGACAGATCTCACACAATGGACCATGATGAAAGAAATATTGTATGGCTTCTACCAAAAATGTAAAACCTATGGTAGACCCCGAGGCAAATCCAGTGACAGACCAAGTGGCAGTCCCAGAGATAATGACCCAGAGACAGACCTAAAGACAGACACAGAGACAAATTTCTAGAGGCAGATCTATAGGAAGATCCAAAGGCAATGATCTAGAGGCAATTTCACAGGAAGATCTTGAGATAGACCTAGAGGTACAATTCCAGAGGTATGCTTAGAGCCAGAGCCAGAGCCATGAGCTAGATCCAGAGCCGAAGACAAAGCATGAGCCACCATTATTTCATTTCTCTTCTTCTTCTTCTTCACTGTATTGGGGCAGTTATATACTTTACCCAAATATGTTGTATGGGGGGATGATAGTGTAGCTAGTAGTTATATTATTACCCAAATAATGTAATAAGGGGGGATGTTAGTGTATGTCTATTTATTACATTATTAGGAGGCGACGTATCTATTCTATTTGAACTGCCGCCTAATAAGGGCTTGGTCTGTTTGGTTAGTTTCGTTTGTTACGGACTAATCCGGGTGTTTATTGTACTATTTAATTATCATTTGATTAATGAAATGTTGCTGAGTTATCTGATAGTGTCGATACTTATTATTAGATTTTATTCTCCCTCTATTTTTTCTTTTATTTTTTTATCCCTCATTCATAAAAGTGAATGATATTTTATAACCTCTTGATAGGTTAGGTTTAGGGTTTTGATGGTGTGAGCTAACATTGCCAAGTGGCAAGTTAGGGTTAGGGTATGAAGAATATGATGAGCGACTAGAATGTGATGGGTGGGTGATATATATATATATATATATATATATATATATATATATATATATATATATATATTTATATATATATATATATATATATTTATATATCTATATATATATATATATATATTTATATTTATATACAAGTATATAAATATATATAAATAATGAATGTCTGTGATTTGGTGTCTACAGGAAATCTTGATGATGCCTTAGTTTGTTCCATGTTCAAATCAAGATTTACTCCATTATATATTATTGAAATACATTTTAGAACTTCATTACTTTTGGATGGTATCTCATAATTTATCTTGATCATTTTTGAATTATTGCACATCAATACTAACTTTCCTCAAATATTTTTCTTAAGCCTTTGAATTTTTTTATTAGGGTGAAAATATGGGGTTATTGAAATGTTCCCAACCTTTTTTTACAATACCACTCTGCATTTAATCAAACAATGAAGAATTAGAAAAGAATAGCAACAAAACAAGACAAGAAGTCACATATATGACTATAAGAGGTGAATAAAACTTGCAACCTATGATTGATAATTTAACCATAATTTTATCAATCGTAAGCATGCAATATCTGATTAATAATTTAACCATAATTTTTTCTATCACAATCTTGCAACCTCTAATTAATAATTTAAAAATAATTTTATCTATCATAAGCTTGCAACTCCTTCTCAACTATACCCCTCAAATAATTATGGAAATCATCCCTCCATAGAATTGGTTCAATACTTTCTACATATTTATTGGTCAACCAATACATTGCTTGGTTGCCATTTAGATAGATATACACTATATTAACCTCCTTCAAGGATGCAATGATTGTAGTCATTGCACCACTCAATAAGAACCTACCATAAAACAATATCCTATCATCACACCGCTCAACAATAATCCTACCACATAATAGTATCATGTCATCAAGACCATGGTCATCACATTGCTCAACAAGAACCCTAACATAGAATAGTAACCCTACCACAAATAAAGAACCCTACCACAAATAAAGAACCCTACCACATGATAGTATCCCATGAAATATCACATGGACCATGCTAACACCTCACCCTTCTACAACCATCGTCAAGACCATACCCATCATAGCACTCAACATGAACCCTACCACTAAATAATATTCTATCATTGCATCGTTCAATAGGAACCCTACCATTGAATAGTATCTTGTCGTTGAGACTATAGCCACCGCACCACTCAATATAAATGCTACCCATATATTCACTAGTAACAATATCACTATATTTATTTGATGATGAACAACCATCCTTTATTTTGAAGGGGCATTCATGCCTCTTATATTCTAGGAGATGATTTTCATTTTTTACCCCTTGTGGAAGTCTTCCTTCCACTCAAATTCAAAATTGTTTATGTTCCAATTGCAATTTATCTTGTTGCTTCTTTATTTTTGAGCTCATTATTAGTTGGTCTACCTAGTTTGGCTTCAACCCCTACATTTGATATTTTTTCTAGTATTCCTAATGAGTCTCATTGAAATTTCATCTTATTTAGAGGTCAAGGGTTTATTTTGAGTAGAATTTTTTGACTCGTATAAAGAGCAATGAACATAATCAAAATTTTCTATATTGGGAGCATTCTTTGGTTGAGATTTTGCTTTAGACTCTTGTGGCTTTGTTTCCCTAAAAATTGAGGTTTCTAAAATTTTACTCACCTCCTCAATTACTTTTAGTTTCTACTCTACCTTCTCTTCCTATTCTTTCAATTTTTCATCTTCTCCCCCTAGGGCATTCTTCTATGAATTTTCCCCCTATCTCTCTTGATTCTCCTCTACAAATTCTCACTCATTTGAGGTTTCAGAAAGAATACTAAACTTATTTGCATTTGATGAAGGGAACTTAGGAGGTTCCTCTTCCATTGTATTATTTTATTTTGGTTGCTCTTTCCTCCTCCATACCTTATTAACCAGTTCTTTAGATGAGTAGTTTTTCATAAAATATCCCATTCTTTTACAAACTTTGCAAAGCACCAAAGAATTTTCATATTCAATTGGTTGTTCCCAAACTTGATACTCAAACACTAGCCTAATAGAGGTTGGGATCTCCTTCCCTAAATCAACATTAACACAAAACCATAAAAATATAAATCTAATTTTTGCCTTCATTGCTAAATAAAAATTTATTAATTGTCCCATCGCTTTAGCTATACTTACTAGAATATATTCATACCAAAATCCAATGGAAGCCATGGTATGTTCACTCAAGTTGGAGCTAAATTTATATTTTTAGAATCTGGGTTAAAACTCGATCTCCACTTCCTTAGAAAAAGGCCCATTTTGCCATAAACTCAAGGGCATTTGTTAGGGCATGTCCTAAGTCTTCATAATTTACAAAGGAAAAAACATGAAACCCTTTGAGAGAGCTGCAATATCAATATGACCCTTGGATTCCATTTATTAATAACCCATTTCCTTACCATATCTAAATCTAGTCAAGCCCCAATAAATTTTCCAACAAGGCTATCATGTTTTTGGTTCACTGGTCTATTTGTTAGAATTTTTAGGATTTTTAAGAAGATTTTCTCATCTATATCCTCTAGAGAAATATCAAATTTCTCCTATTGAATATCACTACCCAATATTTTATCTCTCCAAGACATTTGTCCCCTCCACCAAGATAAATCGAAATGTGAAACACGACATGGGCCATGGTAGCATTGCACCCTGTCGCAACTGCTACATTGCTCCATAGGAACTCTACCATAGAATAATAAACCTATCCTCTTGCTCTTAATTTATATTTAAGGTATTTAAATTAATTTCCTTTGATGTAGAATTCCTTATAACTCCAAAATTAATATTGAAACAAATTTCTTCAATTTTGCACTCATCAATTTTTCTTCAATTTTTTTCAATTCAAACATTAACTTCTTTCTTCAATATTTTCTTCAATTCTCTCTTATTCTTCGATCTTCTTTAATTCAAATTTTAATTTTATTTCTATTCAGCTTTGATTTTTTAATTTTTTAATTTTCTTCACTTTCCTTCTCTTTGATTTCAAATTTGTATTTCCTCTCACTTTAATCTTCACTCAATTCTCTTTCAAATCAATTGTTCTTCTCTTTATTCACTTTTAAATTTCAATTTCTTTCAATTTTCATTCACTTCTTATAACTTCCTTCAATTCAACTAATTTAATCTTTCATTAAACTTCTTCTCTCTAACTTATCTTTCCTCAATCAATTAATTTTTGTTCTTTTTATACCTCCCTTTAAAAATTCTTTCAATTCAATTTTTTCTTTAAAAAAATTAATTCTTTCTTATACTCCCTTTAATTCATTATTTATTTATCTAATTTAGTTATTATTCACCTTATTATATTTTCCAAAATCGAATCAATCCAATTTTATTCTAATAAAACTTCTCAAATCAAATATCCACCTAAATAATATAAAGGTCAAAATATACCTTTAATTTATGGATCTCTACTCTTTGTGATGTATCGTTTACAAAAATAAACTTGTGTTAGGGCAAATTTTCCATGTGATTATCTTTTCAAACTTATATTTGCCTTAAATGTTACTAAATTTACATTGACTAATTAGGTTGTTCCTAATGTCACCTATCATTTCCAAGTAATCTCAGCCCACAATAGGTGTTAAACTTCTCTCCATTTTTTTCTTTTAGAGCATGAATCTCCTCACTCTTTATAGACCTTCTTTAGTTGAATTCTCACAACATGATTTCCTCCTTCCTCTATCAAGTATTTGTTGTAGATTCTAACCTATTCCTCTATATTTAGACATCTACTATCTTTCTGCATCATAGTCAAAAAATTTGATTGGTTCTTTCCTTCTATGCAATTTTCATAGGTCTTGTAAACTTGTACCTTAATTATTTTCTACTTGTAAACATTATGGTTCAAATTTCTTCCTTCAATCCTTCTCTTCACAAAATTATGTTGGACCTTTTGAATACTTACAAATGTATGCTTTCGCCTCTATTATTACACTAAATATTCACTTTGACCTTATCCAATTCACTTATCTCTTGCATGTTGTGTCCATCTACTTAGTCTACTCATATACTTCCTTCTTCAATATCCTTCTCTTCAATATTCCTTATCCAAACTTGCAATAATCCTTCTTCCAACATAACACTTTCTCCTCAAACATTTTTCCTCTATCACCTTTAACTATTCCTCTCACATTCCTCCCTACAACTATCTCACTCAACATGGCTCTATCCAAGCTCACTTAAGGTGGCTCTGATACCACTGTTAGAAAAATATTACTTTGCTTATAGATTGAAAAATCACTAGGATCATAAATCAACTCAATAATATGTATATATCAAATTATCAATAATAAATAATACACACACCAAATTTTTTAACAAAAATACTAAAGCAATGCATAAATGCAAAGTTTATTTAAGTTAAATTTTACATGGCTTTTTCTTTAATATATACATACATGAGACTCTTCATATTACATTACTCTTGACATTTTATGTCCTAAAACTCATGAGAGAACCAACTCTACATATTTCCCTCTCACATATTACATAAAGACAAGGTATCTCATGATTGCACATAAATCCTTACTTCTAAACATGACACTTCACTTATATAACCGAAACTTGCTAACAAGACATCTCACACACATAACTGCACACTTATTTACATGACAAATACACTTAAGAACTTAACACATACTATAGACTCAAGTATCAAATACATCCCCTAATATAAATATATACAAAGGTACCAAATAATGTAATGCCTCCAACATATACCACTTCTAATTACCCCAATATAGATCCACATGGTATGATTTTAGGTATACTATGGATCCTTTATGCAACATCAATGGATACAAATGATAATTTTAACTAGTTATGTAAATTTTTCATATAAGTAATTGAAAATTTTATCATTTTGATTCAATCACAAAATAAAGTTACCAAATGGTATGCAATGATTTTATATTGATCAATACTAGTTGAGAAACCTATTAAGGAAAACTATAAGGTCCAGATAGATTTAAAATATAAAAATAAACTCAAAACAATTATGGTTATTAAGTGAGTAAGGTGGACAAAATAGATGACAATACTAAGAGGTTTTCTCATGCATATTATGTATATACTATGCAGTATATAAATAATAATTAGGCTAATAATTTAGCATATCAAGATAAGGGTATGATTTTAAACATATAAATTTTACAACCTCAAGACACTTGTCAAGTCTTTATAAACAATAATCACCAAGTCCTAAAAGGTTGTATAGTTAATGCATATAAAATGTAAAAAAGTAAGGTTCAAAATATATATCTAATTCACCTATAAAGTGTGTTAATTTTTTACCTAAACAATTTTAATCTAAAACTATATTGATAAGTTACAAACTTATAAATATCTTGGTTGATCTGAATAATAGTGTCTACCACATTAATAATTTATTAAAGTATAGATAATATGATCCAAAGATTTTTGGATTTGTTTTTATGAATTGCATATGTTCAAATCCTACGATTTAAAAAATATGACCACTTTGATAGGTAAATGCCTTAAAGCATATGCCTCTATAAGAATTTCATGATTATGTTTAAAATGGTTAAAAAAATATTTAATTAGTAATAATAAGTGATTGTTCATATGAATTTGAATGGAGAGGAAAACTATGACAACCAAATTTTAAAAATATAAAGAAGAAATATTTTTATATTTTTTCTCACTCATTTTTCTTTGATAACACGATTATCAATTAATATCTTAATGAAAATACTAGAAAAATAAGGTAAATGAAAGAAGTTAAGAGACCAAAAGCAAACATGAACACCAAGAAATTGAAGAACAAAAATACATATATAATTTATTTCAAATCATTGAACCTAAAATGCACATGTACTTTTTTAATTAGTTATATGGGATTAAAATTGGCCTCATCATATTACGCTCATGGTATTTCAATGAATCACATAGCTAGATTACAATAGATCATACTAGCATAGCTTTACATATCATTAGTAAGATTTGAACTTGGATGTCCTATTTAGGAACCCACATTTTTAACCACTTGAGCTTATGCAAACTGATACATGTGCATGCACTTTAAACATATACAATATTTATATATTTTACACCATTGAAATACCATTTCATTTCTAAACATCTATATTTTTCAAAATCAAACAATACAACATGAAAAGGTTAATGAATATTTTCTCATTATCACTATGCATGGACCCTACCAACAACTTTCTTGCTTGGTTTGTATCAAATTTAGTGTTTTTTTTTCTTGTTTTGCTTTTATTTTTACAAGAAGAGATTAATATTATCCTTAACAAACCTAACAAATTCCCTCTTTAAAACCTAAATAAAAGACTCATCTCAACATAAAAAAGTATAAATCTCATACAAATTAAAGACAATAAAGATGTAAATTGGAATAATATAAAATACACCTCATTCAATTCACTACTACATTGTGATGACCATCCTAAATTGAATTGTTGGTCTGGTAGATCATAGATTTTTTTTTACATTAAAGATCCATCATTGTGAATGTATAATCAATTTTTAATATAAATAATAAAAACATAAAAGTGGATTAATATATAGGTTTTCAAAAACAAGTATGTTATACAATAATATAACATATAAAATAAATGATGTCCATATATATTATAGAGCATCTCAATTGTAAAAGTACATTTTACTTATGCAATAGATACTAAATTTATATTGTAGGATGTATCACTATTTGTAGGTACCATTACAACACCATCAACAAACTACATATACAATTTGATGGAAAATATATGCATAAATATATCTTGGTTTAATAAGAACAAAGATACAAAATCCATGGTTACCTATTAGTTAGAAAAAAATAAGAATATATTGACATCTAAATGAAAAGTTAAAACTATATCCCAGCCATAGTAGAACTTTTCAATATCCATTGATATGTGTCATGTCATCTAAATGGTAATATCATGCTTCAAAGTCTCATGCAACCCATTTGTATACATAGAAGCACACAACCAATGCATTACTCATGATTACCAAATAATCCCTAGATAATAAAACATAAATAAATCCTTACTAAAATTCCAAATGTAACATGCATCTAAGACCCGACTATCAAAATACTAGTTTTTTCCATGTATGCTATATAAATTTAGTCCATATAGATTATCATACATTAGAAATTGAATTACACCAATAACAACATATTAGTAAGCACCAAACCACAAGTACCAAATTTATTGTTAACCTTGATCATACAAATATCGGTTTAAGTATTGTATACCAAGTGAACTACCTAAGGATTCAAGGATATCATATGACACCAAAATGAGACTCAACTAAGGATAATAACTATGATTGACACAAGAATGTAATTAAATATCAAATATTTTTTTCATTAAGGTTAGGCTATTAAATACCAATTTTTTTATTGGTATAGGGGTTTTGGAAGGGTCTCATAACCTTTTACAATAGATGATTCAAATTAAAACAAACACCCAAAAAAATGTAAACCTTATGAAGAAAAAAGGAAGCCCTCCCAAGGCCACTTAAGAGGAGTAAAGGGATCATGTAGGGACTGGAAATAGAACACGTCTCATAAACCCACGTAGGAGTAACGAAAAAAAATAGGGAAACAAAATATATACCTATTGAAGAAAAATAAGCCCTCGTAGGGCCACAGAGGAGGGACAGAGGGCCCATAAAGGGCTAGAAATAGTCTCAAAAACCCACACAAGGGTAGCAGTAAAAGAAGCCCAAAAATAAAATCCCATACAAGGGAAACCGGGGAAAAAGACACAGAGTCCAATAGGACAGATATCCACAATGGAACTATAGATTCTAACTATACGTTTATCCGATTGCATCACTTTCATTAGCCCCCACTAGAATTTTAAACTCCTTCAAGATCTCAATTTGATCCTTGTACTCATCCAGGAGGGTCTTTGCCTGAGAAAGCATGAAGTCATCTTGGCCACTCTCCCAGGGCCTTCATGATATCGTGGAGGTCATGGAGGTGGCCTTCATGATATCAAAATACCAATTTTATCCATGCATACCATAGAAATTTAATCTGTAGAGATTATCATACATTATAAATTGAATTGCACCAACAAAAATATACGAGCAAGTATCGAACAATAAGTACAAAAAATATTGTTAACCTTTATCATACAAATACTGGTTTAAGGATTCTATACCATGTGAAGTACCTAAGGTTTTAAGAATATCAACTAACTCCAAATTGAGACTCAACTAAAGATAATAATTATAATTGACACAAGAATGTTATTAAATAGTCCTAAACGTGAGAATGTCATCAAATAATAATAGAATGCAAAACTAACATATATATTTAATATTATACAAGACTCGTATCTATCTTTAATCTATGTGATAATTTTTTTCTAACAAGTAGTTGATGATTACACATAAGAATTATATCTCAATAAGGATTCATCTCATTATAAAGGACTACTTATAGCCCTTCTATCCTTGGTGAGGAAAATATCTAAGATATAGCTAATAATTCAAAATATAATCATAGACTAACCCTACCTCCAAATTAAGGTCCAACCTTTTTGCCAAACCACAAGAGATCCTTATAAATATTGGTTTGAAGACCAAATTAAATATTCTTAGAATATGGATAATACTTTGTTTATTCCATTGCAACTTATGTACTAACTAGGTATAATTTATAAATGGTAGGTGCTTCACACACCTAAAGTTCATTCTCAACCAAAACTTATTTAAATATAAATATATTACTTCTAATAGATAGCAATCACACTTTGCCTAAAAGATTCATGACATCAACTTTAATAAATCTAACATATGTTTCTTATTTACCTCCACGTAAAAACATGGTTAATAGGCTAGTTAATATCAATTTTATAAATATAAAGATATAATAAAAATTTAACAAAATAGTACCAACTAATATTTTATACATTAATTAGTGTACTTTATAGAATAATCATATTCTAATGAAGATATATATATCCTAGTTAATATGGCACTAGCAATATAACATCCAAATAGAGAAGCATTCAAATTCATTACTTCATACCAAGAAGATCCCCAAGGGTCAGGTGGATTGGTAAGTGCAGGTGTGGTTGGGCACTTACCAAGAAGAGGCCTAGGTTCAAACCTTGGGGGAAGCCAACCCTTTGCAAAGGTAGTAATTTGTTCTGAATCCTTTGAGTACACGTCAGACCGATGACGATGATATGAACCTCGAGTGACCAATGGTCCCCATCTCACACCGGGTCAACAAGAATGAAACAGATAAGTTTGTTAGGAGCAATCCCTATGGTTTGAACTGACCAATTACTAAAAATAATGACTATAACCAACTTTCTTTTATAATAAAAAAAAAAATCATCACTTCATACTTTAATATAATAAACTAAATTCTTTTAGTATAATACCCAATATATATACTCATACCTTTCACTAAATATAGAAGCTTATACTACCATTGTGCACAATACTAAACCACTCATGTTTATATCAACTCATATATTTATAGAATTTAAACATGATAAATATAATAAGACATATCAAAAAATAATTCCAAAATATATCTCATATAATATAAAGACAAATATTAATTATCCCAATAAGTCATCGATAAACCCAACTCAGTAATTATAAGAAAGTAACATGGATGATAAAAATGCTATGATAAACGCGTGTCTATATATAGTTAAGATGAAGTCTTCTCGTGAAAAAAAAAAAAAAAATCTATTATAGACTATTCTTCGTAAAAGTTTCAGCTCAAGAAATTAATAATTCTCTTTTAAAATCCATGTGCTAAAGTAATTTCAATCCATACTTTCAAAGTAAATTAAACCCAAATAACATTTCTTTTTAATTATTTAAATATTTCTAATTATGTTTAACTAGTTGAAAGAGAAGTATCTATTGATAAGGTGCTTTGGTTCGATTTTTGATTGCTTCCATTGATTTGGTGGAGATCTATTGACTTGGTCTTTACTCGGGGATAGCTATCTATTCCATGCAAAGAGATGGAGTGCATTGGACAAAAGTGTTACCCAGTTGACTTCTTCTTTACATAAATCTAACCTGTTAGATGCTAATTATCATCCATTAAATAAAAAGTATTACCAATTTCTTTATAAAAAAACACATAAATATATATTATTTTCATTTCTATATGACATTGGATACGCTTTTAAAAGTATGGATTCCACATTCAATCTGAGTAGACATTTTGATTTCTATGATTGCTGGATTTGATCCTACTATTGTAACGTTGTACTGATAGTGGGTCACAGCTTTCGCCGTTATGGTGTCCTCTGCGTCACATAGATTCCACGTACCACAACGGAACCCTTAGTGAATTGGGCAATCTCTTGGATGGAGATAGCTTAGTCCACGTCATTCTTTTGTCTAAAAATCCTTTGACGAATTTTGTGGCAGATGCATAACAATACGGTTTTTTAAGAGATATAGAAATTCAGCCAAAACAGGGAAGGCTGGTTGTGGTTCACATTATTTCTGAAACAAATGGTTGCAGAGTCCTGAGGTGCAGACCTCCTGACCACGGTGATGTTAAGTTCAGATATGAATCTAAGATTATTAAGATTATTATTAAGTCTCAAAGGAAATTTAAATCTTTCCAAGATTTTATTACTTGAATTGGTTAAACGGGTTTTAGGAAAGTTGATAACATCAATAAAAAAAATTAACTACTCCCTACTTACCACTCCAAGGACTGTTCCTGGTTTTAATTTGAAAGTGAGATAATTCGTGTAGTACAACTCTGCAGTGCGCTTAATGGCTGTTGAACCCTAAAATGTAACCTGAATGGGCCCATACAGCTTACATTTTAGGGTTCAACCCTGCATTTTACCCTAAAATGTAAGCTGTATGGGCCCATACAGCTTACATTTTAGGGTTCACTAGGGAATTCAGAGAATCGGATTGCTTCGTACGTGCAGGGGTTGGGTTGACTGTCCATTCCAATAAGTTGTGGGATGTTGGCATTCCTTAAAGTAGCCAATGTAGATAATTTTGATACCGTTTCTATGTTCAAGTTTGCAGTAAAACAATGAAGGCAGTTGCTATCTTAAACAGGATTTGAACAAGCATCAAATCGACGTTTAACGGCCCTAAACAGGCTGAGCATTAAAAAATGTTGCAAGGTCGTGTGAACATTACAAAATCCACAAAGTAGTGCAGTATAACTATATCTATATAGAGAGATATGTTATCAAACCAATTATTTTACACCCAATTTTTATAGGTTTGGCTTTTGCAACGTTGCATTCACAGTCGAAGGTCATATGACTTCGATATTTATTATAGGGTAAGAAACCACAGTCAAGTCTATGTAGCACTCCTGTACAGAACAACAAACCTGCTAAATTTCCAAAACTTCGAAATCTGAAAGTTTTGCAAATGGTTGTTTTGAATCCTTTAATATAAGAGTTATCTGCCAAAGATAGTGTGAAATTCTCCCAGTACAATTCAATTATAAGAAGATGGAGTTAATTTTGGAGAACTTTAAAATAGGCTCTCATATTTTGGCGGTGTGATTGGACTATGTTGATTATTAATTTCGGTACAAATCATATTGGTTATCATAAGTATTTTTAGTTTATGAGGACTAGGTAGATTGATAAGTGTTTGTCTGGCCCAGGTACTTATTAAGAAGACAGTCAGGTTCAAATCTTGGGTGCAGCTTGTTTGCAAAGGTAGTAGTCTGATCTCAATCATCTGAGTGTGCCCTAGACAAACAATGATGGTATGCACTAGACCTAAAGGTGGTCCCCTTCACGTCTGGTCAACAATAAACGAAGGTACTTACCAGGAAGACACCCAGGTTAAAACCTCGAGGGCAGCCTATTTGCAAAGGTAATAGTCTAATCTCAATCATCCAAGTTGTCTGCAAAGGTAGTAGTCTGATCTCAATTATCCTGACAGACCGAAGATGAGGGTACGAGTGTTCCCCTATATGTTGGGTCAACAATCATCCGAATGTGCAACAGACAGAAGATATGGTACGAACCCGTTCGACGGGTGTTCCCCTTCATGCTGGGTCAACAATCATCCGAGTGTGCAACAGACAAAAGATATGGTACCAGCTTGAGTGACCTGTGGTCCCCTTCATACTAGGTCAATAATAATGAAGTGAAATAGGTTTGGTAGAAGCAACCCTGTGGCTGAACCTGCTATTGTAAATTACTAAAAATAGTGTTATTGTAAATTACTAAAAATAGTGTAGTTGTGAAGATTACCTGCGATTGTAAGTTACTAAAAATAGTGTAGTTGTGAGTGACTCTAACCCAAAAAAAAATTGAAAATGTGAAATTTTATAAACAACAGGTAAACAAACACAGTTTGTATATGTGGTATGTATCTCGTCGTTTCTATTTCCATAAGTGAACGTCTGCAGTTTTTGGCAACAGTATGGTCCCTCCTCTCATATCTGACAGGCTTTACACGAAGGCACTCTTGGGCTGTCACATCCTAATCTCGCTTAACATCTCGGTGTGATGGATATTTTCTACAAATCGAAAGATTCCAATTCCAGTTGCAGGACGGACACGCTAACATCTGCTTCTGGTTAATTCCAAGATACCGCGGAAACACATATGTTGGGCTCTAGAGAATACACCCAATAAACCCATTGCCCATGCAAGGAAAACCTAATAAAATTAGGAGTGCTTTTCTTGGAGCAAGTTGGTTACTTCAATGACTTCAATGGAACCCTGAGAGGCAAGATTATTGCAGGTTCGCCTCCAAATGGACGACGATATAAGTGCAGAAGAGAATAGACGCATATCTTCAGCTACCCCCACCTTGGGATTCCCTTTAGGAACTGCTTTCATCATTTTAATGGTTTTTGGCGTTGCTGCTGTGCTTTGCTGTTTATACCACTGGGAAAAATTCAAGACCTTGTACAGCCGTCACACAAGCTCCAGTTTACCGGATACACCTCCTCAGGTTAATTTGCCTGAACAGGTAAACGGGGTTTCCAAATCATCCCACAGTAATCAAGACACTCAACAGGTAATGCGATCTTGTTCTCGATATCTATGTTAGTCTATGTGGTTTTAAGGCAAAAAAAATCGCAGATAAATTAAAATTGCATTCTGTTGATCAACAGATGGGAAGCCTGGCAGTCGTCATGCCCGGAGACGAAATACCTAAGTTCGTTGCATGGCCCTCCTCTCATTGATTTCTAACGTCACAACATAGATTAAATGAACGAATAGGTTTTATAAAATGTTTAATTATATTAAATGAACGAATAGGTTTTATAAAATGTTTAATTATATTTTTAATTGTATAATCATATTACTCCTTTTGATTTATGTTAGGATCTTATAAATATTAAAATCTATATTACTTAGAAAAACAAGGGACCTATCAAGAGCGACATGATGATGATCATCTGCTATGGTTATAACTGTCTGTGTCATTGTAATAAATGAAAACTCAGATTTGTAGAAATCCATTTGTGTTGTTTACTGGAATGGAACCAGCGAAACAGTGCTTGTTTCTCATTTTGTTTATGATAAAAATATTAAGGATACAGAAAAGGTAAAATCCCTCTTCCCCTGTCTGCATTAGATAAAATATTCTGTTTTCGAGATATTTAAGAAGCTTTTGCTAAGGTTAGACGTGTTTAAATGAATGTTGTGGTAAAAATATGGGAAAACATCGATGAATGAGCAACGAACAGGTCATTGCTTGTTGATTTAAATATCAGAACATGAATGTCTAAATGAAGCTCGCCTATTCTGATCGTTGTCTGTATATTTAATTGAAATTTAGAAATTTTTTTTTTTGGATATAGGAAAATTTAGAGGGTTTAAATCTTGAAACTGTCTTTTATTTTATAACCTGTATTCTGTATTTTACCAGGGACCATTAGTTACTTGGGACTGGTACGGTTGTCCTAAGGTTAGGGATCGTTAATTACTTGGGACTGGTACTATGTCACTCATTTAGTTGAGTTAGGTCAGACTATTACCTTATATAGATATGTCTTCAAAATTTAAACTTAAATATTTTCTTACTAAACACTAAAACTTATCAATCCGAATTGTTATAAAATCCTTTTGAACTAAAAATAGCATTAAGATATTTCGTGCGCGTCACATTTCAGCTGTCTCCATTTACAGGCTGTCGTTGTTTTCTTTCGGGAGAGATATCCAAAAACTGGCGTGCATTAACAGCCTGTATTTTCTAAATAAACTTATCTCAGAAACTGCGATAACTACAGCTACCGATTTTATATATACATTTTTGAGTAAGCATATAACTTTGAAATTTAATATTGAGGTTAAAATTTTGTGAGGTAGAGTTGTATAATATGTTTAGGTGATTGAAGTAAGTTAAAGTGGTTTGGGCTTTGCTTTTTCTTCAACGAATTCAGAAGAGGATAGGTTGGATTGGATGGTATGTGTTTAGGATTAGATGTCCTGAGAGTTGTCTTACCTAAGAGACTAAAGTTTATAAAGACTCCATTCAACCTAAAGGTGTTATTAATTTCCTTATATATTACAAAACAAAAATAAAATAAAAATAAAAACCTCAATGTCTTACATAACCTATAACCTTACTTTTGCTATATATTAACAAACAAAAATAAATAAAAAATAAAAACCCTCAATAAAAATATTACACAACCCCTCTCTCTCTATATATATATATATATTAAAAAATAATAATAATAATAATATATTACTTTTTTTTTGAAAAAAACTAGATTATATTAATTCATTAATTGGAACATTGCAGTATTTTGGTACTAGTACTGTACACTAGCTAAAAAACAAAATGAGATGAATCACGCGTAAAGAATCTATAACTGAATATACATAAGAATAAAAGTTAATATCAACAAAAAGACTATAGCTATATCTCGTTGCAATACATCAGAATCTATGGGAGAATCTGTTGTAAGAAGAAATTTTGGGCATGTCTTCCATGATATCTTCTGAAGTTTTCAAAGAAGAAAAAGAAGTAATCAAATCCTGAACCTGCTCATCATTGTTAATTGTCTTCTTCTTAGTTTAATGTTGCACCTTCTGAAGATCTTGAATCATATGAGAAAGTTGATGAAGTCTGTCAATAACATCTCGGGCTATGTTGGAAGTTCCATAGACTTGATAATGAATGTGTCCCACATGTAACAAAATATCAAAGGTTTGTTTTTCTAAAACTATATCTCAAGGAGGAGCAGATCCAGTAAACACCTTTTTGCATCTGCACTTCCAAATGTGCTTGAGAAGGACAAGTCTACAAACATACCAGAGTTTGGGACATTGATTTAGCTGAGAAAAACCAAGAACTGAAAGCTTCCAAGATCTAGTGAAAGAGGGAAAAAGAAAAGAGTAGAAGACATCCCAAAACTATTTAGCCATGTTACAAAACCAAAAAAAGTGAATAAGAGTTTCTAAAGCAATACAAAAATTGCATTGAGGAGGAATGTGTAAAATCACAACCAAACTCTCAGTAGTTGAAAACTTTTGATGCAAAATCCGCCATCCAAGAAGTTGAGTTTTGGATTTAGCAGGAGCTTTCAAAATTTGAGTAGCAAGAAAATGCCATTGAGCATTGGTAAACTTCACTTGCCACTTGACATTGAGCTTAGAGTCTAAATAAGCGGGACACAGAAGATTTTTGTATAACCAACTAGAAGTAATGGAAGAGATTCTATGACCATTAAGCCATCTCCAATCATAAGAACCTCACAAGGGATGGAAGCCACAACTAAGCCATACGACTCTTTGAACCTAGAGGGAATGGAGTAATAATTGTAGATTTAGTTCCAGATAAGAACTCAATAGCTACCTGGATCCCAGGTATCTCTAATTCTATTAATTTCTATCTTTATAAAATCTAGACCATGAATAGCATTACATAAAGCTAAAGGTTTATCATAATGAAGGATAAGTTTATTCTACCAAAGACTGTTTAGACCAATGCTCAGACCATGTGTCAAGAAGTCAGACTTCCAAGCCAATAAATGAAAAATTAATTACCAAGCTTTCTAGTTTTGAATAATTGAAATAGATCTTTTAACTGTAAAATAAGATGTGTTAATACCTTATCCTAACAAGAGGTTTCTTTTCATTTACCTTTATGAATAACTAAAAAAAACTATGTAACAAAATAAATGTTTTTAGTTTTCATAACCAATAATCACTCTCACAACCCATTTCGAAATAATTTCAACACTCTATCACAACTTTAATGGTCTATTTGCATCTATCGTTATCAACACAAGCTAAATTTGGTTGCCTGATAAGAAGAAAATCTGAATTGGTGGATAACACCCAATAAAAGAATGATGGGATTTAGGGAATTGCCGAGTAAGCGCAAGCAGGAACATTGTAAGCTCGAGATTACCATATTTTTTCATATTGTTCTATAGTGTTTAATAGACTTTATGCAACACTAAGATATATAATAACTACTTCCAAATTAAATACCGAGCGAATCATACCTTTTCGACAAAAATGCAAAAAAAATATTTCTAATGGTACAACAAAATATAGGAGCATTCTATTAGCATGGTAAATTGTATCTTTTGGTCATGGTCAACACAGCTTTATTTATTTATTTATTTTTTTTAAATTTTAATATATCAATCTAGTTAGGTTGAGTTATTTAGTGTTTTTAAACATTAATTTTTATTTTTGTTCCAATATTTAACCAAGATACATTTAATAAAAAAATTAATTTTTTTTAACTTATAATAATTTAGATTATATTTTTAATTTTTTTTTATAAAATTTAATTTTCTTTTTCTACTTTTTATTATATTTTTATTTATTTAAATTAAAAGGTTAGAGGAGTCTCAATGATCTTTGTTTTAATATGAATTTTTTTAAATTCTTTTTCAAATAAAAATATTTAAATTAAAAATTTATAATTTAAACAATTACAATTAAAAATTTAATTTTTAAAATATTTGTATATCTACTTATACAATTATATAATATCATATGTAATATATTGAAAAAAAAATTGATTAATTAGGGGTATTGCTTTCTCCAATTCTGACCATAGGTCAATGGTCATTTTGCTTATGATTCTTTTTAGCGCTTCTAAAAGATAAGCAATCCATTTCCTCGACTATTAGTTGCTTAGAGGTGTTATGTTTAACCTTTGGTTCTTCTATTCAATGGAAAAAAACCTCCTACTTTCAGCAATCTCAATCCGAGCTGCCATGCTGATTGCGTCATTTCTAATGGACTTGGATTCAGTCGGGTGAGGTGTTTAAATTTCTTGGAATTCCTTTTGTGTTTCATGGTTCCTCTGTTCAATTGTGGTAGTATGTTATTGAGAAAGTGGACAAGAAGATTTTTTACTGGACTAGTAAAAAACTTTCTCTGGCAGAAAAATTTCAGATTTGTTCTAAGGTTTTAGCCACTACCCATGTCTATTATTCGTCTTGTTGGGTTCCATCCAAATATTTTTATAAAATGTTGGATAAGTTTTTTAAAGATTTATTGTGGACCAAAGACTCTGTCAAACGAAGTTTTCATCAGGTAGCTTGGGAAATTTGTTGTTTGCCCAAGGATTGTGGAGGCATGTGTTTGTTTGATTGTCATCGACAAGGTTTTACCCTTTGTGCCAAATGGATCATATGATCTTTAATTGGTCAGGCATTGCATTTCTTTTGGTTTGCTTCAGGGGAAGAAACTTTGGAAAGGGGTGGGATTGCAATCCATTCTTACTGCCCCTATCCCTATTAAAGTTAAAGGTTATTTTCTCATTCAGAGTATTTGGAAAGCATGGGAGGCCTTCAAACCCTGGCTCAGTTGGAAAGGGAGTTTTCACAAAGCAGGTGTCTCTTTGCCTTCCATGAATATTTTGTGGTTTCTTGTTATCACTTGGCAGGGTTCTCCTTTGGATCTGGTGCAGTGGGTCAGAGTGCAAAGGTTCTATAAGCATGGTATTTCTTGTTGAGCAATGTGCAGCAACAATATTGTCATTGTTGTCAACACAGTCAGATAGATCTATTGATGTAGTGGACAAGAAGTTCAAAAGCTATTCACATGTAGAAGACAGGAGTTCAAAGGTTACTCAGAGTATGTACAGTGATTTTCCAAGAAGACCGAAGTGGCCCATATGCAAAAGATCAAAGAAAAAGACAAGTAAGAAAAGTGTCGCGATATCGCGACATATACAGCAGGCAAGAAAAACTGTCGCGATTTCGCGACATGTTGGAAGAGAGAGAAAAAGCAAGAAAAATTGTCACGATTTCGTGACATGTTGGAAGAGAGAGAAAAAGCAGGAAAACTGTCGTGATTTCGTGACATGTTGGAAGAAGAAAAGGCAAGTGGAAAAACTGTCATGATTTCGTGACATGTTGGAAGAGAAAGAAAAAGCAAGAAAAAGCGTCACGATTTCGTGACATGTTGGAAGAGAAAAAGGCAAGTTGAAAAACTATCATGATTTCATGACATGTTGGAAGAGAAAGAGGAAGCGGAAAACGATTGAATGTGGAAAAAGCAAGAAAAACTATCACGATTTCGCGACATGTTGGAAGAGAAAAAGGCAAGTGGAAAAACTGTCACGATTTCGTGACATGTTGGAAGAAAAAGAGAAAGCAGGAAGAAGTGTCACGATTTCGTGACAAGTTCGAAGAAAGAGAACAAGTAAGAAAAGTGTCACGATTTCGTGACATGTCGCATTTTCGTGACTCAAATAGGAGAGAGAAAGTAAGTTGGAAAAGTGTCACGATTTCGTGACATGTCGCATTTTCGTGACAAAAGAAAGAGAGGAAGCATACGGAAGCAAAACTGTCACGATTTCACGACAAAAGCAGAGAAGAAGACTTAAGAGAAGTGTCACGATTTCATGACAAAAGCCAAGAAGTGAAGTACGAAGACAGAAGTGTCACGATATCATGACAAAAGAGAGAAGAAGACTTAAGGAGAAGTGTCACGATTTCATGACAATAGCAAAGAAGTGAAGTACGAATAGAAGTGTCATGATTTCACAAAAGGAGAAGAAGTAGAAGTGTCAGATTTCTGACAAAAGAGAAGAAGATTCTTGAAGGTAGAAGTGTCACGATTTCATGACAAAAGCAAAGAAGTGAAGTACGAAAGCAAAAGTGTCATGATTTCATGACAAAAGTAGAGAAGAAGACTTCAAAGGTAGAAGTGTCATGATTTCATGACAAAAGAAAGCAAGACTTAAAGCAGAAGTGTCGTGATTTCATGACATGTCGCATTTTCATGACTCAAAAAGGATAGGAAGGTAGAGAAGCAAAAGTGTCACGATATCGCGACATGTCGCATTTTTGTGACTCAAGAAGGGCAGGCAGGCAGAATAACAAAAGTGTCATGATATCGTGCAATGTCGCATTTTCATGACAAAGGAATAGAGAAAGCGTACGGAGGTGAAAGTGTCACGATATCGTGACATGTTGTATTTTCACGGGCCAAAGCTAAGAGAAAGAGCAAGGAGAAAAAGTGTCACGATATCACGACATGTTGCATTTTTATGGTCCAAAGCAAGGAGAAAGAGAGAGAAAGAAAAAGTGTCACGATATCGCGACATGTTGTATTTTCGTGGTTGAGTTGAAGCCGACGAAGACCGATGACAACCGACTAAAATTAGGGTTTACAGTTGTCATGAAAGCCGACTAAGATTAGGGTTTACAACCGACTAAGATTAGGGTTTTCATCACAAAAATTATATTATAAAAGGAGGGTTGTTTGGAGATTTGAAGGAATGTTGAAGTGTGCGAAGTTCGATCGTAGTGCATAGAGAGCAAGTCATATCGAAAGATGCTAAGTGCAAAATTTGCAAAGAGAGCAGAGTGCACAAAAGGGAGAAGATGATCATGAAGTTCGACTGTAGCGAAGCAGAGTGTGCGAAGTGATTGCATAGAGAAAGTAGAGTGCATAGAGAAAGCAAAGGTATCTTACTATCAATCTTCTAGTTTTAGAATTGAAGTCCAAGTTGGTGCTTGGCATAAGGGGTTGGTGCTCCTTCCAGTTGGTGCTGGTAAATCAGGGGTTGGTGCTCCTTTCTATTGGTGCAGATAAATCAGGGGTTGGTGCTCCTTCCAGTGGGTGCTGGTAAATTGTTTGTAAAGTTGTTTCTTTGCAAAGGCTGGATTTGGATGGTAGTCCAAGCAGTCAATTTTTGAGGAGTAGCCACATTGGTGAACCTCGTTAAATCTTGTGTTGTGTGATGTTCTCTTGTGATACTTGCTTTATCTGGTTCTAAGGTTTCATTATTTCTATTTTAAGAGCTATGAATTTAAGTTTAAAGAGCTACACTGATTCACCCCCCCTCTCAGTGTCATTGTAAGACTAACAATTGGTATCAGAGCTAAGTTCCTGTACAAGCTTAACCGGCTAGGGTGATCTTGGAAGTAACACAATGGCAGGTGGTGAAGGCTTCTCATCAAACAAAGCACCATTGTTTGATGGATCTAATTACGCATTCTGGAGAATCAGGATGCAGACATATCTCTGTGCTTTGGGTTTCGACATCTGGGATTCAGTAGTTAGTGGATACACAATACCCCTCACTCCTCCAAAAGAGGCTGACAAAAAGAAACTGTTTGAAAATAACTCAAAAGCAAAAAATGCTCTCATGTGCGGATTAGCAGACAGTGAACTAGTAAAGATCATGAGCTGCAATACGACAAAAGAGATATGGGACAAACTGAGGAGTATTCATGAAGGAGACGATAAGATCAAGGAGGCCAAGTTACAGACACATCGAGCTCAGTTCGAAGCATTGAAAATGAATGACGATGAAAACATTGAGGCATATATGTTGAGAGTTAATGGAATCATTAATGCGATCAGAGGACTCGACGAGGATATTGAAGACTCTGCCGTCGTGAAAAAGGTACTAAGATCTCTTCCTCAAAGGTTTGATTCTAAAGTCTCAACGATAGAAGAAGCTAAAAATCTAAATTATTTTAGTATAGATGAGATGTATGGATCTTTGACTGCATATGAGATGAGGATAGGAAGATCTAAACCCACAGACAGAGAAGCGGCTTTTAAAGCCCTTAAAAATAAAAACGTAAAACAAGAGTCCGAGGAAGAAGAGACATCAGATGAAATGGAAGCAAACTTTGTTAGAAAACTAAAAAAGGGAAAAGGAAAATATAGAGGGAAGCTACCGTTTAAATGTTTCAACTGTGGAGGCGTTGGGCATTTTGCGACTAAGTGTCCACTTAAAGAGAAGAACAAAAATGATGAAGGATCGCACCAAGAAAGAAGTGACTGGAAGAAGAAAATGAATTTCAGAAAAGGCAACTTCAAGAAGAAAAGTTTCATCTCCAGGAATGCCAGTTCATCAGAAGACAACTCCGGTGAGGATTCTGAAGAGGAAACAGGTGAAGCTCTTTTCATGGCATTTGAAGAAGTAAAATCAGAAAAGGAAGAAGGAGTGAACTCTAAAGTATGTGGTGAAAACCCTGAGGCTGAGGTAGATCTAGAAGGTGAGTTGATCTCTGCACTTGAAGAGTGGAAGATAGAAAGGAAAAAGAATAAGAAAATGTCAAGAAAGCTTGAGGATGCAAATGAAATCATAACCAGTTTGAAAGTTCAGATAGAAGAATCCAAGAAAATCTTCGAAGATCTCGAAATACAAATAACCATGAAAATAGATTATTGCAGCAAGCTAGAAGAAGAGATTGTTGGTTTAAGAATGCAGCTAGAAGAGGTGAATAAGAAAATTAGTTGTTACCACAAACGTGAAGAAAGTTCTATGAAGCTGGATAAGATCATAAATGAACAAAGGCCTGCAGGCATCAAATTTGGTCTGGGTTTCATCGAAGGAGAATCATCAAATGGATCAAAGACCAGAAATGTAAAATCCATGAAGAATGAAGATAAGAAACAGGTTGATCAAGGAAAAACGTCTCATGCAAAAGAAAGCAATAATGTGAGGCACGAAAGGAGAATTGACAATGATGGATTCACCAATGTCACACATCAAAGAAGAAGAAGACCTATGGCTCCTACGGCAACATGGCAAAGACCATCACCCAGGTTCAATTATCCCTTTTCTGGTTTCTGTTTTAAATGCAATGGCTATGGACATAAAATCTCAGACTGCAAATATAATGTAAGACCAAGGAATTTCACCAATAGAAATGTTTTTTCTCCTCCGATGAATTATACAGTAGAATGTTATAACTGTCATAATTTTGGGCACATTGCAAGAAACTGTAGAAGTACATTTGCATCAAATCAGTTTCAAGGAAGAAAATTTCAACCAAATAGGATGAGACAAAATAGAAAACTTCCCGAAAAACATGCACAAGCTACTGATAAGGGAAAGGCAAAACAAGAGCCCAAAACTACTATCAAAACGGAGTGGAAAGGAAAAGAGCGACTTAAGGAAGAAAAGGAATCCTTAATCGTACAAACAACATTTAAAGCACAGAATAAATATGTACCATGGATACTTGATAGTGGATGCTCCAGTCATATGACAGGTGACAAACAAAAATTTGAGAAGTTACAGAAATATGAAGGTGGTTCAGTAAAGTTTGGAAATAATGATGGAGCTAAGATAGTTGGCAAAGGTTCAATTAAAATTAGTGACAGAAAAATTAAGTCAGAAGAAGTCTTGTTTGTGGATGGTTTGAAACATAACTTGTTGAGCGTAAGTCAGATTTGTGATAAAGGTCATGAAGTAGTTTTTATGAAGCAGGGTTGTGAAGTCAGAAAAACAAATAGTGGAAAATTGATAGCAACTGGATCAAGGACATCCGGTAACCTGTACACGCTCTCAGAGACTTCAAAAGGAGCTTGTTTTATTGGACAGGAAGAAGAAAATTGGTTGTGGCACAAGAGACTCGGTCATATCAGTTTTGATAATCTAGTAAAAATCAGCTCAAAAAGGGCAGTGAGAGATATTCCCACCATCAGCAAACCTGCAAACAACATTTGTGCTTCATGCCAAAAGGGGAAGCAAACTAGAGTCACATTCAAAACAAAAGAGTACTACACAAGCAAACCTTTGGAACTCATACACACTGATTTATGTGGACCCATGAGAACACAAAGCATAAATGGTGACAAATATTTTATGTTGTGCATTGATGACTATTCCAGAATGACATGGATATTTTTCTTGAAGCATAAATCAGAAGCTCTTGATATGTTCAAGATTTTCAAAAACCATGTTGAGAATGAAACAGGAAAGAGGATCAAATGTTTAAGATCAGATAGAGGAGGAGAATTCATTTCAGAGGAGTTTACAGAGTACTGTGAAAAATACGGTATTAGGAGACAGTTTTCAGCAGCCAGGACACCTCAGTAGAATGGAGTGGTAGAAAGAAAGAACAGGACAGTGCAGGAAATGGCATGGACTATGTTGGCTGAAAGTAGAGTAGCAGAAAGATTTTGGAAAGAAGCAGTCCATACTATGGTGTATATCCAAAATAGGTACATGCTGAGAACACATGAAAGCAAAACTCCTTATGAGTTGTGGTTCGGTAAAAGGGCAACAACAAAATACCTCAAAATCTTTGGCAGCAAGTGCTACATCAAAAGAACTGAAGATAATCTTGGTAAGTTTGAAGATAGAGCGGATGAAGGTATTTTTGTTGGTTATTCATCAAAGAGCAAAGCCTACAAATGCTACAACAAGAGGCTAAAGAAAATTGTGGACAGTGTCGATGTTAAATTTGATGAAGGTAGAGAACGAGTAATTAGCTATGAAATGAACTACCCAATTTATGAAGAGGTTATTGAAGGAGATGAGGAAAACGAAACCGAAAAGATACAAAAAATTGACTCAGATGATTTAAGTTGTGATTCAGAAGTGGAAGAAAATAAGAAATTCAAAATAAGCAGTTGGCAGAAAAATCATCCTAGAGAGCAAATAATTGGAGACCCCAAAGTTGGTGTTCAGACAAGAAGAAGAGTAGTAAGTAACTACTCTCTATTATCCAGCATTGAGCCCAAAAATGTTGCAGACGCAAGCAAAGATGAAAGTTGGATGAAGGCAATAAATGAAGAATTAGATCAGATCGAGAAAAACAAAACTTGGGAGTTAGTACCTAGACCTGCAAATAAAAATATAATCGGGACTAAATGGATTTTTCGAAACAAATTGAATGAAGACGGACAGGTAGTCAGAAATAAAGCAAGATTGGTATGTAAGGGTTATGCACAAGTTGAAGGCATTGACTTTGAGGAAACTTTTGCACCAAGTAGCTAGACTAGAGGCAATCAGAATGTTTCTGGCTTTAGCAGTCTACAAGAATTTCAAAGTTTATCAAATGGATGTGAAATCAGCGTTTTTGAATGGGAAACTTGAAGAAGAGGTTTATATTGAGCAACCAGATGGTTTCCAACTTGGTGATAATCCCAACTTTGTTTGCAAGTTGAAGAAAGCATTATATGGCTTAAAACAGGCACCCCGAGCATGGTATGCAAGGCTAGACAACTATCTCACCCAACAAAGGTTTAAGAAAGGTATGGTGGATAGTAATCTGTATGTCAAAATAGAAAATGGGCATCTTATTGTTCTTGTTGTATACGTAGATGATATCATATTTGGCAACAGCAAAGATGAGTCATGTAAAGATTTAGCAAATAAGATGCAGAAAGAATTTGAAATGTCAATGATTGGTGAACTTTCGTATTTCCTCGGGTTGCAAGTTAATCAAAATAAGAAGGGCATATTTATTTCTCAAGTTAAATATGTGAAAGAGATGTTAAAAAAGTTCACAATGGAGGATTGTAAGCCAGCTTAGCACTCCCATGACGACAGGTTGCAAGTTGAGCAAGGATGACAAATCTCCACCTGTTGATCAAACCATGTACAGATCTATGATTGGAAGCTTATCGTACTCGACAGCCTACCGGACCAGATATTTTGCAGGCAGTATGCATGGTAGCACGATTTCAGGCTAATCCCAAGGAGACTCATGTGACAGTAGTGAAAAGGATTCTTCGATACCTCAAGGGTACTATGGAATATGGGTTATGGTATCCAAAAGGTAAAGACTTCACCCTTATTTTGTATTCAGATGCAGATTGGGCAGGATGTGTCGATGACAGAAAGAGTACCAGTGGAGGTGCATTCTATCTTGGAGACAGGTTGGTCGCATGGCACAGTAAGAAACAAGAGTCAGTTTCCTTATCGACAACAGAGGCAGAATATATTGCAGCGACAACATGTTGTACGTAGGTATTATGGATGAAACAAACCTTGAAGGATCTTGGTATTAGCTTCAGTGAGCCAATATCAGTTAAGTGTGATAACACCAGTGCCATTAACATCTCCAAGAATCCGGTTATGCATTCACGCACAAAACACATTGCTATCAGGTATCATTTTTTGAAGGAGAAAGTTGCAGAAGGTGAGGTTAAGTTGGATTTTGTTCCAACTACAGAGCAAGTAGCAGATATCTTCACAAAACCATTGCCCAAGGAAGTTTTTGAGTACCTTCACAATAAATTGGGAGTGGTCACACTTCCCAAGAATTGACTAGCTACAGGGGTCACATTCTCAGGGGGAGCATTTAAGTATTTGATCATCTTTATGCTCATGTTCATGATTTTTGCTAAGTGTGATAAATTGTGCCTGAGAATGTTGTGCATGGACTCAGGGGAGTCTACAGTAGCCCTTTGGTATTATTGTCAAAGGGGGAGAAGAGTTACAGGAAATTGCACATGTGTTGCCAACAATTCCAAAGGGGGAGATTGTTGAGCAAGGTGCAACAACAGTATTGTCATTGTTGTCAACACAATCAGATAGATCTGTTGATGCAGTGGACAGGAAGTTCAAAAGCTATTCAGATGCAGAAGACAGGAGTTCAAAGGTTACTCAGAGTATGTACAGTGATTTTCCAAGAAGACCGAAGTGGCCCATATGCAAAAGATCAAAGAAAAAGACAAGTAAGAAAAGTGTCGCGATATCGTGACATATACAGTAGGCAAGAAAAACTATCGTGATTTCATGACATGTTGGAAGAGAGAAAAAGTAGGAAAAATTGTCACGATTTCATGACATGTTGGAAGAGAGAGAAAAAGCAGGAAAAACTGTCACGATTTCGTGACATGTTGGAAGAAGAAAAGGCAAGTGGAAAAACTGTCACGATTTCGTGACATGTTGGAAGAGAAAGAGAAAGGAAAAACTATCGATTTTGCGACATGTTGGAAGAGAAAAGACAAGGTTGAAAAACTGTCACGATTTCGTGACATGTTGGAAGAGAAAGAGGAAGTGGAAAAACTATCCGATTTCTGACATGTTGGAAGAGAAAAAGGCAAGTGGAAAAACTATCATGATTTCATGACATGTTGGAAGAAAAAGAGAAAGCAGGAAGAAGTGTCATGATTTCATGACAAGTTCGAAGAAAGAGAACAAGTAAGAAAAGTGTCACGATTTCACGACATGTCGCATTTTCATGACTCAAATAGGAGAGAGAAAGTATGTTGGAAAAGTGTCACGATTTCATGACATGTCGCATTTTCACGACAAAAGAAAGAGAGGAAGCGTACGAAGAACTGTCACGATTTCATGACAAAAGCAGAAAGCAAGACTTCAAAGGAAGAAGTGTCACGATTTCATGACAAAAGCAAAGAAGTGAAGTACGAAAGTGAAGTGTCATGATTTCATGACAAAAGTAGAGAAGAAGACTTCGAAGGAAGTGTCACGATTTTCATGACAATAGCAAAGGTGAAGTACGAAAGGAAGTGTCACGATTTCATGACAAAAGAGAGAAGAAGACTTAGGAAGTGTCACGATTTCACGACAAAGAAGAAGAAGACTTAAGGAGAAGTGTCACGATTTCATGACAAAAGCAAAGAAGTGAAGTACGGAAGCAAAAGTGTCACGATTTCATGACAAAAGCAGAGAAGAAGACTTCAAAGGCAGAAGTGTCACGATTTCATGACAAAAGCAGAAAGCAAGACTTCGAAAGCAGAAGCGTCATGATTTCGTGACATGTCGCATTTTCGCGACTCAAAAAGGACAAGAAGGAGAGAAGCAAAAGTGTCGCGATATCGTGACATGTCGCATTTTCACGACTCAAGAAGGGCAGGCAGGCAGAATAACAAAAGTGTCGTGATATCGCGCAATGTCGCATTTTCGCGACAAAGGAATAGAGAAAGCGTACGGAGGCGAAAGTGTCACGATATCGTGACATGTATTTTCGTGGGCCAAAGCTAAGAGAAAGAGCAAGGAGAAAAAGTGTCGCGATATCGCGACATGTTGCATTTTCGCGGTCCAAAGCAAGGAGAAAGAGAGAGAAAGAAAAAGTGTCGCGATATCGTGACATGTTGTATTTTCATGGTTGAGTTGAAGCCGACGAAGACCGATGACAATCGACTAAAATTAGGGTTTACAATTGTTGTGAAAGCCGACTAAGATTAGGGTTTACAGTCGACTAAGATTAGGGTTTTCATCACAACAATTCTATTATAAAAGGAGGGTTGTTTGGAGATTTGAGGAATGTTGAAGTGTGCGAAGTTCGGTCGTAGTGCACAGAGAGCAAGTCGTATCGAAAGATGCTAAGTGCAAAATTCGCAAAGAGAGCAGAGTGCACAAAAGGGAGAAGATGATCATGAAGTTCGACTGTAGTGAAGCAGAGTGTGCGAAGTGATTGCGCAGAGAAAGCAGAGTGCGCAGAGAAAGCAAAGGTATCTTACTATCAATCTTCTAGTTTTAGAATTGAAGTCCAAGTTGGTGCTTGGCATAAGGGGTTGGTGCTCCTTCCAGTTGGTGTTGGTAAATCAGGGGTTGGTGCTCCTTTCTGTTGGTGTAGATAAATCAGGGGTTGGTGCTCCTTCCAGTGGGTGCTGGTAAATTGTTTGTAAAGTTGTTTCTTTGCAAAGGCTGGATTTGGATGGTAGTCCAAGCAGTCAATTTTTGAGGAGTAGCCACATTGGTGAACCTCGTTAAATCTTGTGTTGTGTGATGTTCTCTTGTGATACTTGCTTTATCTGGTTCTAAGGTTTCATTATTTCTATTTTAAGAGCTATGAATTTAAGTTTAAAGAGCTACACTGATTCACCCCCCTCTCAGTGTCATTGTAAGACTAACATTGCTTCCATTTTTTATTTCTTCTCCTGACATACCAGGAGTTGGATACCCTAGAATTTTTTTTTTCAAATTCACCATTTAAATCCTGGTGATAGAGATACTTATGAGGTGACTATTGATAGTATTCCATTTTCTATTTAGTGTAAACTACATAAGCATTTTTAAAAACCATGGTAGTCAGATTGGTGTTGGCTTGGGGAGCTTCCTGTTTTGAAATATAAATCTCATCTAGATTATAAATGGCTCACCTCGCAAGTTCCAATGGTTTATAAGCTCACTATGACATGGGACTTAGTCTCTCTTCCCTCCCGATGGAATAAGAGGTTTCGGATTGCTTAGGCTACTTATATTGAACCTAAACAGAGTTTTTTTGCTTGGAGACTCTTGCACCAGGGGTTGCCTGTTGGAAATAGGCACAAGCATTTGGGTGTTCATAATCCCATTTGCTTGAGGTTTACGGATAGGCAAAATATTTGCATCATATTTTTTGGTTTTGTGATCTGGCTTAGTTAGCCTGTGAGTGGCTTCATGAAATTTTTAGACCTTTTATGCAAGAGGATTTTACCTGGATGCATGCCTATTATTTTTACCTTCAACTTGAGTGTTGTTTGGAATATTTTTAGAATTGCTACCCTATTTTATTTATGAAAGTTTCAGAATAGAGCTATCTTTTCTCAGCAAGATGTCAGACATGTCTTCTCTATTGTTGATAAATATGCTATATTTTTTAATTTTTGGTTACAGATTCAAGTACAGGTTGAAAATGTACATGTGGAGCTGTAGTACTTACGTATCCTCATCGATCATTGGGGGAATGCATCCTATGCTATGAGTCGTGTGCCTCTTACTTCCTCTTCTACGTCCCAGTTGTCAACTCCCCGTGGAACCTGTTATCGGCCACAACCCTCTGCTACCAAACACTGGTTCTAGCCCCCCTACAATGCAAATATGGAGAATATGGAGTTGGAAGCCCATCTCACCCAGCCTCTAGTTGGGATGTTCAACCTCATGAGCAAGATGATGCCCCCGGTTGGGGTGAAATTGTACCAAATACATAGACTTGTATGGTTAGTGGTACTACTGTTGCTGGTTGGAGGGATCCAACTTCTTCAATCGTTGGATGGACTTATGACCTTATGGATGAAAACTTGAGGCCTTCCACCTGATAGTGATTTCTTGGCCTCTTTCTTTCTAAATGTATATTTGACACTCTTTTGGTGGTTGTTATATGGCCTTTTGTGGACTATTTCTGACACTCTTTTGTACTCCTAACCACGGTGGTTAGTGTGTTGGTTTACGGGGTGTGTTAATACCACCCACCATTTTTTTTTTATGATTAGACATTATTTTATTAATATAATGACTTTAAAAAAAAAAAAAAAGGTGAATGTGGTTTAGGTTCCTAAAGAAAATTAGAACTTTAATTTATTTTTTGAAACTTAAGTTTTAGATTGAGATTTAACTTTATTAACTATTATATTAATATTTTAACAAAAAAATTATAGTATTATAATTTAATAAGATTTAAATTTATATTTTTATATTAAAAATTTATATATTAAATAATATAAATTTATATCATTTAAATTATTTATTATTAATTCATTTTCACCTATCCTATCTACTACGAGATACGAGGTAGATATTATTGCTTATTCAGATACACCCATACACTAAAATATTGGATTAATTATGAATATTAGAGATGCATTGCCATTTTCACCCAAAAATTATTCAATCTCAGGAAAAAACTATTTAGTAACAGTTTGCAGAAGATAACAGGATCCCGATTTATCATTTCATTCTTCCAGCCTCTAGAGGCCACGACCAGGAAGTGCCAAGGTGATCACAAAGATACAACAAGATCAACTCGTCGTCGACTCCAACAAAGAACATCTACGACGACATCCAACTCTTATATCACTCACTTTTATTCACTTCAGCCTTGAATATTGGGAGTAATCCTTGAAACTATCAAACTATAAATAATACACATATTAGGTCTAATATATTAGTGAATTGCGAAATTATGACTATAAATTATTGTTGTAACTACCAAAATATAAAATAATTTACATATTAGCTGAAAACAATTACGTAAGTGCAAATTTCTTTAAAAAAAATAAAAAAATACAAATATATATATATAATCACAATAACCTTTTTTAAATAAATTTTTAATTATTTTATTAAAATTAATTAACATAAAATCTTACTAAATTATTGTGTAACATCAACTGCCTAACACAATTTTTTTATTTGTTGTTACAATTTTGGGTTAGAACATATTTTTTTTCTTCTTCTCTTTCTAAAAGCAAAAAACCCTTTGTGGGGCTGCCTTGGTCTGAGAGACCGTGAACAAGGGGTTCTACACCTTCAAAGTCACCCGGGAGTCGCACCCGACCCTGCCCACACCAACATTATCAATTGGATTTTGGATACCCAATTCAGCTTTTTGGTAGAGTGGAGATTTGAACCTAGGACCTCCCTTGGAGGATTGCCCTCTCCTCTCCAACTCACCTACAACACCTTGGTTAACATATTTTAGTATATAGTGAGGTTGAGCTAAAAATAGCACAATTAGTAATAAAAGAATATTACTTTTAACTTTCATAATCACACATAATAACTTTTCTCTTATTTTAAATTACAAATAAAAAATATAATCTATAATAAAAAAATCAAATAAAATCCAATATAATTATACTTTATAACATAAGGTTTTATAATTAAATTTTTTAAATAATTTTTTTTATCCATAGGTAAGAATAGATTAAAAAAAATTTAAACCATGGGTTTTTTTTATTGGGTAGTAAACCCCTACTACCAACGCATAGGAGTCTCCTCTTAACCATGACCTCTCGTATGACTAAGATTTACGCTTATTAATAGGATATTAACACACAACCACATGCACGCCATGATTTGAACCTTGAACCTCCTAAAGGAGAACCAAACCTAAATTGTTTGATAGGGTTGAGTAGTCCCCTCCTAGCCATGACCCCTTGTATGATTAAGAGTTGTGTTTATCAATAGGACATTAGCACACAACCACACACATACCACCTCTGGTATGTGGTACGGCTGAAAGCTATGTTTATTAATAAGATATTAACACACAACCACACACCACTGTTTGAACCAAAAACCTCTAAAAAAAAAGTTAAAGTCGTTATATTGTTTGAAACACTTATGTCATTATAAAAATGCCTAACAATATATATTTTTTACATTTTAATTAATTATAAAATTTTAATTTAAAAAAGTAAATAAAAAAATTATATTAAAATGTAAAAATTTTCAAATAAACCTCAACATAAATATATTTTATAACATATTTTTTTGTGATTAAGTTTCTAAATTAATATGCTTCATACATAAGTAAGAATAGATAAACTTTCCTCAAACTATGTTACTCAAAGATTACTCATACATAGGCAAGAATATATAAACTTTACTCAAACTATGTTACTCAAAGATATTGATTTTTTTCATTTACTCTTTCAAACACCATACATTAACCATGTACACATTTTAAACATAAATTTTATGATTTCATTAGGATTTTTAAGTAAATGTAAAGGTAAAAAGTAAAATAGTTTTTAAGGTTTACAATATCCTTATAAATGATTATCTAATATATGTTTATCTAACCACCACTTTATGCTTATTGAAGTGTGGTATACAACTCTATTTCCATTAGATTTAAACTTTGAACATCTTAGTTGGAGTTCTAAAGTCTTACCATTATACTTTCTTAAAGAAATGATAATTATAGGCAGAAAGATGTCGCAAAATCGTGACATGTCGCATTTTCGCGACTTGTCGCGAAATCGCGATGATGCTGGAAAATGAAGCAGAAGGCAGAAAGATGTCGCGATTTCATGACATGTCTCATTTTCGTGACTTGTTGCGAAATCGCGGAGATGAGGGAAGATGAAAGCAGAAGGCAGAAAGATGTCGCGAAATCGTGACATGTCACATTTTCGCGACTTGTCGCGAAACCACGGAGGTGCGTGAAGACGAAACAGAAGGGGGCTTCAGAAGGGTACTAGTAGCGAAGGACAGACTGTCCCTATTGATTTTTTGATCCGTAACAGCACAGTGCTGATTCTTGTAAAAGGTTTTGGGTCAACCTAGAAAACCCGATTGCAATGAATTTGAACCTTAATTACCAAAAAAAGAATGGATAATTATAAAATTCAATTCAATGAATTAATGCATTTAATATCCTTTTATTTATTAGTTTAAAAATAATTTAAAAATATAAACTTAATTTTAATAGATATTTAAAGAAATATGTTCAATATTTTTAGTGATACATAAACATACACTATCACATAATTTTATTTAAAAATGTTTAATAGTAATATTTTGTTTATTAAACTTAAAAAGGTTATTTTTAGTTTTTTTTGTTTCCTAAAAAAAATTAGTAACTTTCATTTCAGAGTTAAAAAAAATACATTTAGGTGGGTATTTTATATCCTTATATAGGCCTTACTAAGAAGCCCATTTAGATCTATTCTAAAATATCCCAATAATGACTCAATTTTTTTTAGAAGTCTATCAAACATGTTACAATAATAACAACCTGTTGTAAGCCTTCAACCATCTTATAAAGTGTTATTTTTGTATTTCAGCCCTGTACCCATGAATCATTTTACATATATGACCTTAATTATCAAAAGACATAAAAAAACACAAAAGGTATCCTAAACCATGACTTTCATCAAAAGAAAAATGCATCAAAATGGTGTAGGTTGTGGTGGAGTTACAGTCCCACACACTACTTCCTTTAACCAAGTACCAACTAGAATATCTAAGGCAACTCTTGATAGACCATTTTTTCCCTCATTTATTTCTCTGTAGATATGTTTATAATATATCTCTACAAATGATACTTCTAGCAAATTTACTTGCTCATAATAAGGCCTAAGTATCAAATTTTCCATCCCTACTAATCTTGATGCCCAATCCACCACCAATTTTGAGTCATGAAAAACTTAAATTTTTTTTATTCCTTGTTCCATTACCATTCTTAACAAAAAAAATCAAAGCCTTTCACTCTTCCACATTATTTGTACTTGCACCAAGACTCACGTTGAAGGTAAATTTGTGATTTTCATATTGATATAAAACTCCTCCTACCCCACATATTTCAAGATTGTCTTGACAAATTCCATCAAAAAAGCCTAAGACTTTGTAATATCTATTGTTAAATTGTCAACTTGTCTTATGACTTTTAAATTTGGGGTTTTTTTATACCTTCATAAGTATATTTTATTTGATCTTGAACTTGTATAGGTAAAATTTCCTTGCTCTCAAACAACATAGAATTTATTTTCAATCATAGACCCTATACCACTATTAATAGAATGCACTTATATTTATTTAAGTCTTTGTTTTTAAATCATTGCTACATATTCTCCAATATATTATTTGTTTTCCAATATCCCTTCCTCTTAGTCATGGTTAGAATAGACCTCCACACTTCTCTAAAAAAATAACAATGGATTAGTAGGTGATCCATTGTTTCTTCTTCCATTTTACAATAATTGCATTGACTTGGATCCTACCAGGACCTCCTTTGTAGAATATCTCAAGTCAATGTTGTAACACTCCAATTTCTTACCAACCCAAGGGAGAGTAATTTTTTTTTACAATCAAATAATAATCTCAGTCAAGGTTCACTAAAGATGTTTTCATTTTATTTAAGTAGATAAGGCATTACCACATTTGAGACCTTGTCACTATAGATGACCCTCAAGTGAACAAGAGTGGTCAAGCTCCCATAGGTTTTGGGTTTTACCTTTATATACCTATACAGTATAAAGGATGCTCAAATAATCTCCTCATATTTATTACATTCTCCAAGAATGTAAGATAACTCGATCATAGCATTGGGATTATCCCTCTTTAATAATTAGAGAAGGGGATGTCAATTCCCTCACAAACATAAGTCAGTTTATATTGGTGTGTTTAAGAATAATACCTTTAAATTTAGATATTAGATATTGTAGTGGAATAAAAAATATTGTAGTGCTCAATTATCCTATCTCCATGATGGGTTAACTAAGGTGATTATCACTCCACATGATAATTTCACATGCACATCCAAAATTCCTGTTCAAGGTACCATAACCTGAATCAATTGCATATGGATTTCTAACCTTTGTAGTAGGAAATAAGATTCAAGTTACACCACTTAAAATATTATCCATAAAATTTATATCTTTAGATAACATCAGAGTTTCCCACTCTAGATGTGTCCATTGCAAACAGTCTTGGGTGTTGCCTCCTTGCAACTCCCTCAAGTTTATATTCATATTATCAAGGGTTATATCAAGGTTTTTTTAGTATGTTCTCCTAACCCTCTGATCCAAAAACATAACATCAAATAGCATTCACCTTAACTCTCTCTCCCTCCAAAAGTAAAACATGATCACTTTGCTTTAAATAAAAAATGGCTTAAAATCTTCCTAAAGCATATTATCGAATCTAATTTTCCTCTTTCGGTAAGCAATAACATATTTTATGATCAATTTCATAACTACTTTCCATTCATTTTTCCAAAACATATAATCACCCTTGTAGGGTTTACATCAAGAATAACTATAATTTAATTCTTTCAAAATGAATTGAAAATAACAAAAATGAATACTTAAACATAAATATTCAAATCTTCTTATAATAAGGAAACTTATTACAAAAACTCCTTATTAATACATTTCAATATACATCTCTTTCTTTGAGATTCCAATTACATCATAATCATAATCAATATGAAACCCTGGTAAAAGCATGATAGATATATTTTTATCTATAATTTAGTTTTTTGTATTCCTGAGATTAAGAGGTAGTTGGAGTAAGGGATCAAGACAACTCCATTTCATGATAATGCATTTCTAAATGCTCTTTTGATAATCAATGAAACAAACATAGAAAAATCCATTTTACTTTTCTACTCCTTTTAATCAATTCACCAAATTAAATCATATAGAAATTATCTTATAAATTTCTATATCTATCTATATATATTATTTAAGACCAAATATATGAGGAAACCCCATAATTTCCTCATTCAAAAAGGACTCCACGCCCATTTAATTATTATATTTTTTAAAAGCAATACATACAAGGAAAACGCATAATTTCCTCTTGTTAAGTAGACTCCATGCCACTTAAAAATAATAGATTCCACACCCATTAATTTAATAAATAAAATATAAATAATTCAAAAAATCATAATATTCTCCAACGGAGTGAACGTTGAGGGTTTTGGATAGATTCTCGAGCTGTGAACATTGAGGGTTTTGGATGGATGATCGAGTTGTGAACGTTGAGCTATAAATACTATTGGTTTTGGATGGATCCACAACTATGACCGTTGTGTTGTGAACATCGAGGGTTTTGAATGGATGTCCAAGCTGTGAATGCTAAGGGTTTTGGATGGATGCTCTAAACGATAGAAAATTTCCCCCATTACGATAAAATAGTGAAATTAGGGATCTGGATG
Organism: Wollemia nobilis; assembly: GCA_028583015.1. Lineage (NCBI taxonomy): Eukaryota > Viridiplantae > Streptophyta > Pinopsida > Araucariales > Araucariaceae > Wollemia > Wollemia nobilis. The sequence continues at coordinate 5,016,912 of JAQPPZ010004166.1, forward strand.
GGAGAGCTAGGGATGTAAGTAATGTTGGTTGATGTGTAGAAAAGGGAATGATAGATGCAAAAAATGTTCTACAAGAAGGATCAGGAAAGGATTCTTGGGCATCGATTCTCAAAAGAAGAAAGGAAGCTATTAAAGAATAATTTGGCATAGAGATATCTCATGAAAATGAAAAATTATGTATTATCAACTCTCTAATAAAAAAAATAACAAGGGATAATGAGTTTACCATGGTAGAAAAATTTCTAGTGCCCAGACCAGATTTAGATGTGCTTAGCAGATGGCTTCATTCTAAACTTTAAACAAAGGGTTCAATGATTTTTATTGGTTTATCAAAGAGATACTTCTTAATCAGGTTCAATATTGAGGAGGATCTAGTGGTAGCCTTATCATGAGGTCCATTTTTTTTTAGGAAGAGACCAATTTTCCTAAAATATTGGCATTAGGGCTTCAACCCTTAAGAAGAAGAATTTTTTTTAGTTCCCATCCAAATTAAGTTCCAGATCTGCTTATAGAATATTGGGATGGCTAAATTATTAAGGGCCTTGCAACATAAATTGGATAGTTTATAACCATGGTTCCACCCACCTACAACAAAATAAGAATGTTGTGTGCAAGATTCTATGTTGAACATGGAGCTAGAACAAGATAAAATGGAAAAAGTAGGTATCAAATTGATGCTTGGGGAATGGGAACAAAAATTCGAATATGAATTTTTTGTTATACTATAGGCAATGCAACGTGTTTTAACATGTGGAGGGGAAATGCCATCTACAAAGACAACCCAAATTTACTAAGAAGTGGCAACAAAATGAGAATTAAATAAACTAGAGGACTGCAAGCACCAAAAAAGAAACTTCTAGCCCACAAGAAAGGGCACAAAAAAAGGAACAATACTAGGAAATTCACCATGAGTTAAATGAAGAGGTAAAAAAGTAAAATTAGTAATGGATGTTCTATACAACAAAAGGAAGAACAACATAATCCTAATAAGACAATGGAGTATGCAAGTAAATGTGAAGAGCTAAACCAACAAACAAATGAAGAACATAATGAGAAACAAAACTTGAGAGGCTTTTGAAATAACATTAATCAACAATAGAATAGTCTTAATCAAGAAAAAAAAATGATTATTAAGAAGGTAACCATAAGAAGAAAATAAATATGATTGAAAATCATATAAATCTAGATATCAATACACAACAACAAAATGTGACTGGAATCAACAAAGAGAATGCAAACAATAATTTAGAATTTGAAGAAGAAATATTAGTAGATGTTGCTAAAATATTATGGGATACCCCATTCACTCAAATGGATTTAGAACAGGAGAAGGATCATATTAAAGGAGTTTGGGGGTTAAAAGTCAAAGAAACAGAGGGATGGCAGGGATTGGATCAAGTTTTAAATTCATAGAATGAAACTAAAATATCTGAGGAATAGAAGGATCTAAGCATAATAGAAAAATCAAAGTAAATTAAGGAGGGTATGCAAACAAGATTCAACAAAAGACTAGAGTTGGGTAAAACAACTCAATTAGCAACAGAAGAATCTTCGATAGGATGTAACCAAACGAGAGAGAATGATCCTCTTGGAATACATAAAAAAAATTCAAAGAGTACAAGAAATTATAGGAAAAGAAATAAATAAGACCTCCCAAAAAAGAAGAACAAAAAGTACTAGAGAACAGGGGATAGGAATTAGATCCAAATGAAGAATGAAAGGTTAACGGTAAAAGCCCATCAAACAAAACCAAAAAATGAAAATCCTTTCTTGGAATGTGTGGGGTCTAAATTCCCCTAGGAAAAGAAGAATTGTTAAAAATCTACTCATGGAAGTAAAATATGATATTGTTTATCTTCAAGAATCTAAAATTGACACCAAAAAACTTGACAATATTCATAAAGAGGTATGGTCAAATGCTGAATGGATCATAAGCCCGACATAAGGTACTATTGGAGATATTTGCATATTTTGGGATATAATTATTTTTTAAGGTACTTTAACTGATCAAGAAGAATATTCTACACAGTCAAATTGAAGAACAAAAAACTAACTTATGTTGGGTAATGACAAGGGTTTATGCTCAAAATGATGATCATGAAAGATTCCAACTGTGGAATAAGTTGTATTTTCAAAGGAGTATTTTCATTAATTTTCATAGGATGGTTTTTGTTGGCTTCAATATAGTCTTAAGAATAGAGGAAAAAATTGGAGGAAGAATTAACATCACTCGAGGTATGTAAAATTTAAATGATTTTATTCAGAATGATAAGTTGACTGACCTGGATATGTGTAAAGGTAATTTTACATGGGGGATAATGACATTCAAAGGTGTCTGGATTGAATTATTATTTCTAATAGTTGGCTAAATATAATCAGTATTCAAATACTTATGTGTATGCCCAAAATAGGATCAAATCAAAATCCCCTTTTGTTGTATATGAAAAAGGAGGAGAAGTAGGTAGGAGCATCCTTTAGGTATGAGCTCATGTGGAATATGCACCCAAAAATTACAAAAAAAAATTAAAGCTTAATGGTAGGAGCAGGTTCAAGGATTAGCTATGTACATAGTTACCCAAAAATTAGAAAACATCAAGTATTGAATCAAAATTTGGAATAAAGAGGTTTTTGGTAACATAACTTTAATAAAATAACAACTTAAAAAGTATATCCAAGATATAGAGGAAATAATGGAGAGGGAAGTTAGAAAACTAGAGTGGCACGAAAGGGAAAAACAACTCCTCATGGAGTATCATAATACCATTTCCCAAGAGAAAATTAATTGGAAATGACTCAAGAAAGGTGACAAAAACACTAAATGCTTCCATGTTTTGACTATGAAACATAGGAACAACAATAAAATCCTCTACCTTATGGGGTAATATGGAGGAAAGTATGAGGATTTAAATGATATTAAAAATATGGTCATTACTTTCTTTCAGAACCTTCTTACCAAAGAAAAATAGAGTATAACATGGAAATAGAAAACATCATTAACAATGTTCCCAAAGGAGTTAATGAGAGCATGAATGAACATATATGCAAGGTAATATCTAAGGAGGAAATTAAAAGAGTTGTGTAATATGAAGAGGTAATGTGGGGATGAACTAACAGCTAAAAAATCCATTCAAGTTTTAATCAATATTTAACAAAAATAATAACATAGAAATCGATCACAGATTGTAAATATGGCTTCCAATTAACATTTCAACATTCACTTCATTAGAAATTAAATTCAAATGCAAAATTCAATCCATTTAACAAAGGCATAAATATAACAAAAATGATAGGCATAAAATAATCACATAAAAACCTGATCCAGGAAACAGAAAACATATTTCAATTGAGGCAGAAGTTTAAACTCAAAAATTTTTACAGCAAAATGTTCATCCCTTAAACTTATCAAGTTTTACAATATTTATAGAGGGTTCCGCCCCTAAAATTTAATAAGCTCTAAATAAAATGATGGCAATGGTAGCAATTCGGTGGCATGGTCAGTAGTATTTTATTTTTCAATGGTAGCAACAAACCAATCAAACGGTGTCTCGAAGACCAACAAAAATTTACATCTTATAGCATATTGGAACTCAACAAGGATCATCAGTAGAATTTTCACCTTCATGGGCAGTGCCTCGAAAATTAGCAACATCGTATAAGAGCAGATCATTTTGGGAAATGACGATATTTAATTTTGGCTACCCCCTGGTCATTTGTCAAAACCAGTCTTTGTTGAAAATAATGCTTGAAAAATTAAATTCTTTGCCCAAAAATCAATTTCACTAGAGATATTGCTTGAAAATCAATTTCACTAGACAAATTGCCTGAAAATCAATTTCTTTGGAGAAACTGCCTAAAAGTCAATTTTGCTAGAGAAACTGCTTAAAAATCAATTTCGCTGGAGAAACTGATTGAAAATAAATTTCGTTGGAGAAACTGCCTGAAAATGATTTTTACCCTGAAAATGATTTTCTCCAAAAAATTGCCCGAAAATGATTTTTTCCCCGAAAATGATTTTTTCCAGAAAAGTACCCGAAAATGATTTTCTCCTAGAAATTTTTTTTTACCTAAAAAGTGCTCAAAAATTATTTTCTCCTCGAAAATAATTTTTTTCCAGAAAAGTGCCCAAAAATGGATTTTTGGTGGTACAGCTTCCTGAAGCCATAACTTTTGATTCGTTGACCCAATTGTCTATTGTAATATATTGTTGGAAATCTTGAGAAAAAAGCTACAATAGTGAAATATCTAAATATCATTTCATCCAATTTTTATTTCACCACTAGATGCATTTCATACTTGGATAAATTTAAAAAAATATTTTTAGTGTGGAGAAAATGCCAACACTTTTGGTGGCTTGCAGGGGATTTAGCTTGTCTGAATGCAAATCGATCCAAGGGTCCTTATCCATTGGGAAACAAAGTCACAAAAAAATGCAGATACAAAAAAATACAAACAAAGAGAGTACATTCCACTTTGAGTCACCTAGATCTGATGATGTCAAATCACACCACTTTATGCTCTCTACGCCTTATTTATCAACCGACCTATTTACATTATTTACACAAAATTGTGTGACATGATTGGCATGCTTCCACCATAAAATTGGCATTGGGTACCTACCTAATGAAATATGCAGTGTCTAGACTAGATCTGATTGTACTTCAGTCGATCTTTGAAATTAAGTTGTCCTCTTCCCAAAGTTTTCCAGGTTACAAATAAGATGCAACATGGTAGGTTATCATGCATGCCAATACTCATACAATTAATGAATAATGTGGCATCCTTGAGTACCATTTGTGGTGATGTTTGGCCCCGATGTCACCACTTTTGAGATTCCACTAGTTGTAGGGTCTTAGATATGTTCTCCTCTGACTCCTTGATGTTACAACAAGATTTTTCTAGAAATATCCTTACTATCAAGATCTCCTTAGGACTAGCCTCATGAGGAGGTATGCTTATTGGGTCTTTGAATAACATGTGCTTATATTGAGAAGGGGGGTGAACAATATAAGATAAACCTTTTTTATTTTCAATCCATATGATAAAATTAGAAGTATTAAAGTAGTAAACATCACACACATGAAAGACATGATTTACGTGGCTCACCCAATGTGGACTACTCCATGGAGAAAATATTCCTTATAAACTTTTCTCAAATAAATTATCTTTGGAATCCTTTCCCTATTACAATATTTATGGACCTCTGTCCAAAGGAGACACCAATCCCTAAATCAAGTTTGTGGATATCTACCCACAAGAGACATCAATCCCCTCTGCTTTGATTGGTGATCTTCTAGAAGAATTGCTACCTCCACTGCTCTAGATTATGTATATCTATCCACTGAAGACTCCTACCCTCACTCAGAAGACCTATCTTCACTACCTTGGCTAATGGACCTTTATCCACTAGAGATTGTTGTCCTCTATACTTTGTCACCTCCAAAGCTTACTCTTATATCTGTCTCAAATTTGTACTAAACATAGTCCTTCGGTCTAGCACAAATATTCTCAATATCTATCTCTGATCTATATTAAACACAGTCCTTTGGTCTAGCAAAAATATTTTCAATCTCTATATCTGGTCTCAACATAAACCTATCCTCAAATCTGCACCAAAATCCATCCTCAAATCTATCCTCAAGCCTTAACACAAATCTTGAATAAATCACAAATCAACTCTGCTAGATCTACCCCAAAACTTAATCCAAGGATTGAACAAATAAATCAATCAACTCTGCTCTCAAGTCTTCTCAAAGACTTATCTCAAATATGCCTTGTAAGCTTCCACAAAAGCTCACACTAATTTTTCCATAAGTCCTCTTTAGAACTTATCCAATCCACTCAATAAGTCTTCACCAAGAATTGTCCGAATCTGCATTGTAAGCTTCCACAAAAGCTTACTCAACTCAACTCAATCAAACACTCAATGAAATTTCACTCAACAATGCTTATCATAACAATGATACTCATGATATTTCACAAACCCTAATCATGCATATAAATATTCATTCAATTGTTTCCAACAATGCTTATCAAACAAAGTTTTTATCAACAAATCTAACTCAAAAAAACCTTTAACAATCAAACTCAACAATGCTTATCAAACAACCCTTTTCTCTCCAACTTAGCATTCACAACATCCAACAATAACTCACAAGGAATATGTGCCCATACCTTTTGTTTGTTGAAGAATTGACCTCAAAACCTGTCTTAAACACAATTTCCCTCTTTGCCAATTTCAAAGGTTAGATGACAAAAATATCACTCTAACACTCTCTTAAGATATTTCACAATTACAAAAATAATTAAACTCAAATACACCTTATTACACCTTATTTGAAATAAGCATTCAACAAAATATATAAAAATAAATCTTTTATTAAACCTTATAACTCCACTCTTAAACAACTCAAACCACCAAATAATTAAATAAAAAATTATTTAATTTCATCAACCTTATATCTCCCTAAGCTTAGAAATACACCATACAACCTTAGAAGCACAAATCAATTTATAAAAAAAAAATTATTACCTCACAAAGTGCTCCCAGTGGGATTCGATCCCACAACACAACACCTCCAGTGCCTTAGCCATGATTGCCAAGCCGCGTGATCTAAGCACTCATGTGGAAGGCAAAAGCACCCATGACGCTTTATCTTCTACTTTGATGCCCAAATCAAAAAGGCTTTGGCATCGTTGGTACCCAAAAACACTGCACAACCAACCCTGTTGCGAGTCAAACGTGGAACCTCACATTCCCAAGGCGCTTCCACTTACCGCTAGCCCACCTGGCTAGGTGGTGACAAGGCCTTCATGCCTTGTGCCTCTTATTCCTTCTCTACCTACCAAAAAATGTCAAATGGGAACTTCTTCCCTCTCTTGCTTACGAAACTTGTGCACATAATTTTTTCTTAGGAGATTATTAAAATCGTGGATGATTTTTGAAGCCTTTTAGGCTTAGGGTATTTATACCCATTCTTTAGAAAGTGTTGATGTTGGCAAAGGAGATAGAATATGATGTTGATGCTTTGCATATGCCCTTTATAACCCTAACTCTAGGGTTTTATTAAATTAAGTTATAAACTAACTTATAATTAAATTATAATTAACTTATAATTAATTTAATAACTCTTTAGAGTTAATCAAATTAAATTATAAATTAATTTATAATGAAATTATTATAATTAATTTATAATTAATTTAATCTTTAGGTCTCAACCTTAGACCTCTAATATTATAATATTATTTTTCTTGGGCCTTCTTGTTGCTCTTTAGACCTCATATGACCACCTTGAATATTATAATTAGGGGCATTATAATATTATTTTCCTTAGGTCTAGAAGCAATCTTTTTCTTGCATAACTGACTCCTTGACATCCTTCCTTTTGTCCTGCTCACTGAAACTAACTCTTGACATCAATGACAACAAATCATGCTCATATTTCCAATAGTCTTGATTGAGTACTTGTGTTCTATGCTCAGGGATACAAAAGGGTGCAAAATTGTGCCCTCTTCGCACTCAGAGCTTATCGTTATACCCTTCTCTTCTTCCTGGTCCTTCTCCTAAATAAATTTGTAAGTTACCATTTTGTTCATTATTGGGAATATGCTTGCATATTTCTTATACTGATGTTGGGATATATCCACCCCTTGTGCTTTGAATAGTTGTATTCCAAAATTCATTGCAATTTGTGATTACCATGATGGTAGGTACTGTGCGAGATGGATGGGGGCAAAAACCATCAAAATAAGTGATAAGAAAGCGGGTTCTCTCCACTACAACTTTCTTGCTTGGATTAGGAGCCGCTCTGCTTGTACTACCTCCTAAAATATTTGAGGGAATCTCTGTTCCCCAAATTGTAGTAGGAGGAGGCCTATATTCGAGTGGAAATCCTAAACATAGTACAGGTGGGCCTGGGTAGGTGTCAGTCAGATTTTCTCTAGAATTCTCCTCCAACTCCTCCAAAATCTAAAATTGAAGTTCATGATGAACTCTAGAGGTGCCCTCATGATGGTGGAGAGGTGAATCAAGAGTTGAAAAGGATATTGAAATCCATCAAATATGTTGACGAGTTCTCCCTCTAATTCTATCCATGAGCAGATGCTCTTACGCTTGAGAATTTTTTACCACTACAGTGCCCTTCCTTCCAGATACAGGACCAGAAGTCTGATCATGACATCTTTGTGGGTTATGCCATGGAGGGTCTCTAGAGTAGCAACATCTTCAAGGTGCTCTTGGGCCATTAACTTAGTGTTATTATATTTTGTTAGGGTCTCTAGAGGGCCAAAATCATCCCAACTGGGATAGCATACCTATTCCATTATAGTAGTGGTCCCCAAAGATCACGATCCTTATCGTTGAGTCGGATTCACCAGGTGAACATTATTTTCTCTGCTTGTGAGGTCAAGGATGCTCACCAAACTTTGGGTCCTTCGAGGTGTCTTATTTCAGCACAAAAGGATTCCACCGGTCATGAGATCTAAATCTTCAGCTCAATGGAGTCACCAAGTTATTTCACCAGATGAAGACAAGCCAGAGATTCATCAAACTTAGGCTCCCTTAAAACACGAAGACTGTTCATCCCACCGAGCATGCCAAAAACTATTGTCAAGAATTTTCCTAAGGATAAAATGTATGTGCATCCTAGACTTAGCCAACATTGAAATACTAAATGAAATAAATGTCCTTCAGATCAATCTCCAAAGAGGGTTGGTTCTTATACTAATCTAAGATCAGTATGGAGTTTAGGGAAAGAAATTAACGAAAAAGGAATGGAAAATAATAGAAAAAATAGGAAATAACTGAAATAGATAGGAAATATGGCTGTAAGCCAAAGAGGTAATGTGGGAATGAACTATCAACTAAAAAACCCATTCAAATTTTAATCAGCATTTAACAAAAAGAACAACACAGAAACCAATCAAAAAAGTAAATTTGACTTCCAATTAAGATTTCAACATTCACTTCTTCATTAGAAATTAAATTCAAATGGAGAATTCAATCCATATAACAAAGGCATGAATATAATAGATATGACAAGCATAAAATAATCACATACAAAACTGATCTAAGAAATAGAAAATATATTTCAATCGAGGCAGAAGTTTAAACTCAAAGATTTTTACAGCAAAATATACATCCCTTAAACATATCAAGTTTTACAGTATTTATGGAGGGTTCCACCCCTAAAATTTAATTAGAATTAAATAAAATTATGGCAATGGTAGCACGTCAATGGCATGGTCGACAATATTTTCTTCCTCGGTAGTAGCAATGAACCAATCAAACGACACCTCGAAAATCAGTGAATATTTACGAATGGTAGAATATTGGAACTTAGTAAAGATCATCGATAAAATTTTCACCTTCATGGGTGGTACCTTGAAAATCAGCAACATTGTATAAGAGTAGATCATTTTGGGAAATGAAGACATTTAATTTTGGCCACCCCTTTGTCATTTTTCAAACCTAGTCTTTGCTAGAAATATAACTTGAAAAATTAATTTTGTTGCCTGAAAATCAATTTCATTGGAGAAATTGCCTAAAAATCAATTTCGTTGGAGAAATTGTGTGAAAATCAATTTCGCTAGAGAAATTACCTGAAATTTATTTCGCTAGAGAAATTGCCTGAAATTCAATTTTGTTGGAGAAATTTCCTAAAAATAAATTTCGCTGGAGAAACTGCTTGAAATTGATTTCGTTGGAGAAATTGCTAGAAAATCAATTTTGTTGGAGAAAATGCCTGAAAATCAATTTCACTGGAGAAACTACCTAAAAGTCAATTTTGCTGACAAAAATGCCTAAAAGTCAATTTCTCTAGAGAAACTACCTAAAATTTAATTTCGTTGGAGAAACTGCCTGAAAATGATTTTTGCCCCGAAAAATGATTTTCTCCAGAAAAGTGCCCAAAAATGATTTTCTCCTCAAAAATGATTTTCGCCAGAAAAGTTCCTGAAAATTATTTTCTCCTTGAAAATGATTTTCTCCCTAAAAATGATTTTTGCCAGAAAAGTGCCCGAAAATGAATTTTTGGTGGTACAGCTTCCCAGAGCCATAACTTTTGATCCGTTGACATGATTATCTATTGTAATATATCATTGGAAAGCTTGAGAAAATATCTAAAAGAATAGAACATCTAAATATTATTTCATCCAATTTTGCTTTCACAACTGGATGCATTTCATACTTGGATGAATTTAAAAATTTATTTTTAGTGTGGCGAAAATGCCAATAACACTCTCTTCAAAGGAGAAAATAATCAGGTATGTTCCTTAAGCTAGACATGAACAAATCCTATGACCTGGTTTCTTGGTATTTCTTAGATAAAATAATGGATCAAATGGATTTTAGTGAAAAATAGAGGTCATGGGTTGGTATGTGTATTTCTAACCCCCACTTTTCAATGTTGATCAATGGACAATCTGTTGGGTTATTTCCTTCTACCAAAGGAATCAGGTAGGGATATTTGTTATCTCCATATCTCTTTATCATTATGGCAGATGTCCTAGGAAGAAATTTGGAAATAAAATGAAATAATGGTAATATCAAAGGTTTGAAACATTCATCCATTGGTGAAGCTTTGTCCCATCAATAGTTTGTGGATGATACTTTCTTGCTTGGGAAAGCTATAGAGGAAGAAACTTTGGAGTTAAAAAAAGTCCTCGAATATTATGAGAAATCTATGGGCCAAAAAAAATTATGAAAAAAGTAGGATTATCTTTTTAAACATGAAGGAAAGTATAAGAGATCAAATAATTAAAGTTTTTGGTTGTAATGAGGAAAAGTTGTCTATCACCTAGCTTGGTATGCCTTTGTTTATAGGTAAAATGAAATATGAACAATAGAATATGATTATTAATAAATTTAATTGGAAACATCTAGGTTGGAAGGGATATTTGTTATCCTCTATGGGGAAAGTGCAACTTATTAAAAGCATGCTTCATAGCCTCCCTATTTACTTCATGTCTTTCCTAAGGATGTCAAGGAAAGTGGAAGAGACTTTAGAAAGACTGCAAAAAATTTCTTATAGGATGCCACTGAATGCAAAAAATGTATACATCTGGTAGCCTAGGATACCTGCTACCAACCTTTATAAAATGAGGGTTTTGGATTGAGGAAGTTGAGATATATAAATAGAGTCCTTCTAGCTAAATATTGTTGGAGGCTTTCCATTGGAGCATCAGGAAAATGGACTAGCGTTATACAAAATAAATACTTTGAGGGTAGAAATCACTTTATTAGTTGTTCTAATCCTCTATTTGGGTCTATATTTTGGAAAAATATTATCAATAGTAGGAAATTTCTATGGCAAGGTCTAAAATGGAGAGTAGGTAGGGGGAGAAATAGACTTTTGGAAAGACCCTTGGATTCAAGAGGAGCCTTTAGCAAACTACAAAAAATTCAAAGATATTAAAGAACATTTAACTAGAACCTATGGTAAGAAAATTAATGGTTACATTCATAGGATGGGTGATTTTTAGGAGTGGAAAATCCTACAAGAATATATGCAAGGCATGAGGGGTAAATATCTACAAAATGTTTAAGGATTTATTATTTAGATAGAGGTTAAAAGGAGGATTAGATAATTTAGGGAAGAAATCAGCAAGGCTAGTACATGGTGAAAAATGGATATAGTCTTCAAAAAATAACCTCAGCCAAACTTGAGCTTAAAATAATTTGGAAGTTAAACATCATTCCTAAGGTTGCTATATTTTTCTAGACTTCCAATGTCAATAAGATCCTCATGAAATACAATATTTTCAAAAGAGAGGTTGTGGTTCCAATTGTGTATGTGTTGTGTAACAAATACGATGAGTTCATAGACCACTTGTTTAGAACTCATGATTTTTTTCATGATATCTTAAATATGTTATTGAGAGAAGTTAATTTTGCTTGGGTCATTCTAAATTCTCTAATCAGGATTTGGGAACAGTGGCACTTAGGAAGCAGTATTTTTTTGTAAAAATGCATTCCACATATTTTCTAGGGGATTTTGTTAGAAAGAAATAGATGAGTGTTCAAAAATAAAACTAGAGGAAAATTTGGGATTTATGCCAAGATAAAAAAACCCTCTTGGAGGATTGTATTAAAAATATTGTCGGTAAAGAAAATCTTGCAATGATCCTCTCTAGAGAAAAATATATCTTAAAAATAGAAAAAATCAATAAGGTGAGACTAGATACTATATGGGAATGTCCTCACAAAGGTTGGGTAAAAATTAACTTTGATGGGGCTACAAAAGGTAACTCGGGTCATGCTAGTGGTGGGGGCCTCATCAGGAATGACAAAGGTCAGGTAGTGGCTACATATGCTGAGGATATAGGAATTACCACAAATCACCAAGTTGAAGCAAGGGCGATGCTTATGGGCCTTTAAATTATGGTGAATTTAGGTTTTAGGAGAATTATTCTTGATGGGGATTCCAATAATATTATAACTTCCATTCAAAAAGGGGAGCTAAATAATTCTAGCATTTTCCAAATAATTATAGATGCAAGGACTACTTTTGGAAACCTAGAATAAAGTCAAATTAAACATATTTATAGAGATGGAAACAAAGTTGTTGATAAATTGGAAAATATGACAATTAGATATGAGAATTTCAAGGTCTAGTCATATGCCCCCATGGAATTGAAAGATATTATAAAAATTGATAATGAAGCTAGTAGATAAAGAGGGCATAACAAAGTAGATTACTTATTGGGATCATGCGATGAAGGATTTGAGTACACTAAATTACTTTGATGACAGTGGTTTCTTTATCAGTTACGTAAAGCATTGAGCACTGCATAAGCCTTGTCAAATAGAAGGATAGTAGGAGGAATATTATTTTAGCTTCTCCATCAACAGGTTTAGCCTATGTTTTTTTGTTTTACTAAGATAGGGCTATCTTGCATTTGTTTTATCTTCTCTTATTTTTTTATTTACATATTTCAAGCTCTTTGTAAAGGATCAGGGCCCTTCAACCCCCTTTTTTATCAATACAAAAAAAATATATCATTTCTTAAATTAAAACCTTCCCTTAATTTTTTTTTAAACAAAACAACTAAGAATATAAAACATTCATACCATCCCCATAAATAAAACATCACATTGTTCCTTAATCAATAAAATAACTCTTTTTGAACCAAAATACTTGAATTTAAAAAAAAAAACTAACCTATTGTTTCTTCAACATTCTATTTTAGTATAAAAATTTAGCCATCCATGATTGATACAATATTTTTTTGGAGATGAAACTAAAATGGACAAATTAATTTTGATTTTGCTAATATAAAACAACCATATTATAAGAATAAAGTTTGATTCTAATCAAATGTTCAGATTTTACTTTATTCTATAAACATAAACACTATACGTTTGTTCTAAAAATATTCTTGTAATAAGTTGGATGTTCAAAACATAACCAATAACCATTATAAATAACAAGACGTCCTCCTTTAGGTAAATTTGGTGATGCTTGTCATTATAATAATACTATAAACCAAGATAAAACAAAGAACATGACTATTTAAATAAAAGGCTTCAAGCGTAGACTAGATATGGTTTGGAAAAACCAATGGGCAGTAGCACTATAATGTTTGGATGCTACATAGGTTATAATTCATTTTGGTGGGTGAAAACACACTGGGCAAAAAAAACAACACCATAGCACATCAGGCATATCCTTTTTAAATAGGTTTAAAATTACAAAAAAAACAACATATTGAACACATTGCCACTACCTGGACACAAGGACAATGCTCAAGCCTGGTATGAACAACCATAACTATAGATTCTATTTTCTATATATTGCACCTAAAAGAATGTTTTACCCTTGCAGCTTTTCAAACCAGAATATCTCATACCAAAAGCAACGCTAAAAGAGTTTTAGAACCAATCATTCACATATTTAAAAAAAATCACTTAGTAATATATTATTTAATTCTTTTCGAGCAACAATACCATTTATTTTCTAAAATATTAAACTCTCTACTTATCCTCTACATACAACATGCTTTAAAAACAATTTAGAAATCATATAAATAACTATGCACAATATAGGATGTTTACTCCCGACCTGTTTTGCATTTTCCAAGCTTTGAGGTGGCTTAGCTTGTTCTTAAAAATAACAATACACTTCTCCTTGGTTCGTTGTTCATTGAATCTATGTGTGTTTTCCCTACTTTGTTTCCTTTTACTTCTCCTTTTTTTTCTTTTCCATGACTACCTCAATAAGAATATTAGAGTCATCCAGGTGTTGTAGGTGAGTTGGAGAGGAGAGGGCAATCCTCTAAGGGAGGTCTCAGGTTCAAATATCTACCCTACCAAAAATCTGAATTGGGTATCCAAAATCCAATTGATAATGTTGGTGCAGACTCGGGTGCGACTCCCGGGTGACTTTGACGGTGTAGAACCCTATGTTCGTGGTCTCCCAGACCAAGGCGGCCCCGCAAAGGGTTTTTGCAAAAAAAAAAAAAAAATATTAGGGTCTAACCGATTTCTTAACTTCTTTTGACTGGTTTAAAGAAAGTTTTCATATATGTATTATTATATTCTTTAAATAAAGGAGCTTATAACCTTTTATAATAAAAAATTATTATTTTGCTTCATTAATATCATTTATAATATCAATTCACTAATTTTTCAAAGGATAGCATAAATATTAAAGAAAATAAATAATCAACTCATTTGTTTATATAACATGATTAATATTGAAAATTATTATCAATTACTAGCTCCAATATTACTTACTAGGTATTAATAAACCTCCACATTATCAATACCTTATTCTGGTGGATCCTTTGCTAGACCCATTCTATAATGTAAAAATATTAACATTAGCCTTTGCTAATTATTAATTTTGAATGATAACTATTAACATTAAAAAATAATTAAATTCTTTTACTACTTTTTAATTATTATTTTTTATTAATATCACAAGCTAATATTTGTTATTAGCCCTTATATTAGCATGAAGATACTATTAAGTCCTCTTACTTAATAGTTCCTTCCCTAGTGGATTCCTTTGCCAAATCCATTCCAAAATTATAGGCTGACATATATAAACCACAAATGCTTCTAAATAAAAACATTAAAATACCATATACCACCCTTGTTCTTAGTTAGCAAGTTTTCAATGACTTGTCATCACTTGCTACTAAGAACTACTCCCTTGCTCCAACAAGTTCCCAGCCAGTGGTATCACCTTATTCAAACATGCAATATGATATGCAACTAAATATGGGTAAATCCTACCTTGGAGTTGTCTTCAGTTAAACTGACCATCATTTCCCTTTTTTTAGTCTCTCATTCCCAATGGCCAACTTCCTCATCCACCTAGCAATAGCACTTGATCCTACAATTATGCATACTATCATCAATACCATATATTTATACAATATAATCAAAACAATAATTACAAGTAACCATCCATAAAGTAATTAATACTAAGCATTGGAAAATTTCACATATTTACATAAACCATGTTATGAAAGAGTCTTTCCAATGTGGGTCATGACATAATACCTCCTTGGACTAAACATAATCCTCTATGTTTTTCCCTACAATATAAAATACACATATTTCAATCAAATAGATAAGGAAAATATCTTTTCATATCCTCCATTTTTTCTCAAGTGGCACATTGCTCAGAATAGTGGTCCCATTGGACCTTGCACTATTCTAGAGTTTGTTTCCTCATAACCTTGGAATGATACTCTAGAATCTTCACTAGTATTACCTCTAATAATTGACCATCTACAATTTTGAAACATCCCACACATAATTATGATCAATAATATATTTCCTAAGCAGGGATATATAAAACGTATCATGGATCTTTGGCAAGTTGGGTGGTAAGGTGAGTTTATAGGTTATTAGACTTATCCTATGAATGATCTCAAATGCCCCAACATAATTGGGATCCAACCTAGTTGACTTAATGATATTTTTATGGGTTTAACTCTTAAGAAAAATGTATCTCCCTTAGATAATACTCAAGGTGATAGTTTTAGATCAACGTAGCTCTTCTGATGATCAACAACTTCCTTAAGCCTCTACCTGATTATTTTGAGTTGTTCCTCCATCTCCTTGATGAGGGCTAATATTTTTTATTGGCCCTTATACTAGCATGAAGGTACTGTTAAGTCCTCTTACTTAATAGTTCCTTCCCTAGTGTATTCCTTTTCCAAATCCATTCTAAAATTATAGGTCGACACATATAAACCGTAAATGCTTCTAAATAAAAATATTGAAATACCATATACCACCCCTTGTTCTGATCTAGCAAGTTTTCAATGACCTGACATCACTCACTGCTAAAAATGCTTCCTTGATCTGACAAATTCCTAGCTAGTGGTATCATCTTATTCAACATGCAATATGATATGCAACTAAATACAGGTAAATTCTACTTTGAAATTGTATTCAATTAAGCTGGCCATCATTTCCCTTATTTTGGTCTCTCATTCCTAGTGGTCAACTTTCTCATCCACCTATGAGATTACTTGATCATACATACATGCATACTATCATTAGTACCATATCCTCATATAATATAATCAAAAAAACAATTTCTAGTAACCATCCATACAAAAATTAATACTAAGCATTGCAAAATTACACAATTATACATAAACCATGTTAATAAATAATCTTTCCAAGGTGGTTCATGACATACCGCTCCCTTGGACTAAACATAATCACTTGTGTTTTTCCCTACAATATAAAATATATATTTCATTCAAATAGATAAGTAAAATATTTTTTCATATCCTCCACTTTTTTCCAAGTGGCACATTGCTTAGAATAGTGGTCCCACTAGACCTTATAGAGTTCTAGAGTTTGTTTCCTCATAACATTGGAAAGATACTCTAGAATCTTCACAAGTCATATCTCAATAATTATGGAATTTTTCATCTACAATTTTGAAACAATATATTTCCTAAACAGGGATACATGAAAATTATCATGGATATTTGGTAGGTTGGGTGACAAGGAAAATTTATAGGTTATTAGACTTATCCTATCAATGACTTCAAATAGCCCAACATAATAGGGATCCAACCTAGTTGACTTAGTGGCACTTTTATGGGTTTAACTCTTAAGAAAACTTTGTCTCCCATAGAGAATTATCTAGGTGATCTTTTTAGATCAACATAGATCTTCTGATGATCAATGACTTCCTTAAGCTTCTACCTTATTATTTTGAGTTGTTCCTCCATCTCCTTAATAAGGGCTAATATTGGTTATTAGCCCTTATAATAGCATGAAGGTATTGTTAAGTCCTATTACTTAATAGTTCCTTCCCTAGTAGATTTATTTTCCAAATCCATTCCAAAATTATAGATTGACACATATAAACCATAAATTCTTATGAATCAAAACACTAAAATATCATATACCACCCCTTATTCTTAGAAAGGTTTTGATGATCTGTCATCACTTGCTACTAAGAACTAATTTCTTTCTCCAACAATTTCCTAGTGAGTGGTATCACCTTTTCAACATGCGATATGATATGCAACTAAATGCAGGTAAATCCTACCCTAGAGTTCTCTTTAGTTAAAAAGACCATCATTATCCTTATTTTGGTCTCTTGTTCCCAATGGATAACTTCCTCATCCACCTGCGAGAGTTCTTGATCCTATAAATATGTATACTATTAGTAGTACCATATCCTCATATAATATAATCAAAACAACAATTGCAATTAACCATCCATAAAGCAATTAATACTAAGCATTGTAAAATTCCACATTTATACATAAACCATGTTATGAAAGAGTCTTTCCAAGGTGGGTCATGACATACTACCTCCCTTGGACTAAAAAAAGTCCTCTATGTATTTTCCTACAATATGAAATACATATATTTCATTCAAATAGATAAGAAAAATATCTTTTCATATCCTCCACTTTTTCCCAAGTGGCACACTACTCATAATAGTGGTCCTACTGGACCTTGCACTATTCTAGAGTTTATTTCCTCATAAAATTGGAACAATACTCTATAATATTCACTAGTCTTACCTCAATGATTGGGGAATCTACCATATGCAATTTTGAAACATCCCACACATGATTAGGATCAAAAATATATTTTCTAAGTAAGAATACATGAAAAATATCATAGATCTTTGGAAGGTTGGGTGGCAAGGTGAGTTTATAGGTTACTAGAATTATCCTATCAATGATCTCAAATGGTCCAACATAATGGGGATCCAACTTAGTTGACTTGATGGCACTTTTTATGGGTTTAACTATTAATAAAATTTTCTCCCATATAGAATTCTATAGGTTATATTTTAAGATAAACATAGCTCTTCTTATGATCAACGACTTCCTTAAGCCTCTACCTAATTTTTTTGAGTTCTTCCTCCATATCTTTTATGGTATCTTGTATGATCACCACCCTATCCTCTATATTGTTCCAAGATAAATGTGTTCTTGATATCCTGGCATACAAGGCTTCAAACAAGACCATTCCCAAGGAAGCATGATAACCATTATTGTATGCAAATTCCACTAAATGAAAAAATTCTTCCCACCAAGACTTTTGGTTCATGCAATACATGCAAAGTATATCTTCCAACATTTGGTTTACCCTCTTTTTTGGTCCATATATTTTTGTATGGTATGTAAAAGTAATGTTTATATTTGTACCCACTGCATGATGAAGATCCTACCAAAACTCAAATGTAAATTTGGAATCCCTGTTTGAAATTATCACTTTAGGAAACCCATGTAACCTAAAAATATCTTTGGCAAATCTATTTGCTACCACTAGTGCATCATTCTTTATGTTTCCTAGAATAAAATGTGCAGCCTTAGTCGATTTATAGACTAGTATAATTATTACATCATATTGGTACCTAGTCGTAGGTAAACCCACAATAAATTATATAGGTATAACCTACCATTTTTGCATTGGTATATTGCGTGGGTATAATTTTCTTATTGGATGTCTATGCCCAGCTTTCACTTTCTAGCATTCTATACATCTATCAATAAATTAGTGATATCCTTCTTCATTTTTGACCAATAGAAGGTCTTCTACATGTTCTCTCTCATTTTAGCCCCTCCAGGGTGAGTATAATAAGGAGATATATTCACCTCTTGCATAATAAGTCTCCTTAAATTATCGATTCTAGATATAATCACCTTGTATTTAAAACATAAAGGACCATCTTTGATGTTGAAATGCTTGTGCTCTCTAAGATTTATTTCCATATTAACCTGGATTTCAGTGCAATCCTGATCTTGTGATTGCATTTTCTTTACTTGGTCCATTAAGTCCACATGACTATGGTTCAATGTTGTTATATGCCTTATCCTACTCAAGGCATCGATGACCTTATTTTCCTTTCTTTTGATATAATCTATACCAAAGTCATACTCTACTAATAAATTGACCCATCTTCTCCATTTAGCATTGAGCATAGGATGAGTAAAAATGTACCTCAAACTCTGATGGTTAGTCCTTAACTCAAAATCATTTCCTAGAAAATAATATCACTATATTTTAAGAGCATGCACAACCACTGCTAGCTCTAAATCATGTGTAGCATAAATAACCTTCATATTTCTTCCTAGACTCATATGCAATAGTAGCTTCATATTGGGATAATACTCCTACCAATCCCTATAGTGAAGCATTTGTACATATAGTAAAATTCTTTTGAAAGTCTAGTATCCTAAGTATAGGTATTGTAACTAACGTTTTCTTAAGAGTATTAAAAGTGGCTTCACATTTATCGATCCACTTGAACTCTTTTACCTTCCTCTGAACGTTAGTGATAGGATAGGTAATCTTTGAATAGCCCTTCACAATATGACTATAATATCCTGTAATTCCCATGAAGCTATGTACTTCAAACACATTGGTAGGTGTTACCCAACTTAAAATAGCTTCAACTTTCTTTATATCTACGAAAATACTTTCTATAGATATGATGTGCCCTAAATACTATACTTGAGGAACATAAAAGTCACATTTAGATAAATTTCCATAAATTTAATTCTTTCTCAGCACCTCTAGCATGATTCTCAAATGTCTATCATGCTCTTCTCTAGTGTGGGAATATATCAAGATATCATCCAAAAATATCAGTACAAACTGATCCAGATATCTTTTGAACACACTATTCATCAAATTCATAAATATTGTTGGTGCATTTGTCAACTCGAAGGGTAACATTGTGAACTCATAGTGCCTATATTTGGTCTTAAAGGTTGTATTGTGAGTGTCCTCATGAATATTTAGTTGATGATATCTAAATTTTAGGTCAATTTTAGATAACATTTTGGAATCCTTCAATAATTGAAGAGATCGTTAATTCTAGGTAGAGGATACATATTCTTAATGGTTACTTTGTTAAGAATTCTATAATTTATGCATAACCTTAAGGAACCATCCTTATTTTTGACAAAAAGAATTGGTGCACCCCATGGTGACACACTAGGTTTAATCAAACCTTTATCTAGAAACCCTTGAAGTTGCACCTTTAACTCCTGCATCTCATTAGGATTTATCCTATAAGGAGTTATATTGATGGGTTTAGCTCTAAGCATAAATTCAATAATGAAGTCAAATTCATATTTAGGTGGAAGACTTGGGAGATATTTTGGAAATACATCCCTAAATTCATGAAGAATTGGGTGTTTTCCAAACATCTATTCCTTTCCATTATCATCTATTGTATCATTTATCTTAACAACATAGATCATTCCACCTTTCTTCATAGCTTTTCTAAGTTGCATTGTTGATAGCAACTAAGGTTTAAAAAACCCTTGTTCTCTATGAATCCTTATTCTCTTCTTATTTTAATCCATATTATATATCCATCTATCTTGGAAATTGATTAAGGATCCATGTGATTTTAACCAATCCATTCTAAATGTAACGTCAAGAGCATGTAGTGGTGTTGCATATAGATGATGTATGGTTGATTTGGGTAGGAAATCTTAGTTTTACATAGACATTCATCCACTAAGTAGGTCTATCTAGAACCATACTTGAATTTCCACCCTTATGCCAAAAATACAAGTATTTCTAGCATATCCTTGACTATATTAGTGGAAATAAAACTATTAGTAGCTCCACTATCTATTAAAATTTTAATATTTTTATCAAGCAATTTACCATTCAAGAGCATTGGTGTGGCTTTCCCATCCATGTTTTTGTTTCCAGTTGCTACATAAATTATGTGGTTTTTTTTTTTTGCTATCTTACTTGGTCCTATCCCTTGAGGACATTTGTTCGTATAATGTGGACCACCATAATTAAAGAAACCTCCATTATGACCCTAGGTTCTTTCCTATTTCTATTACCTTATCCTTTCTACTTGTGATGGTTATGACTACCTTTAAGGTTGAGTATTATTGTTATTATTATTGTTATCCTCTTTTGGAATTTCTTCTTAAAATTCCTTTGCTTTCTGCCATTCCTTTTTCAAAATCCATATTACCCTTGTTCTTTTTATTCAACTCTTGTTTCCACTTCATGAATCCAAAACTTTTTATTTTTCTAAGTGATTTTCGATCTTCCTCTGACAACTCAACATAGTTGAAATAGATCTTCCTGGTTTGCAAGTTGGCTTCTTCTTGATAGGGAAAAACATATGCCTTTTAAAATGTCTTAGGTTTGTGTAAGTTTATCATTGTTATGATATTAGGATCCACTCCTAAGATGAACTTATGCACCTTCATTGTCTCATCTGTCTCATATGATGGTACATATTTCAATAACTTCACAAATATTTCCACCATTTGTTCCTTGTTGAAGTGTAAAGAATTCCTTGAATTTATCTACATAATATTATTTTTTTAGAACCTCTTCTTGAAGGATTCAAAAAATCCCTCACACTGAAGATTCATTACTTGAATATTTTGACCAAATTTAAAGGTATTCCATCATTTTAGTCCTATTTCCTACAAGTGGAGAGTAGCCCAAACTATTCGGGTTATTTAAGAGTAGATCTTCATGGAACATTAGATCTCTAATTCATATAGCCAAGCCTTAGTTGAATCACCTCCATATTTTGTAGTATATTTGGATATTTTAACTTTTTTCATATCCTTAGTCAGTCTTACCTCTATACGATCCTTGACTTCTTGTTCTTCTATAGCAGTATTTCCCTCCTACATAACCTTAGAATTTTAGCTTTGGGAACCTTACAATATTATAGTTTCTAACAACTATTTTTGCTGATTTGTTTATTCCCTCTAATGATATAGTTGTTTCTAAAGAAAGGAAGCTACAGCAATAATATCCACATCCCTATTTAATTTACCTAAACTTTCTTCTAGGGGTCTAGCTTTGACACTATTCTTCCTAGCTTGTCTTACAGTCTAGGAATATTCTCTTCTTCCTCTCCTTAGCCTTTGTGCCATATTGCTTGGCCACAAAAGGTTTAAGTTAGATTATAAATTTTCTCTAGATTATACTTTTAACTTCTAGTTAGTTACATTATCCATATGAACTAACCATAAAGTACTATCACCTACTAATAGTAGCAATGGTTTTTTACTCCATGGTCTGAATTGAGTCCATTGGCTTGCAATACCTAGTGTACCCAATCCAAGTTAAAGTCTCTAAAGTTGCAAATATCCCTAATTTCTACACATCAAGTTAGGCCAATCCTAATTTCTCTCCATGTAAGCTTTTATCCCTACGACCTAGAGTTTTGATACCAACTGTAACACCTCAACTTATAACCAACTCGACATAGAGTATTTTTTATAGTCAAGTAATAATCTCAATCAAGGTTCACTAAATATATTTCTATTTTTTTTAGAGTATATAAGGCATTACCACATTCAAGACCTTGTCACTGTAGATGATCCTTGAGTGGATAGGATTGGCTAAACTCCAATAGGTTATGGGGTTTACCTTTATATACCTCCATGGTATAAAGGATGCCAAAATGGTCTTCCCACATTTCTTACATTCTCCATAAATGTAAGACATCTCGACCATTGTTTTGGGATTATCACTTCTCAATTGTTATAGAAGGGGATGCCAATTCCCTCACCAACATAAGTCAAACTATATTGGTATGTTTAGGTGTAATACCTTTAAGTTTAGATATTGCACCTCTATGGTGGAATGAATAATACTATAGTGTTCAATTATCTTGTCTCCATGATGGGTTAACTAAGGTGATTATCATTCTATGTGATAATTTGTTATGGATATCCAAACACCCAATCTTAATAAAGTGTTATATCAAGGTTTCTTAAAGTATACCCTCATAACCCTCTAACCCAAAAACATAACATCAAATAACATTCACCTTAACTCTCTCTCCCTCCAAAAGTAAAACATGATCACTTTGCTTAAATAAGAAATGGCTTAAAACATTCCTAATGCATATTATTAAAAGTATTAAACATCTAAGTTTACTCTTTTGGTAACAAAGAACATATTTTATAATCAATTTATATAATCACCCCTGTGGGATTTACATCAAGAATAACTATAATTTAATTCTTTCAATATTAATTAGAAATAACATCAATGAATACTTAAACATCAATATTCAAATCTTCTTATAATAAGAAAACTTATTACAAAAACTCCTTCATAATACATTTCAATATACATCTCTTTCTTTGAGATTCCAATTACATCATAATCATAATCAATATGAAACCTTGGTAAAAGCATGATAGAATTATTTCTATCCATAATCTGGTTCACTATATTCCTTGAGCTCCATTGAGAGGTAGTTGGAGTAAGGGATCAAGACAACTCCATTTCATGATAATCAATGCAACATACATCCATTTTACTTTTCTACTTCCTTTAATCAATTCACCAAATTAAATCACATAAAAATGACCTTATACATTTCTACATTCAGAGATATATATATATATATGAAGAAACCCCATAATTTCCTCTTGTTAAGTGGACTCCATACCACTTAAAAATAATGGATTCTACACCCATTACTTTAATAATTAAAATATAAATAACCCATAAATTTATATCTTAAATTAAAAGCTTAGCTTAACATTTTTGTTTTAAAGAAACAAATAAGCATATGAAACATTTCATACCATCCCCATAAATAAAACATCCCGTTTTTTCTTATTCAATCGAAGAAATTTTTTTGAACCAAAATACTTGAGTTTTCAAAAGAACTAATCTACTATTTCTTACTTCAACATTCTAATTCAGTATAGAAACTTAACCATCCATGATTTATACCATATTCTCTGGAGATGAAACTAAAATGCACAAATTACTTTTAGTCTTGCTAATAGAAAACAACAACCACTTTGTACGAATAATGTCTGATTCTAATCAAATGCTCAAGTTTTTCTTTTTTATTTTTTAAAAATAAACATATACATTTGTTTTAATAATATTCCCATAATAAGTTGGTTTTTCAAAACATAACCAACAACCATTGTAATAACAATACATCCTACCTCAAGTAAATCCAGTGACGCTTATCATTATAACAACACTATAAACCAAGCTAAAACAAAGAACGTGAATGTTTAAATAAAAAGCTTCAAGAGTAGATCAGATATGGTTTGGAAAAACCAATGGGCAATAGTACATATCATTTGGATGCTACATAGGTTTTAATTCATTTTAGTGGGTGAAAAAATACTTAGCCAAACAACAACACCATAACACATTAGGCATATCCTTTTTAACTAAGTTTAAAATTAGAAAAAATGATATATTGAACACATTACCATTACCTGGACATAGGGACAGCGCTTAGGCCTGGTATCAAAAACCATAACTATGGACTCTATTTTCTATTTCTTGCACCCAAAAGAAGGTTTTACTCTTGTAGCTTCTCAAACCAGAATATCTCATACCAAAAGAAACACTAAAAGAGTTTAAGAACTAAGCATTCACATATTAAAAATAAATCACTTAGCACTATATTATTTGGTTCTTTTACAACAGTAATACCATTTCTTTTGTAAAACATTAAAATATTTACGTATCCTTTATGTACAACATGCCTTAAAAATAATATAGAATTCATATAAATAACTATGCACAATATAGGGTGTTTACTCCCAACCTGTTTTGCACGTTCTAAGCTCTGAGGTGGCTTAGCTTGTTCTAAAAAACAATGGTACGGTTCTCCTTGGTTCCTTGCTCACTAAATTTATGTGTTTTTCCAATTTCTTTTCTTTTTCCTTCCCCTTTGTGTTTTCTTTTCCTTGACCACCTTAAGAAGAAGAATAGTGTCTAACTAATTTTTTAACTTATTTTGGCCGGTTTAACGAAATCATCCATATATACATTGTTATATTCTTTAAATAAAGATGCTTATAAACTTTTATAATGTAAAATTATTCTTTTGCTTCATTAATATCATTTATAATCTCAATCCACTAATATTTCAAAGGTTAAAAAAAATAATAAATAAAATAAATAATCAAATCAATTTTTTTATAACATGATTAATATTGAAAACTAATATTAATTATAAGCTCCAATCTTACTTATTAGGTATTTATAATAAACCTGCACATTATCAATACTTTATTTTGGTGGATTCTTTGTTAGACCCATTTTATAATGCAAAAATATTAACATTAGCCTTTGCTAATTATTAATTTCCAATGTTAACTATTAACATTAAAAAATAATTAAATTCCTTTATCGCTTTTTAATTAATTTTTTATTAATATCATAAGCTAATATTTATTATTAGGAGGTACTATTAAGTCCTCTTACTTAATACCTCCTTTCCTTGGTGGATTCCTTTGCCAAATCCATTCCAAAATTATAGTTCAACACATATAAACCATAAACGCTTCTAAATAAAAAAATTGAAATATGGTATACCACCCCTTGTTCTTAGTTAGCAAGTTTTTGATGACTTGTCATCACTTGCTACTAAGAACTGCTCCCTTTCTCCAACAAGTTCCTAGCTAGTGGTATCACCTTATTCAAACATGCAATATGATATGCAACTAAATGTGGGTAAATCCTACCTTGGAGTTGTCTTTAGTTAAACTGACCATCATTTTCCTTATTTTGGTCTCTCATTCCTAGTGGCCAACTTTCTCATCCACCTACGAGAGTACCCAATCTTGTAAAAACACATACTATCAGTAGTACCATATACTCATATAATATGTTAGATTATTTTAATGTGCACTTTATCTTATGTTTCTTATGCATGTCACATGGATTGATTCATATAGGATTATGGAGAAATTGCTCTTACTCTTTGACTCTTCTACTTTGAAAAATATTGCTAGATCAATGATTAATATCTAGGTATGTTGCCTCATATTCAACCACTTTCTCAATTCTATTGCCTCTAGGCCAACCTTTGTTTTAGTGCTTCAGGGTCAGCCTTCTGGTCTATTACCTTAGTGTAACACCCTAAAAATGACTCATTATAATTTGCACTAAGGACAAACAACTTGTAAAAATGAGCCTCTAGCTGGTTGCCTCAATTTTCATGCCCTCCTGGCGAGATCGAGTAATCTGGACGAGATCGTACGATACGATCTTGGATCGTACGATACGATCCCTGATCGTATGCATACGATATTGCTCAAAACAAAAAATATTAATCCAACAAAATGACAAAACTAGTTGAAATACCTTTTGTCCTTACCTATGCAACCGTGTGATAGTTACGGATCAGATTCACCCGATTTGGTCCCAATTTTGGAAGGAGTTGCAACCAAATTTGTTGTAGCCCATTTTAGCCAACTTACCTTACCTATTTAATCAAGCACCCTTCCCCTCTAAATCCTCCTAGTGCTCATAATTCCTTGACTTAATTTCTACATTCAAATCACTATAAATTTTGCATTAGATCTATTAGCTTTGCAATTTGCTACAGGATCAAAGGATACAGTCGATATCAGATCGATATGATCTTGCACCGGAGGTGTACGATCTTGCTCAGACCATACGATCTTGCTTAGAGATCACTTGGGGGCAATTTCAAATGCTGGTTTGCATTTCCTAAGTTCTATTTTGCATATCTAGCTTAATATTTATCATTTCCATTGCATAGGGTATCAAATTTAATTATTTATATCCTTGGAGTTCACCAAATTTGCATATAATTGCATATTTTATATAGTTTTATGGATGTATATATTAATTCCTTTTATTATGATATTCAATAGCCAACATATAACTTAATTCATGCTTAGAAACATCATTAGCATCCCCTATTTTCTATTTTTTGCACTCTATCCATGAATTTGTAGGTTTCTATCAAGATCGTATTGTTCGATCTCTGATCGGACGATACAATTTTGAATCGTATTCATACGATCTTGCTCTATGCATATGATTTTGCTCTACTACATATGATCTAGACTGCAATAAAAAATTAGAATCTTCATCAAACTTCTAAATACAGTAAGAGTTTTAATCACTTTTTAAGCACTACATTATCCATTTAGATTCTATTTTCTATTTGTTGTCTACATATAAATAAAAATTACATATAGCTTAGTGTAGTTGCATATTGGCCAAAACTAGGTGATTGTGAGAATTTAAAAGGAACACATCAAAACAAACTCCAAAACCTAGGCGTGGAAACTACCATAAAATGTTTCCTGGTGAACCCTAAACAATTCATCAAAAAATCACCATAAGAAGGTATGATCAAGTACCTCTCTTTCGAGGTGTAGACCTATCATTCCCACATTCCCCTTTGAGGTGTGGATCCATTAGCCTGAAGGAAAGGAGTGTGTGAATTTTAGACCTACATTCTTTGGTGAACCCGACGTGAAAACATTAGGCATATTTCTGATTTATAAAACAAAAACAAAAACCAAAAAAATTAACAAAATCATTAAGTTATATTTGCACATTTTAGTGAATTTCATAGATGGTAGATTACAACATAAGGAGAGCTATCCGAATTGATGTAAGAACAATATTATCAACCCAAGAATTTTCTTCATTAGGTAGTGTGCCATACCCTGAGATTTGGAGAAGATTAGAAATTATAAGGATTAAAGAACCTGAACTTAAGAAAATCATAAGATTTGACTTGTCTAGAATCTTGGATCCCGATAGTGCACCTTTCTACTTTGACCTTCAAAGAGCATGTGATAGGTGGCTAGCGGATAAGAGAGTTGTCATTTCCCCAAGTCTTTACTCCTTTGAATATTATCTTGAGAATGCAATAATGGTACATAAGTTTTTATCACACGTGGAAAATCAAGAAGTTGTCTTAGATGATAAGAGAAGATATAATAAAGTTCCTAGGGCTGTGATTTATCGGGAATATTGCCATGAATTGTACTTTTGTATGTCAAACTATGAAGTCGATTGCATCACTATAGCTCATTTCATAAAATTCTTAAAATCCAACTTTCAGTTTGAAGAAGAACACTATATGACCCCTGAGGAATTGGAACCTGTTAATGATATCTATAGGCTTTTCCAAGAAAATTAAAGTATAATATATATAATATTATAATTTTTATTTTGTTTGTTGTATTGTTTGCAATTCAAAAACTACCAAAAACCCAAAAACATAATATAATATATTAGTTAGGTATATATATAACATATATACCCCAAGCATTAAGCACATATATATATATATATATATATATCTGCAAGATAAAATATTTTAAGTAAAATGCCTAAATTAAGAAGTGGAAAACAAGTAGAACATGAACATATAGGAGAACAAGATCAAGATAATCCTGAAGATGAAGTTCGAATTGAAGATTATGTATCATCAGAATCAGATGAGGAAAACCATGATAAAGAAGAAGAAGTCTTCTATCATAGGCCTCAAGTAGATGAAGAAGGTGGTCTTAAATTTATTTCCACACAACATTTCACTGAGTTTCTAAAAGACAATATAGATGTCATTAACCATGTCATACAAATAGAAGCTCAACTCCCTATGGGAGATTATTCAACGGAGGCTTCCATAGAGGCTGCTCTCCGATTGAATGGAAATCCATTAACATACATGAACAAAAATAAAAATCAAGCTGGCACATCTCAAAATATAAACCAAAATTTGAATCAAAATATAGCACAACCACCACCAGTAATAACTTCAAATTCCCAACAAAAACAACCAACTTCTGCCTCACAAAAGGTAGCACAAAGAATTAAGAAGATGCACAAAATTAGTCAGAATCAGCAAAAGGTTCAACAAAACAAAATTCCCTATCAACTTCATAATACTCCTCCTAGTAACACTTTACATAATAGTGTTTCAGTTGGGAATCATTATACAACAACACCAACTTATTATCAAGGACACAACACTATGATGCAACAAAACCAATTTGGTGGACAACAACAAGGACTTGAAGTCATGGTTAAACAGTTAGCTTCAAGACTAGATCAAATGGATCCCTACCATCCCTCTTACAGTTATAGAGAGATGTGTAGCCAACCCTTGGATCCTATTGTGGTTGCCCAACCATACCCTAAGCATTTTCCTATGCCTGTCCTACCGATATATAAGGGAACCAAAGATCCTATTGAGCATCTTCGCATGTTTAGGACAACATGTCATGATATTTCTCATGATGACTTGTTGTTGTTAAAGATGTTCCCTAAAAGTCTCGGAGGCATGGCTTTAGAGTGGTATTATCAGTTACCTACAAACTCTTTAAGGAATTTTGAGGAAACAACAGAGATGTTCGTCCACCAATTCAGTGCTTACATAGAAAGACATGTGACTATTAAAGATTTGTATAATTTGAAGCAAGGAAAAGATGAGAGTTTTGCTGAATTCTTGACTAAGTGGAGACAACTCTTAGGCAGATTACATTTTGCTTTACCTCACCATGAAATGTTGGATATATTTATTGGTAATTTGCAAGAACAACTATCTTATGAACTCTCTACTGCTACAGTAACCACCTTTGATCAAGCCATTGATTTAGCAATAAGGGTAGAAGAAGCCCTTATTAGAAGAGGTCAATTTAAGAAGAAATATGAAGATAAAGCTTCTAAAAATCAATACAAAAATAAACAAGTAGTGGGTGACGGAGTTACTGATAGTAGGAATACTCCAATTGTTAATGCTGCAGAAACATTTAAGAAATTTTTATTGAAAGTTCCTGATAAGCCACCAAGAGAATTCACAAGATTAAATCAACCCTTAACAATGATTTTACCTCAATTATTGGAACAAGGCTTGGTACGGTTGCCTAAAATAAGACAACCAGACACTACTGCAGCTGGATATAGGGCTGACTTACATTGTAATTTCCATCAAGTAGATGGACATTCTACAAATTCTTGTAAAAGGTTAAAGCATGTGATACAAGACTTGATTGACAAAGGAAAAATGGAAGTTCAACAATTTCCTGCAAACAATAATACTCAAAAACCAACAAATCAAAATGCAAATCAAAACCTAGATATCTTTCAACATCCCTTACCTAAGCATGGTAAAGAAGTAGTAAACCAAGTAGATCATCACAATGTTCCTCATCCAACTCGATATGTGGGAACCATCAGTAGCTTCTTACCACAACAAGATTTGCAAACATCTTTATCTGTGGTCACAACTAGACCAATACAATATTTTCAATCATCTTTAGAGGATACTAAAAGTGATGTAGAAAGTGACACAGAAAGTGAAACTGGGAGTGAACTAGAGATTGCTTCAAATAGTTTTGAGTATGAATCAGATCAAGTCACTCCTATTACAGATTTATTAGTTCTAGAAGAACCATTTCCAAGAAGAGTAACTACTAGACCATCATCTCAACAATGGCTTTCAAATGAACAAGAAAAAAATGCTAGACCCTCTTTTGGTAATCCTCGACATGGCAACATTGTGGGTACCATTGGGGTTGTCACAAGACAACAAGCACAAGTTCAAAATTCTCAACCACAAAGTCAAAATGAAAAATCAGCTCCTTTTGTATTGAGAACTCCCACTAAGGGAAATAATGTACTAGGTTCACAACAGAGAGCTCCATATGATATTAATGAACAATTAGCTACCATCACAATGAGAATTTCTCTTTTGGATCTTTTAAGAACTTCCTCTATACATAGGGAAGAATTAATGAGAACTTTAAGCAAGATGATGGTACCTGAAGATATTGAACCTAATGTTGTGGTGAATGTTGTGACTTTGGATGAAGCAAATTTCATAGATTTTCATGACAAAGATATCCCTCCTCAAAGCATGTATAGAGATAATCCTTTATACATTACAACATTGATCGGAGATGTAGGAGTCAAAAGAGTTCTAATTGATAATGGATCATCTTTAAATATATGCACATATGATTTCTTTCAAATATTTGGATTTAAAAAAGAAGATATGAAAAGTACTGAAATGATTATTAAAGCATTTAATGATGAAACTCAAGAAACATGTGGAGTAATGACAGTTCCATTGCAAGTTGGCCCAAGAATTTTGGATACGACTGTGTTTGTTGTACCTTGTTTTGCATCGTACAACATTCTTCTAGGTCGACCTTGGATCAATGCAATGAGAGCAGTACCTTCCACATTACATCAATGTGTCAAATTTGAGTTCAAAAATCAATTAGTCACTATCCATGGTGATCCTAGACCATTTGATATGTGTGTTGTAGTGGAGCCTATAGGGGTTCCATTTTGTCCTGCTATAACTTATGCTCATCCTAGTCCACCTTCATCATCAAGACCTTCTAAATCTAAATCATCATCACCTTCTAAACCCATATCATCAAAAGCATGACCTAAATCACCAACAAATTCTAAATCATCTTCAGAACCCATATCTAATCCATTTCCTAAATCCACAGTATCAGATCCACCTCCTGAGTCTACAGTGTTTAAATTTACAACATCTAAAGAACCAATTAAGGAAGATATTCCATCTACTTCATATGCTCTTTCGGATGAAGTATTACCAGACTTATCTTCAGTACTTGCAAATACAGAAGAAGTTAATTTTTCTACCCAAGATTCCTTGGTGTTATCTAAGTTACCTCCATCTCCTCAAACCTTGGGCTTGCCAAAGAAGGGAAGCATTTTCCATATTGGGAGTTGTGCCTTTGTGTATGCGGGGTATGATTGGGGTAAAATTTTAGTTGTAAAAGTTACAATTGATCAAGATGGATTTGCTAAGTGTTATTTTTCTGATGGATATATAAAATCAAAACCAATGATGTGTAATATGGGTTATAGAGGTAAAGGTTTAGGACCTCATGAAAATGGTATGAAAGAACCTTTAGAAGTTGTATATTGGCCTGCTCGATGTGGTCTTGGCTATATTTCCATAAAAATAGAACCATTCCCATATGAAGATGATGATCACCTTATAACATATCAAGAATATATGGAACAGAAAGAGCTCTTTAAAAAGATTTATACTTGCAATATGTTAACTGTAGCTTATCCAAAAATGATTGCTTCTTCGGATGAATGTTTAGAAGGTGATATCTTTCATGATATATCTCTTGATGAAGTTTTGAGGAATAAATTCTTCTTTGATGGATCTATGCCATGTATAGCTCATGTTGAAGCAACTTCTCCTCAAGAAGAACTAGCTAAATGCACATTAGAAGAATTACAAGAAATGGGTGTATCACCCGCACCACCCAACTTTGAAAGAGATTTAAATATTGTTGTTGGAGATACTTTAAAAGTTAATATTGGAACAGAAGAGAACCCTCACCTAGTCAAAATTGGATCAGAATTAAGTAAAGAAAAACAAAAGCTATATATTGAATTTCTCATAGAATATGCTGATGTTTTTGCTTGGACATACGCAGATATGCCAGGCCTAGATTCTTCTGTAGTTATGCACCATCTAGTAGTGCGCCCTGATGCTAAACCCGTAAAGCAAAAACTTAGAAAAATGCATCCTAAAGTAGCACTACTAGTCAAAAGTGAATTGGAAAAGCTTTTGAATGTAACTTTTATACAAGCTATTGACTATGCCGAGTGGATATCAAACGTTGTTCCAGTGACTAAGAAAGAAGCTACTAAGATTAGGGTTTGCACTGATTTTAGAGATATAAATGTTGCATGCCCTAAGGATGATTTTCCCCTCCCTAATATGGATCAGATCATAGATTTCACAATAGGGAGTGGGATGTTATCCCTCATGGATGGTTTTTCAGGATACAACCAAATCAAAATAGCTCCTGAAGACCAATCTAAAATAACCTTTATTACCCCTTGGGGGACATTTTGTTGGAAAGTAATGCCCTTTGGGCTAAAAAATATAGGAGCAACATATCAAAGAGCTATGACATACATATTTCATGATATGATGTATGATATTTTGCATGATTATGTAGATGATATTATAGCTCATTCAACAAAAGAAGATGATCACATTAATGATTTAAGAAAAGTGTTTGATAGACTAAGAGAATATCTGATACGTTTAAATCCAGACAAATGTGTGTTTGGAGTTAAATCAAGAAAATTATTGGGGGTTATTATTTCTATGCATGGTGTAGAAGTAGATCCTCTCAAAATTAAAGCTATCCTTGATATGCCACCTCCTAAGAACATATCAGAGTTAAGAAGTTTACAAGGAAAACTTCAATCTATCCATCGCTTCATCAATAAATTGGCGGATAAAACAGGACCTTTTCTTAAATTACTTAAGAAGAATACTCCCTTCAATTGGGATAAATAATGTCAAGAAGATTTTGAGAATATTAAATAGTATCTTCTTACTCCTCCAGTGCTTGTTCCTCCTAGACTAGATCATCCATTTATTTTATATATTTCTGCTTTGGAACTTGCACTAGGAGCTATGTTGGCTCAAATTGATGATGAAAAGAAAGAACGAGCCACATACTACATAAGTAGAACTTTAATAAGTTATGAAACTCGATATACTCCATTAGAAAAACTTTGTTTAGCAGTTGTGTTTTCTACGCAAAAGTTGCGTCATTACATGCTTAGTCAGAAAACATATGTTATTGCTAAGTCAAATCCATTAAGGTACTTGATGAGTAGACCTTACTTATCAGGATGCACAACTAAGTGGGTTCTTGCTCTTAGTGAATTTGAACTCACATTCATCAGCCAAAAATCTATTAAAGGCCAAGTTATAGCTGATCAATTAGTTGTTGCACCTTTAGAATCTACTCATCCTATGAATATTGAATTTCCTGATGAGTGCCTTAATCTAGGAGAAGATCATTCTGAGACATGGTCTTTGTATTTTTATGGAGCTAGATGTATGAGTGGTGCAGGTGTCGGTATCATATTGAAATCTCCCCAAAAGCACCTTATTCCTTTATCTTTTAAATTACAATTTGCTTGTACTAATAATACTGTAGAGTATGAGGCTCTAATCCTTGGGTTACGAGTTGCTTTAGCTTTAAAAATTAAAATTTTGTTAGTTTTTGGAGATTCTCAGCTTGTGATAAATCAAATCAATGAATTTTATCAAACATGAGATGAGAAACTTCATCCTTATAAAGAATATGTTCTTAAGCTTATATCATTGTTTGAAAAAGTAACTTTAGAAGCTATTCCTAGAACTAGCAACCGTGTTGTCGATGCTATGGTTGTGGCTGCTTCTTTGTTGCCTTTGGAGTTGGATGATGAGTATGCTACCATCATTATTCACCAACTCCAAGAACCTACCTCTTCTAAGTCATGTTTAGAACCATTAGATGTGTTTTTGATTGATGAAATTACCCCAGAACCTTGGTATACAGATGTCTTTAATTTTCTCCAAAGTGGAACCTTCCCAGAAGGATTAGATAGAAACCAACGTAGGTTATTGCGTAGGTGAGTCGTTTGCTTCGTAATTGTTGGTAATACCTTATATAGAAGATATTTTGAAGGTATTCTATTAAGATGTCTCAACCTAGAAGAGTCTAAGAAAGCCTTAAGTGAAGCCCATGATGGATCCTATGGAGGACACTTTAGTGGAAGTGCCATTGCCAAAAAGCTCCTTAGAATGGGATATTTTTGGCCTTCCATGGAAAAATATGCTAATGATTATGTGCATCATTGTGATAAGTGTCAAAAGCATGTTGACCTTATCCATGCTCCTACTCAGGAACTTCAAGCCATATCCTCTCCTTGGCCCTTCTCTAAATGGGGTTTAGATATTATTGGTAAAATCAATCCTATTTCATCTGATGGTCATAAATTCATAATAACAATAACAAAATATTTTACAAAATGGGTTGAAGCTATACCTTTAGCTTCTTGCATAGGAGTTCAAGTTTCTAAATTCATTTTCAATCAAATCATCTGTAGATTTGGAATTCCATCTAATCTCATCTCTGATAATGGAACATGTTTCAAGAACAAAGATGTTAAGAAATTATGTCAAAAATATAAAATCCAACATAGATGGTCCACTCCTTATTATCCACAAGGTAATGGCCAAGCTGAAGCATCAAATAAAACCTTAATAAAAATCCTAAAAATATTAGTTAATAAATCTGGCCATGATTGGCATATACAATTATATCCTACCTTGTGGGCATATCGAACTAGTGTTCGTACTCCTACAGGTGCTTCACCTTTTGTCTTGGTTTATGGTGCCGAAGCAGTTTTTCCATTTGAATTAGAAGTTCCTTCTTTAGCTCTTTTGCTTCAAGATACTGAAGTAGGAGATGAATATCGTGCTGGCAGATTTAGTCAGCTGGAACTTCTAGATGAAAAGTGCATCCATGCTTTAGAGCATCTTCGTGCCTACCAAGACAAACTTAAAAGATCATATGCAAAGAAAGTTCATAGTCGATCCTTTGAAGTTGGAGATTTAGTCTTAAAAGAAAATAAAAAAATACTAATGCAAGAAAATATCTAAAAGGAAAATTTCAACCTAATTGGCTTGGGCCATATGTCATCACTGCTAAATTTGGATCAGGTGCATATAGATTGGCTTCCTTGGATGGGAAAGATCTCAAGGAACCCATGAATATCATGCATTTGAAGAGATATTATGCATAAAATCAAAAAATTACATATCTGTACATAATTGTAAATAAATTTCTTCATCATCTGCAACCCTCATACTATCAAAATAACAAAAAATAAAAAAATATGAAAATTTCCAAAAATATTTCAAATTTGTTAAGTCATTCATTTTGCATCAGTGTGAGTTATCTTCCAGAAATCCAAGTTATATTTTATTGTATTTTAGATAAATTCAAAAGTTGTCTTGAACCATGCACTTAATTTACATCTTTAATAATTTTGATTTCGTCACTTTGATTATAAATCTCTCTTGTATCGAAAAGCACTATTACTTCATTAAATAAATTTTGAGTTTTGGGAAATGATCTTGCTACTTCTTGAACCAAGAACACATTCTCACATCTTAAATATGATTTGTTGCAAAATTCAAAAATGATACTACATAGTAGTCTTAGTTCCATAAGCAAAAAGTCTCCCTTGCTATCCTATTATGTGCATGGTCTAGAATACTAGGAATTGGAAAAAGGACAAGCTTCCCCCCTACCCGAATAAAATCCCTTGCCCCACATCTAATATGGGCAAGTATCCCAAGAAAAAGAAAAAGAAAAAATAAAATAAAAGAAGAGAAAAAAAAGAGAAAAGAAAGAAAAAGAAAAAGTAATAAAATCCCCTTGTTCAAAAATGAGCAAGAAATCCCTATTCCAAAATTTGAAGAAAAGAAGGGGGTAGTGAGCTTGAATCCCTGGAATTCCTCAGTTATTTGAAAACCATGAGGTAAGCCCCATAACAGGTGGTTTGTGCCCAACCCGCTTGACCTTGGGTAATCCCTTTCGTGTGGTGACATGTCTGTCACATTAGCGACCTTCTTTTGTACAGACCAATGTCCGCTTGTGGATTAGCTAGCTTTTGGTAACTTGACTTACATAGTAGTTCAATACACTGGCATGCACAAAATCATGGTTAATGAACCTTTCACTCGCACACACATTGGTTCATTCAAGTTTGCTCGTATCACTACCTTACTCAAAATCGGTAAATTAATTTCACAAGCACACACATTTGATCCTTGAGAGATTTTGTATCATTATGTCAAATCAAGATGGATAATGAATTCACTTATCACACACTGGTTCTTGACACATTTGAATTTGTCTTCGAAATAAGTTAAAATATTTCTTTGAAATTTGTTAGACAACATTTTATCATCATCCATTTCTTCATAAATCATTCCAAAAGAACTTGTAAAACCAAATTATTTATTATGCATTGCATTTTGACTTCGCGATGATGGTATAATTCCTAGTAACTATTTTCTCAAATTTCACACTAGGAATTCTATGCCTAGCGCAAGTCATATTTTTCAATTTTTAAGTTTTAATCATTTTATATAGCACAAATAATTCATTATATATTGCACTCTGACTTCACGATGATGGTATAATTCCTAGGAATTACTCTTCTCAAATTTCACACTAGGAATTCTATGTCTAGCGCAAGTCATTTTCTGATGCAGGAGCATCCGATGACAATTCGAGCCATGTTACATCCTTCAAAATTTTCTTGAAGTCCATCAATTTTGAAGTATATTGGTTCTTTTTCGGGAAGGGGAGATGTTGTGAAGCAGCAGGAAAAGTAGTTGGAAGGGTTAAGGAAATTGTTGGGGAGGTCGTGAAATCGTGACCTCCGAAGCTTTGGAATGGGCAGGGACCTGTTTTGTCGCGATATCGTGACGTCGCGACATCGCGATATCGTGGCTTTTGTTGAAAGCTGGAGCATTGGGAGGTTTTCGTTGCGATATCGCGACGTCGCGGTATCACGGCAGAAGTAGAAAAGCATTTGCAGGGGGATTTCTCCATCGCGATATCGCGACGATGTTGAAAGAGCTAGGCGCGGCGGAGTTTGGGTCGCGATATCGCGACGTCGCGATATCGTGACAGTTTCAAATGGGCAGTGACTAGGCAGTGGTTGGGTCGCGATATCGCAACATGTCGTGATATCGCGACATGTCACGATATCGCGGCAGGTGAGAAGGTTGGCAGAACAAAGCTTAAGGGTGGACGGCCAGACAAGGCCGAATTTGACACGTGGGTAGCCACGTGTAGCTTGAAAATTGTAAAGGACACGTGTTTGAAATATTTTACATCCGAGAGGAGGCATGGCAAGTTTTGCACGCGGGAGCATATGTGTACTAAAATGAAAATGAAGACCACGTATAGGGATTTAAAATCAACAGCCGCGTGCATTTAATGGGGGAGAACCACCTCTTGAAGATCTTTTCGAAAAACAACTGTTGCAGGGCATGGCCGATATGGGGGAGACGACAGTGCAGAAAACAGTCTAACCGAAGCGATGGGTGCAGAGGAGGAAGATCATTAATGCAAACTCAGGTATAGATCGGGCAGAGATTGCCATTAATGTCAAAATTTTGAAAACCCGAGAAAGAGGTAAATTTGAAATAAAAATCTTGTTTTGTGGGAGCATTGATAGCTGGGAGGACCGGGACCTCGTTAAAACCCATAATTTTTGTATTAGATAGGGGGGGTGGACCGGAGAGGGAGAATTACCAGAGCATCTCTGGTCTTTGTAAGCCTGCGGGCATCTTGCTATTGTGGAATGTAAATATTTTCCCGAAGCTTTTTAATGAAAAAAAAAAAAAAAAAAAAATTGGAATTTGTAAGGGGTGGTAAATCCGGTCCCCGTCAGTGGTATCAGAGCGGGAGTTCCTGAGCGTACAGCAGACCGCCGAAGGAGAGGCAGTTGTACCAGGACGTGTGGGAGGATTTGAGCTTGAGTGAAGATGCCTCCGAGAAGAAACCCGGTGGGTGGCAGAGGTATGGCAGTGGAAGATTTTTGGGCTTTGCAACGGCAAGTCCAGGCCCTGCAGGAAGAACTACGCAGAGGACGTGAGCCGAGAAGGGATGCAGACAGTGAGGATGAGGTGGAAGAAGAGAATGAGTTTGAAGAAGAGGAAGAAGATGTAGATCCGGCATAGGCCATATTGTACAAGGCCATATCCCAAATCGGGAAGAGGCCAAAGTTAGAAGTTCCTACGTATTCCGGGAACTTGAACCCAGAGGAGTTGATAGACTGGGTGAATGATTTAGAAGAATATTTTGAATACGAAGAGGTTGAAGACCCTAACCGGGTCAGATTTGCTAAGACCCGACTGAAGGGTCATGCTAGAATATGGTGGAAGGGGGTACATTTGGAGAGGAACCGAAGAGAAAAATAACGGATTACCAAGTGGGACAGAATGGTGGAGAAATTAAAAAGACAGTTCATCCCTATTGACTATGAGCTGGATCTGTTACGTAAAATGCAAAGCTTGAGGTAGATGAACAGAACATTTCAAGAATAAATGAAGGAATTCTATAAAATCTCCATCAGAACAGGGCATTTGGAAGCAAGCAAGAAAAAAGTGGCCCGTTACATTAATGGGTTGAGACCGAGTGTGCAGGAGTTGAGCTTGGTTCGGGTAAGCACCATCGAAGATGCTTACCAATTTGCTTTAAAGGTTGAAGAAAAGTTGAACAGAAGGTTTGACAGCAAGCAAAAAGTGAAAGTACCGGGAAGAAAGAACGGTGGAAAGAAATAAGGAAAGGAAGAGAAGAAGGAAGAGGAGAGCAGCAGTTGGGATCAAAAAAGAGAGGAAGACCCAACACCGCCAGTTCAGAATGATAACTACCCGAGAGGAAGAGGTAGGTCTGGATGTAGAAATGAAAGGGGATTGTTTCAAGGAACATGTTTCCACTGTGGAGAAGAAGGACACCGGGCATTTGAGTGCCCACAACACTAGGAAAGGACAAACAAGAGGCCAGTGGGTCCTGCTAGAGCAGTTGTGGCAGTTGAGGATGCTAACTCAGAACATTCTAAAGAAGCTGAAGAGAGGGAAGCCATGATTGTGAGAAGGACCATGCTGGTGGATGAAGACCAGTCTGAGCAAAGGAGAAGCCTATTTTGCACCCAGTGCAAAAGTGCGGGCAAAGTCTGTAATGTCATTATTGACAATGGGAGTACAGACAACTTGGTTTTCGAGGAGATGGTTTCTAAGTTGCAGCTAGAAAGAAGGAGACACCCACACCTGTACCGGATTGCGTGGTTGCGAAAGGACCACAAAGTTGGGTCTGGGAATAGTGTTTAGTCACGTTCCAGATCGAGAGATACCAGGATGAAGTCCTGTGTGATGTATTCCCCATGGATGCTTGCCATTTGCGTTGGGTAGGCCATGGCAGTTTGATCGGAGTGCAGTGCATGATGGACGTGCAAATATGTACTCCTTGGTGAAAGAAGGAGTGCGGCACAAGTTGAAGCCATTGTAGACCGAAGATGAGAAAGTGTGTAGTAATGCCAAAATTTGTCTGGTAGAGGGCAGAAAACTTTGCCAAGAAGCAGGATTTGAACCGGGCATAAAGGTTGATGAATGTTCAGAGATATTGCACCAAGCGGCGCAAACGGTAGAAGTGAAGGTCACTTCTCCTTCTTACCGGGGTGTCCGATGCGGGAGCATCCGATGACGTTCGAGCCATGTTACATCCTTCAAAATTTTCTTGAAGTCCATCAATTTTGAAGTATATTGGTTCTTTTTCGGGAAAGGGAGATGTTGTGAAGCAGCAGGAAAAGTAGTTGGAAGGGTTAAGGAAATTGTTGGGGATGTCACAAAATTGTGACCTCCGAAGCTTTGGAATGGGTAGGGACCTATTTTGTTGTGATATCGCGACGTCACGATATCGCGACGTCGCGATATCACGACATCACGATATCGCGGCTTTTGTTGAAAGTTGGAGAATTGGGAGGTTTTCGTCGCGATATCGCGACGTCGCGTTTGGAGAACTCCCCCTGCAAACGCTTTTCTACTTCCGTCGTGATACCGTGAAAAGTGACGTCGCGATATCACGACGATGTTGAAAGAGCTAGGCACGGCGGAGTTTGGGTCGCGATATGGCGACGTCGTGATATCGTGACAGTTTCAAATGGGCAGTGACTAGGCAGTGGTTGAGTCGCGATATCGCGACATGTCGTGATATCGCGGCCGATGAGAAGGGATACAGAATAAATCTTAAGGGCAGATGGCCAGACAAGGCCGAATTTGACACGTGGGTAGCCACGTGTAGCTTGAAAATTATAAAGGACACGTGTTTGAAATATTTTACATCCGGGAGGAGGCATGGCAAGTTTTGCACGCGGGAGCATACGTGTACTAAAGTGAAAATGAAGACCACGTATAGGGATTTAAAATCAACAGCCGCATGCATTTAATGGGGGAGAACCACCTCTTGAAGATCTTTTCGAAAAACAACTGTTGCAGGGCATG
Source organism: Wollemia nobilis (assembly GCA_028583015.1). Classification (NCBI taxonomy): domain Eukaryota; kingdom Viridiplantae; phylum Streptophyta; class Pinopsida; order Araucariales; family Araucariaceae; genus Wollemia; species Wollemia nobilis. The sequence continues at coordinate 5,058,053 of JAQPPZ010004166.1, forward strand.
GACGGTATGGGGGAGACGACAGTGCAAAAAATAGTCTGACCGAAGCGATGGGTGCAGAGGAGGAAGATCATTAATGCAAACTCAGGGATAGATCGGGCAGAGATTTCCATTAATGTCAAAATTTTGAAAACCCGAGAAAGAGGGAAATTTGAAATCAAAATCTTGTTTGGTGGGAGCATTGATGGCTGGGAGGACCGGGACCTCGTTAAAACCCAGAATTTTTGTATTAGAGAGGGGGGTGGACCGGAGAGGGAGAATTACCAGAGCATCTCTGGTCTTTGTAAGCCTGCGGGCATCTTGCTATTGTGGAATGTAAATATTTTCCCGAAGCTTTTTAATGAAAAAAAAAAAAAAATTTGGAATTTGTAAGGGGTGGTAAATCCGGTCCCCGTCATTTTCTCAAAAATTTTAGTCTAAACCATTCCATATTTATTAATATTCTGAAATATGTGATACAAATGATTTGTTTTATATCAACTTATGTCTTCAAAAATAAATATTTTTTTATTATCATGCATTTCATTTTGACTTCGTGATGATGGTAAAATTCCTAGAAATTATCCTTTTCAAAATTCACACTAGGAAGTTCATGCCTAGCACAAGTCATCCTTCTCAAATTTTTCATGCTTAAATGACAACCAATAAACTTATCAAAATATTTCTTAAAAATAAAATTGTCTCAAAACCAAACATCACCATAAGCCTCAATATTATACTTGAGCACCACAAAAACTTTTCTCTTATTAGCAATACAAACCTTCCTCACAACAAGATTTGCTTCATGACCTAGTGAGCACCGATCTCCACCAATGGTCATATAATAGCACAACATCCTCCGAGGAACATTGCTAATCTATTTATTTTACAAAAACATATGTTCACAACATCTAATTTAAAAACATCTTTCCAACAACACATTTACAAAACTCAAGTCAATTTTCATTTTAAGCATGATCAAAACACTTAAATTAAAAACATGATTATGAGAAATTTAAACAATTCCAATCACATACAATCAAGTCATATAAAATCACATAAGACAATAAGGTTAATATATATGTATATCTCAAAAATCCATGTACAAAATGGAGATAGACTAGTATGCCACAATCCTCAAAAATAGGCATACTTAGTCAATAAAGATATAATACAAAAATGTGTCTACATGATTCCACCCTAGACTCCTCTCGAGCCTCTAGAGCTCACCACATCATCCTCTCTACCAGAGGGTGGTGGTGGTGGTCAGAATTGTCCTCCTACTATTGTCATCCTAGAAGAAGTCACCCTAGTAGTAGAGTGAGATGAATATCCTATGCGAATAGGACCCGTAATCTCAGAAGGCATAGCCTGTCTCTACTCTAGAGGAACTACTAAGAAGTATAAAGTCTAGTAAAATATGATCTATTGTATAGACCTCACCATCATCATCCTCATATATCACCTGCACCAGTGCATCATCTAGTGTCAGATCTAAAAATGTATTCATACTTGGTGTACCACTGATGGTCATGTGGTCCTGAGTCACCCGAGGGTAGGTAATATCTCCCCACTCAATGAGGTCCTACTGTAACTTGAACTATCATTACACCCAATCAAAGTGGTGCAACTCCACCTCCTCCTGGTCCATCCATACCCAGATGGTTCACCTGATGTGGGCCAACTCGAAAGAATCCTCACCCCACCTTGGTAGACCCCTCCAGTGTCTCCATGTGATATCCTATGGTCGTAGCTCATCTATGAGTCACCTTGCCACATCAATTCCAACTCGTCCCCTATGTCCTCTTAGTAGTGGCCAATAGAAAGTCTTGGGCCTATCATCATCTACCCTGATCTGACCATATGTAGCAAGTCCTTCCAATAATCAGATAGCAATATTCTCCCAACATCACACCTATAGGAAGAAAGTCAAAATTAGTCTCTTTACGCCCTTGTAGACTACCCACTGCAAAAAATTGGTATAGTCTACAAAGAAAGAAAGGTTCCCAAGAAAAGTGCATCTCCTGGTCACGCATATCACACACCACCTCTGCCAAAGTCTAGGGTAGATGTTTTCCACTAATATGGTTACTAGTAGGCCACCCACAACACCACTCAGTAGAACTGTCAGTTGGTAGATACCCTTTACCTCCCCTGGTCTATCAATAACAACCCCTCCCTTCTTCAACAAGAAGCTAGGGTCTCCAGTCAGTATCCTTAATGTTTGGTCTTGGTTTCCAGATGCAACAATAAGGGCTCCCCTCAGTGGTAGCCTAAGGATCCTCTAGACATCCTCTAAAGTGGGAGTCATATCCCCTGTGGGAAATCTGAAGCAGGAAAACTCTGGATACCATGTCTCGACCATAGCCATAAGTACCCTCATATCTACTGGAATATGTGACATCTCTACCACATACCACAATACCATAGTCTCTAAGTGAGTCTCAATATCCATGAGAGCACCCAAGTTTGTCCCGAGTGTAGAATGTCTCCCCTCTCGGTCATTCAATTCCGCCATCTATCAGTAAAAATAAAGTAATGAATTTTTGTCAGAAAATCGTATCAAAATAGTCAAAATCAAATAATAAGTGCAAAATCATAATAATTTTCAAAATCATAATAGTTTTCAAAATCGTACTAAAAATGTCAAAATTATACCAATTTTTGTATATCTTATCAATACGATATCAGCTGATCGTATTGATTTTGGTTGATATCATACTATACGCTATCACAAAATTGATACGATTTTGCACTTAGGGCTATGCATGGAAGTCATGCACTAAAAATCCTAATTTAAAATTAAATTCAATGAAAAACAAGAAAAATTTAAGCTAAATAAGTGAGAAATTCATACCTAGAGTGATTTGTCGCCAACTCAGACCAAATCAGCATGATGTGAAGCATCCACCATGTTTTCTCTAGAGCTACGAATAGGTAAATAATAACAATGCAAATGAATTAGTTTTTTATTTTTCTTTTTACTATTTATTCATTTACCCATAACTTTTGAGTTTTTATCGAGATGTCAAAATTGGTATAAAATCTCGAAGGGGGTATCATTAGCAGCATATCTTAAAACAAATTACATAAAAACTTGAAATCATCAACGCAATTTGCAATAAATATTTGCTTTCTCGTAAAGCATGTCATACTTTTCTTTAATGCATTTTCCTTTGAAATTGCACTAAAGAGGGGGCAAAATGTAACACCCTAAAAATGACTCATTATAATTTGCACTAAGGACAAACAACTTGTAAAAATGAGCCTCTAGCCGATTTCCTCGATTTTTGTGCCCTCTTGGCGAGATCAAGTAATTTGGATGAGATCGTACGATACAATCTTGGATCGTATGATACGATCCCTGATCGTATGCGTACAATATTGATCAAAAATAGAAAGTATTAATCCAGATTAATGACAAAGCCAGTTGAAATGCCTTTTGTCCTTACCTGTGCAACCATGCGATGGTTACGGATCAGATTCACCCGATTTGGTCCTAATTTTGGAAGAAGTTGCAACCAAATTTGTTGCAGCCCATTTTAGCCAACTTACCTTGCCTATTTAGTCAAGAACCCTTCCCCTCTGAATCCTCCTGGTGCTCATAATTCCCTAACTTATTTTTTGTGTTCAAAACACTATAAATTTTGCATTAGATCTATTATCTTTGCAATTTGTTGCAAGATCGGAGGATACCATTGATATCAAATTGATACGATCTTGTGTCGGAGGTGTACGATATTGCTCAGACCATACGATATTGCTTAGAGATCACTTGGGGGCAATTTCAAATGTTGCTTTGCATTTCCTAAGTTTTGTTTTGCATATCTAGCTTAATATTTATCATTTCCATTGCTTAGGGTATCAAATTTAATTATTTGTATCCTTGGAGTTCATCCAATTTGAATATAATTGCATATTTTACATAGTTATATGCATGTATATGTTAATTCCTTTTATTTTTATATCCAATAGCTGACATATAATTTAATTTATGCTTAGAAACATCATTAGCATACCCTATTTTCTATCTTTTGTACTCTATCCATGAATTTGCAGGTTTCTATCAAGATCGTATTGTTCTATCTCTGATCAGATGGTATGATTTTTGAATTGCATTCGTACGATCTTGCTCTGTGCATACGATTTTGCTCTGCTATGTATGATCTAGACTGCAATCAAGAATCTAAATCTTTTTTAGACTTCCAATTACAGGTAAGAGTTTAAATCACTTTTTAAGCACTACATTATCCATTTGGATTCTATTTTCTATTGTTTTTTGTATACATATTTGTATACATATAAATCAAAATTACATATAACTTAGTGTAGTTTCATATTGGCCAAAACTAGGTGATTGCAAGAATTTAAAAGGAACACATCAAAACAAACTCCAAAACCTAGGCATGGAAATGGCCATAAATGTTTCCTGGTGAACCCTAAATAATTCGTCAAAAAATCACCATAAGGTATGATCAAGTACCTCTCTTTTGATTTATAGACCTATCATTCCCACATTCTCATTTGAGGCACAAATTTATTAACTTGAATGAAAGGAGTGTGTGAATTTTAGACCTACACTTAGGGTTAGCCACTACCTCAAATCTATTACCTTTGGGTTAGCCTCTTTGTCTGTTGCCTCTGTAGATCACTACTTACTAGTTTCACCATGGGTATGATCCCCCTAATGGTGAAACTCATCTAGAAGGTGTCGGTATCTACCAAAAAATATATATATATAATAAATATAAGCCAATTGGGAGTGTGAAATACTACCAAAAATGTATTCTAAATTACCACAACAAAATGATGAGCCATAGACTAGAATCCAAAATTGGAGGATGAAGAAAGAAGAATATTTTGAAGTGTCTATGTATGTAGTCTTCAAAAGTTGTTCGAAGTGTCAAAGAATTTTTTTAGTCTTTGGATAGAGTTTAGGATGTGAATATTTTGTAGTCCCTAGAATGTTAAGTTTCCTTATGGTATCCTTCTCATCCTACTGGAATGCATGGATAACAATTCACTGCATTCGCTAGGTGTGATAGAGAAGAATATTGATTACTATGTTCACTTACACTATGATGAGGAGTTTTGGATTCAACTGAGAGTGCACTCCATAATACAAAATATTTTGAGGTCCAAAAAAATATATTGAACAACCTCAAAACTCAAAATTGATACCACCAATGTGTTCGACTTGAAAAATTCTTTCCAAAAACTATATATAAAGTTATAGTCGGATTTGAATGAGACCTTGATTTGTGGGAAATATACTAGCATGCCTCTCTAGGCAAAAAAATAAAGAAAGGAGGTTATTTTTCCTCCAATAATAATTAAATTTGAAATATTCCACATCATTTCTCCTCCTAAGAGAATATTCTAAAAAAATTGTCTTTGGAACATTTACATGTGTTAAAATTTTTTGACATGGGTGAAAATTTTACATGGCCCCCTTAGTATGTTTAAATTTTTCCTTCCCACTAAAAGTGAGACAATGATACATGGGCTATCTCCCTTTGCTTATATTAAATACAATTTGAAATAAAGAATATTCTCATTGGAATATTCTACCACCATTGTCACATTTGCTATAAAATTCCAAAAGATAATAAATTGAAGAACACATGCTTATACTGAGAGGGAGGGTGAACAATATAAGATAAAACTTTTCCTTCCAAATGATAACAACAATAATATGAATGCAATAATAAATCAATGTACAATTTCCATACACATAAGAGACAATTATTTTATGTGGAAACACCCTCTCGAGAGAAAACCACAACAAAATATTGCTTATATATTCTTCAAAAAATTTCATGGGCACCAACCCATAGGATACACCAATAACCTAGTACAATTTCATGGGCACCAACCCATAGGAGATACCGATACACTATACAAATTTATGGACACCAATCCATAGGAGACACAAATCCCCTAGTACAAGTTTGTGGGCACCAACCCACAAACTTGTACTAGGGGATTTGTGTCTCCTATGGATTGGTGTCCATAAATTTGTATAGTGTATCGGTATCTCCTATGGGTTGGTGCCCATGAAATTGTACTATGTTATTGGTGTATCCTATGGGTTGGTGCCCATGAAATTTTTTGAAGAATATATAAGCAATATTTTGATGTGGTTTTCTCTCGAGATACCGATACACTATACAAATTTATGGACACCAATCCATAGGAGACACAAATCCCCTAGTACAAGTTTGTGGGCACCAACCCACAGGAGACACCAATCCCCTATACAAGTTTATGGACACCAATCCACAAGATACACCAATCCCCTTATGTAATTTCATGGGCACTAACCCACATGAGACACCAATCCCATTCTACAAGTTCATGGAAACCAATTCATAGGAGACACAAATCTCCTTTTGCAAGTTTGTGGACACCAATCCACAGGAGACACCAATCCCCTCTACTCAAGTTTGTGGGCACCAACCCACAAGAGACACCAATCACCTCTACTCAAGTTCATGGGCACCAACCCATAGGATACACCAATCCCCTCTACTCAAGTTCATGGGCAAAAACCCATAGCTCTTGAAGGCACCACCTTCTACTCACAAATATTGTTAAAAATCTACTCAAGTATTCTCAAAAATTTAATCTAAAACTTTGCTCAAATATTCTCTCAAAAATGCTCAAATCTACTCTTAATACACTATTCAAAACTGCTCTCAATGCACTACTCAAATATTCTCCCAAATTTGATCACAAGAACTACTCCAGTGTGCTCAACAATTTGATCCAAAACTCTACTTTTACTCTTTAAATTCTTCCCTTTTCTTGAGTTTGCTTTCTTCAAATAAAAATATATTCTACCTAGAATTTGTTTAACCTCCTGAACATATAGATGATGTACTTGTGTAGGAAGATTCAAATAACCAAAATATTCTTTACATTCATTAATTCTATCACTTCCACATATCTCACATTTATTACATTTTAAAGGTAGCTCTAGTATAGCACTTGATTGACCTTGTAAATTCTTATTTGTAACTATCTTGGGCACCCTTCCTTCTTCTTGTAGATAGCTGAAATGTCCTTCCTTTTCAATTTGATTCTTGGGTGAAGATGTGCATTAATACTTTTGCTCTATCCTTGCACTATGTGACACCTTAATTTTTTTAAAACAATCCTTCTATTTGTGTGAGACTATACTATTTTACTTATTCCCACGTGTACTTCAAAACAACAAACTCTTTTCTAACTCTTTTCAATTATACCTCCCATTCATGGAACAAACTATTTGAAGCCACCAAAAGCCACTAATGCATCCAAGTCAAAGCATTCACTAACATACCTTTGACACAATCTAACATATTTCACAAGAAGTTACCATGCATGTTCGTGCTTCTACCTTTCACTCATGGCGATTAACCAAAATGTTCCAGTCATGCAATGAGTTTTATGGTGACCTCCACTCTATACCACACCTTAATCCATGATCATCAATTTTTTGTTCATATTACTGGTAGTCTGTGTCAATACAGCAAACGTAGTTTCTTTCCGTAGCAAAAACTTGACTTACACCAAAAAAATTTCGCTTCCATGATCTCAAACCTGCTATTATGCTTTCCAAACTTGTAGATACCAAAGTTGTTCAAAAGTTTGGTTCGCTTCTCAATGCTTGGCTTCACAATGCTTGTTTGTACTTGAAACTAGTTTGACTTTACCTTGAATCAATTGTTGTAATTTGATGATGCATCTAACTCCTTGCTACTGGTTCGACATCCAAATTATTATTTTTTCATTTGGTGACTTCTCAATCACCAAAAAAAATTGCAAACATATCCTATGCTTGTTCTCAAGATATTGTGTGGGTTTCACTAACACGAAATATCATGTGGGTCATGTTGGCCATTTTGTATTCATTGGGAATTTTGTTCAAGACTTTGGGTTCAATTTTTGAATGTAGCGGCAGTATATATTTACATATTTTTGTGATGTTTTAAATAATTGTACATTTTTGGTGCATGTTCCAAAGGTTTCTTTTTGAAATTATCTCTAAAAAATATTAATGGATAAATTTCTAAAAGAATGAAGAAGACAAGTCATGAAAAAGAACTTGGTTAAATCACCATATTTTTATGTTCGCCCTTCCTAAGGGGCAAACGTCCCATTCGCCCTTGAAAGGGGTGAACATGTTTAAAAACTTACAAAGGCAAAAGCACTAGAGCGCAAGGTCGTGTTCGCCCTAACATTGGGGCGAACACGTCATTCGCCCTTCTTAGGGGTGAATGCATTTTGATGACATTTGGATTGCGCGTGCACCCAAACCATATTGCGTTCGTCCTTCTTGAGGGGTGAACACCCTATTCACCCTTCCCATGGGTGAACCAACATTTTGGTGCATTAGGATCGTGTTCATCCTTCTGAAGGGGCAAAAATCCCATTCACCCTCTTTAGGGGTGAATGTACTTCCATTATAGTCGCGCACGTGCCTTTCAATTTGCAATGGGGCGAAACAGATGTTGAGGCAAAAATAAGTATGGGCGAATGGAAATTTGGTCAAAGATGCTAAGTTTATGCATTTAATTAAGGACGCCCTCAGTAACTCTATTTTGTGGATCACGAAGAGGAAGGTGAGAAGAAACGAGTTTTCATGATTTCCAATGTACCAAAGGTGCTCTAAATAATTTAATGTCTTTTGGCAATCCGCGCACCTTCGCCCGAGTTATAGATTTTCAAGAATTTGTCTTCTTAGGAGGATGGATTTTCAAAGAATTCGAGGAGGATTTTGCTGGTTTTGTCTTTGATCTCGGGGCATTTTATTCTCCTATGTATTTAATGAAAGAGGCGAAAACCTCTATAAATACTAGACAAATTTCATTGTAAAGGAGGAGTTAGACATTTTGCGAGAGATTTCTTTGAGCTCTCTGCATTAATAGAAGGCATCAGACTTTTGAATTTGTGAGTGGTCTTCCGTATGGTTACTTTCTGTGTAATGTGCTTCTATTTTCATCCGCCCATCTGGTTTGCTGTTATATTTAAATTATGTTATTGGATTTAAAGTTGCTAATGAGAAAGCGAATGCTGGAGTATCAATTTGATGGTTGCCATAGCAAGATCATGAGCTTATTCTATTCTGTTTCCTTTCATAAATGCTAACTTGTGCTTGAGTTTTTTCCTGCTAGTTAGTCTAACACCAACCCTGTACTTTGGCCTGTGGCCATGTTTCCCATTTCTTTCTGCATTTTCCCAATTCCTTTCCTGCATCCTTAGTATTTTACCAGTTTAGAATTTAGTTCGGGAACCAACCCTCTCTAGATATTGGCATGGAGGACATTTCTTTCCTCTGGCCTTTCAATGTTGGTCGTATCTAGGATGCGTAAACACAAAATTTAGCAATTAGGCAGATATTTGACCAATAGTTTTTGGCATGCCCGATGGGATAGAAAAAGTTCCACTTCTAGTAGTGTTAGGTTTGATGTTCGCCTTTCTACTAAGATTATAACATCTGGCGACTCAAATTTTATCCAGAACTCCGTAGGTGTGAGGACGGTGAAAGCTGTCTCTCATGAATACAAGATCGAAAGCCAAGAATCTCGATAATCGAATTGAGTTTTATGAACTTGATATCCAAAGGTTAGGAGAGCATCCTCAAATAGCCACTTTTCAATGAACGTCTTCACTCCCTCATATCCCATCCATACCATCTGTTTCATCTTCTCGGTTAGCTGGTGTGTTTTTTGCTCCTGTAAGTCCAGTGAGTACTACCACCAATTTTCCTCAGCCTCCGCCTAGTACAACCACTAGCGCTCCACAGCCTACTCCCCATATTCCTGTTCACATGGCCCAGAATCCCCCACCACACCAACAACAACTCCCAAGGTAGTTCCTCGCATGGAATAGCTCCGGAGCCTTGAATTTGTAGGCACAAAATCTAGTACCTCAAGCTGCTCTGAAGGCTTTGCCAACATACGATGGTACTGGGAAAACTGCATATGAGCATATCCAAGATGTGGCTTCTCTTGCAACTATCCATGATATAACTGATGAGGACGTAATGATAAAACTTTTGGTTTTGTCGCTAAGAGGAAAATTGCTATATTGGTATCGATCCTTGTAGCCTGGTACCATTACTTCATGGGATCAGTTGGCAGAATTGTTGATTAAAAATTTCCATGAGCAAGTTGATCCATATTCTTTACTGCACTAGTTCACCATAATTCAAAGACATCCACAAGAAGAGCTTATATATTTTAATGTTCGATTTGCACGAAGCTGGCAGAGGGTTCCAGATGGTTTGCGGTTAACGCTTGAACAAGCAACATTTTATTACCTTCGAGCGCTTAGTACTGATATCGGTATGGTGGTGCATCAAGCCAATGTGACCACCTTCCTAGATCTGTACACACAAGCTCAAAAGGCTGAATCTAACCTAATTATTGTGGGCAGACTTCCTCCGAAGGCAACAATACCTATTCTCCCTGATCTCCCATAATATCTTTACTCTAATGCATTCTCACAGCCTATGCCATCCATGTATCCCATCCCTTCATGGAATTTGGGCCCCCCATAAGTGGCCCCTATCCCTGTCCCATAGTCATCCACTATGAGCTTTCCATGATTTCCTACTTTGTCTGTACCTCCACAGCTATCATCCATTTCTTTTCCAGCATTGCCAATGCCTCCAACCCCTTTACCATTACCTGTGCCTCAAGCACCTTTGTCATTGCCAACGTCGACCTCATTGCCTAATTTGGATCCCCTCACCACTTTGTTACAAGAAGTGAAATCCAATAATGCGGCTTTGAGGATGATATCTAATGAGCTTACAATGGTGAGGAAAAAACAAGCTGAAGCTGAGTTTCGATCAAGAAGATTTCAGACTTCGCCAATCACCCGAGAGCAAGCATCTACCAACAGGGGACTTGAGAAAAACATCATGGTGCAAGTAAATGATGAAGTTAATGTGTTTGAAAGAGCATATTGGTGTTCTACATGCAATGATCCTCACGGTGAAGATACATGTATGGTGCATTTGAACTATGTTCAGACATTGGCAGAAAGTTCCTCGGGTGGGCAAGTTAATATGATTTGAGAAGTGGAGCATAATTGTATGATGCCCTCCTTGGAGCAAGTTTCAGTCCTCACTAGGTCTGGGAAGAAGTCGGTGACTGTTGATCCTATGGAGTTGCAACCTTTGAAAGTACCTGCAGAACCAAAGGCACAAGAGGAAAAGTGGTCATCTCTGACGAAGATTCCTGATATTAGAACCAAGGGACCTGATGTTGTTAAGGTGAAAGATCTATTTCCTAGGCAAGCTCAAGATAAAGAGCAAGCTAAACCTTCAACTTCGGCAAGTGAAACAAAAGAGCAAGCTAAGGAGAGACTCAAGTATCCTTATTTAACTAAAAGGCAAAGGGTAGAATATACGTAGTAGTACCGAGATAAGTATGAGCGGCCTCTGGAGGAAAAAGACTCAACTACTCAGAGCTACAGTATTGTGGAAGAAATGAAGAAAATCCTAGCAAGGATTAGCTTGTACGATACATTGCATTTACCTAGGTAGATTGATTTGTTACAAGAATCCTTGAAGACTACTAAGGACCAAAATAAATATTTTTCTCAAATAGTCTTGGCTCAGGCGCTCCCCACTTCAGTCATAGGGAAAAATAGGCCTCCCCCATTTTACTTATCCTTGAGAATGGAAGGGTGGATCGTGCATAATTGCATGATTGACTCCGGTGCTACAACTACTATCATGCCAAAGGCAGTATGCGAAGTAATGGGGATGGAATATACAAGGAGTAGTCCAGGAGTGTTGTAGTTGGATGGAACTCCAATCAATATTGTTGGAGTAATCAAGGATATTCTGATTGTGCTCCATAGTATACCTCAAATTACTATCATCCAGGAGGTGGTGGTTGTTGATTTGGAGCCCTATTTTAGCATGTGCCTTTCAAGGGAATTTATGGCTAAGCTTGGAGGTTATCTTTCCCTAGATTATTCACATTTGGAGATACCTTTCAAGGGAAGGTGAATTCGTATTCATAATGAGAAGCCTTCACCTTTCCATATTGAAAATATAGAAGAGGAAGAACAAGCTCCAGGCATGGTGAACATGATGACTGAAGAATTGGAGGAAGTTGATCTAGTTGAAGAAGCACTTGATGAGCTTCACCTGGAGGAAGATTTTTGTATGATGGATTTCAATGCTATTATTGGGACAAATATTGGTTGTTATTCAATCCAGAAGACAAAACAGTCCAAAAAGAAGGTCCTTGAGTCACCAGAACCTATTTCACACTAGTTATGGAAGTTGTTATTTGATGGCGCTCGATGTAAGAATGGTGTAGGGGTAGGAATTGTATTGATTTCTCCTGAGGGAATACAAAAAACTTATTCCTACAGATTGACCTAGAGTTGCACAAATAACACGGCTGAATACGAAGTGCTATGCCTTGGCTTGAAGAAAATGAAGAAATTGGGAATTGAACAGTTGTATATTTTTGGTGACTCCGAGCTTATTGTCAATCAAGTTACAAATAGATGCATGAGCAAGCAACATTATTTGAAGGCTTACTGCAATAGAGTATGGGATCTTCTAGAAGCATTTAAAGCTTTGAATATTCAGGCTATCCCTCGAGAGCAAAATAGACATGCTAATATTTTAGCCTCCCTTGGCACTAATTTTTCTCCTACTGAGCAAGTGGTTCGAAAGCCAAAGATAGTAAGAGTAATTTACAGGCCTTCCATTCCAGATAAGAATCTCTATTGGCAAGTGTTTGATAATGATGAGAAAATAGTGAATTTTTTGCTCAAAGAAGTTGCTAATGCCGATGATAGAGTCCTTGTGGAGGAAGAAAAGCAAGCAATGATTCAATTGAGAAATAATCATATTCCTAAGGGATTGATTTCATTAGAGAGCTTTTTTTATCAGAATGATAGGGCTAATAAACATAGGAATAAGGTGGATCCCAAGAAATGCAGAGAGTTGTAGTTGGAACCAAGAAAGGTCATTAAGATTGGGACTGATTACGAGTTGGATGAGATTGAAGACATTAGAAATTTGTGCTATGAATATCTAGATATTGTAGCATGGAGTTATCAAGACTTGAAAGGATATGACAAGAATGTGATTCAGCACACGATTGAGTTACAAGAAGGAGTTAAGCCTTTTCGGTAGAAACAATGTCCTGTCAATCCTAAGATTGAGATCCTTATGAAGGCAAAATTGTTGAAGATGCTTGAGGCGAAGATCATTTATCCTATTAAGCATTCTACTTGGGTAGCAAACCTGGTTCCTGTAAGGAAGAAGAACGAAGACATACGTCTATGCATTGATTTCCAAAATTTAAACCAGGCATCACTCAAGGACCATTATCCTTTGCCTCAGATAGACCAGATTCTTCATGTTGTGGCTGGCGCCCAGAGATTCTCATTTCTAGATGGCTTCTCTAGGTACAATCAAATTTGGGTAAAATATGAGGATCAACATAAGACGACGTTTACTACTAAGTGGGGTACATTCGCTTACCAACGGATGCCATTTGGGCTTTCAAATACTGGCACCACTTTTGAGAGAGCCATGGACGTCGCCTTTGGTGATTTTCTGAATAAAATCATTGTAATATATCTTGATGATATGATAGTGTTTTCACATCGCAGGACATATCATGTTACCCATCTGAGGCAAATATTTGAGAAGTGTCAAGAATTTGGGATTTCCATAAACCCAAAGAAGTCAATTTTCACGGTTAAAGAAGGGAAATTACTGGGCCATGTGATCTCGCAAGAAGGATTGGCCATAGATCCTACACGGGCCGAAGCACTCATGAAACTATCATTGCCCGTTAATAAGAAAAACTTGCAGTCCTTATTTGGGCAAATAAACTTTATTCGCAAGTTTATTGTTGACTTTGCCCAAGTCGTCAAGCCCATGATTGAGATTTTGAAGAAGAATGTCAAGTTTAAGTGGACAAAATCCAGGAAGTGAGCATTTTGAGAGATCAAGGAGAGAATTACTCAAGCTCCAGTTTTGATTAATCCCGACTACTCCAAAGACTTCATCCTCTATGCAGTAGGTGAGCAGGAGAGTTATGCTACAGTACTAACATAGAAACAAGATGATGGTGAGGAGAAGCCTATTGCTTTTCTAAGCCAGGTTATAGCGCCGCACCAAGAGAAGTACAATTTTATAGAGAAGCAAGTTTATGTAGTAATGAAAGCATTAAAGAAATTTCACCACTTTGTTTCTCAAAGTAAGATTGTGGTTTACGTTATTCATCCTGATGTTCAAAAATTTATAGTCCAAGGAGAATTGGGAGAAAAGAGGGTCGGTTGGGTCACAAAAATCCAGGAGTATGATGTGGAGATCCGACCGATGAAATTGGTTCGTGGACGTGCTCTATGTCAAGAGTTGGCCAAAAGTGTTGTTGTTGAAATGACTGAAGCAAGTCATGAAGATGTAATGTGTGTAAATCACACAGTAGGTGATAAATATTGGACGGAAGAATTGGTTGATTATTTTACTTTGGGAAGATGTTCGAACCATCTTGATCCCTTGCAGTGCTGACGATTCAGGTTGCAAGTGCTCAGGTATGTGTTGTTGCCTAATGGATTATATCATAAAAATATAGATGGTGTATTACTCAGGTGTGTAAAGGCTTCCGAAAAGGAAAAAAAATTGGAGGAGTTCCATTATGGGCTATCAGGAGGGCATTACGTAGGTAGACCCATGGCCTTGAAGATTATTCAATCAGGTTATTATTGGCCTACCCTGTTCGCCGATTCACATAGGATAAGCCAATGGTGCGATAGTTTCCAAAGATATGTGGGTCGAATCAGAAAAGGAGCATTATCGCTACATCCAATTCAGGTGGAAGTGCCCTTTCAGCAATGGGGCCTTGATTTTATCGATGTTATTGATCCACACTCTTCTACGGAGCACAAATATATCTTAACATAAATAGACTACTTCACTAGGTGGGTAGAAGCCATATCTGCTAAGAAGGCTGATCAGGCGATGGTGATCTCTTTTTTGGAAAGCCTTATCACTCATTTTGGTATACCATATTCTTTGGTAACTGACAATGGTACTCCCTTTATCAGAGCCAAAATTATAGAATTCATTAGCATATATGGCATTTACCTAAAGACATCTTCCAATTATTACCCACAAGGGAATGGATTGGCTGAGTCTACTAACAAAAATTTGTTGCAGATTCTAAAAAGGATGATGGGAAATAACAAGAGAAATTGGCATTTTTTATTGAACCAAGCACTTTGGGCCAATCATATTTTAGTAAATAATTCTATAAAGACCTCTTCGTATTCTTTGTTTTATGGAAAAGAAGTTGTCCTCCCTGCCCACATTGAACTACCAGTGCTCCAAACCTTGCAACTATTCCAAGATGAAGAATATGATCCCATGAAAGAAAGGTTGGCATAGTTGTTGCAGTTACAAGAAGAAAGGGAGTAGGCTTACCTGTATTTTGACAAACATTCTACAGAGATGAAGAAATGGTTTAAGAAAAATACAAGTGACCAAAGTTTTTAGGTTGGTGAACTAGTGCTAAAATGGAATGAGAATAAATCTAAGCCTAAAAATCATCATAAGTTTGATGCCATATGGGAAGGACATTTTTGGATCTTTGTTGTAAACTCTGCCAATGCTTATCATCTCTACGACATGGACGGTTACGAGCTCCCCATTCCGGTAAACGACCTTCATTTGAAGGCCTATGTTACGTAATTGTGATCTACTAAAGGTAACACTTTGTACATATGTAAATATTCTCTATCTTTTATGATTTTTGTATATAAGTGGATATATATATAGACATTCCAAAAACACAAAAAAAAAAGAGAAAGAAGAAAAACAAAAAAAAGGAAAGGAAAAGCTTTTTTGCCCCAAGAACGATTTAAATTTCTTTGTTCGCCTGAAAATAAAGTAACGACCGCACATATTGAACTTCGCGTTCGCCCTTTCAATGGGGCGAATGGGATGTTCACCCAGGTTAAAGGGCGAACATACTTTTATAACGTCACTAGGCGAAGGAGAAAAAAAAAGAAAAAAGAGGGAAAATTTCATTGGGCTTTGTTTTCCTTGAAATTTGCTTGAAAAAAGCAAAAAAAAGAAAAAAAAAACGTGGCATTTTTAGAAGGGATGAAAAGCATGTTCAAAGTTTTTGAAGGGAAAGCCCATTTGAGAAAAATCATGCCCATGAAAATCTTAAGATGCAGCCACCTGTATGAAAAGATAAAACACTTCCATGCAAATTTTAAAATCACTAAGGAATAGTTGTTTACCCAAGCATTTTCACCAAGTGAGGGGACAGCAATTTCGGGGCACGTTGTGCAGGAAGCACCAGAATTCAATCATAGTTTCAAAGAATGGGAAGTTCTCAATTTTAGCTTTCCAAGGTGATTGCAAGCATTAATTTTTGGTAGGTGAATGGCTAGGTTGGCTCCCCTAGTAAGCTTCGGGTGCCAGGGCACACTTTTCTAGGTATGATTGCGCAGTGCAGAAGCACGACTTTCCAGGAGAATCTGATGGTGAATTAAAGGAAAGGTTTTTTTTTGTGCCTTGGAAATAGCATATGAGAGGTTTTTTGAGGATTATTCCTCTCCGAAGACATGCCTGCATTTAATTTTGTAACCACTGCAGTAGCTAACAATGCTCCTATAAGTTTTTTTAGGTAAAAGGGGCAACCTTGTTTTCCGTTATCATTTTAATTTTTTTCCTACTTTACTGTACCTTGTGTTTCTAGTATAGAAGAATTTTTTAGAGGTTCCAAAGCAAAAAATTGCAGAGTCACTCAGTGCTTTATCAGATACAATGGGCAGACGCAGTAAAGAGCTAAGTGAGGCATAGGATGTTGTAGATGCAAAGCCGACTAAGAAGCGATAAAAAAGTTCTATGGCTTAGAAATACTAGAATAATGACTATGTTGACCTAGACCCCTATAAATATGAAGTGGAAAAAATCGGAGATTGTTTGATTACACACAAGGGGATCAATCGGTTAAGACAAGAAGTTGAGACTACGGTGAGCTAGGGGGTTTCATTTAATAATTGGCTCATAGTGCCTCATAATTCGTAGCTTTCATAATTTGTAGCGTTTAACAAATAAACTGAATGCAGATCGCTTGGATTGATCTCACTAGTAGATAATAGCGCCAGCACAATGGGGAATGTCAAAATTTTGGCGATTTCGACACAACAAACACTTTTTGATGAACAAAAATAAAAATGGCAAAATAGCAAGCATCCTCGGTAGAGAATTCGACGTTTGCATTTGCTTATATGGCGCAAAAATAAAAGTTTCGATGATTCCTAGTTTTCCCAATGTGGGACTAATTTTCTAGTAGGAAAATTTAAATTTTTCAAATCAAAAAAAGTTTCTGGCACTGCTGGTCGACCGTTGGTGACCACAGAGTGGGACGCACCAAACAGTTGAGCTCTATTATCCCACATTGGTCCCACGAGGGGCCAAGTGTACTTTATTAGCCCAAGTGCAAGTAAGGAGAGTGTCTATCTTTTGCTAGACACTCTACCCCATGTGGAGGTACTAGTTGGAGGCACCAGCTGGACACTTGTTTAGCATTGTTGGCCTTCGGATGCGCCATGTGGTATTGTTCTCAGACTTCACTATTGACCTACCCAGTTGACCAGGGCTGAGAAAATTCAAACAAATTTTGGCAAAAAAGAATTTTGAAGCAAATCCAAATTTTGGCGGGAAATTCGATCATTGGCAGAATTTCAAAATTTAAAAATTTGAATTCAATTTTTTTGGCACCAAAAACCTGCAACAAAGGAGAGCAACTTCAAGAGGTGATATCTTCCTCGTTATTGGTCCGTTTTTGACCAAATGTTTTGCATTGTGTTGCAAATTTTTAGCAGATTGATAATTTTTGCTCCTAACCAAATTTTGGCATTGTAAAAGGGTTGATTTTTCATTGTTTTTAGTGCTAATTTGTAATTACAAAACTTGATTTATTTTTGTAAAGAGCACTAAAATAGCCCTAATTTTGAGAGAAAAACTTGTAAAATCTAGGAAATTTGGCTGTATAGGAAACTAAAATTGTTCCTAAGCCTAGATTAAGATTCTGTAAGACCATTTTGTAATCCTCCTAGTCTGGCATATACTAGGAAAAATATGGCTCAAGATCTCAGATCAAACATGGAAAACCTTACTTCTGTAGTAGACATTTTAGTAGAGAAGGTAAGATATATTTTTGTGCAATTCAATCATGGTGAAATCAAAATCCACCATAATCATGACAACAAAGCTAAATGTGAGGTTAAAATGTATGATGGATCTAGGGATCCCGATGTCTTATCTGCATGGATTTTGGATATGCAAACTTGGTTTGCTTATGCTAAAATTTTGGAGGATGAAAAAGCCACATTTGCTACACTAAAACTCATAGGTTTAGCAAAATTTCTCATTGTATAAATACAGAGCCATAATGCCACCATGACTTGAAAAGAATTAACTCAAATTTTTAAAAAACACCTTCTTTCCACCAAACTACCAAAGTGACCTCACTACCAAGTGGTATAGATTGAGGCAAACCTATGGAATGTCAGTTTTTGATTTCATTTTCCAATTTAATAGGTTGAGGGTATTGCTTGGTGTGAAATATTCAGAAGATGATTTGATTAATAAATTCACTCGTGGCTTGCAAGATAATATTTTTTGGGAGATCAAATTCAATGTCTTCCTCACCTTGGATGTGGCATTCAATCATGCCATTCTTGGAGAGGAGAAAGTTGGTGCATATCAAATGTCTCGTTCATCACAGGAGGGCTCTTCCAAAGGCGAGAATCAGCATCAATAGAAGGTGAAGAACAATTCTCAATATTTCCCTCATTGTTCTTCTCCTCCCACTTCTCCTAAATCACATTCTTCTTCCTTTCATGCTAAAGATTCTTCTTCTTCAGTGTATTGTGACTTTTGTAAAAAGCATGGACATGTAAAATCCAAATGCTATACTTTTGAGAAGTTTAAGAAGAAGAAATCCCTAATTTTATAGCCTACACATGAGGAACCACAAGATGGTCCCATTTTGGCTATAGGGATAGAAGAAGAATATCCTTATTTAAAGGGTAAACTGAACAAAGTTACCCTAATGTCCAATGTGTTTGCTCAAGGGGGCGTGATCATTTGTTTGTCACTAGAGCCCACTTAACACATGATTTCTATGTTGATTGTATCATTGATAACGGATTGCAAAAGAACCTCATTGCGAAGTCCATTGTGGAGAAGTTGAAACTTCCCATCAAACCACATCACCAACCTTATGCACTTGGGTGGAAATATGTAGACTCCACATCCAACATCACCCATACTTGCACCTTGAATTTTGATTTTGGTGACAAGTTTGTGGATAAATTTAGGTGTGATGTCACAGATATGGATTGTTGTGGAATCTTGCTAGGTAAATCCTATCAATTTGATAGGAATGCTATTTATCATGCTAAAAATAACACCTACACATTGGAGTTGCATGGTAAAAACTACTTGATAAAAAGCACTACACCTACTTCCAATTTGATGTTAAGTTGTAGGCAAGTAAGGAATCCATTGAGTCAAGCACTTATTTTAGCTCCTACTAGCATTTGTCCCAGACAAAATGAAGAAAAAGCACCACCTAAGGAACATGAAAAGGAATAAGTTTCACTTCCACATGATGAATAGTCACAAGAGCAAGTGGTTAAGGAACCCACCATTCTCACTCATGAGAAATATGCCATTGATTCCATTGGTATAATTTTGGGTACACCTACAACTACTAAACCACTTGTTCCACATAAGTTACCTTTGGCTTTACCCACTCCCACCATTGCACACATGGAGGAGCAAGCTAAGGTTACTTCCCTTACTAAACACTGGAAGAGCCTTATAGGCAAGGTACCACAGGAATTGTAGGAGACTCTACAGAGAGTGGTGCGAAAGCATAACAATCCTCACTCACCACAGTTGGATACAGATATTGGGTTCCTTTGGATGAGCACTGCTTTCCAGAGACACCATTTTAGGACCCTCTTTTGGTACCTGATCCTGTTTTCAGTCCTACAACAGCAATGGCACCTGATTGTCAGCTTCCGCTCATTTTAGATAGATTTTTTGAGATGAAGACTCATCACATTGGAAAAGGTTCTTCCACTACTTACCTTTTCTCTCGTCATGGTCACTTTCCACACATGGCTCATTGGATTCCTCACCATGAGATGGCCCATGACTTTCCACATTTTTTGAGAGCATTGGGGTCCAATTATTATATTATTGGGAGGATTGTTGAGGATAACTTAGGCTTATCCACTTAAGCCTAAGTTAATTATTATTATTATTTACTATTCTTATTTCATTGCACTTTGTATTCACGTGAGGCATAGTATTCCCATGTTATAAATTGGTTGTTAGCATGTTTTTAGATGGTTGTTAACTGTTAGAGCTCTCCTTTATCTTCTAGCAGTTAGTGGACATCCATAGTTAGCACTTTGTTAACTAGTAGTTAAGTGGTTGGCCATGTTTGGAAGATTGTTACAACCACTTAACATATGTGAGATTCCTATGTAATCCTATATATTACTTGCATTTCATGAATAAAGTAGCTTCATACTATTGATCCTACATCATATAGGGTATCGCATGATTTGAAAGATGTTTTTTCAAAAAACAAGGATGATATCTCTTTGCTCGCTCAAGGCGTGGTTGTTCGAATTTTTGGGTACATAGGTAAACCATTTTTGTTGCCTTATTTTGATACTGTGCACACTTTTGCAATGGAAGTTGTGCATTAGGAAGATTATGTCAATGACATATATGGTGTTGGGCGAGGGAAGAAGACAACATGTACTATGTATTTTAAGTTTAGGGATATCGAAGTGAACTAGGCTGGACAAAATCACCTTTTGACGATGGCACTTCAGGACCTAGGATTAATTAGATTACCACAACTATGGCATTATGATCCTCTCAAAAAAAATTTGGAATTTATGAAGGCAAAAACCTTTCATTTCTGCCCACACCCTGATATTCAGAAGTGATGTAACATTTTTTATGGGCTAGAAATGAACTAGCACATAGATAAAATGTCCTTCCTTCCTCCATGGCATGATTATTATGAGCAGGAAACAGAGTATAATCCTAAAAAATTAAAACACATATTCCTCCTCTTGGTCTATTTCAAACTGTTAAGGAAGCTAACCCGGCATGGAGAAAGGATAAAATCATGAATTGGTGGGTCATGTACGTTCATCGTAGGAAGCCATATGTTGTTTATGGGTTGAATCTTGATACTCAGTATTTTGAAGCTTATGATAAATTTGTGGAATCATATCAACCTGTTGCTTTTGCCACCATTTTGCTACAAATCTTTCAATAGTATGAAAGTAGCAAAAGCAAACCTGAGCAGGAAGACCCAACGGTTGAATATGAGACCAAAAAATAGGATGAAGAGGAAAAGCAGTATGTTTTCCAAAGACGGTCTCAAAAGGTGAAGCGCTCTCAATAGGAGTCTCTCACACTCAAGTAGTAGAAACATCTGATGATGCCCCCATTTCCAAAAGTAACCAAACAACATCAAACCAACACATCCCTTACGTCTACTGTTACAGCACCCATGACTTCGGGTGCTAAAATTTCTACCGTGTTGAGTTCTACAGTTTCTTCTATACTGACGATGAATCCTTCACCCAATAATGAGATCCCTACTTCATTTGCACAAATATTTCCAATGGTGCAGCAAGAGGACGAGGAGCAAATTTTTGAGGATTCACATGTCAAAATTTTGGACGAGGAAGTAGCTCTTGATGTTGGAGAGCCAGAAGGAGAGCGAGAAGAGGAGTTAGTTGCACAACCTCCTCCATCATCTGAACAAGTGGTGCTTGCACCCCAAGGTATGTCATATCTTCCTTCATATTCTCTCTCTCTTATGGAGCACGTAGTGGTTTCTTCTTTGGTCCCATCTATTACATTTTTATCCCATTCACTCTCTATTTCTCCATCCTTCATTGTTCTATCTATTTCATTTTCCATGGCATCGTCTTTTGCTTTTACTCCTTTCGCTTCTAAAACCACTATCGCTCCTTCTTTCGTTCCTGCTCCTTCACCCTCTATTTCTTTCAATTCATATGCATCTAGGTAAAATCCCTTTTCGTGTCCCCTTCCTTCGGTTATCACTACCTCTACTTTCATTGTTGTTAGTATGCAAGCTCTAGCTAGGATTAGCTTAACTATAGCTACACTCATGTCTACCACCTCATTCACCCTTTATCTCTCTCTTCCACTATTTCCACATCCATTTCTCCCCCTCTACACGTGTTGTCTGTGTTTTCTGGGCCTAGCTGCTTAGAATATTTTGTCCATTTTACACTATTTTTGGATTTGCAAACTATCCTAGATGTGTAGGTAGCCCTAAAGTAGCTGAATGTTGAAAAACTAAATTTGGCACACCTGAGCTCTTCTCAATGGTTGAAAAGTATGTGGTGAAAAGAAGCTTTGATGCCAGTGTGACCAATTAAGAAGGTGGTTTTTTATCCAATTGCCAAGGAGGCTCATGTTACGACTTTCACTCTGCTGGTCCAAAAACCTCAAGGTGAATTACAGCCTAAAGATTACATTTCTAAGATTATAACTGAATATCTAACACGGATTAATCCCATTGAGAAAATGGGTAATATGCAGGTGGATATGAGCTCATTGTATTTGCATGGGGAGCACTATAAGGAGAGATATTTTGAGATGCAAGATAAAGTTCTTGAGCTTGAAAATGCTTTGGCCAAGAGTAGGGTGACAAAGGAGAAAATAACCACTAAAAATGACTATCTCCGCAATCAAGTGAAGATACACTTGAAGGAGCGCAATGTCACTAGAATTGAAATGCATGGTCTCCAGTAGCAGGTAGAATAACTCAATAAGAATCTTGAAGAGAAAGCCATGCCATTTGCAAGATTTTCACATGACAGCATTAAGGATTCTCACCTCCGCTCTATTTAGAATTCTATAAAATTGGTTGCGCATGCTGTTAGGTACTGCAGTACTTATGGGAAGTGCGGATACAGATTCATATTGGGTAACAAAAAATTGATTCCATGGAGGAACTGCTTTCATCATGTATGGAGATGTTTGTAAAAATTCAAGCTTTGTTGAATACTACTTTGCATATTTTCCCCCTCAGCGAGATGGATTATGCTTGGTCCCGAGCACAGATAACACTGCGGAGCTACTTTTAGTGCATGGACCTAGTAAGGGAAGGGTGCACTATTATTAATATGATTGAGCATGAGCATGTCATTTCTATGTATCATTTTTAGACTATTGATCAGTTGGGTTTTACCACCTTTTTAGATGAGTGGGGCAAACCTCTTCCAATAGAACAATTGTAGGAACTCTGGCGTACGTTCATTGAAGATACTTCAGAAATTGATGCCTTAAAGGAACCTGTTGCTGAAGAACAGGTATTGCCTTTTATGGAGAAATATACGCATTTAGAGTTATCACTTTATGAATTGGCTCAATGTTCGAAGTGTCTCAGCTTGACATATGTGCAGAATCTTTTCTTCAATTATGAGTCCCTCAGCATTTGTTTTTTGTTTAGCATTGATGCTTGGCGTGATGTTGTTCATAATTTTGAGATTATTTCAGAGACCATCATGAAGCAAGAGGAACGAGTTGTGGTATATCATGACGCAGTAGTGAAAGTAGCAGAGGATGCAGAGTGTGCTAAAGTACTCAGGGTTGCTACCAAGGCAGAAGAACAAGAATGTGCAAAGAAGGTATCACAAAAAAAAGCATCCACAACAAAGAATATAGATTCGGCTAAATCAGTTGTATCAGCTTCAAAAAAGGACTCTGCACCCAATGGATAAAGGTCTAGGATTGCTTGCATCCATGCAATTTGGATACCTTGTGAGTCCCCAAGAAATGTTGGCCATTTTGTATTCATTGGGAATTTTTCTCAAGACTTTGGGTTCAATTTTTGAATGTAGCGACAGTATATATTTGCATCTTTTTGTGATGTTTTAAATAATTGTACATTTTTGGTACATGTTCCAAAGGTTTCTTTTTGAAATTATCTCTAAAAAATATTAATGGAGAAATGTCTAAAAGAATTAAGAAGACAATTCATGAAAAAGAACTTGGTTAAATCACCATAGTTTTATGTTTGCCCTTCCTAAGGGGCGAACATCCCATTCTCCCTTGAAAGGGGTGAACATGTTTAAAAACTTACAAAGGCAAAAGCACTAGAGCACAAGGTCGCATTCACCCTAAAATTGGGGTGAATGCGTCGTTCGCCCTTCTTAGGGGCAAACGTGTTTTGATGACATTTGGATTGCATGTGCACTCGAACCATATTGCATTTGTCCTTCTTGAGGCATGAACACCTTGTTCACCCTTCCCATGGGTGAACCAACATTTTGGTGCATTAGGATCACGTTCGCCCTTCGTAAGGGGCAAACGTCCCATTCGCCCTCTTCAGGGGAGAATGTATTTCCATTATAGTCGTGTGCGTGCCTTTCTATTTGCAATGGGGTGAAACAGATGTTGAGGTGAAAATAAGTATGGTTGAATGGAAATTTTTTCATAGATGCTAAGTTTATGCATTTAATTAAGGACACCCTTAGTAACTCTATTTTGTGGATCACGAAGAGGAAGATGAGAAGAAATGAGTTTTCATGATTTCCAATGTACCAAAGGTTCTCTAAATAATTTCATGTCTTTTTTGGCAATATGTGCACCTTCGCCTGAGTTATAGATTTTTAGGAATTTGTCTTCTCAGGAGGATGGATTTTCAAAGAATCCGAGGAGGATTTTGCTGGTTTTGTCTTTGATCTCGGGGTATTTTATTCTCCTATGTATTTAATGAAAGAGGTGAAAACCTCAATAAAAACTAGACAAATTTCATTGTAAAGGAGTTAGACATTTTGTTAGAGATTTATTTGAGCTCTCTGCATTAATAGAAGGCATCAAATTTTTGAATTTGTGAGTGGTCTTCAGTATGGTTACTTTATGTGTAATGTGCTTCTATTTTCATCTGCCCATCTAGTTTGCTATTATATTTAAATTATGTTATTGGATTTAAAGTTGTTAATGATAAATCAAATGTTGGAGTATTAATTTTATGGTTACTATAGCAAGATCATGAGCTTATTCTATTTTGTTTTCTTTCATAAATGCTAACTTGTGCTTGAGTTTTCTATTGCTAGTTAGTCTAACACCAACCCTGTACTTTGGCCTGTGGCCATGTTTCCCATTTCTTTCTGTATTTTCCCAATTCCTTTCCCTCATCCTTAGTCTTTTACCAATTTATAATTTAGTTCGAGAGCCATCCCTCTCTGGATATTGGCATGGAGGACATTTATTTCCTTCGACATTTCAATTTTGGTCGTATCTAGAGTGTGTAAACACTGAATTTAGCAATTAGGCAGATATTTGACCAACATATCCATAAGTAGCCACTCATCTCACTACCATAAATATGTCATCTCCAAGCCCCACTACGTAGTTTGATTGTGATAAAACTTTTGCTATTACCGAAACTAAACTATGCTTACTTCTTATTTTATTTGTTGCTCTCCTCTATCTCAAAGAAATTCAATTCTCTTTGTTGGTACAAGCGCTATCATGTATATCAAAGATGCTTAATTAAACTTTCGTTCATTGTTTTTACTTTAGGTATCTACTGCTATCATATATCTTGAAAATTCTTAATGAAACTTTTGTTCATTACTTTTACTTTAGATATTCATTGATGTTATGTATATCAAAGATGCTCAAAACAAAATTGTCTTACCTCCGTAATTTGGTGTGCTCCTCCTTTCTAGTATTTCTTGAATGAAATCCTTTCAATGGATTACATCTATCAAATCTCCTTCATCCATCTTGTTTTTTGGATTTATAATTTACTTGTTCTCCTCCTCATGATATTGTAATGATTTCTTTGATGAATCAAACCTAATGGCAACTTATCTCCCAAACAATTTTCTTACAATGCTTCCTACGTGTTAATCAATATGCAATCATCCTTTGAAGCCTTCAAATAATGATATCTCCTTAATAGCTTAAAGGCCAGTCCCGCATTCAATGTGAAAAAAAATGGGTAACCATAATAATGTTGTTCTTACATTCACCTTCCAAACTAATTGTTGCTCATTTTCATATCTGACCATTGCTCACCTTCATATGTGCCACCATTGCTTGAATCGATATTTCATTCATCATGCTGAAAGATAGCTTCGTCTACTCCCTTGATCGAAGTGGATGTTCAAGCAAAAGTTAAAACTTGAAATGAATTTCAAACATATATTAATATGTAAATATTTTCCTTGCTTTTGGTGCCCAAGGTCGGCCCACTAAATTTTCAATAATATTTAAAATTCACTTTATATTATAATATTTAAATATTATAATATTAAATATTAAACCTTCATTTGTCTTTATAATGTTTGCATTGAATAATTTGCCCAAACATGATATTTCCTAAACTCATGATATTACTTATAATTAAATCATCCTTCCAATTCTACCTTTGACATCAATGACAACTCAACATTTCTAACAATCTCCCCCTTTGTCATTGATGGAAACCTTGCAATGAAATTGTCCTTTATTGCAACATGATCACAAATTGATCCCCTAAGAAGTTGCTCCCCCTTACTGAAATTCTCCCCCTTTGACATCAATGGCAAAGGTTCCTCGGGGCTGATAGATAAGACACTTAACAATGCCCCCTTACTACCTTATCTTCTTGAGATGTTCAATGATGAGATGGGAGTGAAATTACTCTCAACTTACTATACTCCTTTTCCTATTCTTTTTTCTTTTTTCAAAATTTGGAGGTTATACCCTTTTGATCATTTTGACCATCCTCCTTACTTAACTTCGAAATTTCAAGGAACACTGTTCTACACCATTTAGCTTTATGTCCAAAATTTTTAAAATTATAACAAATGATGTTGTAATCCATGAAGGGTGCAAATGAATTGAAATTTCTTCTGCAATTTACAACTTTATGACCAAATTTATTACATGAAAAATAATAACCTTGAAATAAATATTGAGACCTATCTGATTGCCTTGGATAATATGAATGCATAGTTCTCTCATTGTTGTTTATGTGATGGACCTTGGTGCATGATGATTCTTTTTTTTCTCTCTTCTTTATGCTACCACTTCTCAAAAAATCAGCATAGGTCTTAGGCTCTTCTTTAATTATTTTCTTTGATGCCTATGTTCCTTTTGAGCTTGACTCCTCTTTTGTTTCTTTTGACCTTCTTTAAAACCAAGTCCAATATCTATAACTAAATATCTCTATGCTTTGACAATATCATCCAAGATTTCTATGCTTTTCTCACACCTAATATTTTGTTTTAGCTTGTCATTAGATGTTTCCACTTCCTTCCTTAGAGAGACAATATCATGTTCCATATTTTCACATTCCAACACGTTTGCCTTTGATTTCTCAGCAAGAACTTCTTCAATTTGCTTTACCTCTTCAATTTTAGATTTTAAGTCGATGAGTTCTTATGAAAGATTTTCCATTGTCTTCTCATCCTCTTGTACTTTAGTCTCCAATCTTGAGTTCTTATTTCTAAGCCTCTTCACATATTTAAGAGCAAAAATAAGTTCCTCTTCTATGTCAACTATGGCTTCCTCTTCATTTTTTGGATCTTTCTTCTTTTCTTGGTTTTTGACAATAGGAGCATCTTCTTTCACCTTCTTAGCCATGTGTTTTCTTGTAATATATTCCTTTAAGCGGTTAGGCTTTCATGAAGGAACATACTCTGTTGCCAATTGAAGAACACATGCTTATACTAAGAGGGGGATGAATAGTATAAGATAAACCGTTTCCTTCCAAATGATAATAGCAATAATATGAATGTAATAATAAATCAATGAAAATTTTCCATACACATAAGGGACAATTATTTTATGTGGAAACACCCTCTCAAGAGAAAACCACGATAAAATATTGCTTATAATATTCTTCAATAAATTTTTTGGGCACCAACCCACAGGAGACACAAATTTCCTAGTACAAGTTTGTGGGCACCAACCCACAAGAGACACCAATACCCTATATAATTTTATGGACGCCAATCCACAAGATACACCAATCCCCTAGTACAAGTTTGTAGGCATCAACCTAAAGGAGACACCAATCCCCTATACAAGTTCATGGACACCAATCCATAAGAGACACCAATACCCTTCTACAAGTTCATGGGCACCAACCCATAGTATATGCCAATCCCCTTCTACAAGTTCATGGACACCAATCCATAGGAGACAACAATCCCCTTCTACAATTTCATGGACACCAATCCATAAGATACACCAATCCCCTCTACTCAAGTTCATGGGAACCAACCCATAGGAGACACCAATCCCATATACTCAATTTCATGGGAAAAAACCCATAGGAGACACCAATCCCCTATACTCAAGTTCATGGGCACCAACCCAAAACTCTTGAAGGCACCAACTTCTGCTCAAAATTTTGGTCCAAAATCTACTCACGTCTTCTCAAACATTTGATCCAGAACTCTACTCAAATATTCTCTTAAAACTACTCAAATATACTCTTAATACACTGCTCAAATATGCTCTCAATACACTGCTCAAAACTACTCTCAATACACTACTCAAATATACTCCCAAATTTTATCACAAGCACTACTGTAGTGTGCTCAACAATATGATCCAAAAGTCTATTTTTACTCTTTAAATTATTCCCTTTTCTTGAGTTTGCTTTCTTCAAATGAAAATATATTCTACCCATAATTTTTTTAACCTCCTTAACATATAGATGATGTACTTGTGTTGGAAGCTTCAAATGACCAAACTATTCTTTACATTCATTAATTCTGTCACTTCCACATGTCTCACATTTATTACATTTTAAAGGTAGCTCTAGTCTAGCACTTGATAATTGACCTTGTAAATGCTAATTTGTAACTATATTGGGAACCCTTCGTTCTTCTTGTAGATAGCTAGATTATCCTTCCTTTTTAATTTGATGCTTGGATGAATATTTGAATTAATACTTTTGCTATATCCTTGCACTATGTGAAACCTTGACTTGTTTTAAAATGATCCTTCTATTTGTGCGATAATATACTCTTTTACTTATTTCCACATGTACTTCAAAACAACAAACTCTTTTCTAACTCTTTTCAATATTATTTATCTAATAATTCCTTATACCTCCCATTCATGGAATAAACTATTTGAAGCCACCAAAAGCCACTAATGCATCCAAGTCAAAGCATTCACTAACATACCTTTGACACAATCTAACAGATTTCACAAGAAATTACCATGCATGTTCGTGCTTTTGCCTTTCACTCATGGTGGTTAACAAAAACATTCTAGTCATGCGACGAGTTTGATGGTGACCCCCACTCTATGCCACATCTTAATCTATGATCATCAATTTTCATTCGTCTCCCTGGTAATTTGTGTCAATACACCAAACACAGTTCCTTTCTGTAGTTAGTGTTGGACTTAAACAAAACTTTATTCTCTTTCGTGATCTCAAACCTGCTATTACACTTTCTAAACTTGTAGATACTAAAGTTGTTCAAAAATTTTATTCACTTATCAATGCTTAGCTTCACAATGCTTGTTTGTACTTGAAACTAGTTTGACTTTACCTTGAATCAATTGCTACAACTTGATGACGCATATGACTCCTTGTTGCTGGTTTGACTTCCATTTTTTTTTGCTTTGGTGACTTCTCAATCACTAAAAAAAATTGCAAATGTCTCTTGCATTTGTTCTTAAGACTTTGTGTAGATTTCACTGATGCAAAAACTCCTATGGATCCATAAGCAGCTTCTCATCTCAATACTAACAAATATGGCATCTTCCAACTCCACTACGTAGTTTTATTGTGATAAAACTTATCCTGCCATCAAAACTCAACTATGCTTACTTCTTGTATCTATCACTCTCCTCTATCTTGAATAAATTAAATTCTCTTTGTTGGAATAGGTGATATCGTGTCTATCGAATATGCTTAATGAAACTTTTATTCATTTTTTTTTCTTCAGGTATCCGACGCTAACATATATCTTGAAAATGCTTAATAAAACTTTTGTTCATTACTTTTTCTTTAGATATCCACCGTTGTAATGTATATCAAATATGTTTAAAACAAAATTGTCTTACCTCGACAATTCAACATGCTCCTCCATTCTACTATTTCTTGAATGACATCCTTTCAATGGATTATGTCTATCAAATCTCCTTCAGCCAGCTTGTCCTTTAGATTTATAATTCACTTGTTCTCCTCCTCACAATATTGTAATGATTTCTTTGATGACTCAACTATGATGACAACTTATCTCCTGGATGGATTTTTTATAGCGCTTCCTACATTTTAATCTATATGCAATCATCCTTTGAATTCTTCAAATAATAATTTTTCCTTAATAGCTCAAAATCCAGCCCCGCATTCAATGTGAAATAAAAAGGGTAACCATAACAATGGTGTTCTTGCATGCACCTTCAAAAATTACTATTTCTCACTTTCATACATGATCGTTGCTCACCTTCATATGCACCATAATTTCTCAAAAAGGTCTTTTGTTCACTGCAATGAAAGATAGCTTCATATTCTTCCTTGATTGAAGTGGGTGTTCAAGAAAAATTTTGAGCGAAATTTCAAGCTTGAAATGAATTTCAAACATATATTAATATACAAACTTTTTCCTTGATTTTGGCACCCAAGGTCGACCCACTAACTTTTTTGAATAACACAAGCTTATAATGAGAGGGGGGGTGAACAGTATAAGACCACTTTTTACTTTTATTTCCCAATAAATATTATGCAATGTATAGATAGCAATATCAATATCAGTAATTAAATCAATGCATAAATCACCACACATAATAGAGACATCAAAATTTACATGGTTCACCCAATGTGGGCTACTCCACGGAGAAAATATTTCACTAAAATTTTATCAATTAATCACTTGGGAATCCTTTCCCTATTATAATGTTTATGGATCTCTATCCAAATGATACACCAATCCCCTAATCAAAGTTCATGGATCTCTATCCACAGGAGACACCAATATCCTAACTATGCCTTGTAAGCTTCCACAAAAGCTCACACCAATATGTCCTCAAGTCCTCTCTAGAACTTGTCCAATATGCTCAATAAGTTCTCACAAGAACTTATCCAAATCTTCTCTCAATATGTATTGTAAGCTTCCACAAAAGCTTACCCAAATATGTCCACAAGTCTTCTCAAAGACTTACCTCAAATATTCTCAACAAGTCCACACTAGAACTTGTCCAATCTCATAGAAACATAAAGAGAATTGTTAGAGACTCAATATGATCTATACTCATCACAATGCTTAATCACTTTCAATCACTCTTTCAGAAACATACAGAGAATTGTTAGAGACTCAATATGCTTCACATTCACCTCAATGCTCAATCACTTTCTCAAATCAATTCAGAATATAGAATAGTTTGTTTTATGGAACTTGAACAATCACTTCACACATCCACTTGACTAGGCTCAACCAACTCTACTCAACCAATCATTCCATTGAAATAATCCTTTCTTACAAACCCTAGTCCAAGCATATAAACCTTCACTCAAAATATTTCCAACAATGCTTATCAACCAATATCACATAACAATGATACTCATGTTCTTTTCAAACCCTAGTTCAAGTTCTTCACTCAACCAATGGCTTCAACAACAATGCTTATCAAACAAGGTTTTAACAACTCTTTATTCTAGAAAACCTTGAAGCATTAACTCAACACACTCAATAAGGAAATCCTAATTAAATCCTTTTCACTCCAAACTTATTTTCCAGAAAACCAACCAATCAACTCAACTAAGGAAGAATGTGCCCATACCTTTTTCTTGATGATGAAGGAACCTCAAAAATATGTCACAACCACAAACACTTCTTTTCAAATCTCAAAGAAGTTATAAGATGATAAACTCTCTCAATGGTACAATGCAAATATCAAAACACACATACACCTTATCACTCCATCTTAAAGAAAGCATCCATCAACATATACAAAAATATTTGACCAAATACACCTTATAATCTCCCAATTAAAATAATATCCAACACCAAGAATAATGTCAATACAATCTCCTTTTCAAAATAACTCAATGGCAAAAAGTCCTCTCAAAATTTAACCAACACTTTTAATCTTCAATAAACAAATATGTCACAAATACTTTATTTTAAAAAATAAAGCTAACTCCTTATTCCTCCAATTAACCAAAATGATGATTAATTAAAATATCTTTTATCTAACCCTTTTAACTCCCTAGGACCTCATGTCAAACCTTAGGCATCATAAAATATATTAAAAATTTTATTACCTTTGCCTTGGTGGGACTCGAACTCACGATGCCACCTCTACCAGTAAACTAGTCGTGGCTCCAACCATCGCATGAGCTAGGTGCTTTCTTAGGGAGTAAAGAGCACCACGTGCTCTATATTCCTCCCTTTATGTGCCTATACAAAAATCATGCATTGCTTCCATCGACGCTTCAAACACAACCAACCAAAAATGTTGTTGCCACGAATCGATCGTGGGTCACTCCACGCCCAAACACCTTAGCCTTCGACCACTTGCCACTAGGCCATGCTGCCTAGATGGTTATTGAATTTTGGCCCTCATTGAATTTATCCCTTTTTCGTTGGCACTTAAGACAAGAATCTTGTCTTCTTCTTTGCACGAATTCTCACAACACATAATTGCACTTTTTCTTATTCGAACAAAGGATATCCAAATGCCACTAAGGCATATAGTTTATATACCAATTACCACCTTCAAATTTGAACGTTGGTGCTTCGATATTTAACTAATTAATTTATAAATTATTTAAATTCTTTAGAATTTAAATATTATAAATTAACTTTTAAATCCTTTTGGATTTATTAAAGCCTTCTTTTATTTTACCACTTTGTATAAATAATATTTATTTATAAAATTTAAATTCAATTTGAATTTAAATATTTTATAAAATAAATATTAACACTTCCTTGGGATTTTATGAAAAACATTTTATTTTTGCTCATCCATGGTTTTAATAAAAACCCTCCTACTTATGCTTCCACATAATATTAAAAATATTATGAAGCTCTTTTCCATTAACCTTTGCATTGTTCCTTTTGACCTTTGACATCAATGATAGCTTATTCCTTGACATCAATGACAACTTCATTCCTTGACATCAATGACAACTTTTAATCAAAATGTCCAACAATCTCCCCCTTTGTCATTGATGGTAACCCAAATTATTTTCACCAAAAGCTTAACCTTTTTGTTCTGCTCCCCCTAGGACATTGCTCCCCCTGGCTCATTGCTTTCTTCAAATCTCTCCTATTTACTCAAATACCAAATCTCTCCCCCTTACTAAAATCTCTCCCCATTTGACATCAATGGAAAAGGGTCACCTTTGGGTCTTGGGGCTAAGAATGAGCCTCTTAGCTTAGCCCCTCCCCCACCTCCTCTTGAGGTGGTTAATTCTAGGGTGGGAGTATTTCTACTCCAGAAAGCACTGGTCTTTACCTTTATCCTCTTTTCTTCTTATATGATCCTTATAATTCCTCTAAATGTTCCTTTCCATGTCCATGTTCCTATCCATGTCCATATTCTTATTCTTGTTCCTATTCCTTTTCTTTGTTCATTTCATATTAATGTTCATGTTCCTATTCCTGTTCATATCCATATCCCTTTTCCTATTCTTGTTCCTATTCATACTTGATTCTAGAATGTCTGCTCTACACCACTTTGTTGTGTGTCCATCATTATTGCACTTATAACACTTAATGTTATTATTCCTTGGAGGTGCAAATGTCTTAGGATTTCTCCTAGTGAAGTCATATCCTTTTCTGTCATGAACCCTATAATTCATTGCCTTGTGACCAAACTGATTACATGAGTAGCAATACCCATGGAAAAGTTGTTTGTTCCCATATTCCTGTCTTTCATGTGTCCTGCACTGTGAAGCCATGTGCCCAAACCTGTGACATGAAAAAAATCTTCCATTGAATCTTCCTTGTCTTGACCTCATTGGTATCTTAGTCTCTCTTAACCTATTATGATTGTTGTTCCATATATTTCTTCTTTGTGCATTGTTCCTGTTCTTGTTGAACTTTATGTTGTCCAACTCATCCTTAGATGTCTCACTTTCTCTTACACTATATTATTCTAAAGTTTCTTCTCCTTCAAAACTTGAGGTTGACCTCTCTTCTTGTTTCTTTTGAGACTGTTCAAAACCAAGACCTATTTTATTTGTTGACCTTCTTTTTATCTTGATCATATTATCCATAATCTTTGAACTCTTTCCAAAATTTTGTAGCTTACTCTTGGAATTTTCTAAATCTTCCCTTAGTAGGGCTACTTCTTGTTCTAACCTTTCACATTCTAAGACCTTTGCTTCTAACTTATCCTTGAACTTCTTTGTCTTAGACTTTGATTTGTCTAGATCCTCTATAAGCATTCTTCTCTCTTCATCACATTCTTGAAACTGAAACTCAAGTTTAGAGTTTTACTTTCTTACCTTCTTTACTGTGTCAAGAGCATAAATAAGTTCTCCCTTGAGATCATATCCTTATTTATCTGATTCTTCCTCTATTTTTTTGCCTTTGTCCACATCTTTATTTTATTTTGACTTGTCTTCTATAGGATCACTTTCTTCTTCCTCTAGTGCCATTAGAATATTCTCTTTTGGTCCTTCAAGTGTATCTTCATATTCATCATCACTAAAACTATAACCATTCCTTGTACAACTATCTTCAAGATGTCCAAAGTTACCACATCTAAAACACTTGAGAATTATTGGTGACCTTTTCTTGACTTCCTTTTCTTCAATCATGAATAGAACTTCATCTCTATCATTGTATAAAAAACTGTTATCACTATCACTTGAGTACTTACTTGCCTTGTCTGCATAGTAGCTCCTCTTTTGTATTGAAAGAACTTCTTTCCTTGTCTACTTTGTCCATCCTTGATTTTCTTTTGGTGCCTGTATCTTTATGATTCCCTATTTTTGTGATCCTTTTTATCTTCATCATTGTTATTCTTAGCTTCTTGACAATCGGTTGCATAATGACCATACTTTCCACAATTGAAACATCTAACAGATTTTATATCTCTAGATCTTCTTGAATCCTTATTCCTTCTATCATAATTAGATTCTTCATCACTAGATGACTCATTGCTTGATTTTGACTTCTTACCCTTTGTCTTCTTGATTGCTTTGAAGGCTTCTTCCTTCTAGGGATTAGGTTCTTTTGTTCTCATCTCAAAAGCTATAAGAATACCAAGCAACATATCTCTTGTCAAAGAATCACCATACTTTGATTCTTCTATAGCAGAAATATTTTCACTAAATATTTTTGGAAGAGATCTTAAGACCTTATCACAAACATCTGATTCTTAAACCTTAAGTCCAAGTCCTTGCATAGCATTAACAACCTCATCGACTTGAAGTAGATAAGTACTAATATTTTCCTCATCCTTCATTCTTAACTCTTCAAATTGTCCTTTGAGATTTTGTATCTTTGCTTTCTTGACACCTTTATCTCCTTCATATATACTTTGCAATTTATCCCACATTCCTTTTGCATCTTGACAATGCATAACTTTTATGGACTCTGTTCTATGCAAACCTCTCAAAATTGCATTCATTGCTTTTGAATTGTAATGTTGTAGAAGCTTACCTTCCTTATCTGTAGGTGGATCAACTAAGGGGTCATATCCATTTTCAACTACTTCCCAAATCTCATTGCCAAGTGCCATTAGGTAAATCTTCATTCTCATACTCCAATATATATAGTCACTTCCATAAAATACTGGTGCTGAATTATTTGATGATCCATTCTTAGAATCCATTGTGTTCTTGTAAGATTTTCCTTCAAGTTGTTAAACTCTTTCGAAGGAACCCAATTTGATACTAATTGAAGAACACAAGCTTATACTGAGAGGGGGGTGAACAGTATAAGACCACTTTTTACTTTTCTTTCCTAATCAATATTATGCAATGTATAGATAGCAATATCAATAGCAGTAATCAAAGCAAATGCATAAATCACCACACATAATAGAGACACCAAAATTTACGTGGTTCACCTAATGTGGGCTACTCCACGGAGAAAATATTTCACTAAAATTTTCTCAATCAATCTCTTGGGAATCCTTTCCCTATTACAATATTTATGGATCTCTATCCAAAGGAGACACCAATACCCTAAATCAAGTTCATGGATCTCTATCCACATGAGACACCAATATCCTAATCTCTACTATGGTTGGTGATCCTCTAGAAGACCTCTACCTCCACTACCCTTAGAAAATGGAACTCTATCCATAGAAGACACTTGTCCTCCCTTCTCTAGCTGGAGATATCTATCCTCAATTCTATCACCTCCAAAGCTCTATCTCAAATCTTCACTAAACATAGTCCTTCGGTCTAGCATAAATCTATCCTCAATCTCTATCTTTGATCTAGTATAAATCTATCCTCAAATCTGCACCAAAATATATCCTCTAATCTATACTAAACACAGTCCTTCGGTCTAGCACAAATATATCCTCAATATCTATCCTCAAGCCTTAACTCAAAGCTTGACTCAATCTCAAATCAACTCAGTTAGATCTGACCCAAACCTTAACTCAAGGTTTGAACAAATCAATCAATCAACTATGCTCTCAAGTCTTCTCAAAGACTTGTCTCAAATATGCCTTGTAAGCTTCCACAAAAGCTCACACTAATCTATCCTCAAGTCCTCTCTAGAACTTGTCCAAATATGCTCAATAAGTTCTCACAAGAACTTATCCAAATCTACTCTCAATATGTATTGTAAGCTTCCACAAAAGCTTACCCAAATCTATCCACAAGTCTTCTCAAAGACTTGCCTCAAATCTGCTCAACAAGTCCACACTAGAACTTGTCCAATCTCATAGAAACATAAAGAGAATTGTTAGAGAATCAATATGCTCTATACTCATCACAATGCTCAATCACTTTCAATCACTATTTCAAAAACATAAAAAGAATTTTTAGAGACTCAATATGCTTCAACACTCAATGCTCAATCACTTTCTCAAATCAATTTAGAATATAGAATAGTTTATTTTATAGAACTTGAACAATCACTTCACACATCCACTTGACTAGGATCAACCAACTCTACTCAACCAATCACTCAAATGAAACAATCCTTGCTTACAAACCCTAGTCCAAGCATATGAACCTTCACTCAAAATATTTCCAACAATGCTTATCAACCAATCTCACATAACAATGATACTCATGTTCTTTTCAAACCCTAGTTCAAGTTCTTCACTCAACCAATGGCTTCAACAACAATGCTTATAAAATAAGGTTTAAAAACAACTCTTTATTCCAGAAAACCTTGAAGCATTAACTCAACACACTCAATAAGGAAATCAAATTAAATCCTTTTCACTCCAAACTTATTTTCTAGAAAACCAACCAATCAACTCAACTAAGGAAGAATGTGCCCATACATTTTTCTTGATGATGAAGGAACTTCAAAAATCTATCACAACCACAAACACTTCTTTGCCAAGCTCAAAGGAGTTAGAAGATGATAAGTTATATAAAAAATATAATGCAAATATCAAAACATACATACACCTTATCACTCCATCTTAAAGAAAGCATCCATCAACATATAAAAAATATATTAACCAAATACACCTTATAATCTCCCAATCAAAATAATATCCAACACCAAGAATAAATTCAATACAATCTACTTTTCAAAATAACTCAATGACAAAAAGTCCTCTCAAAATTTAACCAAAACTTTTAATATTTAATAAAAAATATGTCACAAATAATTTATTTTAAAAAATAAAGCTAACTCCAAAAACATATTTGTAATTTCAAAAACGGCTTTTGACTTTGAGCTAGGGAAAAACTAGGGCATCAGTTGGGTAGCCGAAGAGATTTTTGGTTACTGTGGATTTGAAGACAAGATTTCTGCCCTAGGAGGGCCCAATGGGGACACCTCCGGATCCTCTTCTAGAGAGACATAGTTCTTTTGTAGATTTGTTAAAGGATAAATATCCATAAAATACTGAAGAAGCACAAAAAATTGCATTAAAAATGCTCTTTACGATTGCTAGAAATAGATCAACATCTCAACGAGTTAATGGATGCTTGCCACAGTCAGAATCAAGGCCAAAGATTGTCATTGAGCAAAGGATGGTTGAAGAAATAGTTTTATATAGAGCCAATCATGATTTGATCTGTAAATTCATGGGTATTTGCCCTACCCTAAATTTTTTGCATTCCTGGGTCCGACAAAACTGGGAGCCTCTTGGTGAGTATTCTTTATGGTTTATTAGCAATGGATATTTTATTGTTAATTTTTCTTCACTTGCCGATAGAAATAGGGCTTTCAAATCAGAAAAGAGGAATCATGGTCCGGTAGGATTATTTTTTCAACCTTGGAGAGTGGGATTTGATCCTCGAATTGAACCCACTACTGTCCCGGTTTGGATCCATTTGTATGCACTTCCAATGGATTTTTGGAGTGAGCAGGTATTGGAAATTATCGGTAATTCCCTTGGAAGACATTTGGGTGTTTCCAAAGACACAATAGAAGGAAACATAACTGTTTATGCAAGATTATGTGTGGAAATGGATCTTAGCCAGCCTCTACCGGCAGAGGTGGAACTTGAACTTGTAGGACTATCTTGGATTCAACAACTGGATTATGAGGCATTGCCCTTCAGATGCAGAGTTTGCCACAAATATGGGCATTTGGCCCGATCTTGCCCAAATAATATGAACATAAAAATGGAGGCTCCTCTAGGAATTTCAAATCTTCCTAAGGAGGGTAAGTCAACAATCAACAAAGAACCAACCAATATTTCTCAGGGTAAAGAAGCACGGGGAGATGGTTTTGAACAACCCAAAAGAAGGAGAAGGCAAAAGAAAAAATATGGTAAAGAGCAAACCCAACTCAAGCCCTCCAATAGGTATGAGATATTTAAGACACTAATGGACCAAGAAGAACAATTCATGGAAGGAGTGGATGGGAATAATGAAAATAATAACATCCATGTTCAAGCTCCTCTTTCATCTCCCCCCATCATAGAGCAGGTAATTGAGTACAGTGAGTTACCGCAGTCAGAGAGTGTAGGGGCATTGATAGTGCATAACCAAGAGAAGCCAATAATTAAGGATGTCAGCATGGGCATAGCATAAAAGAATAGAGAAAGGCCAACTTTAGGGATAACTCAGGTGGAAAAGAGATAAAAAAATAGCAACTCTCAAGGAGTGGGTAGAAAATCAAATAAGGAATTGATAGCAGTTCAAGGAGACAAACTGATCACTGGAGGATCGGTGAGGCCAATAGATTTTTACTGCTCTCAAGGTAACCAATGATTATACAATCATGGAATGTTAGGGGTTTAAATAGTAGAACCCATCAATCTATTGTTTGAAGACTCTTAGAAAAATGTAAAACATATTTTTTGCTTATCTAGGAGACAAAAATGTCGTTAGATCTTATGTGTAAAATAGTTAACAAAATTTGGAGGGGTGTTGGTCATATGGAAGTGGCTGCCCAAGGTGCCTCAGGGGGGGTAGTTACTCTTTGGAACTCTCTTGAATGGACTGCAATAGAACATATAGCTTGGAGGGGTGTTCTCACATCACATTTTAGAAATAATGTCACAGTTGAACATGTTTTAATCACAAATTTTTATGGGGCTCAAAACCTAGATGGTCAGATGCATCAATGGAAAGTTGTGCATAACATGAGAGTCTCAAGGGAATATTTAGACTGGATTATTGTTGGGGATTTTAATGCTAAATTATCCTCTAGAGATCAGGAAGGGGGAACCCCAATTTTGGACCCAGGGGATCGACTTATGATTGCCCAAGTCCGGGCATTACACTTGGTGGATATTAAATGCCCTAGAACCAACTATACTTGGACTAATAAGAGGAGGGAGCCACATAGCAGGAAGGTGAAGTTAGACCATTTTTTGGTTTCGGAGGAGGCATTTGTAAAATGGAATATAAAATTTCAGATTTTGGAGGGTCCAGTTTCAGATCACTTTCCCATTTTGTTGGAAGGAGGGATCAAGACAGTGCAACATCACAAACCATTTAAATTTGAAAACTTTTGGTTACAAAAAGAGGAACTTCGAAAGAAAATTCCATAGTGGTGGGAAGAAGGTCACCCAGCATATGGGACAACAATGTTTAGATTCCACAAACAACTTCATTATGTCAAAGATCAACTGAAACAATGGAGGCAAGCTAACAAGACAGACTTCCAGGTCCAAAGAGCTCCATTGGTGGCCAGATGGGATGAGGTTCAAAAACACTTTAGGGAAGGAACAATTACAGAGCAACTCAAAGAAGAGGATGATGCATTGCGTAAAGTGGTTGAGGACATTGACAACCAAGAGGAGACCTACTAGAAATAGAGAGCAAGAACCACTTGGTTATTAGAAGGTGATAAAAATACCAAATTTTTCCATCAAATTGCTTGTGCTAGGAGACATATGAACAACATGGAAGCTCTTCAAGATGAGAACGGACACTCCTTTGATACAATTCTAGGTATGCATTTCCATTCAATGGATTATTTTTCTAAACTATTTAAGGAAAGTATGGTGCAAGATGAAGAGGCTCAAAAAGAAGTTATTGCTATCATACCCTCTGTTATCTCTGAAGAAGAAAATCAGACCCTACTTAAACCCATTGATAGAGAGGAACTGAAGAATGTAGTCTTTGGAATGAGCACCGAAAAAACACCAGGTCCAGATGGCTTTCCAATTGAGTTTTTTTAGGCCTTTTGGGATAACTTGGAGGAGGATGTAATGGTTGTTATAGAGGAGTCCAAAGGTAGTAAAAGAATGCTTAAAGCATTAAATCATACTTTCATTACCTTAATTCCAAAAGGGGAGGAGGGGGTACATATTTCAGATTATAGACCTATTTCCTTATGCAATGTCATATATAAAATAATCACAAAGGTAATGGCTGAGTGGCTAAAACCTCTTCTACATAGCATTATCTCCTCAGAGCAAGGGGGTTTTGTAGAGGGTAGGCAGATCTTGGATGGTGTGGTTCTAGCTCAGGAGGCAATCCATTCAATGCAAACATCCGGTAATAGAGGAATGTTCATAAAATTAGATATGTCAAAGGCTTATGATAGGGTGGAGTGGAGCTTCTTGTCAAAGATGATGGCAGCCTTTGGTTTCTCTCAGGATTGGATAGAATGGGTCATGAGTTGTGTTTCTACTCTGACATACTCAGTGTTAATCAAGGGTCTTCCCTCGCAACCATTTGGAGCTACTCGAGGCCTTCGTCAAGGAGATCCTTGCTCTCCCTATATTTTTCTCATATTGGCTGAAGGATTGGGTAGACTCATCTTGAGGAGAAGACAACAAGGTTTGCTAACAGGTATCAAGGTGGGTGAGGAAGTTTTGACTCACCTACAATTTGTGGATGACACAGGATTGGTGGGAGTGGCCAGCTTCAGGGAAGCAAGAATGATTAGAGATACACTTAATGTCTACCTTAGGGCTACAAACCAAGTCATCAATGATAAAAAATCCAAAGTGGTCTTTTTCAATCTTGATCAAAGGCTTCAGGATAGAATTTTAGAGATCTTGGGATTCACAAGGACTTATCTCCCGATGGTATACTTGGGGGTCCCTTTGCATTTTAAAAAACTAAAAATAGATATCTGGAGGAATATTTTAGATTGTATCAAGGACAAAATTAATCATTGGTCTCACAAATGGTTAAGCTATGGGGGTAGATTAACTTTTTTATAGTCAGTCATTCAGGCCATGCCAATTTATAAATTTTCTATCCTTGCTACCCCACATACCATATGGAAAGAGTTGGACAAGATGGCTAGAAAATTTTTATGGGAAGGAGTAAAAGGAGAGAGGAAATGGGCCTTAGTAGGTTGGGAGAAAGTAAGCCAGCCCAAGGTAAAAGGAGGTTTGGGATTGAGAAGATCAAAGTTAAATAATAAAGCTTTGGCTGGAAATCTTTACTAGAGGTGGATTTCCCAACCAACTTCTTTATTCAATAGAATCTTAACTAGTAAATATTTGGGACATGTAAACCCAAATGAGGTGGGTCGTTTCCCTTTGGATGGTAATGGATCCTTAGTGTGGAAGGATCTCAAGTTAGGATCTCAGGTAGTAAAAGATAGATTATTTTGAAAAGTGGGGAGAGGGGAGAAGGCATGATTTTGGACAGATTCATGGGATCAATACCCACCTATCATTGTTGAATTTCCTAAACTGCAACCAATAAAAATAGCCATATAAACCAAGGGATGGGTCCAAATTGAAAGTTATTTCAACACTAGTCAGCTGGGGGATTATAAGTTTAAGCAGTTTAAGAAGTTGGATGAGTGGCCAATTTCAATCCCTCCGGATTTGACACCCATCATGACTAAAATCTTGGCAAAAATATTTCTCACAGGTAGATACGAGGAGGATGAATTAGC
Source organism: Wollemia nobilis (assembly GCA_028583015.1). NCBI lineage: Eukaryota > Viridiplantae > Streptophyta > Pinopsida > Araucariales > Araucariaceae > Wollemia > Wollemia nobilis. The sequence continues at coordinate 5,100,536 of JAQPPZ010004166.1, forward strand.
TTGGGGCTATGGGAGCCTTGGTGTCTACACAGTGAAGTACAGAAATGATAATATCCTTCCAGAGCCTCTTCCTCATACATATCAAGTTGAGGATTGGAGAAATATTTGGCAGTCCAAGGGTTGGCCGAAAGTAAACTTTTTTGCCTGGCAGTTCATGCATAATGGAATTCTTACTTTTTATAATCTCAGACGTAGGGGAATCATTGGTCCATCTCAATGTGTTTTATGCTACAAGAGCGAGGAAACAACTGATCGCTTGATGTTTGAGTGCCCATTCATGCGCCAGATTTGGGAGAGATGGTTTTTATATTATAAAATTCAATTTAATGGCGATTTGAATTGGATTAATATTTGGGAAATATGGAAGAGGGGTAGATTTAAATCTAAATCTCTTTGTATTGTTTGGTAGCTTGGATTAAACTTTATTTGGTGGCAAGTGTGGTTGGAGAGAAATGCCAAAAATTTTAGAGAAACTTTTTCTTCTTTAGATGGAGTTTGGCAGGTCATTTGGAGAAAAGTCATAGAAACTGTGGTAGTCTATGCTAAAGAGGAAACTCAGGTTGTTATTGGGGCAATGGAGAAGGAAGTTGAAGTGCAAGAGGGATAGGACAAAGCTAGTTGGAAACCACCCCTAGAAGGTTGGATTAAAATTAATACTGATGGAGCTGCAAAAGGCAATCCGGGTAGAGCTGGAATTGGAGTGGTTTGTCGGAATCATGTTGGAACAGTGCTCTATTGGGAATTGCAAGGCTTGGGAAGAGCCACAAACAATGAAGCGAAGCTTTAGCTATCAAATCTGCTTCTATTTGGGCGATAAAACAAGGTCATAGGAGGATAATCCTAGAATCAGATTCTCAAATAATGGTTGGAGCTCTAGATTGCATGAGGAACTTTGCTTTGAAAACATGGAGGTTGAGGATTCTTGTAACTCAAATTAAGTAATTATGGAGGTAATTAGATGATGTGATTCTAGTTTATGTGAGTAGATATCTAAATAAAGTGGCAGACTTCCTGGCTAATATGGGTACTGAGAAGGAGGTAGGGGTTCAGTGGCACAGTGACATGGCTATTGAGGATGAGATGATTAGGTAGGTTGGTGAGAAAATCCAGTGCTTAGCTAATTTGGATAACCATTCCAAAAATACTATTTAGGAGATTTATGTTTCAATGTAGATCTTCTTTTATAGTTGTAAACAAGTGAACAGTCATTGTAGAAATATGGTTTAAGAGATTTGGCTCCAATGCAAATCTTCTTTTACTATTGTAAACATGTGTTCTCTTTGACTAAGGCTGGGAAAAGTCTCATCCCAACTTGTAAATGATCTTTGTTTTAATACAAGTTTTTTCAAATTATTTAAAAAAAAAAAAAAAAAGCTAACTCCTTATTCCTCCAATTAACCAAAATGATGATTAATTAATATTAATATATCTTTTATCTAACCCTTTTAACTCCCTAGGACCTCATGTCAAACCTTGGCATCATAAAATATATTCAAAATTTTATTACCTTTGCCTTGGTGGGACTTGAACTCACGATGTCGCATCTACCAGCACTCTAGTCATGGCTCCAACCGCAATACGAGCTAGGTGTTCACTTAGGTAGTAAAGAGCACCACATGATCTATATTCCTCCATTTATGCATCTATGAAAAATCATGCATCACTTCCTTTGACGCTTCAAACACAACCAACCAAAAATGTTGCTACCGTGAATCGATCGTGGGTCACTCCATGCCCAAACACCTTAGCCTTTGACCACTTGCCACTAGGCCACACTACCTAGATGGTTATTGAATTTTGGCCCTCGTCGAATTTATCCCTTTTTTGCTGGTGCTTAAGACAAGAATCTTGTCTTCTTCTTCGCACGAATTCTCACAACACATGATTGAAATTTTTCTTATTCAAACAAAGGATATCCAAATGCCACTAAGGCATATAGTTTATATACCAATTACTACCTTCAAACTTGAAATGTCGGTGCTTCAATATTTAACTAATTAATTTATAAATTATTTAAATTCTTTAGAATTTAAATATTATAAACTAACTTTTAAATCCTTTTGGATTTATTAAAACCTTCTTTGATTTTACCACTTTGTATAAATAATATTTATTTATAAATTTTAAATTCAATTTGAATTTAAATATTTTATAAAATAAATATTAACACTTCCTTAGGATTTTATGAAAAACCTTTTATTTTTTCTCATCCATGGTTTTAATAAAAACCCTCCTACTTATGCTTCCACATAATATTAAAAATATTATGAAGCTCTTTTGCCATTAACCTTTGCATTGTTCCTTTTAACCTTTTGACATCAACGATAGCTTATTCCTTGACATCAATGACAACTTTGACTCAAAATATCCAAAATTTTCAATAATATTTAAAATTCACTTTATATTATAATATTTAAATCTAATATTTAAATATTATAATATTAAATATTAAACCTTCATTTGTCTTTATAATGTTTGCATTGAATAATTTTCCCAAACATGATATTGCCCAAACTCATGATATTACTTATAATTAAATCATCCTTCCAATTCTGCCTTTGACATCAATGACAACTCAACATTTCTAACAAAACTAAAGAAAAAATAAAATAGACCCACAAGACATGTGAGTTATACATATAAATGGCCACTATGGTGGCATAATTGGCCAAAAGCTATGTGGTGGTACATGGACCAGGGAGCACAAAAAATATGCTAAATAATGTGACAAATGGGAGAATATTCATGTGTGGGATTTGGCGATTATCGAAAGCAAGACATAACACATTTCATTATGT